>CM040424.1:19420833-20620833 GCA_022702705.1 Papilionanthe hookeriana x Papilionanthe teres | reverse complement strand
CCTTCACCGGACCGAGAGGAGAAGTTCCCCGGTGAAAGCCCCCTCTCCGAGCCACCCAGCTTACTCCGGCCTCCAAGCTTTGTGATCGGCTGTGGTCACTTTTGTACCTAGGAAATTCACCAGGCCAAGAGACTTCATCTGGAGCTTGCTTGGACCCAATCGAACGTGTCACAACTCTCAGATTGAAGCTTCACTTCTCTGAGCAAAGGTATGAGCTCTCTCTTCCTCCCGAGCTTCTGAACATTCTCCATTTCAAATGCCTTAATTTCAATGCATGATCACCGTATAGATGTATTTGTCTCTTCAAGACGAATCCATAGAGCACAAGAACACAAAAATCCGTTAAGTATTGAGTGAGATCTTAAGGTTTTATTGTGGAGGGTCACGAGTTCACACCAGTCGTAGACGATGACTGGGAGCCGTCGGATCGAGTGTGTATCGAGCGGACGGTCGGGATCGAGCCGGACAGCGCGATGGTACATGAACCGCGGGCCCCTGGAGCGCTGAGTCGGATGGCGGCGTCGAACCAGAAAGCGCCGCGTGGCTGTTCGGAGATGCTAAGCTTGACGCGGCGCCGATTCGGATAAATAGAAAAATAGGATTTTATGGATTTATTAAATACCCAGAACTTCAAAAATCCATAACTTCGTGTAGAAAAATCCTAAAAATAAAATAAAAATACCCTCTTGGTCAGTGAACAGAGGAGAATAATGTGGAAAAGAAATCAAGTAATTTCGTTGAGTATTTTATTTTTAATGATTTATTTACTCCCTGCATTGTTTTAATTCTCCATTTGCATAGGTAATTCACCATGGCATGAGACCATAGGGCTTTTGAAGCCTCTGAACTTGGGAACATTCCCTGAATTTTCCAAGATCAGGAGCCATCCCTATGAGAAGTTATTGATTTTTCAATTGCATGTTACTGCTTTGAGTATTTTAATTCCAATAATTAGCATGTTGAGAAATAAATTCTAGGAAAATTTGGTGATGTTTCTTATGACTAGAGGAACCTAGGAAAAATAAGTTTTGAGTTAATTCACTTGGAATAACCCTAATTGATCTAAACACCCAAAATTGAACTTTAATTAATTAGGGTTAACTATACATCAAATTGACTTGGAAACAATTCTCCACTGTCCTTTAGGGTCAGGAGAGTCTCACATAAAAATTTGAAATCAATTGGACTTGATTTGATCCACCAAATGGGTTGATTAAGCCCCATAAGTAAAATTAAACTTTAAAAATTCATAACTCACAAAATACGTTTCAAAAATTCACAAAAATGGTTTTGGAGCTTCTCTGATATCAGAGGAACTTAGGAAAATTAAAATTATAATTTTCTAAAAAAGTTGATTTTTATCATTATTTTAATATTTTTAATAATTAAAAAAATAATAAAAATCATAAAAATATTAAAAATCACCAAAATATCACATTTTGAATTCTAATAACTTAGGAACAAACCAAATATTTTTCTTAAGTCCCTAAGATTAGATATTGAATTTTAAAGGCTTAATGTAATTTTTAATATTAAAAAATATATTTTCCAATCTTTTCACTAAAATAATTCTAATAAATCAAATAAAGATCAGAAAAATACAAAATTTGTTTCTCTGAACTCCTTGAGGTCAAAGAGATTTAAGAAAAATATAAAATCCATTTTTCAACTTTAATTTTATTTTAAAATTAATTAATACTCCAAAATTCAAAATAATTCTAATAAATAAAATGTAATTCAAAAAATCACCAAAATTGGTCCAAATGGTCCTCTAGCCATTAGGAATATCCCATAATTTTCTTAAGGACAGAAACATTTCCTTGCTCATGTTATTGAATTTTCCTTGAAATCCCCTCTTTTATATTAAAAATAATTACATAAATAAATTAAATACAGAAAATTCACATTTTCTCCTCTAATGTCTTAATTGACATGTAAGTGAGGTTACATAAAAATTTCAAGTTCATTTGAGCTTAATTTAGTGAGTTATAGAATTATTAAGCTTGAAGGGCAAAATGGTAATTAAAAATTTCAACTTTTAATTAAAATTTTAGGATTAATTAAAAAGGGGAGGGTAAAATACTTTATTTTAAACTGATTTTGGAGGATTGAAACTTAAATGATTGAGGGTAGAAACCTACTAAACATTTCAAATATAATTAAAATAAAACTTTAATTAATTAATTAATTGAAATTTTGGAAGAATAATAGAAATTGGAATTATTAAAGTAGGGATATTATTAAAAGGATATTTATTCTTTAATTTAAATGTCCCTAAATAAACCACTTCAATAATACTTAATTCTTATTAAATAAAAAATTAATTAATTAAAATAATAATCCAAATTAAAATTAAACTGAAATTAAATTAAAATTAAAATTAAATTAAAATTAAAATTAAATTAAATTAAAATTAAAATTAAACTAAAATGAAATTAAATTAAAATTAAAATTAAATTAAAACTAAAATTAAATTAAAATTAAAACTAAATTAAAACTAAAATTAAAATTAAATTAAAAATTAAATTAAATTAAAATTAAATTGAAATTAAATTAAATTAAAATCAAATGAAATTAAATCAAAATTAAATTAAATTGAATTAAAGTTAAATTAAATTAAATTAAATTAAAATCATTTAACAACAAACCTAAATGAAATCCTTAAGAATTAAATCTAAAATAACTTGAACACTATTCCAAACTTAAACTAACTTTTTATAATTAAGTCAAAATTAAAATTAAAATCATTGTTTAAATCATCAAAATATTTAATAATTTGATTTGCCCTCTTAAAGCTCTTATTATTATAACTCCTAAATGAGGCATCAAGTGAAGTGTTACTTCACTTATAGGATATTCAAATGTCCTAGTTCGCTGAGCAAGATAACAAAACTTAAACTCCCTGGATGATTAATTCACTTGTATAATTAAATTCTCTTGGACTTAAAACAATCCTAGAGGTATTGAAAAGATGTTTAAGACTCGTCTTAAGCACTTCCTCAATATGATAGGATGTTTATAAGAACAACTGAATTTAATTGTTCTTGGGTGAAGAGAGTCATCCTTAAACCAAAACACAAGAACCTAGACGTCATAGGAGATGACTAGCTATAGGATTAGGACTTTGGTAGACAACCAAAACCTTTCCCTTAGCTTTACCTAGGTACTTGTTGAAACATTTAAATGTCTTAACATGTGTTTTAAGTGCAGCTTGGGATGACGGGAAGACCCTCCGAGTACGCTTTTATTTTATTGCAATTTACTTTATTACAATTTACTTACATGCACTCGTACTTTACTTTTCTTGCATGATAAACAATCTGTCGCATGAAAACCAAAACCTTTAGGATAGTCCCTAAACTGAAACCGAAACTAAATTAAAAGTCATTACAAGATAAAAATAACGCCACAACATTTCAAAATATAAAACAACTCAAAATTTAATCACAAACAGAACAACAAAACTACAATTGCAACTAAATTAAAACGTCTCGTTGAATGATCGGGAATACCTTGGATGACGTAACCCATGCGTTGCTAACGGGATTTCCCATGATCTAAATGAAAGTGTGGAACTCATTCAGTTGAGTTTAGCAAATTCATCTGGACTAAGTGAATTCGATGAAAATAACGGTGCCGGGATGACGGAACCGTGGGATCTTAATCGATTCGTTTAAACAACTTTAAGATTTGTTTTAATTAAAATATTAAAAAACACTTGGATTTTAAGATTCTCTCTAAACCAAAACACTTCTCTCATCTCCTGATTTATGACTTCTAAAATTAGACCTCTGCAACAACAAGGAGCTCAGAGCATGGTGGGCAGCTCGGCCATCGTCATCAGCAAAACTCGGATCCACTTCAACAAAACTTTCTTAGAATTAAATAACCAAGCCATAGGACTTCGAGGTGGTTTTCCTAGAGCAACATAAATCATCAACTTTTCGTTAGGCATTTGCATAATCATGTTATGTAAATTAAGCCCTAACCGGTCTTAGGACTCCGAGGTAGTCGTTCGGTACGACATAAACCCTCACATCTTCGAGGCTGTTTGTATGATCATGTCATACGAATATAAGTCCTAAATAATTAAAATTGACAAGATCAAAATACTAAATAGTTCTTCCTAAATTGAAGCCAAACAATAGGATAGTCGGGAAGTTGCCAAGATTCCTCTTGGTTCTCCAGACTTCTCCTACCTCTCTTCCATCGGACTCCAAAATATATCGTTCCCAATTTGAGCTAATCCCTATTGAAATTTCCAAAACTCAATCCTTTGAAAACCTTAAACTTTGAAATTCTTGAGAGAAAAACCACTGATCATTATCGAGAGTTTTCTTAAGTGATTCCCGTCACTTAGGATGTAATTAACTATAGGGGCTTGCCCTTATAGGGAACTTTAAGAACCCAGGTAATATAAACCCTGCTTAATTCATTTATATTAAGCAGGGGAACTTTTCGGCTTATAAAATTGGTTCGCAGACCAAATGGATGTCACAAATCTTTTAGTTTATTTAATCGAGTCCCATCATCAAACAGTGTGTCCATTCTTCGGGATAGATACACGGTATGTGATGCGGTGCTCGTTTATATAAACTATTCGAGATGTGAGATCAGTTTGATTTTATATCTTAAAATTTTTACACTCAAAAAATCATTTTCAAAAATCAAATGCTACTTTCTAAATTATAAATATTTAAATTAAATTTAAAATTTAAAATTCGCCAACAACTTCTGTTGGCGACCCCTTTTTTAAAATACAACACATAACCTAAAAATATGCCGACAACTTCTGGCGACTCCGCTGGGGGGAACTCTCCATTTTGATCAGATTATTTTGCTTTCATAAATCGGTAGCAAGTCCATGTCCCTAGTGGACCAAGCTACCATTCTTCCGTTGAAATACCACATTAATTTCTGTCTTGAACGGGTATAGTCAACTCTCTTGGATTTAGGAGCCACTGTTTAGACACCCCTAAATAGAGAGGTTCCGAGATCCTTTTACCTCTTTTCTGAGGTAAGGTGGACCCCCAATAGGTGTTAGCTTAGGATCGATCCTTCGAGTTGAGAAGTCTTGCATAAGACTTTCTCTTCTTTTCCAATTCTAAATCAGGCCCTTTACCTTTTCTATAACCTTTTTCCTTTAATCGTTTTGTTTCTAACAAACGAACTACCTAATAAACAACCTCTTTTATAAATCACAAATGCACTAACATAAACGAAAATGTGTTCGGACTCTTTCTTCTTCGTCCTAAACTTTACGACGAAAGGAAGTATAATTCCGGACTGACATTCGAAATCTGCCCTGCAGAAAATGGATGCCCCAATGTTAATCTTCTCCTTCACCAATGGACTGGACTTCGCTGTTTACAAGGATGAGCTGCCCGACAATGGGATCATCCATTTTGGACAAGGATTTTGCAACACGGATGTCAAGATCGCCGACGTCACTCTCTTCACACTAATGGACAAAATGTCGAAACCGAAGAGCCCGTGATTGAATTCAACTCGAAGTCGGCTCAAGAGTTCCCTCCCGCGCAAAGGGTTCCAGTCGAAAGGAATACTATTGTTCGTAGAAGGATCGTTGTCTCTACCCCCACCGGTCTAGTCGTCTCCGCACCTACCCCGGCTCCCGCTAAACTAAAGGGGAATGAAGTCCAAGTTTGTAATGAGCCCATTGCACGTGGAGGGTACGGATCTCCTCGCGAGACCTTCGTTTTCGAAATTGGGTCCAGGCTCGAGGGTTCAACCCCTAACACGGACTCGGAGGAGAAACGAAGTAGAAAGATCGCCGAAAGGCCGGAGCCGCTGAAGTTGCTTTCTTAGAAGAGATCCCTGAGTACACACCATTGCCTGAGTACACACCATTGCCTGAGTATACACCGCTTTTGGAAGGGAGTAGATTCCATCCCCTCTCCACCGCAGCTGATAAGGAAAATGTCCACAAGATTGCTTTTACATTACCTCAACCTGCATACTATAGCAACGTACCGAAAGAAAAGGGCTAGGATCACACCATTTCGCTTCGATCGCGGATCGTGATAGAGAAGTCAGCAAAGAAAGAGAAATGTCCTGTATCAGTGATTTTAAGAAGGATAGGGCGGGTGCCAGCCAAATCCCGCCTTGGGCCGCGAATAGAACCCGTTATCGCCACAGAAAAGCCGAATAAGAAGATGAAAGCTAGTCCACCTATTATTGTTTCAGGTTTACAGATCAGGGAGGATACAACCTTCCAGCATTCAGCCGACAAACCATCCGGTCCTAGGCCTTCTGCTGCTAGAAGGATGGTATGGCGTCCTACTACTGGCCAATTAAGACTGAAACAACGACCTGAAAGGGAAAGTCTTGTCAGGAGACTCGAGTCCGAAGAGAGCGCCACTGCGATGAAGGGGACTCCCAAGAAGGAAATCCAACAGCCATCGCATGATAACTGCGAAACCGTGCGAAAAAGACCACTAGAGGACGCTATGGAAAAGCTAAGGACCGACATTCAATGATTAGCAAGAGAAAGAGAAGAAAAGTTTGGAGATGAAGTCGATTCGTCGGAATTCATGGATGACGAATATGTGGAGATCAACATGGTTGAGACACGAGCATTGTCAGCTTTGCAAGGTGCTCTGGCAGCTGCGGAGAGAGATGAACCGGAAGCATTAAGAGCACAACTTCGAGAAAAGATGATACAATCTCTCAAATGGCAAAAAGGATGGAAGAGATGGTCGCATCCCTAGCCACTCTTGAGAGTCGGGTTCAACCCCCAAGAGAAACGCCTCCGTGAAGTTATTCATATTACGGACGAAGGAAAAGAGATTACATCCGTTAACGGAGACGATCGACCAAAGAAAGATTCTACCCGAATATGATTCCGCAGAAAGACATCAAGAATATGGTAGAACGACAGGTGCAAGAAGCCTTAGCACAGCTCAAGAGCGGAGCATCTATTCGAACGGGTAGACCTTAGCCCGAAGAATTTGATGCAGTACAATACCCAAAAGGCTTCGTACCACCTCTGTTCAAGACTTTTGATGGTATCGGAAACCCTCGACAGCATGTTGCACATTTTCGCGCTAGTTGTTGCAACACCGGTGGAAGTGACGCCTTACTCTTCCGACAGTTCGCCGACGAGCTCGTCGGGGATCGCTTTGATTGGTACGCGAGTTACCGAACGGTTCGGTAAAGACATTTTCGGAATTAGAGAACCTCTTTATGAAACGGTTTGCGGAGCTCGACACCATATCACCATCGGTGATCTAGTGGTGGAGAAACGAAACCGAACGAAACTTCGATGGACTACATACTTCGATGGAGGAATCTAAGCATGAAGTGCGAGCCACGGCTACAAGAGCAAGCATGCAGTCGGTATCTTGCTTAAAGGCATTCACGGCCCGATAACACTTCTCCTTAAGGGATTTACGATTAAGACTTACGAGAAGTTGTTAAGCAAGGCCGAAAGCTTGCAAGAGGAAGCGAAGCAACTAAGTTTCATCGACAAAACAGACAAACAGAAGCCTGTAAAGACATTTGAAAAGCAATCCGGGATCATCACGGCAGTCGATAAGGGCAAGCAGCCAATGCAAATACAACGAGAAGCGGCGCAGCCCACTTATCAGGCAACCTCGGCGATAACTACCAACAACCTCGACCCGGTTATCGGCCAACTCAACGATATGAGCAACCGCCTCGCTCGCAGCGCACGTTAAAGGAGCTTATAAATAGAGAATATCCATTCAAGAATGAGGCAGTGCCAAAGATGTTCCGCAGTTTGATGAAGACTCTGGATTTTCAACTGCCAGAACCCAGGAAGCCAGAAGAAGTCAATAAGAAAGACCATCCCAACTACTGCCCTTACCACCAGATACTTGGACATAAGATAGAGGATTGCATCACCTTCAAGAGTTGGCTTGACAACAATCTCCGAAAAGGGAACATAACGATTCCGAAGGAATACATGAAGGAACCCCAGAAAGGCGGTTCCGTCAATGTTATTTCAACGGATCCTATTGTTCCTATAGATCCCTACATGACGAATGATGGATGGAGTACCGCTTGGACGAAGTCATCGAAGAAAATTTTGGACCGCATCCAGACCGCTTCGGTGCGTGCTTCAATTCAAAGTTCGAAACCTGTCAAGCAGGCGCTATTGCTTGCGATTGAAGAACCACCCCAGGAAGAAAAGATCGTAGAAAAGAAGGAGACCGTAGAAGAAGAAAAGACCGAAGTTTTTAAGGCTAGACTAGGGGCTGCTTATCCTAGGATGGTTGTTTCCGATTAGGGGGAAAAATTCCTCGAACCTTTGACTCTGTATGATTATTTGCTTGCTCCGGCGGGATCTTATAATGATAAGAGTTATGGCGTTGGTTACGTTTTGACTGTTTCTAACGATTACGCAACTGACGTTAGCCAACCTAATCCGGATCTCGATTCTGATACAAATAACAATTCTCAAATCATACACAACCTCGACAATCACGATGACAAAGAAGACATTCACCAAGAAGGCTACGAAAGTTCAACAAGCAATGAATCTATTTGTGAATTTCGAGGAATTCCAATCACAATAGAGTTAGAGCTTTCGGATTCCGAAGCGACTCCGGAAGAACTCCGTCATGTCGATTCAAAAGGAGACACCGGTAAACTCGGTACTGGATTCGGAAGAAATCACGAAGTCAACTTAAGGAGCGGAAGGGTTCTACCTCCGAGAATGGGTCCAAAAGACAAAGGAAAGCGGTGGTTGTTCGGGAAGAATCAACCCCGACGGAAGAATTGCCCATTCGGGAAGAAACTGAAACACATAGTAACAAAGTGGACTATAACGTGCTAGCCCATCTTAGGAAACTGCCAACCAAACTGAGCATCTACGACGCTATCATCTTATCAAAAGAGATGAGGGAAGCTCTGATTAAGGCCTTACTTGATCCAGAGATTTGTTTAGCTCAGATGGCCGGAGATTCCTTAGACGGCTCGTTAAAGGAACAGCGAGGTGTTACCTTCGCAGACAGTGATCTATTACTTGGGACAGCCGATCACAACCGACCGTTGTACATTTCAGTTACAATCGGAAAGTTTACGCTCTCCAAAGTATTGGTGGATCCAGGAGCGTCAATCAACATAATGAATCTTCGGACGTTAGCATACTTGGAAATTGATGCTCGCGAGCTTGAAGCGGACAAGATGTTACTAAGAGGATTCAACCAGAATGGAGAAAGAGCCCTCGGATCAATAACGTTGTTGATGAAGACCGGTGATTTAACAAAGACGACCGTAAAATTCCATATAATTGATTCTGAAACATCGTTCAACGCACTACTGGGCCGACCGTGGATACATGAGAACCGGATGGTACCGTCGTCTCTGCATCAGTGCATAAAATACTACGATGGAGGAGAACAGTGCATTAAAGGTGACTTGCAACCTTTCTCCATACATGAAATTGGAATTCATGAAGATGCGACCTACTACGCGCCTCCAAAGAAATCAATCTTCTCCAGAAATACCATGCCAAATGAAGCAAAAGAAGTTCAAGACGACGAAGAACCTGAAGTTCTAGTCCAACAGTCACTCACCACTCCCTTATGGCGAGATGGTGAAGGTTTCTTCACAACTTGCACCCGAGGTCGAGGCCGGGGACGAGGTCATCGCAGAAACATTGGGACAGTTGGACAGAAAAAGCTGGTAATCAACGTGAATTGGGAGAACAGCTCTGAAGAAGAAGAAGAAATCAAGAAAGAAGCGACTACAATAAACCGAAGGAACCACAATTCAAGATCTCCCTCGAAGATGAAAAGAATGAAGAATATAAATCAATGTACGAGAAGATTAACTACCATATACACACTATTGCCCTGACCCCGATCCAGTCTAATAAGATCAAGGGTATGGTGGTCAAGGAAGTGCATGGCGGTGGTGCTAAACCAATCAAGTTTTACCGTGGTACTTCTTCTTCCAATAATGAAAAAGATGTACAATTTGAAGATGTCACTTCTTCCGAATTAATGGAATTACCGTTTGAGTGGTACTCTCCCTGTGTTCAAAATTTAATTCAACATGGTGTCTTACCTCGACAATGGACAAAGGGTCAATCACAACATTTTGAAAGACTATGGAACAACGCCGGTCGGCCTCCCAATTCAAAACATGGTCTCGGATTCAGCACGGTAGGTTCGAGTTGACGATACGGAATTTTGCTTGGTTGTCACTTTTGAGCTCGATAAGGACCGCTCGTAAGCTTCGGAGGACCTCGAAGATCTACCAATCGGAGATGCTCCACCAGAATTTGAAGAAGAAATCAAATCTACAATAGACGAGTTAATGGAAGTTAACTTAGGTACTAGCGAAAAGCCTAGACCAACCTTAGTTAGCTCCTTACTCAATAAAGAAGATTTCGAGGAAATGATCAAGCTATTAATGGAATTCAAGGACTGTTTTTCTTGGAGTTACAAAGAAATGCCAGGATTAGCTCCTGAAGTCGCAGTTCACAAGTTAGGAGTAGATCCTACTTCTGTTCCAGTCAGACAAGCTCCCAGAAGAATGCGTCTAGAAATTGAACAACAAGTAATAGCCGAAGTTAAGATGCTAATCGACGCTAAATTTGTCCGTGAAGAACAATACCCTACTTGGTTAGCAAACGTGGTACCAGTCAGAAAGAAAAATGGTCAGATCAGAATCTGTGTAGACTTCAGGGATTTAAATAAAGCATGTCCAAAGGATGAATTTCCACTGCCAATCCCAGAACTGATGATCGACATTGCTTCAACACATGAAATATTTTCATTCATAGATTGATCATCAGGATACAACCAGATAAAGATGGCATCAGAAGACGAAAGGCTCACAGCCTTCAGAACGCCGATTGGAGTGTATTGCTACACAGTGATGCCATTCGGACTAAAAAACGCAGGAGCAACATATCAAAGAGCAATGACAAAGATTTTTGATGATATCATTCACAACCAAGTCGAGTGCTATGTGGACGATGTGGTCATCAAAAGCAAACTGAAGGAAGATCACCTGTATGATTTGAGAATTGTTTTCGAGCGACTGAGGAAATACAACCTTAAGATGAATCCCTTAAAATGCGCCCTCGGTGTCACCTCCGGGAAATTCTTAGGATTTGTTGTCCGACATCGCGGAATCGAAATTGATCCGGAAAAGATTAAAGCTATCTTAGAAATGCCTCCTCCCAAAACTTTGAAACAGCTACGATCCTTTCAAGGGAAGCTGGCATATCTTCGACGCTTTATCTCGAACTTGTTAGGTAGGTGTCAGCCCTTCTCGGCATTAGTTAAAAAGGACGCCAAATTCGTTTGGGAAGAGAAATGCCAAAGGGCCTTCGAGGATATTAAGCAATACTTAATGACACCTCCTTTCTTAGCAGCCCCAGTCTCGGGTAGACCGTTAATACTTTATACCGCAGGTTTAGACGACTCTCTCGGAGCCCTGCTAGCCCAGGTCAATGACGAGGGAAAAGAAAATGCTCTTTATTACTTAAGCCGTCGTCTATCGCCGACGAAGTAAAGTATCCTCCGATTGAGAAGCATTGTTTGGCCACGATCTTCGCCGCTCAAAAGCTCAGGCACTACATGCTTTCTCATAAGATCAACCTCATTTCGAAAGTTAATCCGTTACAATATTTGATGACCCGACCGACACTTTCTGGCAGACTTGCCAGGTGGTCGATGATACTATTGTAATTTGATATAACTTTCGTTCCTCTTCGCGCCGTAAAGGGACAAATACTAGCCGACTTCCTTGCAAGCACATCCTTTACGAGCGGATTCGCCTCTCGACGATGATTTGCCTGACGAGCAGATAATAAGCCTAGAAGACACCGATGATCAATGTTGGGAACTATACTTCGACGGAGCATCCTCAGCACAGAAAGACAAAGAATCGCAAACGATAATGGCCGGTAAATCAAGAATCGGACTAATCTTTATAACACCGGAGCAGGGGATGTTAAGATACTCCTACCACTTAACAGAGCCGTGCACAAACAACGAGGCAGAATACGAGGCCCTCATAGCAGGACTAGAACTGACCATTCAAATGGGGATAACGGATATCAACATCTACGGAGATTCTCGGTTGATCATTCAACGAGTCGCGAGGACAATACGGAATCTTAAAGCCAAGACTCGAGCAATACTTTCGGTATGCCATGAAACTCGTTGGAACAAATTCCGAATGTAACAATCTACAAGATCCCTGAAGAGAAAATGGTCTCGCGGATGCACTAGCTCGCCTTGCAAAAGAATTTGCTCCGCTTACAAGATGAGTCGGTTGAAGTGTCGAGTTCAAGGACGACGAGTCCTATCACGGCTCGACATGGATATGATACGGAAATCGGAAAAGCGAGAGGAATCGGTTGCAGCAAGTGATGTGAAAACACAGAAGATTGGCGTCAACCGCTAATAGACTACCTGCAAACAGGTAAATTACCGGATGATAAGTCATTAGCCCATCAAATCAAGAAAAGAACTCTGCCTTATGCATTAATAAACAATACACTATACAGAAGGTCTTTTGATCAAATGTGGTTAAGATGCCTGAACGGGTCCGAGGCTCGTGAAATTGTCAATGAGGTACACTCAGGACTTTGTGGCGCTCATCAATCTGGTCCGAAAATGAAAATGAAAATTAAAAGACTAGGGTACTACCGGCCCTCAATGATGACCGACCGTATGAAAGTCGCCAAGAGCCGTCACCGAGTGCCGAGTGCACGTAGTGGTTCTACACCAACCTCCAAATGTGCTACATCCAGACAATTGCGTCGTGGCCATTTGAGTGTTGGGGCACGAATATAGTGGGTCCGATAGAACCACCTTCTTCGAGAGGACATCGCTTCATCCTTGCGAGCTGCAGACTACTTTTCTAAATGGGCGATGCGGTTCCACTCGGAGAAGTAAAGGCACACCACGTGCTACAGTTTTTCAAAAATCAAGTTGTATACCATTTCGGAGTACCGCGCAGAATCATTTCAGATAATGGGTCCGCATTCAGAAGCACAAAAATAAACAATTTTGTCAGAAGACATGGAATCGATTGGCGATACTCAACAATCTATTACCCAAGAGCAAACGGCTTGGCCGAGGCTTTTAAAAAAACTCTCGTTCAGATTTTAAAGAAAACCTTGGATGACAACAAAAGAAATTGGCACGAGAAGTTGTTAGAAGCCTTATGGGCCTACAGGACAACTTTCAGGACTCCTACTCAGTCTACGCCTTACGCTTTAGTGTACGGGTCCGAGGCCGTTTTACCTTTGGAGGTCCAGCTTCCATCACTCGGGATCGCGATTGCAAATAAAATTACTACGAAGAAAATGCCGATTGCGATCGGAAGAAGCGGAAAGCTTGGAAGGGAAGAGACTTGCAGCGCGAGCAAAATTTGGAACCGTACCAAGCTAAGATGATCCGAGCCCATGATAAACCGGTCCGCCCAAGAACTTTCAAAGTTGGTGACTTAGTTCTTGTTCTCGGAAGACCTATTCTTGCACATCGCAAGATAGGAGGCAAATTTGAACCGACTTGGGAAGGGCCGTTTGTGGTCGAGGCGATCTACTCGGGAGGCTCCTACCAACTTGTGAATTGCCGAGGAGAACGACAAATGCTTCCAATCAATGGACGGTATTTGAAGAAGTATTACGCAACCCGATGTTTCGAAAGGTGGTCTCTAAAATGGAGTCTTATCCCTAGAAACACGGGTGAAGCAATCACTTTGTGATCGAGTCCGAACCCAAAAACATAAAAATGGATAAAATAAAATATGTGCTAAAAATAAAATATTTGAAATCATAATAATAAAGTTTTACCCTTCCTTTCAAATTAAATCTTGTTCCTGATCTTTCTTCATCTTTTCCTACTTAAAAATTAAAATTAAAATAAGAGAATAAGAATCTTCAGTGGTAAATATTTTCTTAATGTTCTTGTTCTTAGTACGCTACCGATCCTTTCCTTGTCTTCTTCGCAGGAAATGTCGAACGAGTGGTTGGTCCTAAACTTTAAAAATGGCGTGAGTCCCGCACTCGATGAAAAGAGGGTGAAGGATGGAGCGATGATAGAAATTGATTCTGACTTCACACCAGCCAGCCTACAGTATGAAGAAAATGATTGGGTCTCAATGGACCGAGAAGAGCTTCATAGCCAGACAGTGATGAAGATGGGTGGCCCAAGCCACCAATCCAGCAACAAGAAAAGAAAGACAAACACCGAGGAAAGCAAGAAAATCAAGTCAGTAGTTGCCACGGCAGAGGGCAGGCTCGTCAGCGCCGCGCCCGCAGAAATTCAAGGGGTAAGGAGAGCTACTCTCACTGCCACTCAAAGAAGGAATAAGAATCGTCGTATCCACAAGATTTTGACTAAATTAGCAACAGATCAACACGAGGAAACAGCCACCTTCACCAATACACACATTTCAAAGATACCGGTTCGTCAGCAACTAGAAAGAAGAAAGTCAACGCCAAGAAAATCAGAACAAATCGAAAAAGTGCCAAGAAGAACAGAAATAGAATCAGTGCCTCGACACTGGACAGAGATACCATATCTGAAGAACCTTGTTGTGGAAGCAACCCCGGAGGATGTCCCGACAGAGACAATCCCCGAGGAGCCAAGGTATGCAGGAGAACGCGATGGGATTGAGCCATACATCCCGCAATACGTTACTAGGCCTCGTCACTTTCAGATCATCCCAAAATATGAACTAGAAAGAATGCAAAATGTTGAGAAGAAGACTTTCGAATACTTTGAAAGGATTAGAGGCAAAAGAATCAACATTTTGGAAGGCCTCGAGTTACACATAGGTGTATTCTTAGAGTACGAGCAACGACAGATTGTGGATTGCATTTTAGAACTTCAGAAGATGGGTCGAAGCGAGGCCGTCCGAGAGAAAAGACTTATTCGGAACCCCGAAAATGGATGCCGTGGAAAGGAAGAGTCACAATACAATGCGGATGTTGCTATAACTTCGCAGAGGACTGAAAAGGAAATCAACCGGGGATACTCCGTCACGGTGAGGTGGATCCAATGCCGAGAATAATTAAAAGAATGGTGAAAAGAATGATAAGCATGGAGGAGTGCGCCGACGGACCGCATACCCAACGGTTGCATCATCAACATTTATCGAAGGGCGACTACATACCTCCACACATAGACCGGAATGACTTTGTCGGACCTTTTCGCACGGCTTCGTTCGTCAACCAATGCAATATCATGTTCGGATCCGACCTCCGGATAGCAGGCCCGGGTAAGTTTCGAGGGCCGGTGGAGATACCACTTCCGGTAGGTTCCGTCATGATATTACAAGGAAATGGAGCAGACATCACAAAACATTGTATAACGGGAGTACCAGTGGAGCGGATCTCCGTCACTTTTAGAAGGATGGACGACAGAAAGGCACCTTACCACTTCCAGCCAGATCCAGAATTGGAGAGTCTCCGGCCCTACGAGCTGTGAGTTACACGGGAAATAACACACCTCCATTGTACATCCATGCGGCATTCCTGCCAAGGATGGCTTGGAAGGTGATGTTATTGACCGTGTATCTCATTATTCAGACATGGATTTTTAACATATACTTTTTGGATGGATCAACAATGATCATACATAGTCCGTTTTGAATCATGGATTGTATGAGAATTATTTCAGATCGAGTTGTATGATGTATCTTCAACAAGATAGGAATGAAAGTGACCATGTCACATATTTTGCCTTCACCTCTTTTTGTGTAAATTGACTAGGAAACGCCATTAGAGTTAAATGAACTTTGAACAAAGAACAGAAAAGAAAAGAGAAATAAATAAGAACCGTTCTTTGAAATTCAAATATTCAAATGAACTTCAAATCCACATGAACACCAAATAAAATTCACGTGAACAACAAATAAACAACAAAAATAAAATTGGATCATTAAAGGACAAACAAAATTAAAAAAAAAAATGAATCTCAAATGGAATTTCAATCTCAATCTATCTCTTTCAAATCCTTCAACTCTTCCTCAGATCAAAATCTACTTCAAGCTACTTTAAAACCCTCTTTTGGGATGGTTCTTCCTCACGGAAAACTCACACTTCAAATTTCAATAATCCTGCACTTTTTTTTTCGTCACATCGAAATTCTTTTGATTTTATGTGATCTCCTTCCCCTCTTGTACGGAGATTGACTAGGTCTATTGACACGGAGCCACGAACTTGGTTCGGTTTGGTTCTGATGGCATGAGACTGGGTCCTTCTTCATACATTACAACTTCTCGAGACTGGTACCTAAATTCCAGTTCTCATTTCGAGGTCGGTACCTAAATTCCGATTCTCCTTTCGAGATCGATACCTAAATTTCGATTCTCTCCCAAATTGATATCTAAATTTCAATTCTAAACTTCAATCTAAATTAAAACTCAAACTAAAATCTAAAATCACATATCAAAGCTTGAACATGAAATGAAATCTAAATCGAATTCCCCAGATCATATGATTTGGAGTTCACCTCCTTTTCCATTCCCCAGCGAGAGTTCAGGAATCTCAAGTCTTGGAAGTATACTTGATACTCCCCAACGGAAATTCTTCTACTTCATCCTAAGTTTGTCACTTGGACATCTGGGTTGGTTTTGTTGATCTCTTCGGTCAACACCAATATGCGCGGTGTGCTTGGTTAGCACACCACACTTATTAGGGGGTCCATTTGTTGACCTCATTTCTGATGAGGTCTTCTCTTCCCTCTTTAGAGTTTAGGATCTAGCCTTAGGCTTTTCCTTCGACTATCTTAGAGGACTAGAATTGGGACCCATCCCTTAGAAATTTAAACCACTTCTTGTCTCCCTATAAACCCCACAAGCTTGATTGTAGACCCCTAATCACCTAGAGGGTTGAAATCAAATGTAGAGGTTTAAAGGATGAGTTCCCTATAGGACTCTTTGGCCTTAAGACTACCCTGGGTGGCCTGGTCTGGTGAGGGTTGACTTACACACTCACTACACTCACACTCTACACTCTCACACACACAATCCAAATCCTAAAACCACACCTATACCCAACTTGACTCCCTGACTCATGTAGGTAATTCATATGGATGGACCTTAACCCCTAAGCCCCTGCTTAAGAGAGTTAGGAACAACATAGTGGATACCTCCCATGAGTCCTCTCATGGCTCATATGGGCTTAATATAGCTTCATGGCTCAATCAAAGTGATTCCATTTCACTCACAATTGATCAATCTTCATTCTTCCAAAATTTCAATTTTTGACCCCGGGGCCCCTACACCCATCAAACCTACCAAAAGCCCTTGAAATTGCCCAAATTTTCCAAAATCTCCAAATTACCCAAAATTCCTCAAAATACGTCCTTAAACATTTCTCACCATTCAAAGTGATCATCTTTGATCAAAAATTCCAAAAATTCCAAAAATACCCCCAATACCCTCCAAATTACCAAAATGCCCCTCCTGACCCAAAAATCTAAAAATTCCAAAAATTCCCAGAAAATTTGAGAAAATCCCAAATATTCCCAATTTCATTTTGTCCAACTACACCATGAGCCAACATTGTCAATTTACCCCACTTTTACCAAAACCCCCAATTTAGCCCATTTTAAACCCAAATGAACCCAATGTCAAACCTAATCACCCCAATTGGTCTCAATTTTGGTCCAATTCAATTATAAACTTCAATTTAATATCCCTAATATCAATCTAGACCAAATCCAAGCCCAATTTGATTGACATTTGAATCCAATTTCACTTTTGACCTTAAAGCCCAATTTTGACCCATGACTTAAACCCACCTCAAACCAACCCAATTCAATCCCAATTTCGCCCAAATCTTTTCTAAAACCTTCCTAGAATCCCCTCAAACAAAAAACTAACATGATTTGCCCAAAACTTGGACCCAAACCTTACTCAAATTCAACCCAAACCCAAAATTCCCTAAATGGGCCTACACCCAAACCTAACCAAAATGGGCCCAAATCCCAAAATCAAAACCCAACCAAAGTTGAAACCTATTTGTAACACCCCCATAAACATTTCACAACATTAATTTTACATCAATTTCAACCCTAGCCCAACATTGGCCCAAATTAGCCCAATTTGACCTATGTTGGCCCCTTTACCAAAGAAGCTCAAATCCAACCTAATTCAAACTCAAACCACCTCAAATTTGCTTCAAATCAATCATGGCACATCCATAAAATAAACCCAACATTTGTTTGGCCCAATCCTTCACAAAATTCCCATCCATAAATTTATTTTCAAACCTAAGGCCCACTTGCTTAAGCCTTCCTAAAAAGCCCATCCAAAATGATTTCAAAAAGCCCAAAATCCATCTTCAAGCCCACATGACAATCCTCTATCATCCTTCATTTGATAAAACCATCCCCTAAGTTCTAAATCCATAATGAAATAATTCCAAATCAAGCCATAAGTCAAATCCCATCAAATCACCCCTAAATTACCAAAATTTCTAAAACCCTTTTTCGTGAAGTTGACTTAACTTTTCCCAAGCCAAAGGTGAGCCATGAAGCCATGCATAAGCCACATGGGAGCCATGAAAGCCTTGGACACCTCAACATACCCAAGATGGCAAGAGGAGGAGGCTCTTTCCATATTCACTTAAGGGGATTAGCCACTTCCATGACTCCACTAAACCTTGCTTAAACTTAATTGTACTTGGATGGTGACCCTTCCCCACTAATTAAGCTAACCTAAACCTCTTTCTCTTCAGCCCAAACTAGCCATGGGGAGGTGCACCTAGCCCAATCCATGCATTTGACCAAACCTAGCCAAAATGCACCCTTACCCCATTCCACTTTGATTCAAACCCTTTACACATGGCAACGAACCAATTGACTTCACAAACATCAAGCCCCGAGCCTCCCGACCCCGAGGGTGACCCATGCCTGCCTGGCCGACCACCGGGCCGCCGAAAAACACCACACCCGAGAGCTCCCATGTGAGCCCAAGCTTGGAATTCTCACTCGCTGAGTTGCCCATGATGGCCACCATGGCTCGTTCTTCTCCTCACCGAGCAGCTGATCCCAAGCCCTAACTCCCCCAGGAGAGCCTCCGAGCCGACTTCATTTAAACCCCACCTCTCTCGGCCATGGAAGAGGTGTTGAAACAAATCACACAGAAACTCTGCCAAAATCATTCCAGACTCTTCCCCACACCTGGAGAACTTGATCCCCACTGGAATCCCCCTGCCATTTCCTCTCTGTGAGTTCAATTTCAGAGTTGAAATTCAAGCCCAAAACCATGACACTTCACCACAGTGAGCCAATCTCCAAATTGATTGGTCCTACACCTTCACTAGACCAAAAGGAGAAGTTCCCCAGTGAAAGACCCCTCTCCAGGCCACCCAGTTGCTCCAGGCTCCAAGCTTTGTGATCGGCTGTGGTCACTTTTGTACCTAGGCAATTCACCAGGCCAAGTGACTTCATCTGGAGCTTGCTTGGACCCAATCAAATGTGACACAACTCTCAGATTGAAGCTTCACTTCTCTGAGCAAAGGTATGAGCTCTCTCTTCCTCCCGAGCTTCTGAACATTCTCCATTTCAAATGCCTTAATTTCAATGCATGATCATCGTATAGATGTATTCGTCTCTTCAAGACGAATCCATAGAGCACAAGAACACAAAAATCCGTTAAGTATTGAGTGAGATCTTAAGGTTTTAGTGTGGACGGTCACGGGTTCACACCAGTCGTAGACGATGACTGGGAGCCGTCGGATCGAGTGTGTATCGAGCGGACGGTCGGGATCGAGCCGGACAGCGCGATGGTACATGAACCGTGGGCCCCTGGAGCGCTGAGTCGGATAGCGGCGTCGAACCAGAAAGCGCCGCGTGGTTGTTCGGAGATGCTAAGGTTGACGCGGCGCCGATTCGGATAAATAGAAAAATAGGATTTTATGGATTTATTAAATACCCAGAACTTCAAAAATCCATAACTTTGTGTAGAAAAATCCTAAAAATAAAATAAAAATACCCACTTGGTCAGTGAACAGAGGAGAATAAGGTGGAAAAGAAATCAAGTAATTTCGTTGAGTATTTTATTTTTAATGATTTATTTACTCCCTGCATTGTTTTAATTCTCCATTTGCATAGGCAATTCACCATGGCATGAGACCATAGGGCTTTTGAATCCTCTGAACTTGGGAACATTCCCTGAATTTTCCAAGGTCGAGAGGCCATCCCTATGAGAAGTTATTGATTTTTTAATTGCATGTTACTGCTTTGAGTATTTTAATTCCAATAATTAGCATGTTGAGAAATAAATTCTAGGAAAATTTGGTGATGTTTCTTATGACCAGAGGAACCTAGGACAAAATAAGTTTTGAGTTAATTCACTTGGAATAACCCTAATTGATCTAAACACCCAAAATTGAACTTTAATTAATTAGGGTTAACTATACATCAAATTGACTTGGAAACAATTCTCCACTGTCCTTTATGGTTAGGAGAGTCTCACATAAAAATTTGAAATCAATTGGACTTGATTTGATCCACCAAATGGGTTGATTAAGCCCCATAAGTAAAATTAATCTTTAAAAATTCATAACTCACAAAATACTTTTCAAAAATTCACAAAAATGGTTTTGGAGCTTCTCTGATATCAGAGGAACTTAGGAAAATTAAAATTGTAATTTTCTAAAAAAAGTTGATTTTTATCGTTATTTTAATATTTTTAATAATTAAAAAAAAAATAAAAATCATAAAAATATTAAAAATCACCAAAATGTCACATTTTAAATTCTAATTACTTAGGAACAAACTAAATATTTTTCTTAAGTCCCTAAGATAAGATATTGAATTTTAAAGGCTTAATGTAATTTTTAATATTAAAAAATATATTTTCCAACCTTTTCACTAAAATAATTCTAATAAATCAAATAAAAATCAGAAAAATACAAATTTTATTTCTCTGAACTCCTTGAGGTCAGAGAGATTTAAGAAAAATATAAAATCCATTTTTCAACTTTAGTTTTATTTTAAAATTAATTAATACTCCAAAATTAAAAATAATTCTAATAAATAAAATGTAATTAAAAAAATCACCAAAATTGGTCCAAATGGTCCTCTAGTCATTAGGAATATCTCATAATTTTCTTAAGGACAGAAACATTTCCTTGCTCATGTTATTGAATTTTCCTTGAAATCCCCTATTTTCTATTAAATATAATTACATAAATAAATTAAATACAGAAAAATCACACTTTCTCCTCTAATGTCTTAATTGACATGTAAGTGAGGTTACATAAAAATTTCAATTTCATTTGAGCTTAATTTAGTGAGTTATAGAATTATTAAGCTTGAAGGGCAAAATGGTAATTAAAAATTTCAACCTTTAATTAAAATTTTAGGATTAATTAAAAAGGGGAGGGTAAAATACTTTATTTTAAACTGATTTTGGATGATTGAAACTTAAATGATTGAGGGTAGAAACCTACTAAACATTTCAAATATAATTAAAATAAAACTTTAATTAATTAATTAATTGAAATTTTGGAAGAATAATAGAAATTGGAATTATTAAAGTAGGGATATTATTAAGAGGATATTTATTCTTTAACTTAAAATTCCCTAAGTAAACCACTTCAATAATACTTAATTCTTATTAAATAAAAAAAATTAATTAATTAAAATAATCCAAATTAAAATTAAACTAAGATTAAATTAAAATTAAAATTAAATTAAAATTAAAATTAAATTAAATTAAAATTAAAATTAAATTAAAATTAAACTAAAATTAAATTAAATTAAAATTAAAATTAAATTAAAACTAAAATTAAATTAAAATTAAAACTAAATTAAAACTAAAATTAAAATTAAATTAAAATTAAACTAAATTAAAATTAAACTAAATTAAAATTAAATTAAAATTAAATTAAAAATTAAATTAAATTAAATTAAAATCAAATCAAATTAAATCAAAATTAAATTAAATTGAATTAAAGTTAAATTAAATTAAATTAAATTAAAATCATTTAACAACAAACCTAAATGAAATCCTTAAGAATTAAATCTAAAATAACTTGAACACTATTCCAAACTTAAACTAACTTTTTATAATTAAGTCAAAATTAAAATTAAAATCATTAAGTTTAAATCATCAAAATATTTAATAATTTGATTTGCACTTTTAAAGCTCTTATTATTATAACTCCTAAATGAGGCATCAAGTGAAGTGTTACTTCACTTATAGGATATTCAAATGTCCTAGTTCAGCTGAGCAAGATAACAAAACTTAAACTCCTGGATGATTAATTCACTTGTATAATTAAATTCTCTTGGACTTAAAACGATCCTAGAGGTATTGAAAAGATGTTTAAGACTCGTCTTAAGCACTTTCTCAATATGATAGGATGTTTATAAGAACAACTGAATTTAATTGTTCTTGGGTGAAGAGAGTCATCCTTAAACCAAAACACAAGAACCTAGACTTCATAGGAGATGACTAGCTATAGGATTAGGACTTTGGTAGACAACCAAAACCTTTCCCTTAGCTTTACCTAGGTACTTGTTGAAACATTTAAATGTCTTAACATGTGTTTTAAGTGTAGCCTGGGATGACGGGAAGACCCTCCAGGTACGCTTTTATTTTATTGCAATTTACTTTATTATAATTTACTTACATGCACTGTACTTTACTTTTCTTGCATGATAAACAACTGTTGCATGAAAACCAAAACCTTTAGGATAGTCCCTAAACTGAAACCGAAACTAAATTAAAAGTCATTACAAGATAAAAATTACCGCCACAACATTTCAAAATATAAAACAACTCAAAATTTAATCACAAACAGAACAACAATACTGCAATTGCAACTAAATTAAAATGCCTCGTTGAATGATCGGGAATACCTCGGATGACGTAACCCACGCGTTGCTAACGGGATTTCCCACGGTCTAAATGAAAGTGTGGAACTCATTCAGTTGAGTTTAGCAAATTCATCTGGAGACTAAGTGCAATCGATGAAAATAACGGTGCCGGGATGACGGAACCGTGGGATCTTAATCGGTTCTGTTTAAACAACTTTAAGATTTGTTTTAATTAAAATATTAAAAAACACTTGGATTTTAAGATTCTCTCTAAACCAAAACACTTCTCTCATCTCATGATTTATGACTTCTAAAATTAGACCTCTGCAACAATAAGGAGCTCGGAGCATGGTGGGCAGCTCGGCCATCGTCATCAGCAAAACTCAGATCCACTTCAACAAAACTTTCTTAAAATTAAATAACCAAGCCATAGGACTTCGAGGTGGTTTTCCTAGTGCAACAAAAATCCTCAACTTTTCGTTAGGCATTTGCATAATCATGTTATGTAAATTAAGCCCTAACCGGTCTTAGGACTCCGAGGTAGTCGTTCGGTACGACATAAACCCTCACATCTTCGAGGCTGTTTGTATGATCATGTCATACGAATATAAGTCCTAAATAATTAAAATTGACAAGATCGAAATACTAAATAGTTCTTCCTAAATTGAAGCCAAACAATAGGATAGTCGGGAAGTTGCCAAGATTCCTCTTGGATCTCCAGCTTCTCCTACCTCTCTTCCATTGGACTCCAAAATATACTGTTCCCAATTTGAGCTAATCCCTATTGAAATTTCCAAAACTCAATCCTTTGAAAACCTTAAACTTTGAAATTCTTGAGAGCAAAACCACTGATCATTATCGAGAGTTTTCTTAAGTGATTCCTGTCACTTATGATGTATTTAACTATAGAGGCTTGCCCTTATAGGGAACTTTAAGAACCCAGGTAATATAAACCCTGCTTAATTCATTTATATTAAGCAGGGGAACTTGTCGGCTTATAAAATTGGTTCGCAGACCAAACGGATGTCACAAATCTTTTAGTTTATTTAATCGAGCCCCATCATCAAACAGTGTGTCCATTCTTTGGGATAGATACACGGTTTGTGATGCGGTGCTCGTTTATATAAACTATTCGGGATGTGAGATCAGTTTGATTTTATATCTTAAAATTTTGAAACTCAAAAAATCATTTTCAAAAATCAAATGCTACTTTCTAAATTATATATATTTAAATTAAATTTAAAATTTAAAATTCGCCGACAACTTCTGTTGGCGACCCCTTTTTTAAAATACAACACATAACCTTAAAATATGCTGACAAGGTTGAAACTCGTCAAAGTCATGGTTTAATCGATGCCCATTAATTTTGATAATCTTTCCAGTATTAGGATCTTTAATATCAACAGCTCCAAAAGAATGAATTTTTACAACTGTAAAAGGTCCTAACCATCTAGACTTGAGCTTTCCAGAAAATAACTTCAATCTTATGTTGTATAACAAAACTTTTTGTCCAAATTCCAATTTCTTTTTCAATATCTTCCGATCATGTCACAATTTCATTTTCTCTTTATAGATCATGTCATTGTGATAAGATTCATTTCTAATCTCTTCCAATTCATTCAATTGCATAAATCTCTTTTCTCCAGCATTTTTCAAATTAAAATTCAACTCTTTTATCGCCTAATATGCTTTATGCTCCAATTCAACTGGTAAATGACAAGTCTTACCAAACACTAGTCTATAAGGAGACATTCCAATAGGGTTTTAAAAGCAGTCCTATAAGCCCATAAAGCAGTATCTAATCGAGCAGACCAATCTAATTTATGATTATCAACAGTTTTCTCCAAAATTCTTTTAATTTCACGATTAGACACTTCTGCTAAACCACTAGTCTGGGGTGATAAGCAGTAGAGATTCTATGAATAATATTATATTTCTCAATCAATCTCTTTATTTGATTATTCCTGAAATGGGTTCCACCATCAGTAATAATCACTCTCGGCATTCCATATCTTGTAAATATATTTTTCTTTAAAAATTTTAAAACACTCGAACCATCACATCTTGGTAAAGTAATAGCTTCAATCCATTTCGAGGCATAATCAACGACAACCAGTATATATAAATTCCCAAATGAAGGAGTAAATGGTCCCATAAAATCAAATCGCCATACATTAAAAATTTCAACTTCCAATTTATAATTTAGAGGCATTTTTTTTCTTTTGGAGATATTACCTACTCTCTAATATCGATCACATGATTTAATATATTTATAAACATCCTTAAAAAGAGTAGGTCAATAAAATCTAGATTGTAAAATCTTAAAAGT
The DNA here is from genome assembly GCA_022702705.1 of Papilionanthe hookeriana x Papilionanthe teres. Classification (NCBI taxonomy): domain Eukaryota; kingdom Viridiplantae; phylum Streptophyta; class Magnoliopsida; order Asparagales; family Orchidaceae; genus Papilionanthe; species Papilionanthe hookeriana x Papilionanthe teres. The sequence continues at coordinate 20,595,711 of CM040424.1, read as the reverse complement.
AGTTTTATCAACACCAAAATGACCTCTAAATTCATAATCATGACATTGTTGAATAATCAATTTCGTTTCTTCTTGTGGCACACATCTCCTAAAAATCAGATCCTTACACTGTTTATATAGATAGGGCTCATCCCAAAAACAAAATCTTGCATCATATTTAAACTTCTTTTGTCGTTGCCTTGTTAGATCATATGGTACAATATCACTCATAATATAATTCACAATATCAGCATACTAAGGAAAATTTCTTCCCATAATAGTATAAAGTTGTTCATCAGGGAATGTTTCTGTAACTTCCTTCTCAAATTCAGATAATTTATCATACTCTAATCTTAAGAAATGATCAGCTATTTTGTTATCTCCCTTCCTATCAACTATCATAAAATCAAATTCTTGCAGAAGAAGTATCCATCTAATCAGTCTAGGTTTCACATCCTTCTTTTTCATTAAATATTTGATAGTCGAATGGTCTGTATGCACAATACTTTTAGCTTCAATTAAATAAGGTCTAAACTTTTCAAAAGCAAATACTATAGCTAATAACTCTCTTTCAGTAGTGGTATAATTAATTTGAGCCTCATTAAGAGTTTTACTAGCATAGTAAATGACTTTGAAAACATTATCATGCCTTTGCTCCAATGCTACTCCAAGCATATAATCACTAGCATCACACATGAGTTCAAATGGTTACTCCGAATTTGGTGAAACAATTATAGGTGCAGTGATTAATTTATTTTTCAATAATTCGAAAGCATTCAAACATTCATTATTAAAATCAAACTTTCTATCATTTTCTAGAAGTCGGCACAAAGGTTTAGTAATTTATAAAATCTTTAATATATCGCCTGTAAAATTCAGCGTGTCCTAAGAAACTCCTCACCTCTCTCACGGTAGTGGGTGGCGGCAATCTCTCAATCACTCTAATTTTAGCAGGATTGACCTCCATACCACATTCAGAAATTTTATGCCCAAGCACAATTCCTCCTGCAACCATAAATTGACATTTCTCCCAATTCAGAACTAAATTTGTTTTCTCGCAAAGCTCCAAAAATTTTGCTAAGTTTTCTAGGCAAATTTCAAATGAAGTCCCGAATACAGAGAAATCATCCATGAAAACTTCTATTCCATTATCTATCACAGTACTGAAAATAGACATCATACATCTCTAAAATGTTGTAGGTGCATTACACAGTCCAAAAGGTATTCTTCAAAAAGAAAAGGTTCCATAAGGGCTAGTAAATGTTGTCTTTTATTGATCCTTAGGAGCAGTAGGTATTTGATGGTAACAAGTATATCCATCCAAAAAGCAGTAGCACTTATGTCCAGGAAGTCTATCCAGTATTTGATCGAGAAAAGGAAGAGGAAAGTGATTTTTTTAGGTGGCGGCATTTAGTTTCCTATAGTCAATACAAATTAGCCATCCATTAATTTGTCTTGTGGGTATAATTTCATTACATTCATTCAGTTCAACAGTCACTCCTCCCTTTTTCGATACACAATGTATTGGACTCACCAAGCACTATCAGAAATAGGATAAATATATCCAGCATCCAGCCATTTTAAAATCTCCTTCACAACTACTTCTTTCATTATTGGATTCAATCTCCTTTGCGGATCAACTCTCGATTTATGTTCTTCATCTAATAAAATTTTGTGCATACAAATCAAAGGACTAACTCCTTTAATATCTGCTAAAGTAAATCCAAAAGCTTTCTTGTATCTTTTTAAAATTTCCAACAACTTCTGTTCTTGATAATCGTTTAACTCTGAAGATACAATAACTGACAGAGTAGATGATTCTCCTAAAAGCTTATACTTCAAATGATTAGGGAGAATTTTCATCTCAAGTTTAAGAGGTTTTATTATAGATGGAATTAAGCTTTTATTTCCACCTTCCATAGTGTCTAATAATTCGAATCTCTCATGAACATACTCCAAAACTTCATTCTTCTTACTATCTGAATTTTTTTCATTTTCAACTTATTCTTCAAACATATTTTCATACTCTACTTCTTTTTCAAATATATTTTCAAAATCATCGTTTCTCAAATATTCATAGACCTCCATCCTAAAACATTCATTATCTTTTTCCATTGAGGGATACTTCATAGATTTCAAAATATTAAAGGTCACCTCTTGATCATTAACTTTCATAGTTAATTATCCTTTTTGAACATCAATCACTGCTCTTCCAGTAGAAAGGAATGGTCTTACCAAAATGATTGGAATCTCTTTATCTTCCTCCATATCAAGTACAATAAAATCCATATGAAAGATAAATTTATCCACTTTCACTAACACATCTTCCACCACTCCTTTAGGGTAAGTAATGGAACGATCAGCCAACTGAAGAGTCATAGATATAGGAGAAATTTCTCCTATTCCCAACCTTTTGAAAGTTGATAAAAGCATAAGATTAATACTAGTTCCCATATCACATATGGATCTTCTGAAAACCATTTCACCTATAGCACATAGAATAGTGAAATTACCAGGATCTTTAAGTTTTTCCGGAAGCTTCTTTTGAATAATTGCACTACACTCTCTGTTAAGTGCAATAGTTTCATGATCTGTAAACATTCTTCTCTTTTCTAGAATATTCTTCATAAACTTGGCATAGTCAGGCATCTGTTCTAATGCTTCAACAAAAGGATTATTTATCATTAATTTCTTAAGGATCTCTAAAAATTTTCTAATTCTTTTATCCGTATTTTGTTTCTTCAATCTTTGAGAAAATGGAGGTGGTGGTTTTTCAACAGTTATCTTCATTGGTTCAAGAGGATAATCCAATCCTGGATAAATCTTATCTGAACCTTTTTCGATTTCCACCTTCTCCTTTTCTATTTCAACTTCTTTTTGCACTCTTGTTTCCAAATTTTTTCCACTCCTTAATTGAATAGCCTTAAGTTTTTCCTTGTTTTGATCTTTTGGATTGATCTCAACATTACTTGGAAGCGTTGCAGAAGGTCTTTTATTAAGTGCAGTGAAAAAATGACCCAATTGATTTTCAATATTTTTCATAGCAACACCTTGAGCTTGCAATTGATTTCCCATATTCAGAATAATTTCTTCAGTAGACAACTTCTTATCCTTAAATTGCGGGTTACTTTTGAATCCAGGAGGTTAAGATGATCTAAAATTGGTATTTCCTTGATTGTTCGAATTTCCAATTGGATTTATAGAACTGTTCCCCCAATGTGGGTTAACATTGGCACTGCTATTATTCCAATTGATATTTAGGTGATTCTTCCAACCAGGATTATAAAAATTCGAATAGCATTCAAAGTCTCATAAGGTGTTTGAGATTTTGTTATCTATCCAAATGAATTTTCCTCTAACACTTGAGGTGGTTGAGAATAATTCATTTCATATTGATCTATTTTCTTAGAAAGGGCTGCAATTTGAGAAACAATCATAGTCATCATATTTGAATCATGAACACTAGCTACTCTCTTAAGATTTACCTTTTTAGAGGGCCATTGAAAATTATTAGTAGCCATTTCTTTAATTAATGCGTATGCTTCATCAAAGGGTTTTGACATTAACGATCTACTACCAGCAGCATCTATAATTGATCTCAATGATCCCACTAATCCATTATAAAATGTTTGAATTATTAACCAATCTGGTAGAGCATGATGTGGGCACTTCCCAAGATCTTTAAATCTCTTCTAAGCTTCATATATTGATTCTCCTTCAAACTGACCAAAAGATGTAATATCATTTCTTAACTTAGCAGTCTTTGTTTGGGGGAAATATTTTGATAGAGACTTTTGTGATAATTTTCCCTAAGTACTAATAGATCCAGGTGGTAACAAATTTAACCACGCCTTAGCTTTATCCCTTAATGAAAAAGAAAAAAGTATAAGTCTGACAGCATCACTAGACACTCCATCATATTTAAAAGTAGCACACAGTTCTAGAAAGCTAGCGAGATATAAATTTGGATCCTCATTAGATGTTCCTCCAAATTGATTATTTTGTACCATATGGATAATAACAGGTTTAAGTTCAAATGAATTAGCAACAACATCAGGATTTTGAATAATTAAATGAATTTCATCTACTGTTGGGTTAACATAATCTCTTAAAGGCCTTGGAAAATTTCCAATATCATTTCTCTAATTATCTTGATTATTCACCATTTCACAAGGATTTTCAGTTTATTTTTGTTGTTTTCTAATTTTTTTAATAGTACGCTCTAACAACGAATCGTAAGTCACTAAACCTATAGATTCATTACGACGCATATACAATCACACAAATACTTTAAAAATTAAACAAACACACACAATCACACACTATAAAGTAAAGGTTTTCAGCTACTATATTATCAATGAATACCGTTTATACTTCCTTCCTTACTTAGTTACTTAGTTACTTAGTTACTTCGTTACCTTACCCGGCAACGGCGCCAAAAACTTGACAGCGGTTTGGACTTTTATATTTTAAGAATTTATGAACTCAAATTTATATATATTTATAATGATTTTGTAAAGTCTAAGCATTCAACGCAAGTATACATATCGTATCAAGTAATATAAGGCTCTAATGGAGTCCTGGTTATTGATCCAACAGAGAAGTTACGAAGTAAAAGAAAGTGTTTCATAGTAGATAATGTAGTACTAAATTTCGATACTCAAATTGTAATTTAAGTTTAATGTTTACTTCTACTACCAAGATGTAAAAATAGTAAAAATTAATCAAACTACAATTAATTTAATATCTGTTTAAAATAGAATTAATTAACAGACACATACTAAGCTATATATTTGAAAGGTTTCTGATATATAAGAAAAGTATCTTTCCTCTTGCAACGAGCCTATGATGTGTGGATGATATGGAATGATTATCTATGGTATTGTGCCAAATAGGAGCATAAATGTTTCTTTACCCTTAAGAAGTACCCCCTCTTCAAAGCATGAAAAGAACATTGATATTTCCTAAGTTTAGTCACTAAATCTAAGGCTAGGCTGGGAGGATATCGGCTCTCACTATGGAGCTCCCACTCACCCTTCACCTGAAGGCTAACCTTCGAGTTTAGTTACTAATCTTAGGACCAAATTGGGGATCTCAGCCTGTCACCCTGAAACCTCTAATTTGAAGTTCATCAAAACACATTTCCCTATTTATTTGCACTCAATTCCCATGAACTACGCAATTCATCAATTGAAATTGAATGGATTCTTCATTATTATTGTAGGACACTTAATCCTTTCAGAATTAATGTTCAACAATATATTTTAACAATTTAATTGGCTAGATTGAAAAGTAAATTAAGTTCAAAATGAAAAACCATCAAAATTTTATCAATACATTAAAAGCACTTAAAATACACATCAATCCATCATCACATCTCTATGCAAGAAGAAAGACAAAGGTGACTACTCAAAATTCATGAAGAAGATACAATAAAATATGGATTTTATATATAAAAGAAAAGACATACAAACTACAAAAGAAAATACAACTTATCTCTTTCTCTTCCCAAATGCAATTCCCTTAAAGTTCCGTTGAATCCTTTTCTCTCTTCTTTGCAACACTCAATTCCCTCTTTAGAATGGAAAGGAAGAAGCAATCTCACTTTACTTCTTCTCCTTCACTCCTTAGAGAAGAATTCCTCTCAAATTCCAACTTCTACACATTTTTCTCCTAAGCCCTAACACTCAACACACACTCTCTCTCTAGAACCACACTAAAACTCCATAACACACACTATTTTCATCCAAAAATAGTTACTTATAAGTTAGAAATGAAATCCCAAGAGTTTCCATAAGCATCCCTTCAAAAAGTCGCCAAAACTCTTCAAATTTGAAGTCTACCGACATTGGGCACCGGCGGTGCTCTATCATCAAAATATTGTCGAGCTCTCTGGAAAGTGGCGCTGGCGATGCCCATTTTGGCGCCGGCGGCGCCAGAAGCTGTTTTCTTCCCTTCTGCTCCTTTTTGCTCTGAATTCATCCCTTTTTGCTTCTTTTCGCCCCAATCACCTAAAATCATCATACCTGCAACAAATCATGAAAAATACCTTTCTTTAAAGTGCAATATCTTAAAAAATGGGTAAAATTATTTAGTAAAAATAGTATATATTTTTGGTGCATCAGGCGCCAATCTCTATTGAGTCTTGTAAAGGGAAAGCAAAGTTTCAAAGGAACTTCAAGAGTCTTGTGGAGAGGATTTTCAGATAAGTGTTTATCTTTGTTTTACATCTGGTTTTTAAGTAAAACTAATTTTGTTTTAACTATGATTTCTACTTTCAAATCAAGTTGTGATTGTGTTTTCTCTTTAGATTCTGAGTAGTTTTCTTTATCTTTTTTCTTTTAAATGATGAAGTAATTAAATTATGGAAGGAAGTTGTGTGAAGCATAAGATTTTAATGATGGAATAAATTTGGATATTGTCTCAATCAATAATTGGAAAGAATCACATGCAATTGTATGGATGAGAATTGTAGTCCATATGATTGGGTGCAAATAAGTAGAAAGATATGCCTATAATGGGGACTAAAATTAGAGGACTTTAGAGTGACAGGCTAAAGCCCCCTCATTTGGTTTAATGTGAAAATTTTGTTATGAGATGTTAGCCCCCAGGTGGAGGGAATCGAGGGAACTCTAGAGTTAGAGCAAGTATCTTTCCTACCTAACCCATCTACAAGATTTCTAATCATCAAATTAACCAATGTTCTTTAAAGAACTAAGAAAGGGTTAAAAATATAATTGCTTCTATTTGGCACAACACATTTTAGATATTTCCGCAACGAAATTCCATAATTATTACTGATTCATTGAAAGAGGAAAAATATATTTTATTCTCATTTGCTTTCAAACTATTTTATAGTTGGGTTAGCTTTAGTTGTTTGCTTTACTTTTTATTTGGAAAATACCAAAAATAAATTTGAAAAACATTATATCTTAAAACATACTTTACAAAATCATGTTAAAAAGTAAAAAAGGTATTAATAAAATAGTAAAAATATTTTTATTTTGATTATAAATTACTATTAATTTACTAGATGCAATTAAAGAAAACAATAATAAGAAAATGATTTTATGAACTCTATATAAAATAAACAACTTTCTTTCCTTCAATTAATCTAAGATTTTTAAGATAATTTAATATTCATTGGAGAATTTAATTTATGGTATTGTGCCGAATAGAAGCATTCATATTCTTTACCCTTTGATCCAGGTGCAAAGAACATTGACTAATTTACAGAATATGTCCGGATGTATTATTAGTAGAATAGGTTAATCTAGGCTCACACTTCTAGATGTCCAAGGGTGGCTATGGTCGGCCCTACTAGTGACCCTTTCCTAGTCTATAAATCAAATTATAAGAATTTAGTCTGTCACTCTAAAAACTTATCAATTCTTCGCCCTTTAAATATTATCTTCCTATTTATTTGCACTTCACCATGAATAGCCGCACATGGTCTTCGACTACCCAAGGATTCATGTGACATTTACAAGTTAAGAGTTCTTTTCCTTCAAGATTTTCTAAACTCTTCAACAGGTTTTAACAATTCAAACGACCAATTTAAAAAGTAAAGTAAGATCAGGTATTAATATCATCACAATGTTTTGAAAATATTTTGAATTTTAATTCTCCATCGAATCTTTATATTATCTTATCTATCTCTTCATAATTGAAGAAAGTAACTAACTACTCAGAACATATTGAAAATAAATAACAAAACATGATAATTAAACTTTGAATCAAATGTAAAAATATACTTATCTCAAATATTTCTTCTACGAATCTTCGATTCCTACCGACTCCACGGTGTAATGAACTCCGGATGCAATAACTTGAAAATAAACTCACTAAAATAAACAAAAGTGGCCCTAAATTTTTCTCTCTAATTCTCTCTCTAAGGATGAGAGATTCTAAAGTAGATAAGAGAAAGGGGTATAATGGGAGGGGCACATTTTCTGAAGAAATGGACCTCTATTTATAGGCTTCAAGAGTTGCCTTGAGGCACCTCTTCAAAGCATGTCCACATTCAATGAATATTCTAGAAGGTCGGTCTGGTGCCTAGGCACCGGAATCTGGAGCCTAGGCGCCGGACACCGCGTCCAGTTCTTCGCACCTCTTCACTTTGGCTCGCACCTTTTCACGATTAAAACCGTTTTGGAGCGTCCAAATGCAATGTATCACATGTCCTATTATCAAGGAACAACTTCCAGCCTTCTAGAATGTCCAATAACCGCTCACTCCGTCAAAATGGCCGATCGAAACGTTGTCGAACACTTGACGGTTTTGTATTGAGTACGGCGCGTAGGCGCCGGTTGGCGCTGGCGCCGAGCCATATTTTTTTATACTTTTGGTATTTTGCTCATTTTTTGCTCCTTTTTGCTCCTTTTTCCTTCTTAGACCTTTTTACATTACCTACATCCAAAAACAAAAAAAATACCTTTCATTAAAGCATAATAGGTATTTTTTATAGATCAGGTCCCAAGAGGAGTCAAGAGGTGGCTGAATTTCTAAAGGGTGGGTCCCAATTATAGTCCTCTAGGATAGTTAAGGAGAAGTCCTAAGGCTAGATCCTAAGCACTAAGGGGAAAGAACAGACCTCGCCAAAAATGAGGTCAACAAATGGACCCCCAATATGTGTGGTGTGCTAACCAAGCACACCGCGCGTATTGGCATTGACCGAAGAGATCAACAAAACCAACACAGACGTCCAAGTGACACTTAGAACGAAGCGTAGAAAATTCCAACTGGGGAGTATCTAGTAAATCTCCAGGACTGAAGATTCCAGAACTCTCGCTGGGGAAAAGGAGGTGGATTCCAAATCACAAGATCTGGAGGATTTCAATTTCAAATTCGTTTTAAGTTTTAAGTTTGAGTTTTGACTTGATCTGAGTTTCAATTTTGGTTAAAATTTGACTTAATATTGATTTCAAGGGTTCAAGATGAGAGTTGGAGCCAAGGTTCCAACCTCAGGAGAGGGTCGGAAGTTAGGTACCGACCTCGAAAGAAAGGGAACTGAAAGTTAGGTACTAGCCCCGAAAGGGTGAGAACTGGAATTTAGGTACCAGTCGCGGAAGAGAGTCAGAAGTTAGGTACGGACCTCGAAATAGAGGGAACTGGAAGTTAGGTGCCAACCCCGAAAGGGTGAGAACTGGAAGTTAGGTACCAGTCTCAGGAGAGTCGGAAGTTAGGTACCGACCTCGAAAGAGACGGAACTAGAAGTTAGGCACCAGCCCCGAAAGGGTTAGAACTGGAAGTTAGGTACCAGTCTAGGAAGAGAGTCGGAATTTAGGTACCAACCTCGAAAGAAAGGGAACTGGAAGTTAGGTACCAGCCCGAAAGGGTGAGAACTAGAAGTTAGGTACTAGTCTCGGGAGAGAGTCAGAAGTTAGGTACCGACCTCGAAAGAGAGGAAGCTGGAAGTTAGGTACCGGCCCGAAAGGTGAGAAGCTTGGAAGTTAGGTACCAGTATCGGGAGAGTCGGAAGTTAGGTACCGACCACGAAAGAGAGGGAACTGGAAGTTAGGTACCAGCCCTGAAAGGGTGAGAACTGGAAGTTAGGTGCCAGTCTCGGGAGAGTGTTGGAAGTTAGGTGCTGACCTCGAAAGAGAGGGAACTGGAAGTTAGGTAGCAGCCCCGAAAGCGTGAGAACTGGAAGTTAGGTACCAGTCTCGGGAGAGAGTCGGAAGTTAGGTACCGACCTCGAAAGAAAGGGAACTGGAAGTTAGGTACCAGCCTCGAAAGGGTGAGAACTGGAAGTTAGGTTTCAGTCTCGAAAGTTGGAATTCGATTTCGAAGATTTCGTGGAAATTTCAATGTAGCAAAAGGTTGAGATGGAATGTGAGAGTGCTTCACATCCCGAGAGAGTTGATCAAAGTTTCATTATTTGGTGAAGGATATGAATCCATGCCATCAAAACCAAATCGAAAATTTTGTGGTTCTGTGTCAGTAGACTCAGTCGACCTTCTCAAAAAAGGGAAGGAACCGCTGAGAGTCGAAAAGATTTTGAGAACAACCGGAGGCTGGGGATTTCAGATTCGGAGTTTCGTTTTCATTGTTCGTTGCTCTTAGTGATTTAATTTTATTTTGATTTTCAAGTTTCATTTCGATTGAAATTTCATTTTGATTTAGATATTCATTCATTTATTTGGTTTACAATTTGAGGTTTTAGGTTGATTTGCTTTAAGTTTCGGTTTCGTGTTTTACTCAAACTTTGAATTTGAATTTTTTTATTTTGTTGTTATTATTTCATTCAAATCGTTCTTCATTCAACTTTTCTCTAAATCGAGACAACTCAGATTTAGTGGCGTTTGCAGTCAGTTGCACAAAACTGAAGGCAATGTACGACAGTCATTTCCATTAAAAATGTCAAAGGTACATTAGGTGATTCCATCAGAACATTTATGATGCCATCTTTCCGAAAGTAAACTTTTACAAAATCCTTGTATGTCTGAACACATACTGCACTGATATCCTCATGTATTCTGACAAAATTGTCTGTTCGATTCATCCATGTCTGAAAAGTAAACTGCATAGATAGTAACATCACCTTCTAAGCCACTTTCTGAAGGAGAATCCCATGTAAGTGTGCTTTAGAGGTGTGCTACTACTATGTAGCTTATAGCTCATAAGGCTGCAGGTTCTCTAATTCTAGATCTGGCTGGAAGTAGACCGGAATCTTGCTCTCATCCATCCTCCTGAAAGTGATGGAGACCCGCTTGTAGGGAACTCCCGGTATGCAGTGCTTCGCCACATCTGCACCATTTCTTTGTAGTACGAGAACAGAGCCTATCGGTAGAGGTATATATACTGGCCCTCGGAATTCTCCAGGGCCGACTATCCGGAGTTCTGTCCCGAACATGATGTTGCATTGGTTGATGAAGGAAACAGTGAAAAAGGGCCTCACAAAATTGTGATGATCTATGTGAGGTGGAATGCAGTCTCCTTCCACATAGATGTCGATTATATAGCTGTTTGGAATGCAGTCAGCAGGTAAGACTTGCCAAGCCACCATCCTCTTTATCATCTTCTTAATCAGAACTGTCATTGGATCCACTTCATCGTAACGGAGTATCCCTGGCGGACTTCCTTTCTTGTCATCAGCGAAGTTGTAACAACATCTGAATTGGATTGTAATCCTTCCCTTGCCTCTTTTCCATTTCTTAGGCTCGAAGTAAGTCCTGCTGCTTAGTCATCCTACACGACCCTGCTTCTTCATCTCGGAGACGTAGTACACTATCTCACTCTGCTCGTAGTGAGAGAAGACATCTGTATGCAACTCTAATCCTTCCAGGATATTGACATATCTGCCTCGGATCCTCTGAAAGTATTCAAAATTCTGCTTTCGTACCCTCTGGATCATTCCCAACTCGTGCTCTGAAATTAACTCCAACTGTCAGAGTCTAGTGACGTACTGTGGGATGTATGGCTCCACACTGTCACGCTCTCCTGGAATCATCACTGTCTCCGGTACAGACTCTGTAGTAACCTCCCTGGAACAACCTCTGCTATGGTGCTCCTGAGGACTGACCTTTTCGGGACAGCTTCTATGGTCGCTGGAATTTCCTCATTATTCTGCTCTTCTGTCAATTTCTTCAGCATCTTAGTGATACGGCGATTCTTGTTTCTTCTTTGAGTTGGGGTCAAAGTGGCTCTTCTCTCCCTTGGATTTCAGTAGAGGCAGCACTGACGAGCTTTCCTCCTACAGCCGTTATTACTGATTTCATTTTGTTTTCTTCAATCACGCTGATCTTCCTTTTCTGATTTGCAGTGTGTTGAATCTTCTCGCTGAGTTTCATTACTTGTCTTTCCATGGAACCGCCCAAGGTCTACGGTAGTCCAAGTGGTTTCTTCATATTCCAGCTCCAGCTGTGCAAAGTCTGAGCCAACCTCAATCATAGCACCAGCTTTCAGCTCTTCTTCGTTAAGTGCAAAACTTACGCCATCCTTGAATTTCAGGAACAACCGCCCGTTCGACATTTCCCTGAAAAGAAAATAAGGAAAGGATCAGGGGCTTTACTCAGAACGAGAACAATAAGAAAAATTATTTATTAATGGAAGATTCTTATTCATTTCTTTCAAATTTTTAATAAGAGTACGAAAAGATCAAGAATGAGCTCAACTCAAAAGGAAGGATCAAAATTTTATTATTATAATGATTTCGCATGTTTTCTCTTAATGCGTTTTTTAGTGATATTTATCGTTCATTTTTATGTCTTGGGTTCGGACCCAGTTTTAAGTGATTACTTCACCCGCGCTTCTAGGAATGAGATTTCATTCTTCGAAACATCAGGTTGCGTAATACTTCTTCAAATATTGTCCATTGATTGGAAGCATAAATCGTTCTCCACGACAATTGACAAGCTAGTAAGAACCTCCTGAGTAAACTGTCTCGACCACAAACGGCCTTTCCCAAGTCAGTTCAAATTTACCTTCTATCTTGCGGTGTGCAAGAATAGGTCTCCTAAGAACTAGAACCAAGTCACCGACTTTAAATGTCATTGGGCGGACCAATTTATCGTGGGCCTTGATCATCTTGGCTTGATACAGTTCTAAATCTGCTTCGCTGAAAGTCATTTCCCTTCCAAGCTTTCTAGTTCTTCTAGCCGTAGTTTGGCATTTTCTTCTGTAGTAATCTTCTCTGCAACTGCAATTCTGAGTGACGGAAGCTGAACCTCCAAAGGCAAGACGGCCACGGACCCGTACACTAGAGCATAAGGCATAGATTGTGTAGGAGTTCTGAAAGTTGTTCTGTAGGCCCATAAGGCTTCTAACAACTTCTCGTGCCAATTTCTCTTGTTTTCGTCCAAAGTTTTCTTTAGGATTTGGATGAGAGTTTTATTAAAAGCCTCTTCCAAGCCGTTCTCTCTTGGGTAGTAGATCGTTGAATAGCGCCAGTCGATCCCGTGTCTTCTGACAAAATTATTGATCTTCGTGCTTCTGAATACGGACCCATTATCTGAAATAATTCTGCGCGGTACCCCGAAACTGTAGACGACTTGATTCTTGAAGAACTGCAACACATGGTGTGCCTTCACTTCTCTGAGTGCGTACGCTTTCGCCCACTTGGAAAAGTAATCTGTAGCTGCAAGAATGAAGCGATGTCCTCTTGAAGAAGGCGGTTCTATCGGACCCACTATATCTGTGCCCCAACACTCAAATGGCCACGACGCGATCGTCGGATGTAACACATTTGGAGGTTGATGTAGAACCACTCCATGCAGTTGGCACTGATGACAGCTCTTGGCGATCTTCATGCAATCGGTCATCATTGAGGGCCAGTAGTACCCTAGTCTCTTAATTTTTAATTTCATCTTTGGACCTGACTGATGAGCACCACAGAGTCCTGATTACACTTCTTTAATAACTTCACGAGCCTCAGACCAGCTCAGGCACGTTAGCCACATCTGATCAAAAGACCTTCTGTATAACGTATTGTTTATTAATGTGTAAGACAGAGTTCTTTTCTTAATCTGATGGGCTAATGGCTTATCGTCCAGAAGATTTCTTGTTTGCAGGTATCTATTAATGGCTGCCGCCAATCTTTTGCATTTTCTGTTACTGCTCTAACTGTTTCTAGCTCTTTTTCTGGTTTGTGTATTGCATCCATGTCGAGCTTTGAGAGGATCTGTCGTCCCTGAACTGACATTTCAACTGACTCATTATGTAAGTAGGCAAACTCTTTTGCAAGGCGGGCTAATGCATCTGCGAGAGCATTTTCTCTTCTAGGAATCTCGTAGATCGTTACATTTGGAATTTGCTCCAGCAATTTCATTGCATATTGAATGTACTGCTCGAGTCTTGGCTTTAGAATTTCGTACTGTCCAGCTACCTGTTGAATGATCAACTGCGAATCTCCGTAAATATTGATATCCGTTATACCCATCTGGATAGTCAATTCCAGTCCAGTTATGAGAGCTTCGTATTCTGCTTCGTTGTTCGTACACGGTTCTGTTAGATGGTAGGAATATCTAACATCCCCCGCTCCGGTGTTATAAAGATTAGTCTGATTCCTGCTTTATCGGACACTATCGTTTGCGATTCTTTGTCCTTTTGTGCTGACGATACTCCGTCGAAGTACAGTTCCCAACGCTGATCATTGGGGTCTTCTAAGCTCATTATCTGCTTGTCTGGCAAGTCGTCGTTAAGAGGCGATTCTGCCGGCAAAGGGTGTGTTGCGAGAAATTCTGCTAGGACTTGTCCCGGTACGAAGAGGAACGAAAGTTATATCGAATTGCAATGGTATCATTGACCACCTGGCAAGTCTGCCAGAAAGTGTCGGACGAGTCATCAAGTATTGCAACGGATTAAACTTCGAGATAAGGTTGACCTTATGAGAAAGCATGTAATGCCTGAGCTTTTGAGCATCGAAGATCAGGGCCAAACAGTGCTTCTCAATCGGGGGATACTTTGCTTCCGTCGAAATCAGATGACGACTTAAGTAGTAGAGTGCGTTTTCTTTACCCTCGTCATTGACCTGGGCTAGCAGGGCTCTAAGGGAGTCATCTAAAGCCGCGGTATAAAGTATCAACGGTTGACCCGAGACTGGGGCTGCTAAGACAAGAGGTGTCATTAAATACTATTTAATGTCCTCGAAGGCCTGTTAGGATTTCTCTTCCCAAAAAAATTTAGCGTCCTTTTTAATTAATGCCAAGAAGGGCTGACACCTACTTGACAAATTCGAAATAAAGCGTCGAAGATATGCCAGCTTCCCTTAAAAGGATCGTAGTTGTTTCAAGGTTTTGGTAGGCGGCATTTCTAGGATAGCTTTAATCTTCTATGGATCGATTTCAATTCCGCGATGTCGGACAACGAATCCTAAGAATTTCCCAGAGGTGACGCCGAAGGCGCATTTCAAGGGATTCATCTTAAGTTTAAGTTGTCTTAATCGCTCGAAAACAATTCTCAAATCATACAAGTTATCTTCTTTCAGTTTGCTCTTGATGACCACATTATCCACGTAGCATTCGACTTGGTTGTGAATGAGATCATCAAAAAACCTCGTCATTGCTCTTTGGTAAGTCGCTCCTGCATTCTTCAATCCAAAAGGCATTAATGTGTAGCAGTACACACCAATTAGCGTTCTGAAGGTTGTGAGCTTTTCGTCTTCTGGTGCCATCTTTATCTGATTATATCCTGATGATCAGTCCATGAAAGAGAAGATTTCATGCGTCGAAGCGATGTCGATCATCAATTCTGGAATTGGTAGCGGAAACTCATCTTTCGGGCATGCCTTGTTCAAGTCTCTGAAATCTACGCAGATTCTGATCTGACCATTCTTCTTTCTGACCGGCACCACGTTGGCTGACCAAGTCGGGTATTGCTCTTCACGGACAAATTTAGCGTCTATTAGCTTCTTAACTTCAACTTACTTGTTGTTCAATCTCTAGGCGCATTCTTCTGGAAGCTTGCCTGACTGAAACGGCAGTGTGATCCACTCCTAGCTTGTGAACTGCAATCTCTGGAGCTAACCCTGGCATTTCGTCGTAACTCCAAGCAAATTAGTCCTTGAATTCCATTAGTAGCTTGACCATGTTTTCAGAGTCTTCTTTATTGAGCAAGGAGCTAACAAAGGTCGGCCTAGGCTCTTCGCTAGTACCTAAGTTAACTTCCATTAACTCGTCCATTGTAGATTTAATTTCTTCTTCAAGTTCCGGTGGAGCGTCTCCGACTGGCAGACCTTTGAGATCATCTGAAGGTTCCAAGCAATCTTTATTAGGCTCACAGGTGACAACCAAGCAAAATCCTGTATCATCAACTGATCCTACTGTGTTGAATCTGAGACCATGTTTTGAATTGGGAGGCCGACTAGCATTATTCCATAATTTTTCAAAGTGTTGTGATTGACCTTTTGTCCATCGTCAAGGTAAGACACCACGTTGAATTAAATTTTGAACACAGGGAGAATACCACTCAAACGGCAATTCCATTAATTCAGAATAAGTAACATCTTCGAATTGTACATCATTTTCAACTTTAGAAGAAGAAGCACCACGGTAGAACTTGATCGGTTTAGTACCGCCACCATGCACTTCCTTGACCACCATACCCTCGATCTTATTAGAATGGATCGGGGTCAGGGTAATAGTATGCAAATAGTGGTTTATCTTCTTGTACATTGATTTGTATCCTTCATTCTTTTCATCTTTGAGAGAGATCTTGAATTGCGGTTTCTTCTTACTTATCGCCGCTGCTTCTTTCTTCTTTCTTCTTCTTCTTCGGAGCTATTCTCCCAATCAACATCGATGACCGGTTTCTTCTGTCCAACTGTTCCACCATTTCTTCGACGACCTCGTCCCCAACCTCGACCTCGGGTGAGAGTTCTGGAGAAACCTTCACCATCTCGCCGTAAGAGAGTGGTGAGTAACTGTTGAACAAGAATTTCAGGTTCTTTATCGTCTTGTACTCCTTTTTCTTGATTTGATATGGCGTTTCTGGAAAAGATTGTTTTCTTCGGAGGTGTGTATTAAGCTGCATCTTCGTGAATTCTGATTTCATGCATGGAGAATGGTTGTAAATCACCTTTGATACACTGCTCTTGTCCTCCTTCATAATATTTTATACACTGGTGTAGAGACGACGGTACCATCCAGTTCTCATGGATCCACGGCCGACCCAGTAGAGCATTGAATGATGTCTCAGAATCGATTGTGGAATTTTGCGGTTGTCTTTGCTAACTCACTGATCTTCATTAACAGTGTTATTGATCTGAGAGCTCTTTCTCCTCTATGGTTGAAGCCTCTCGGCATCATCTTGCTGCTTTGAGATCACGGGCATCAATCTCTAAATAGGCCAGCGTTCGAAGGTTCATTATATTAATTGATGCTTCCGGATCAACTAACGTTCTGGAGAGTGTGAACTTTCCAATACCAACTGAAATGTACAACGGTCGATTGTGATCAGTTGTTCCCAGTAGTAGATCATTGTCCGTGAAGGTAACACCGCGCTGTTCTCTTAACGAGCAAACCTCGTCTAAGGAATTACCTACCATTTGAGCTAAGCAAATTTTTGGATCGATTAAAGCCTTGATCAGAGCTTCTCTCATCTCCTTTGACAGGATCAGAGCGTCGTAGATGCTCAGTTTGGCTGGTAGCTTCTTAGAATGGGCTAGCGCATTATAGTTTAGAGGCATTTCATCTTTTCTGGATATATTCCTCATTCTTTGACATCGATCACAAGTTTTCACATAATGTCCAACATCTTTAAATAATGTAGGTCAATAGAATCCAGAATTTAAAATTTTAAATGCAGTTTTATCCACTCCAAAGTGTCCTCCAAATTCAGAATCATGACATTTTTGAATAATTGCAGAAGTTTCTTTATAAGGTACACATCTTCGAATCACTGAATCTCTTCCTATTTTAAATAAATGAGGATCTTCCCAAATATATGATTTACAATCATTCTTGAATTTCTTAATATATTTGTTATTCAACCCATATGGTAAAATATTGCTAACCAAATAGTTAATTATATCAGCATACCAAGGCATTTGTATTCCTTGAATAACATATAACTGTTTATCAGGAAATTTCTCATTTATATTTTCTTCATAAATCTTCTCACTATTATTTTTTATTCTCAATAAATGATCAGAAATTTAGTTGTCAGTTCCTTTTGTGTTCACAATTTCAAAATTAAATTCTTGTAAAAGTAAAACCCATCTGATCAATCTAGGTTTAGCATCCTTTTTAGACATTAAATACTTAATAGCAGAATGATCAGTATGTACGATACATTTCGTCCCAAGAAGATATGGTCGAAATTTATCAAAGGCATTTACTATTGCTAAAAGCTCTTTTTCAGTAGTAGTGTAATTTATTTGAGTTTCATTTAAAGTATTACTAGTGTAATATATAACTTTGAAAATTTTCTCATATTTTTGTCCCAATACAACTCCAATTGCATAATCACTAGCAGCACACATTAATTCAAATGGTTTACTCCAATCAGGTGCAACAATAATAGGTGCAGTGATTAATTTTTCTTTTAAAATATTGAACGCATTCAGAAAATCTTCATTAAATTCGAATTTAGCTTCTTTTTCCAATAAATGGCAAAGAGGTTTAGCAATTTTAGAAAAATCATTTCTATATTTTCTATAAAATCCAGCATGACCCAGAAAACTTCTCACATCAGTAACGGTAGTAGGTGGTTGAAGTTCAGCAATAATTTTCACTTTTGCCTGATCAACTTCCTTACCTATTTGTGAAATTTTGTCCAAGTACAATTCCTTCTGTGACCATAAATTGACATTTTTCCCAGTTAAGAACCAAATTTGTTTCTTCACATCTCTTCAAAACTTTCGTTATATTTTCCAAGCATGACTCAAAAGAAGTTCTAAAAACTGAAAAATCGTCCATAAATGTCTCAATTCCTTTATCAATTAAATCACAGAATATTGACATCATACATCTTTGAAAAGTTGCAGGTGCATTGCATAAACCGAAAGACATTCTTCTAAAAGCAAATATTCCATAAGGACTTGTAAATGTTGTTTTCTCTTGGTCCTTAGGAGCAACAGGTAATTGATAATAACCAGAATAAACATCCAGAAAACAAAAATATGAGTGTCCAGCTAATTTATCCAACATCTGATCCAAGAGAGGTAAAGGAAAATGATCCTTTCTAGTGGCATTGTTTAACTTTCGATAGTCAATGCAAACTCGTCATCCAGTAACTTGTCTTGTTGGGATTAATTCATTTTTTTTCATTAACAATGACAGTTACTCCTCCTTTCTTCGGAACACAATGAATAGGACTTACCCATTGGCTATCCGAAATAGGATAAATAATTTCAGCATCTAACCATTTCAAAATCTTTTTTTAACAACCTCTTTCATAATTGGGTTCAATCTTCTTTGAGGTTCAATAGTGGGTTTATAATTTTCTTCCATTAAAATCCTATGCATACAGATTGAAGGGCTTATTCCTTTTATATCTGCAATAGTTCAACCAAAAGCTTTCTTATAATTCTTCAGAACTCCTATTAATTATTCTTATTGATCTTTGCTTAGTTCTGAAGATATAATTATAGGTAAAGTTAATGAATTTCCGAGAAATGCATACTTTAAATGTGCAGGTAACGTTTTTAATTCCAGTTTAAGGGCTTTTTCAATTGAGGGTAAAAGTATATCATTTTTAGTTGTGTCTAAAATTTCTCAATTTTCATGAATATAATGAGTTTCTTCAGATAATTTTTCTTCATTTACTTCTTTAATTTTTTCAGTTAATGACTCGTTATATAACACAGATTCATCATTTTTTTCTTCAGAAATGACCTTACATTTTTCTTGATAATGTTTTTCAATTATATAATCAAAACTATCCATCCAATACCATTTTTCTTTATCACGATACCTCATTCATTTCAGAACATTAAGTGTTATCTCTTGATCATTAGCTCTCATCGTTAATTCTCCTTTTTGCATGTCAATCATAGCACGTCCGGTAGCTAGAAAAGGTCTCCCTAAAATAATAAGTATTTCTTTATCTTCTTCCATATCTAGTACAATGAAATCCACAGGAAAGATAAATTTATCTACCTTAACAATAACATCCTCTATAACTCCTTTAGGATAAGTGATAGATCGATCAGCTAACTGAAGGTTTACATTGGTGGGAGAAATCTCTCCTAAATCTAACCTTCGAAAGATTGAAAATGGCATGAGATTAATACTTGCTCCTAAATCACATAAGGCTTTTCCACAAAATTTCTCTCCAATAGCACATGGTATAGTGAAACTTCCAGGATTTTTAAGTTTCTGAGGTAATTTCTTCTGAATTATTGCACTACATTCTTCACTTAATGCAACAGTTTCATAAGCTTCAAATTTCCTTTTCTTGCTTAAAATATACTTCATAAATTTTGCATAGCTTAGCATTTGTTCCAAAGCTTCAAAAAAAGGAATGTTGATGGTAAGTTTCTTAAAAATCTCAAAGAACTTAGAAAATTGATGGTCGAAGCTTACGTAGTTTTAATCTTCGAGGAAAAGGTGGTGGTGGTCTTTCAACTTCCACTTCCATAGGAATTACAGATCGATTTTTACTTGGAGAAAGAGTATCTTTAGGTTTTTCAAGTTCTTCTACCTCTCTCTCTTTTCAATTTCATTCCGAATTTTCTCTTTTAATTCCTTTCCACTTCTAAGTTGTACAGCTTTTGCTTGTTCATGTTTTTAGCCAGTTTCTTAGGATTAATTTTGACATTGCTATGTAATGTTCCTTGAGGTCTGTAATTAATAAAATTAACAATTTGACCAAACTGATTCTCAATATTATGAATAGCAGTGTTTTGGCTTTGTAGCTGATTACTTAGTTGCAAGATCAATTCTTCTATAGATAACTTTTTCTGCTGATTATTAAAACCAGGAGGGTAAGTTGGTCTAAAGTTTGCATTTCCTTGATTGTTCCAATTTGGATTAACTTGATTATTACTCCATTGTTAATGTCCATTACTCCAATTAAAATAAGGATGATTTTTCCAACCAGGATTATAATAATTAGAATAAGGGTTATTAGTTTTACTAGCAATAGCTTGTAAAGTTTCTATTGTTTGAGAATCATCAGTATTTGCAGAATTATCATTACTTACATGTGATATGTTAATAGCAAAATTATCTAATTTCTTAGATATCGCAGCCACTTGTGAAGCTAAAATAGAAAATGCTTCATTATCTTGGATACTTGTCATTCTTTTAGGATTAACTCTTTCAGAAGGCCATTGAAAATTATTATGTCATTTCTTTAATTAAAGTATAAGCTTCTTCAAATGTTTTAGCCATTAAAGAACCAGCAGCAACAACATCTATAATAGATCTAAGTGATTCAATAAGTCCATTATAAAATGTTTGAATAATTAACCAATCTAGTATAGCATGATGAGGACATTTTCTTAATAGTTCTTTAAATCTTTCCCAAGCTTCACAAATTGTTTCTCCGTCAAATTATGTAAATGAAGTTATATCATTTCTTAATTTAACAGTTTTAGAAGGAGGAAAATATTTAGCAAGGAATCTTTGTGTCATATCTGCCCAAGTTTTAATAGAATAAGTCGCAAATGAATTAAGCCACATCTTTGCTTTATCTTTTAAGGAAAAAGGAAAGAGTCTAAGCCTAATAGCATCATGAGAAACATTATTATATTTAAAGGTAGCACAAAGTTTTAATAAACTAGCAAGGTGTAAATTTGGATCCTCATTAGGTGTTCCTCCAAATTGATTATTTTGAACCATTTGAATAATAGAAGGTTTAAGCTCAAAAGAATTAGCATCTACAGCCGGCATTTGTATACTAATATGAAGTTCATCAACTGTAGGGTTTGCATAATCCCTTAATGGTTTATAAACATTTTGTTCATTGATTTCTATTGGATTTTGAGTATTGTTATGTAAGTTAGTCATTTCCTGATATTTTTGAATTTGTTTTCCTTTTTTAATTCTTTTAACTATTTTTTCTAATTTAGAATCAAAAGGTAATAATCTTTCAGATCCAGAACTACGCATAAAAATAAATTAAAATCTTTTTTGGCATTTTTGTTTTTATATATTTTTTTATGTTTTTTTTGTTTTAAAGAAATAAAAGTATATAAATTATTTTTAATTTAAGAAATGTAAAATTGTCATTTTAACTTTATTCCTTATCTTCCTCTTTTCTTCCCTGGTAACGGCGCCAAAACTTGATGACAACCCGCCTATCGGGGCTTTATATATACTTTCAAATGCAAGAATTTGACACCACTGCTAGAAGATTTAATCCCCGACAACGTTGTCAAAAACTTGATGAAACCTGAATTTTACTTATGTAAGAATTTATGAATTTATATTTAGATTTTTATAATAATTATTGTAAAAGTCACAATCTCAAACGCAAGTATACATATCGTATCAAGTAATACAGGGCTCTAGTGGAGTCCAGGTTATCGATCCCACAGGGAAAATTTTTAAGAAAATAAAGAAATATTTTATAATTTTCAAATTAAAAATAATTATTATTTTTATTTCTTTTCTAAATTCAGATTTTAAATTTAATATAAATTTTATTAAATGTAAGAAAGCAATAATTGAATAAAGATTAATGCAAGTATATTTAAAACAACTTTCTCCTTTTCAACTAATCCAAGATTTTTAGAATAACTATCATTTGTGGAGAATTTACATTATGGTATTGTGTCAAATAGAAGCATTCATATTCTTTACCCTTTAGTCCAGGAATAAAGAACATTAACTACTCTATAGATCGGTTCAGGATGTTTTAATAGTAGAATGGGTTAATCTTGGCTCACATTACTAGATGTTTAAGGGTGGTTATGGTCGGCCATACCAGTGACCCGTTCCCTTTCTATAAACCAAATTATTAGAATTTAGTCTGTCACTTTAAAAACTAATTAATTATACGCCCAATAAATCATATCTTCTTATTTATTTGCACTTCACCTTGAATAACCCGCATAAAGCCTTCGATTACCCAATGATTCATGTGATATCTACTAGTTAAGAACTCATCTCCGGATAGGTCTTAAAATTCTTCAACAGGTTTTAACAATTTAAATGACCAGTTTAAAAAGTAAATAAAAATCAGGTATTAATATCATCATAATTTTTATAAATATTTTAAGTTAAATTCTCCAACAAAATTTAATTATCTTATTATCTTTTCATAGTTGAAAGGAGAAAGAAAACTAACTACTCATAACACATTGAATTCACACAACAAAACATATTTATAAAACTTTGAACCAAGTTAGAAATACTTATCTGGAATGTTCCTTCAAGTGATCCGCTAACTCCTACTGACTCCAATGCAATGATGAAAGACTTCAACAACAACAACACTAATAATCTCACACTTAAAACTCAAAATAAACTGGAAATAAACTCACTAAATACTAAAGAAGGTGGCTCCCTAAAATAATTGGATGCTAGAGGGGGGTATAATAGCTAAATGGTGCTTGGGGACTATAAGCTGCTAAAGGGGTCAATTTTCTCTATAGAATGGGCTCCTATTTATAGAGATCTGAATTTGACCAGGGGTTGCTTAAGGCACCTCTTCAAAATTCGTCCAAATACAATGTATTTCTAGAAGGTAACTACCGCGCCTAGGTGCCCGAATCTGGTGCCTATGCGCCGGACTCCGTGACCAGGTCTTCGCACCTCTTCACTTTGGATCGCACCTCTTCGTGATTAAAACCGTTTCCATGTTTTCAGATGCATTGTATCACATGTCCTATATATTAAGAGTAACTTCTAGTCTTCTAGAAGCTCTGATAACCGCTTAACACCGTCAAAATAACTACCCAAAGTTGTCAAAAATCTTGTTTACGTCTGTATCGAACTGGCGCTTAGGCACCGGATTCTGGCGCCTAGGCGCCAGGCCTACAATTTCGACAACTTTGCTCTTTTAGCTCCATTTTTGCTCCTTTTTTGCTCCTTTTTCCTTCTTGAACTCTTTTTTTATCACCTACATCCAAAAACATAAAAATACATTTCATTAAAGCATAATATCCTTAAGAATTGAATAATAAATAAGGCATAAAAATGGGTATTTTCTTAAGTGGATCACATGTGTAGATGCAATCTCAACCATCAACTTTGGGATTGGTAAAGGAAATTCATCCTTTGGAGAAGCTTTATATAAATCTGTGAAGTCTACATTTACTCTAATTTGGCCATTTTTCTTCTTTACCGGCATTACATTAGCCAGCCATGTCGGGTAATTTTCTTCTCGGATAATACTAGCTTCAATTAATTTCTTAACTTCGGCAATGACTTATTGTTCAATTTCAACACGCATCCTTCTTGGAGCTTGTTTAATAGAGATTACAGTTTTATTTATCCCAAGTTTATGGATGGAGCAAGCCCATGCACTTCATCATAGCTTCAAGCAAAGAAGTCTTTGTATTCCTTTAACAATTGAACTATTTTTTTTTACTTCATTGTTATTAAGGAACGAGCTGATAAAGGTTGGATTTGGGCTTTCTTCAGTCCCTAAATTTATTTCTTTTAATTCATTAACTGTCTATTTAATTTCTTCTTCTAATTTTGGTGATGCGTCTTCAAATGGAAGATCAGACGTTTGTTCAAAATCAAATTTTTCGGAGATGATCAGACAAAATTTCATATCATCTAGAGGTTCTAAGGTACCAAATCCTAGACCTTCTTTAGAGTTAGGATTTCGTTTTCTATTATTTCACAATTGTTCAAAAAGATAAGATTATTCTAATGACCATTGCGCAGGCATCAAACCATTTAAATAAACCTTATTTATGTGAGGTTTAATTGAATTAATTAGACCTAATTAGTATTAAGTCTAATTATGAATTTGTTTTGACTTAAACCTAATGTAATTAAGGTTTAAGGTAATTAATTATGTCTAATGAGGGGTTAGACCTAATTAGGGTTTATTTTGACTTAAACCTAATGTAAATTAAGATTTTAGGTAATTAATTAGGACTAATGAGGAATTAGACCTAATTACGGTTTATTTTGACTTAAACCTAATGTAATTATGATTTAAAGTGATTAATTAGGTCTAATCAGGGAGTTGACCTAAATAGGGTTTGTTTTGGTAAAACCTAATGTAAGGATTAATAGGATTAATCTAGGTTTAGAAGATTTATACCTAAAATAGAAATTCTTTAGGGTTGAAAATATAATCATTTATAATTTATGATTTTAGCCATAAATTTACAAATTTTCATTTTAAAATTTTCAGAGGTTAGAGATTGTCATTTTTAGGATTCAAATTCATCATCCTAAGTTTTTTAACCAATTCTCAAATTTTAATTTTCAATTTCCTAATTATTGTAATTATTTTTGAAAATAATCGAAAAGAAAGGTTGAAAATTGGATATCTCATGCTAGAGACTTACCCTAGACTTCAAAAAATCACAGAATGTCCCGAAGGATGAGAGGATCAATCTGTGAGAAATTATTAATTTTTGAGTTTATAAATAATTTTTAATAATTAAATTACTTCAGAGAGTAGTAATTAATTTAAAATTAGATATAACTCATTAATTTCAAATTTTGTTTTATATTTTTCTCCTTACCCTCCTGAGTCTAAAGGTATTTTTAGTTTATTTTTGTGATTTTTGTGTGTCAAGATATGTATTTTTTAAGTTAAGTAGGATTTTCTCGATTTATTTAAATCTTACTTAACCTAAATTCCACACGGCGCGACTATATCAACGGACCTATCGAAACACCATGCGGTGCGGTTAGGTTGGCTGGGATTTCTACACAAGCATATACGTGGACCATATTTTCATCTGTTTCAGATGGATGAAATCGTGGTCCGGCGAGATCAGAGCTGTCAATTTCCAATACACGGAAATGGACGGCATCCCTTCGTCTCCCCCAATCTATTGTAACTCGCACACCACACATTTTAAAACCCTAAGATCTCTGTCATTTCAACATGGATTTTAATGAAATTTGTTTCTAGAGCTTCATCTTGAGGAAACGAAGACATCTATATGGTGTTATGGGTGTTTTGCAGAGATCTACTTCACAATGTATCAAACCAAGCTCAAATGTGATAAAAATGGCCATATTTGGTCTTGAAGAAGTGAAGGTTCAATCAAATTTGTTTGGAATGGTGGTTTTGTCCTTGTGAAGCTTCCCCTATACTCAATTTGAAGTGAGATTGGGTATAGGTATGAACTCACTGAAATGGGTTCACGATTTGGCCTTGAAGTGCGTTAGAGCTCACGAAAAGATTCAAATTTTCTTTGAAAACTTCTTCGTTTATGTCAGTGATGGTGTAGGGATGATCAATTTGAGGATTGGTGAGGTTTCATGTAGTCCCGAAAACTTGTCCTATTTTTAGGGCATAAAATTGGAGGAGGTAAGTGGATTTTATGCCTTAATTCTATGGGGGATCAATTGCCTAAGTCATGGGGAAGAGGTTTGCTGTTGAAATTTTTGTGGAATTGGGGACTATGGGTAGGTCTCTCTCTTCCTTGGGTCTTCTCGAGTTAGCCCCTTATATAACCATGAATGGCCATGGCTAAGCTTTGGATGTGGATCCAATTGCTTGGTGAAGAAGGTAATTAACCTCATGATAGCATAAGGATAAGTTCCCTGGCTTGAGGATAGCCATTGATGGTTTTTCCGAAGCTTTCCATGATGAGCCTCTATTAAGGCTTAATTTGGATTTTCATCTTGGCTCCCCTCTATTAGGTGACTTATGAGTTGGATAGGGTACGTTAAAACATGTTGGATTGACCTCCTCCACATAAGTTTACAAGATCACTTAATAGACTTGGGATGGAATGACACATAAGCTTATCCTCCCCTCATTTTCATGACTAGCCATGATGAGCTTAATCATGGAGACGAGAGTAACTTAAGTAAGGTCTCCTTTCTATTGGATGAATGTTGAGGTGCTCTCCACTTAAGAATACATGTCACACTTCATTTTTTTTTGGGAGGCGGGGGGGGTGGGGGGGGATGACACATATCCCTCCTCTTCATGATGGTGTCATGATGACTTTTAACTTTGGTTAAAAGTGATGGTTCATGAGTTGGTTAGTGTGTTAACCATGCTATGGTGAGTCTCATGGGTCATGAATGACCCATTGGTCACCCCCCATTAGTTGAATTTCATTTTAAAAATCAATTATGGATTTTTGATGTCATGTATGATGTCAATTATTTAAATTCAATTTAGAGTTATTTAGTTATAATCTAATTTTGAATTAACTATGTAGTTAATTAAAAATATATGAAATTATAATATTAACCTATAAATTGATAAAAATGATTTTGGGTGTTGACCATTTGACTAATTTTCATGAATTTAGTCCAAAGTTGACTTTTTGGCTATGTTTGACCAGGATAGACCAATATTGACCAAAGTTGAGCAATTTAAGTCCATGGTTAACCAAGATGACTTGCTTGACCTTGTCATGGTTAGGTTAGTCATTGGGTCTATTGGATAGCTTGATTTGATCAAATGGTTTGGTTTAACTCATTTTAGTGTTTAAGTTGACCAAATGACCATGCTTTATCATTTTGATGTTTTGAATTGGTCAAGAGGTTAAATTTTGACCAAGTTGGTGTCTGGATCGACCAAATGGTCTATAGGGTGGTTATTGCATCATTTTAACTAAAGTTTGACTAGTTAGGCCAAAGGTTGACCTAGTGGTCAATGTGCTGGTCATTGGATCCAAAATTGACCTTCTGATCAAAGTTTGACCAGTTAGGTCAATGGGTGACCTGATGGTCAATGTGGTGGTCATTGGGTCCAAAATTGACCATTTTGACCAAAGTTTGACTAGTTATGTTAAGGGTTGACCTGATGGTCAATGTGGTGGTCATTGGGTCTAAAATGGACCATTTTGACCAAAGTTTGACCAGCTAGGTCATGGGTTGACCTTGCAGTTTATGTGGTGGTCATTGGGTCTAAAATCTAAAACTGATCATTTTGACCAAAGTTTGACCAATTAGGTCACCTGGTGGTCAATGTGGAGGTCATTGGGTCTAAAATTGATAATTTTAACCAAAGTTTGACTAGTTAGGTCAAGAGTTGACTGGTGGTCAATATGGTGGTCATTGGGTCCAAAATTGACCATTTTGACTAAAGTTTGACCAATTAGGTCAATGGTTGACCTGATGGTCAATGTGTCCTTAAATTAGAGTTTATTGTCATTTATTTGGTTCATCTAGGATGTCTCCAGAATTTGGGCTCAAAATGGTATAATTCAGTTTTACCCTAAATTTCATGGTTTATGAGATCTTGGATATATTCAGGAAGCCAATTTTGGTAGACTTTTTCCGAAGGTAGATTATGAATGTCATTCAAAATGTATCCTCACAAAAGTGAGGTCAACGGTGGTCTTCAATTTAATTATAATAAAAGTTATTTTATATTTGTTAAAGATCACCTGTTAATAATATTAACATTATAAAAGCTATCATTAAGGTTCCCACTAAATCACTACTTATTTAATACCCATGTGTTCGTATTTATAAGGGTAATAAAAAAAATTTGTTCATTTTGATGATGCTATCTTATCTATCAGATATAGATTGACTAGTTAAGAATTTCATCTCCTCTCCATGGGAGTTAGAACTACTTTAGTTAAAAGTATTTCATGCTCTTTTCTGATTTTGCATTTTTAAAGATATTAACATTGCATTTTTTGTTTACTCTAAGCTTGAAATTCACATAAATAAATCTTATTGGGGTTCTGCTAATTTGAAAATTTCTTTCCCATGGTCTCTTGGAGCAAATTTTGTTTTATGGTTATTGAAGGTGGCCTTGTGTGCAACTCCATTTAGCCCATGCTATCTCTATTAAAATTTGATGAACCTTTCGATCGGGACAAAGCTTATGGGCTTATTTTATATCCGAAAAATGTTGCCAAGAAAAGCATCCTATATTGGAGTTTTTTTATGGTTGGTGATTCCACTATTTGTAGGGGACTTTGTTAGATCAAATGGATTGTGGAGGAGCTCATTTCTTGGGATTTCAGAGAAACATGTTTTTTTTTTTTTTTTTTGGTAGCATAATTAGTTAGGGATTGGTTTTATTGACCCATCTTATCTCTTCGCACTCCATATCTTATAAAATCAATAATTTTTTTCTCTAATGAGAAGTGGAATAGGCAATTATTCTCTGAATAAGTCCCTTCTAGTTGCCTTCAAAGAATTCTACAAATTAATTTGAATATATTCCTGCTAAAATTATTTGTAACATATCTTCTAATGTCTCATTATCCCTTAAGGCTGTTTATTATCATTTTCGGAAAAAGAAATAATCTTCTCAGCTTTTTAAGACATTATGGGGTAAGGCTATTTCACCATCCAATTCCATAATTTTGTGGAAACTTATTAATGATTTTTACCGGATGATGCTAATATGAAACAGAAAGGTATTCACCTTCAATTTGTCAATGTTGTTATCAAGTTGAAGATGTTAACCATTATTTTGTGAATGGTGCTATTGTTAGTAAAATTTGGTATTGGATGGGTGACGCTTTTCAAAATATTTTAGTCTCTCTCTGGGTTTATCTGATACATAAACTTTTTTTACATACAACCACACAATTCTTATATATTAAATATCTAACACCTAAACCTCAGTTTTTATAAACAAGCCTAATCCTTATGTAGTGCATATCTAACACAAACATACAATTTTTATAAACATTCTATACAATTCTACACATAAACTTCATTTTTTACAAACAAACTATACAATTCATATGAATTACATGTCTAACACCAAAACTTCAATTTTTACATGAATTCCACTCGATTCATATATATTACAGACCGAACACATAAACCTCAATTTCTACAAACATTCCACTCAATTCATATCTATTAAATATCAAACAGTTAAGCTTGAAATTTTGCATACAAACAACACAATTCTTATATTTTACATATCCAACACATAAACTTCAATTTTTACATAAAAGCCACACAATTTTATGTTTTGTATTAAATAGCCAATACATCAACTTCAATTTTACAAATATTCCACGCAAATTCTTATGTTTTACATGTCTAACACATACATAATACAACACAATTCTTATGTTTTGCAACACCAAAACTTTCATTTTTATTTGTGTCACCTTACTTAAAGTATAAAACAGAAACTTTCACTTTGTAAAAGTTAAAATAGAGGTGATTTTTATATGATATAAGAGATTTCAATGGTATAAATGTAAACAGTAGTGTTTAGGTGTTGGATATGTAAATACTTACGAATTGTGGCATGTCAACACGTATGCAAATACCCCTTTCGGAATTTACTAAGTCAAACAACCCTAAATCATACATGCAGCTAAATGCCTCCTAAGATATATGTTAAGAATTACTTCGGAAAAGAAAAAAATAATCTATAAATTAAATGCTACAAAAAAGAAAAATTACTTCGAAATGCTTAGATATAATGAAGAGGAAAGGTCACAAGGCCGTCAGATGGGGACCGGACGGTCGCCGGACAAGACCGATCACAGGCTTGTAAAATGGTTGTAGATTTGCTAGAAGGTCGTGGGGTTGTATGGTTTTTACAAAAGAACAATAGAGAACACGAATGAGCCTGGCGGGCGTGTGTTTATATTTTTAGAGCTAGGTGTCGAATTATGTCAGCTAGATACAACACCGTAATTTGCATCAACCTAACGTCCGCACTTTCTCCTTTACTAAGTGACAAAGATAATGATTAATGTCACAGCTATGCTCGATGCTAAATGTGTATATGATGAGACAAAACTCGTCCTTAATAATGATCACTACAAATCTAATGCAAATATTTGGAGTTGAAACTTACCTGACACAAGTATTTAGGCTAATTAACTATTTTCATGTAGTGTGTGAGAGATATGTATCTGGAATTTTGTAATCCCCATTAAGATATTAATAATACAATCAATTTACTATTTCAAATAGACATACTAAACTAAAAAGAATAATTATATTTATTATCAATGGAGATTACAAAATATGTGTTGTTCATTGTTTATAATGCTATCCTTGAACTAATTATTTCAACTCAAGGAACGGGTAGGAAATTAGTATAAGTAGATAAAAAAAATCTAGAGTGTTCACCCTCCTATTATTAAATTAAGCAAATTAAGCATCTAAAATATATATGGGGAAGCGTGCCCTTGAAAAAATATTGAATAGCAGTTACCAAATCAACTTTAACGATAATCCTAGAATCAATAGCGAACGCAGCCGAGAAACCATCCAGGCCAGCAATCCTGTTTTTATCTAACGAATGAAGTGCAATTTTAATTTGATCCGCCTCCGGTATTATGCACAGATTAGGATCAACAGAATTTATAACCTCAGCCGGAAATGTGTTCACATCCAGTTCTTCAAATAAAACTTCCTTTTCCTGAGAAAGATTTTGAAAATAATCTAAATCACTCTAAATGATAAGATGTTGAGAATAGATAATTGTCATTATCATCCTTTATCTTAAGTATAGCATTATCTTATCTCCTCTATGTGATACATGCGTGGAAGAATTTAGTGTTTTTATCGCCTTCCATTTGACTGCTGTATGTGACTTTTAGTTTCAGATAATATATTTCAATTTGGACGGCTTCATTCTGTCTATTATATGCATTAAACAAATCATTTTCAGTCACCATATCATTAACAAAGTCTTCTTCTTCGTTGGTTATTTGTTTTTCGGCTTCAACCACATTCTTGTGAACATTACCAAAAACACCCCAATTCCAGGATTTAAGCTTTGCAGCCACCTTATTGTGTTTAGCCCAAAGAGACGACCATGGGGGAGAGGAGGATCAGCCAAACAATGTTTTTTCACGACATCTAAAAAATTGCAATGAGAAGCCCAAACATTAAGAAATCTAAATTTCTTGACAGCTAGATTTTCCAAAACATTGTCTTTAAGCAGCAGAGGAGAATGGTCCGAAGATGCGCCACTTTAGTGTATTGAAAAGTCTCTAACCAATTAAGATTTATAAGAATTATACCCAATCTCTAAAAATTTTACCAATTTGCCAAGTAAATATATTCCCACTCAAATTGGCTTCAAACAAGCCATTGTTCTTAATCTGATCTTTGAATCTTTCCATAGCTTTATAACTTGGAGGCCGAGCACCTTTCTTTTATACCAGAGAAGCAATAACATTAAAATCTCCCCCTACCATCCAAGGAACATTAACAAAAGTTTTGATGTTTCCCAAATCCATCCAAAGTTTTTCCCGCTCTGACAATGAGCAGCCAACATAGATCACTGATAAATGAACCCTTATATTAGACAAATGAACTTCCAAGTGTAGTAATTGAGCATTATCAACCAACAAATTGACCCTCACTTCCTTTCACCAAAGAAACCAAAATTTAAGGTGAATATTATAAAAGTAGTTGTAATTACCCAACTTCTTATAGTTTTAGAGATATTATCAATCGAGATCATAGGCTCAAGAATAGCTAAACACAAAAATATTGTGAATCCTGCAAGGTTCACCTATCTGTTAGAGGCTTGACATTTTGCAATGCCTCTAACATAATAAAGTTAAACATTGGAGGTGGATCTACTCCCTCCAGTGGTCCTAGAAGGAGCTCCATCATTCACATTTGAAAAAATTTCAGCCGACGATTTTTCTTAAAACTGAATAATAACATTTGGATTCATATAACTTAGCTCTCCACTAACATTTCCTTTCTTGTTTCTGATTCTTTGAACCTGCCATTCCTCTTCAAGGTCATCTTGTGCTTCCTGTAACTCTTCTTCTAAAATTATTCGAGTTTCCTCCGGGACTCCTTGTTGCTCAACAAGAGTTTTTTTCCTTTTGAGTGATAACTAGCCTGCCTTCGTCAACTTTCTCTTTATGCTGTTTAAAAGTATTTTCAGTTTCACCTTCAACTTGTATTGTGTTTTGCTCGATATCATCCACATTAACCAAACCATTCTGCGTAGTTCTATTTATTCTCAATTCTGGATGTGTAACAAAACAGTTCTCCAGATTACGACCAAAGATCTTATATTTATTGCAATATTTAGATGTGTAATCAACCTCCACTTTTTCTCAATATCCATTAGTTTGTGTTCCCAACCATACTCCTTCTGTCATCAGAGAAGTAATATCGCTTTCAACCAATAATCTCGTTGCTGAAGGTCTAGTGATATTCTGAGTTGTCGAATCAACTTTAAGTGGCTTCCCAGAGATAGCTCCAAGGAAGTACAACACCTGTTGATTAAAATAATGTAAACTCAATCCCGGGAATGTTAGCTAAATCAGAATAATTCGTAATTCGGTAGCCACGTTGAAATTGGGGGACCATTTCAAAACATTCATCTGAGACTTATCTATAAACCAAGGTTTACTTCCACAAAATCTCATGTAGTCCTCCTTACAAAGTTTTATGATTATATATCTGCCATCCCATGCTCTTACTTTCCAGTCTCCAATCAATCTAAGATTTTCAAAAGAAAACTTTAATCAGATCCATTTTCAGATGACCATAGGCGAATTTCCCAACAAGTGCAAATTTCAGATGATCCACTAATTGGCCTATTTCCAATTCAGAAAAAGAAAATAATAATAACATCGGCTTTCCACCTTTCCTCCCAGCTTTTCTCAGAAATCCCCCATCTTCCTCCCCAAAAACTTAATGAAAATTCCATGGAAACATAGTTGAATTGCACTCCGCCATTCTGTTACCTTTTATCACAATGGCAAAAGTTCAAGAAAATTATCAAGAAAACAACAAAAAGAATTAAAGAAAACGGCGAAAAAAAAAAACACCCAAAGAAAACGATCCATCGCCCAAAAGCAATCAGAAAATGATGAAACTCCAAAAATCGATATGGAAGCTAAGATAAAAGATCAAAACCTGGCAATCCATGCTCTCGGCGACACAGACCCTAGATCGTGAAGGAGAGCCGTCGTAGCCATTCATACTATCTATCTATAAATATATATATATATATATATATATATATATATATATATATATATATATATATATGCATACATACATATATGTATATGCATCCATATATGTATGTATGCCCCTAATAGACTCCTAATTTACTAAATATTAAAAAAAAGAAAACGCAATTTCTAAAAAAACATCTATTATCACCTACTACCTTTTAATGCATGCTCAAACGAAAAAAATTGTTTTGTACATCCTGTAAGACTTAGGGTATGTATACCACTAAATGCCCGGAAAGGATTTCAGTAGAAATCCATTATTTCGCACAGATTCAGAGGCTTGATAGCATGTATTCAGTATCATATACAAATATATTATGCAGTAAAAAAAATAAACAATTTTGTTGAATCAGCTTACAACTTTGCATACTTCTTCACAGTATCCTCAAAGCCCTTCATTTCATTAGATGATGGTAAGTTACATAGCAATGTAACCCTAGACGTTGATAGCAACAACACTTTCTTATCACCCGAGGTAGAAGGGTCAATCTTCCATAGTTGTACCTCCCATACCTTACCACCGAAGTTAAAAAAATGCTTACATTTGAGTTTTTGCTTGAATGTAAATAGAACAAGACAATAATTTGGAACAAAATTTTTAATTATTTAAAACTATTACATATGAGAAAGAAAAAGAGACAGGCATGAAGTAATTATTTGCATTATAATCTAGAAATCATGAGTTCCAATTATTAGATGCAAAGTTATTTGCAAAAGAATACCAAGACTTCATTAAAGAAGGCTCAAACACAAGCTATGAACAAGAAGAGAGTATCCACTTGTCTAAAAGATCTCTAGAGTTAGTAGTTTATAGATGAATGTTGAACCAATTTGAGTAAAGTAGGGAGGATTAGATTGAGCTGAAGAAATAAGGGGTGTTAAAGAATTTCTTGAAATTTCACACCAGATGTTTCATGTCTGACTTGATTACTAACCCTTTATTTATAGGTGAAGGTTAAGGTTGACGCTACAGAGGCTATTTTATGCAATTATATAAAAATTTGAATAATTTGAGGCTATTTTATGCAATTATATAAAAAATTTGAATAATTTGATTCCAGTTTGATTGTTCATATTGCGAGCAAGTTGGCCTTGAATATCTAAGAAATTAAAACAATATATTTGAATTGCAGTTCAGTACACCCAACAAGTTATTTGGACAAAAACTATTAGTTGGCCTGTAAGTACACCCTAAGCAAGTTGTCAAATTCTAAAAGTGAATTCTCTTAACGGAGGGGCAATCTTAAATCCTATGGTAGAGTTCATAGGCTTAGTTGGTAGGAGTATGAATTAGGTGAAGCAACTTCTTCGAGATGTAACTTAAGCTGGCTTGAGATATTAGGGACTTCAGATATGGTGGGTTAAGGTATATGGGGACTACATATGGTGAGATATAATTTACAAAAAGTTTGAACTGGTTCACAATTAATAACCTTTTGAAGCTACTTTAGGTTCCCATAATGACATTCAATTGAATGAGGAAAATATAAATGCAAATAAATTATATAAATCACCTATTTGTAATATCTTGCTGCAATCCCTCCCCAGACCAGGCATTATTAAGAGCTTCGGAATAGGTCAATATATCAAATTAATCATTGAATTTCTATACAATGTGATATAGCATTTGTTATTTTAACAGAAATGCAGTCACAGCCATTTTTTTCAGTATTACTGTCGTTATGCATGCCTTATATAATTGGGCTCATCTATCACCATTGAAACTCAAGTAGACCATAGGAATCCATGTTACCTTCCTTCACATTAGTAGATTAACCATATACCTGACATTCGACAGATTTTCATTCATATGCCCACCTTCTAAGAAAAAGTGTTGTGTGACCTTTCTTAGACAACCTAAACTTCTATCTTCATGATTCCAGTGAGAAGTTTTGAAGAAAGTGTTTTACAACTTGACTGATTTGTTGCGTGAGTATTTTGTGATACTAGAAAGAGTTTTGAGTGATTGTAATTGTGACGTATCATTTCGAATACGCAAGGGAACCGAATAGAGGGAGAAAAAGTGAGGAGTCGGGAAACCGAAAATAAATGAGAGGATGCGGGTGTCGGGAAAATGAAAGGGTAATATCGATCTATAAATTATCCCAATCCCCTTACCTGAAGGTCGAGTGACTCTGTTAGAGCAAAGGACTATGACACCCTGGCCTATCAAACAAAGATGAGAGGAAGAATATCTCATGAAATGCGAGGGCAGAGGAGGTGAGCGTGGGAGATCATCCTACGCGCTCAGTGGCTCGATCCCAAGCCCCAAGCTAAGCTAAAAATATGTGTTTTGTCGAGCCCCAATCCAAGGATTCGAGGAGGAAGAACGTAGCGTCCCTAAAGGAGTTCTCGTACAGAGAGGTGAGTAATACTATTTTAGTTAAGTTATTTAATACAATATATATACATACATAAATATATATATACATATATTTTTTTTTTTGGGAAAGGAGCTACTTTAGGCTCCCTACATGTTGATTCAAAAGAGTGAAGTTACAAAATATCCCAAATGGGAACAAACATAACTCAGTACAACTCCACACCAAAAGAAAAAGTAACTAAACTAAGTGTAAAATAAACCTATCCCAAAAAAAAAAAAGTGTGCCCAATAAACACTTAATCCAAAGAAAAAGAAAAAGAAATGACACCAACACTGCCTACTGGTAAGACACTCCCCAAGGAGTAAGGGGCTGATTGTAGGAGATGCAGAAATTACCAACATCCAACCAGATAGAAATCTGCTTCCAGGAGAAAAAACTGAAGGCCTAAATGCCAACCATTCTGAAGTAAGGAGCCTGAATCCTATCAGTTTCCATAAACAGTTGCAGTTGGGGAGGGGGGTCAGCAGAGACAGCAATTTGCTGAGTTGAGTTTGCATTTCTGGCGAGCCAGTTGGCAGGCCTGTTTCCTTCCTTGTAAATGAATTCATACCTGATATCACAATGTTGGGAGATTGCTTTAATGTTGTTGATCCAATAAACATGGTGCCAACTTGGGTGATGAATGTTCTGCATTGATTTTAACAGAAGATCTGAATCAGTTTCCACAATAAGAGAATGCCATTGGAAAGAATGGGCAAGCTGTAAAGCCCTGAAAACTGCAGCAAATTCAGTTTCAAGAGCATCTTGTGCCACAATAGGAGTTTGAAAATAACAAAGGCATTTTCCATGGTGATTTCTGAAGACTCCCCCACAACCAGCTCCCCAATCAGAGAAGGATCCATCAGTGTTAACTTTGATGAAAGGGTAAGGTGGGGCTTTCCAGTAGACAGTCAGGATTTTATATCTTTTTGGGAGATTAGATACAGGAGAGTGAAGCATGGTGGGGAACTTTTTCAGCTGTATTAGTTTAGTGAGGTAGGAGTGGCAGTTCCCCACAACAGTATAGACTTTGCAGGTCTTATCCTCATACTTAATACTGTTTCTATGCATCCATATAAACCATGCAATGATCAAAGGAACATCACCCACTTTAGTCTTTTGCCAGGACAACCAGCAGTTGTGAAACTCATACCATTCCAGGAGTAGTGTATTAATGTTAAAGAGATTTGTGACACCCTGCCACACCTCCTGAGAGAAACTGCAGGTGAAAAATAGGTGCTGCAAGGATTCTTCATTGGTCCCACAGAGAACATTTAGAAGGCCCCCTAAGTCCCTTGAGCTTAAGAATATCATCAGTAGGCAGCAGATTATGGAACAGTCTCCAGGCAAAGAAAGACATAGATGGAGTAAGGTACTTGTTCCGAATTTTTCTGCCCCATCTACAATGTGGCCACTCATTGATCTTAAGATAGATATGTTTGGTGAGGCTATGCAACCCACCACTGCACCAGACAATTTTATCCTCATTGGTTCTGTCAAAAGGGAGGGTAGAAATTTGTTGAGCAGAAGCAGCAGTAACTAACTCCTGCAGTTTGATAGTAGACCAATGCATATTTCCCAGCAAACAGCCACAGATAAATATTATTTTTCAATGGTGGGGAGAGCTTGTTTCATTTGAGGGGGACACCAGTTATCATACCAGAACTGAACCTGGCCATTGCCCAGCTCCCAGTAGTATAAAGATTCAGCTAATTTTCTATTGAGAAGCATATGTTTCCAAATCCTAGAAATTCCTGGTTTAAGTTGAGCCATAGTGGGGTGATTATCCTTGCAATATTTCCCTTTCATGTAAACAGCCCATAAAGAGCTTTGTTGTCTAAACTGTACCCAGAGTTTGCAGAAATTTACTTTCTGCAGTTGAAGGAGACCCTTGAATCCCAGCCCTCCAGCTTCAATAGGCTTGGCAAGCTTTTGCCAAGACACCCAGTGGATCTGCCTCCTATTGCCAGCCCATAGAAATCGATTGAAAATTCTCTCTAGTTGGGTTCTTGAACTCTTCTTCATACAGGTCATTTGAAGAACATAGTTAGGAAAAGTTGTAAGGATGCTATGGAGTAGGGTAATTCTGCCCCGGAAGATAGATAAGAAGTGGTCCAGTTGGATAGTTGATTTTTCACTTTCCCTATAATTTCCTCAAACTGAGTCTGTTTGACTCTCCCTTTGATGAGTTGCACCCCTAAGTATTTCATAGGGAGAGTGGCTTTAGTGAAACCAGTAAAATGGAGAATCCAGTGTGAGACAGTAGCAGTAGTGTGCTTAGGGAATAATAATTCACATTTTTCTTTGCTAAACTGGAGGCCAGAAACTTTCTGAAAATGGTTAAGGCAGTGAATAACTTTCTTAACAACAATCTTGGAGGCCCTTGAAAAGATCATGATATCATCAGCATATAGTAGATGGGAGATAACTACATTAGATTTGTGATGGTATCTAGTATAGTGTAGAGGAGAGACCCAATTATCAATTAGCCTGGATAAATAATCCATCACTAAGATGAATATGGAAGGGGATAGGTGATCACCTTGTTTCAGCCCCCTAGTGGCTTGAAAACCACCCCAACACTGACCATTGATTAGAATGGAGTGGTGGTTGAACTTCAGCCATCTCTTGATAAGTAAACAGAACTCCACCGAAAAACCCCTAGTGTGTAGAACCTGGAGGATGAAATTCCAATCCAATGTGTCATAAGCTTTTTTCACATCAAGTTTATAAATAAGATTACCTCTCCTGCAGGGACTATCAAGGTCAAGGAGCAATTCTTGAGCAAGAAGCACATTGTCGGAGATGGATCTACCTTGGACAAAAGCCGCTCGAGGTGAGTCGATGATTCCGTTGAGGTGGGGCCGGAGCCCGCCAACAATAACTTTGCTAATGATCTTACTTATTACGAGTGGTGAGACTGATAGGTCTATAATGGTTCCAAGTTTTGGGTGCAGTGATTTTGGGCACTAGGATAATAGTGGAAGCATGGAAATACTGAGGGAGATCCACACCTTGGAAAAAACTCTGGATAGCTGCACTAACATCATTTTTGCACTGGTCCCAAGTCTTCAGAGTTATAACCATCTGGTCCAGCAGCTTTGGAGCTGTCTATGGAATTCAGTGCCACCCAGATTTCTTCCTGAGTGGGGGTATCAGTAAGCTTGAGAGAATTAGTGTACTGTTGGACATCAGCAAACAATCTGCTTTCAATTTGAGGGCTGGAAAACTGTTTGAAGGTGAGAAGATCCTGGAAGAAGTTTACAGCACTGTGTGCAATTTCTGCAGTATCCCTGAGAACCACACCCTGATCAGTCACTATAGAGAGAATGGTATTGCACTTCCTCTTAAAATTAATACAAGCATGGTAGTATTTGGTGTTTCTGTCCCCATCCTTAAATTTGATACAAGAAGCTTTTTGGCTGAGGATAAGGTCCTGCTAGTTGATGTAGGTTAGAAGTTTTTCTTGAGCAGCCAGAAAATCTTTGTATTTATTTCCATCATTCTGAGCCTCAGCTTCCAGTCTGGCAACTTCCACCTCAGAGTTAATGACTCCTTGGAAAACATTCCCAATGGAATCCCAGCTCCATCTCCTCAATGCTCCGGATAGTTTGACCTGAAGGAATTGAAGTTTGGTAAAAGGGTTATTACTGGAACAGCCAGTCCAGTTTTCAGCAAAGACATTTTTAAAATTTGGATGGGAAGGCCAGAAGTTAAGAAATCTGAAATGGGAGGTGGACAGGTTGGTTGGGGGGAGGAGATGGTAAGGAGGAGGGGTTTATGATCAGAGCCAGCAAAATTAAGGTGAGTGATGGTGGTGTACAGAAAGTGGTGGTGCCAGCAGTCATTGGCCAAAAAACGATCCAGTCTCTCCCAGATATTACCTCTTCTCCAGGTAAATTTGTTTCCCTGAAATCCAAGGTCAAACAACCCAGCTTGATGGATGCTATCATTGAAATAAGCCATTGTATGTATGTTAGGAAGTCTGCCCCCTCTCTTTTCATCAGCAGAGGCAATGCAGTTAAAATCCCCCCCCCACAATCCAGCTGAGGAGCTCCATTTTACTTATGGTAGTAACCACATTCCACAGCTCCCTCCTGTCAGCTTTAGTACAACCAGCATAAACAAAAGAAGCAGCAAATTTGGTACCATTCAAAGTGAAATGGAAATGGACAATTTGTGGGTGATCTATCTGGATATTCCAGTGCAATTCTTTTCTACAGATTAACCAAATTTTGTTTGATGAGTTGGCAAAAAAGGTACAACCAGGAAATTTATTAAGAATCTTATTCTGATTTTTATAAACCATGGGCTCCAAAATGATAATACACCAAAGCTGGTGTTTCTTGTAGAGATGTTTTAGCCTTTTGAGAGATAAGGGGTGAGCCACCCCTCTAATGTTCCAACAAAGACAATTGATCATCTGGGGGTCTTGAGATGGGAGAGGAATGAGTTGACATGGTTCTGGATCTGGATCTGGTTCTGCCCCTAGAGGAGTCCAGAGGAGAACCCAGAGGTTTTGTTGTTTCTGGAATTTCCAGAATTTGAGTTGCCAGTTTCTGCAGCTCAGTGGAGATTCTCTTCTTTTTCCTGGTCTTTTGGATTTACCAATTTGCTTCAAGTTTCTTTTGTTCCTCATCCATAAGAGAGTGAGGAGGGCAAGGGACATCAGAAACCTGCTGTGCAGATTCCTCAGCAGATTCCAATTGTTCCAAAGGTTCCAAATGTTCCAATGTTCCCATTTGTGTCACTTGTGCCCCTGGGGGTTGCCCCCCAACAGCAGGTTCTGCAGTCAAAGAGGCCTTTTCACTGAGTTTGTCCTGTGTAAGTGGCTCTTCCCTTAGGGGGTTTTCTGGAGCTGGATTCTCCACTGTTCTCCTTTTTTCCACTCTCTTTGTGGGAGGTTTTAATCTGAAACATTTTTCTTTTTGATGTCCAAACATCCTGCAGTGAGTGCAGAAAATTGGTTTGTTTTCTAAAATTACTTCTTGCCAAAAACCCTCTCCTTCATCGGAGATGGTAATCCAAATTTTGTCTAGCTGCGGGAGTGAAACATCCCTCTCAACTAAAACTTTAGCAACGAATTGGGTTTCCCAATTCATAAGTTGGTGGATCCACCCTTAGTGGTGTTCCCGAGCCCTACTTATCCGAAATAAAGCATGTGTATGATACAAGCGAATGGGGAGATTAGGGAAAGTAAACCATAAAGGTTTAAGTGGGGGCTCTTTTGTCGGATCAAACCACAGGTACCACTTCATCAACTTCATCTTGGAGTTAGCAATGGTCATAACTTCCATGCCTAATACTTTAGCATAATCTTCTTCTCTGGTTAACCTTATGAGCAAATGCCTTCCATCCAACACACCTAGCTTCCACTGGCTCAAGAATTGAAAATTTTCAAAATGCCTTCTGACCAATTCCATTTTGGGATGTCCAAATTGGAATTGGCCCACAATAGAGAACTTAATTGCATCAGCCATTGAACTCATCTCCTGGGAGGTAAATAAGACAGTAGGTCTGCCCTCCTTTGAACCCAAAGGTCCGACAAAGGGGCATTCGGATTTGCTCGTTGCCGCATCATGCAGGAATTGGGGGAATGTCAGGTGCTCCATAGTATTAAAAAGGGTGCCTTTGCTGACAGCAGAAGCATAGGTAGAGGGGGTAGTGATAGCACTGGAGCTAGCCATTCTCCACAACTGACTGAATCCCTACACTGCCAGAAAAACAGCAAGAGGATCCAAAGCAGCTGACAGAAGATGAACAATAGAATAACAGCCAGGAAACTGGGAGGAAACCAGTAAAGGAACCAGAGAAACCAAAAGAGAATGAAACTAGAGACCAGAAACAGCAGCTCCACAACACACTTCAATGTAACAGTAGAAAATTCAAATTGAAAGGAATAGGAGCCCGGGAAAGCGCAGAGCAGAACCCAAACTTCCAGAACACCAAAGCACCTCAGCCAAACAAACACAAACCAGCCACCAACCAGGAGAGCAACTTACTAGAGCTGAAGAAGGGAGGGTGGCGCTGCCAGAGGTCAGGGTCAAACCCTAGCAGAGCAATCCAAGCCGCCATGT
This sequence comes from Papilionanthe hookeriana x Papilionanthe teres, assembly GCA_022702705.1. Lineage (NCBI taxonomy): Eukaryota > Viridiplantae > Streptophyta > Magnoliopsida > Asparagales > Orchidaceae > Papilionanthe > Papilionanthe hookeriana x Papilionanthe teres. Next base: position 20,553,865 of record CM040424.1, on the reverse strand, counting down.
TATATATATACATATATATACATATATATACATATATATACATATAATAATGTCGTCTCCCAAGCTCCTCTCTGCTAATGTTTCGCCTCATGGCGAACCCTAGCGACCGTTACAGCGATTTATCGCATTTGATCCTCGCGCCTTCTCCGGCGTCGTCTTCGACCTCGACGGTTCGCGTCGTCTGCTTCCTGCATAGCATCGTTGGTCTGGAGCTGCGCTGCTTTGCTGTTGCAGACCGAACGGTTTCAAAGCAGGTTCTGCGCCTCTTCGTGCGTCATCTGGAGCTCGCGTCTCTGATACGAGTCGCGTCCTCAGGTGTTATTGCGGTACTTCTGCTGCATTTCAAAGCTTTTTTCTGATGTTGAATCCTGCTCCTCTGCTAGAACCGTCACCTGATCGCTGACCCTTGCGGCCCTGTGTTGGCTTCCTCAGCTTGTCTGCGTCTGCAGTTGTGGGCTCTCGATCGAAAAGCTCGACAGAAGCTCTGACGTCGCATCCTCTTCTTTGCTCGAACCATCACCTGTTCACTGAGTAGTCCTGTGTTGGCTTCCCCGGTCACTCTCCGCGCCCTTCACTCTATGGCTTCGGACAGAACATACGCTGTTGACCTTGCGGTGTGCACGACTCAAGTAATCCTAAATCATCTTTCTTCCCACCTTTCTTTCCGTTGGCAGAGGGTGGTGAATTCTGCTACATCAAGAAACCTGGTAGGAAGAATGGGAAGCCAGTCATCCTTCTCACAAAAACAGAATGTAATCATCTTGCTCACGCCTATCGTCTGAATCAGATCGGAAAATTCCTTTATGGCCATCCCAAAATGGAGCTTATTCGTAAGGAATTTAAGCTTATGCAGCTTGTTGGGAATTGAAATGTTGGCCTTTTAGATGGAAGACACATCCTTATTCGGCTTAAAAATGAAGACGATTACACACGTTTATTTGCTAGAAGATTAATCTAGATTGATAACAGAGCCATAAAGATTTGGAAATAAACGGTGGATTTTGACCCCCAGACGGAACCAACAACCATTATGGTCTGGATTCGCCTCCCTGGCCTAAAAATGCAGCATTTTACTACTAAATTTTTACTCAACCTACGGTAATCTGCTCAAAATGGACACTTCTACTGTTAATCTTTCCCGTCCCTCTGAAGCCAGGGTACTTGTTGAAAGGGACATCACTTCAATCGCTCCAGAGGAAATTTAGATAGGCTCACAACATCAAGGATATTGGCAAAAAGTTGTTATTAAGCATTTCCATTCATATTGCTTGCATTGTCGTATGTTCGGCCATTCCAATTCTCTATGTCACCATCTACACCCACATCTAAGACCAAAGAAGCAAAGTGCTCAGCCAGAGGCAGTGATTCCCCCTCCTTCTGATCCGCTCCAAGTTATTGACAAGATCATCAAAAGGATACTCCTGCTGTCACTATCCTCGCGGGTGATAAGGCGCACAAAGCTCATGATGTAGGTCCTACGTTGGAACCTCTTCTCGTGGGGGCAGGGGAGACATTTCACACTTCACCTGCCTTAAAATCTAACCTTGATGTAACGGGTGGCAATACTTCTACTGAGTTTCTACGCCTCGTCAGATAGAGCAAGTTATTACTGTGATTCAGACACATGGAGTTCATGATGTGCAACAGCATACACCTATCCATCAATCATTGGACCAATCCACGGAACAGATGAGTCAATCTTCGGGTGATAAATGGCAGGTTTATACATCCAGGAAGAAAAACAAGAATGGAGGCCTACTACCAAATCTGAGGGATGATACATTGGTTGATTCGGGTAACGACAACAAACTTAATAATTTGTTAGTTGACTCTTGTCCTAGAACCAGATGCAGAGGCAGGGCTAAATTGAATTTCGCAAGCTAACTGATTTTGCGAATATTAGCAGACTTTTGGTGTACAATTTCTATGTCTACTTTTTAATGTTGATTTTTTTGGGTATACATGTATCCTATGCCTGTGGTGTATACCGGATGGTTAGTGTCATTTTGAGGCCTTTCTTTCCAACCTATCGGTATCTTTTCTCTTATTAATATATCCGCCTTTGGGCTTTTCTAATATATATATATATATATATATATATATATATATATATATGTTAGAATTGAACCAGAATAATTCTTATTGATACAAAATAGGGTATATAAACCCATTACAGGACCCACTAGTAAGGAAAGAAAGAAAAACAGTATACCATAGACAAAAAGAAAGCAATAATAAAGAAATCAAAGCTAATAAGTCTGAATAATAATAGGAATTAATAACGGGTAGTAATAGTCATTAATATTCTAATACTCCCCCTCAAGTTGAAGTCAGACATTTTCAACTTGGACAAAGTCATCGAACAGTGGCCGACAGATTCTTTGTGACGATATCCGCCAGCTGGTCACTAGATGGCACAAAGGAACACAAATTTCCCCTAACTCAAGCTTTTCCTTAATGAAGTGTCGGTCAATCTCAACATGCCTGATGCGATAATGCTAGACCGGGTTATGAGCAATGCTAGTGGTGGCCATATTATCACAAAATAACTATAGAGAGATGGAGACTGGATACGTATTTTGGGGAGATGATACGTAACCAGAGAGCTTCATAGATTCCCAATGACATTAGCTGAAATTTGGCTTCAACACTCCTCTGGACAACCACTAACTGTTTGTTGACTTTTTCACGTGACAAGATTTCCCTACACAAATGAGCGGTAACTCAACATAGATTGCTCATCATGGATGGAACCTTAAGTAAATTACAATAGAACGAGCAGTGTGCCACGAAAACAATAAACATGAGCACGGTGTGACTTTTAAATAGCGAAAACCCAATGGACAGCTACGAGATGGAGCTCAAATAAATCATACATGAATTGACTTATTATACCAACTGCATGAGATATGTCGGGGCGTGTATGGGCGAGATGATGAGTTTACACAGGAGGCACTAGTAGTGAGTCTTATTTGCAGGAACAACATTGGGAATATCAGAAAGTTTTTCATTGGGATTAATCTGAAAAATCACTGATTTGCAGAGGAGATGATTGTTCTCTTTCATAAGGTTAATCATATATTTGCACTGAGACAGACAAATGCCTCGAGATGACCGAGCAAAAACAATGCCTAAAAAGCACCAGAGAGTCCCAAGCCCTTAATTTCAAAGGAAGTTGCAAGAATATCTTTCAGAGACTGCAATGATCATAGAACATTACCTGTGAGTACAATATTGTCGACATAGATGATAAAGTTAGCAATTTGACCACTGGAGAAATTTGTAATCCGATTAAGCCTGAGTGAACCCACGGCCCACCACCACCTTTATGAATTTACTGAACAAGGCTCGTGGTGATTACTTTAGTCAATGGAGGGACTTTCACAACCAACACACTTGCCCCTGAATGTAGTGAAATCAAAGCCTCGAGGAAGTGACATGTATACCACCTCGCTGTTCAGGAATGCATTCTTCTCATCAAACTAACATAAGGGCCGATCCAGATTCACCGCAAGGGATAATAGGACACGAATGGTGTAAAATTTAGCAACTTAAACAAACGTCTCCTCATAATCAACTCCGTAGGTCTGTGAGTACCCATGGGCGACCAACCGTGCCTTGTCGTGATCAAATTATCCATCTAATTAAACTTGATGCTAAAAATCCATCGACATCTCACTGCTTTCTTACCTCGAAGAAGATCAATGATATCTCAAGTATAGTTTCTCCGAAGGGCACTCATTTCCTCCATTACGATAGCTTTCCAGGTTGGGACTGCTAGTGTAGCCTAAATAGCTGATGTGAGTCGATGATCAGTCAGGGCAGTAGCAAAAACTCTGTAGGTCAATGATAAACTGCCAAAAGAAATATAGTTTACATTGGGATAGAAGAAGCATGTCTGATTGCATACCTTACTAGAGAAACTCGCATCCTTATTTAGAGTAGAAGTAGTGCTAGGGATGTCGCCCAAAGGGGATTCAAGGTCCTGCAAAAGGGTAGCAATTTCCAGAGTAGGTGCATGTAGACATGGAGAATAGGGGAGATGGCCGTACCAAAGGGGCAGACGGCTCCTCGATGGAAGGAGAAGTGGGGGGAACATAAACAGTAGGGTAAGGAATAGTGTCCAAGACCTCTAGCTACTCCTCACTGGAAGCCAAGCTAGGAATACAAGGAACACTTTAAAAAAAAAAGAGACATGAGCACTCACATAGGTTTTATTTGTGATAGGATCAATACATTGATAGCCCTTTTGAGTGGCAGAGTATCCGAGAAAATATATTTTATGAACTCGGGATCAAGTTTATTCCGAGTTAGGGTCGTGTTATGTACAAAGGCCATGCATCCCAAAAATTTTGAGAACTAAAGTAGAGAAGACCCGGTTGGTAAGAAAGCACGAGCTCAAGACGGCTTGAGGGGTTCAGAAGTTTTGAATTTTTTAGGGAGCTCTACTGATGAGATATGTGGCGATAAGTATGGCATCATTCAAAAAATGTTTTGGGACATTATATTGTAACATAATGGAGAAAGCAACGTCGAGGAGATGTTGATTTTTCCTCTCAGGTTCCCCAATTTGTTAAAGTTTCCATCCACGAATTATATGGAAGCTGCTCTTACCAAGAATTCTCCTAATATAGAGTTAAAAAATTCATGATCATTGACAATCCGAAACTCTTAAATTGAAGTTTTGAATTGGGTCAAAATGAATGCGTGAAAGTTTTTGAAGGTGGTCGCAGCTTCATACTTGTCTTTAAAATATAGACTCACGTCATCACACTATCAAAGTAAAGAACCACACCGTTCATTAGTGTAGCCGGGAGTGCAACAGGGTACCCATAAGTCATTGTAAATAAGTGAAAAATGAGCAGAAACTGTATGGTGGATAAAGAACACAATGATGCTTAGCTAATTGGCAGGTCTTAAATTTGAAATTAGAAGGTTTTTTATTAATTAATAAACATCAACATGTACAATTTTTTTAGATATTAGAAACTAGGATGTCCTATCGCTTGTGACAAAAGTTGTATCAAAGATACAATTAAATTTTCACTGCCCGTCTGTCTTTACTTACCTTGGTTAATTTCAAACTCCGAGCTAGTTTGTGACAAAAGTTATATCAAAGATAATGTTTAAGATTAATTAAAATAATCATGATGAAAGAACCAATAGCATAATTACAATAAACTTTTAATAATAATAAAAATTAAAATGAAAATTAACTCAAATTAATAATTATATCCATTCAGACATAGAGATACACCTAAAACAATAAAAGAATAAAGTTGGATAGAAATCAATGAAGTGCAATTACTATAAATGTGAACATGAATGTCCTAACCCAAATGATGACATTGATAAGTCAACTGATTCAGGAGTCCAAATTGTAGTTTATTGGAAGTGATATAGTCGTTGTGGATAAGCAACTAAAGATCATTATTTAAGGGAACTGAAGATTCAATTCAAAATAGAGAATTGACTGATGTGAATTGAGATGATATTAATAGTATGGCTTGTTCGGATAAAATAAGAGTACCATTAGCTACTTTTGTGCTGGATGGAGAAGCTAAAAGGTGGTGGCGCGGGCAACGTCAGGATAAATTAGGGGACAAACTCAACATGATGGTAAGTTGGGAGGAGATTGTGGAGCTATTCAAACAGTGGTTTGTGACCCTACTGCTCAAAATCAAAAGTGAGACCAATTTATCTTGATTGATTCAGGGAGAAAAAAAAGTCAAGCAGTACGAAGCATAATTCATTGTACTGTCAAGGTATGCGTTATAATTGATCGTTACAACAGAAGAAAAGTGCTTCTATAGCTGATATCTGGATTGAAATGATTTTGGGGAATTCGAGAATGTGATCCTTAGGGAAAATTGAAAACTACAAGGGGGGGTTTACATACATATCATCAAATTCTTTATTATTTACAAAACTTACATGCATACCACCTTAAACCCATACCACCCCAATTTTTTTGCCTTCCTCGACACCGCCTTATCACTATTGCTTCTCCCAAGCAACGTACTGTGTTCATCGTATGGCTTTGCTCTTCTCCTATATATTTTGTGTCGTAAATTCCACCTCATTCTCATCAAAATGTGCTCTCGAATTTCACTCAAATGTTGAAGTCCTACGACTCCCACTTTGACGTTTGTTTTTCTTTTGCTTATGTTCATGGCCTTTTTTTCCAGCTCCTGACTGAAGGATCCAGTGGGAAGATTCTACCCTAAAGAAATGTAAGTTTGGGAGAAACTTCTACTTAATCTGAATTTTTTTATGAATGTATTTTGGAATTAGAGCCACAAACGAACTGAGTTAAGCCGAGTACTCATCGATCTTCAAGGGAATCAATAGCTGTTTGATCGAATTCTTTAATCTTGAAAATAATCTATCAAAATCGCAGTCCAGCAAATTCTGGAATAGGCACAGGACTAGAACCGCCATTAGCGCTTTCCAGCTAATATAATCAGAGAATAACACTAACCAAACAACCCAGCCACAAACAACACACATTTAACTGATCGAAAAGATTTGGTTATCTGTAATCAAAGAGAAAATCAAACAACCAATATTAAAACTATACAACAATGAACCAGAATAAAAAGGAGTCACAAGTAGCCCAAGTTAAGGCCCCAATACAACAACAAAAATAGCTACAATGGCACGTTAAGAGTTGACATCGTCAAGGAAACTCAATAAAACCAACATAGGAAACTGCGAGGAAGAAAATGTCAAAACATATGCAGCCTGTACTCAAAAGAATCATCCCAAGCATTATTTATGATATAATTAAAGTTAAAATTTAGAAGTAAAAAAAATCAATCAATATGCTCGACTTGAAAAAAAATCCACTTCAAACTACACTTTAGAGAAAATTTTGGCATAAATAATACACTTCAGAGAGAGTAATCTATAAATAATCACTTGATATTCTATCATACCAATGCACTGATTGGCCATCAAAAATTGATACAATATCATCTAAGTGAGCTTTAGAAACTTTGGATTTTCATTTGAATTTTCATGAATATGATGAAAAAACAAAAAAAGAATCCAACGCATTGATAGCTAATGCCTTAAATAAAGCCAAATTAGATATATTGAAAACATGAATAATACTAGAACTTTCGAAATATTTTAATTTATAAGCACGTTCCACTTAGTTCAATAATGTTAATGTGGGCTTGCCTATCTAATAGTTGATTTCAATAAAGCTATTTACGACATCTTCCAAAATTTAGAGGTGTTATGATTTTCCAACATGTTTTAAATTCTGCACACCACATGTTTATGTATGTAATAATACACTTCCATTTGTTATTATTAATAGTATTTTTTTTTTTTTTTGACAAATTTTATGTAAATAAAGTAAATAACTAAAATTACATGAGACAAATAATATGTGTATATGGAGAAACAGCTTAAAAATGGCTTAAACATTAGTTTTGATGAAATTATATATTTCAAAATTTGACCAAAGAAACAGGGTTTTGATGTTCATATTAGGAAATTAAGGGACCAAAAAAATGATTCATAGACTTTCCATCCATTTGATATATTTCATAAATAAATTGTGTTATCAAATGCACAATTGATTGAACTAGAGTATGTATGAATTGTTCAACTCTATATCTAGGAATAAAATTAAAGGTTCGAATTTAGATGTGTTATGCGCTCAATCTCAATTTCAAATTCATATTTTGATTCTTATTCAAAGTAGATTTAGTCTCATTAATATGTAGCGTATGAATGGATTTGAAATCAACCAATGAATACATTCATATTGAAACTATAAATCAATTTTAATCGTCTTTAACAAAAATAATTATGTGCGCATACTGAATATCATAAAATATTTAAAATAAGTTAAAAATAAATGGACACATGTTTAAAACTTAATAAGAAAAAGAATTTGACAAGCATGCTTGTCCAACATAATTCGCACAAGTAAAAAGAAACTCTTCTCTAAAGAGTTGGAGGATGTTTATAATGGTGGTTAATGAGCAAAGCTTTGTAAACATAAGATGATATTAATCTTTTAGGAATAACACAATAATTTGAAGATATTACTGGAGGTTACGGCATGTCTAGTAGTGAATGCAAGGAGTAAAACTCACAATCTAAATTTCATTTGAGAAGGAAATGGAGCATGATAAAGTATGATCTATTCTGAAAAGGAACAACAAGAAACCGAGGAGTTAGAGATCGATTCAGTCTCCATTACCACTATATGAAAGAAAGGGACATGAGATATATTATCCTTAAGAATTTATAGTAAAAGGGGGCACTAAAAAATAAGTATGAGTAGAAGAGAGCAACAAAACATGCACTATGAGTTGACCTATAAACCTCGAATGATAAATTTTTTATTGTCAAACCTCTAATGGGAATCGTCCACGACATGACTACATGTTGAAAGGAGTGACCTACTCTGATCTTGTTTCTGTTGATCATCATTTATAAAATATTAGATATCTTTGTGAAAATATCTATCTTTCCCATTATTGAGAAATTAATAAGAGAATCCTCAATGGAAATTTTGTTTGTGGTTGAATGAAATTGTCGAAACTGGAGTGCTTAGTAAGTGGTGATCATGAATGATTAACAATCATGCACAAGACTTCGGCATAAATAGGATGAGAATATCTAAAATATAGAGCGATCAAAATTTTCATAGAAAAAATTATCATCTAGCTAATGATAAAAAAAGAAAAACACATGTTACTAATATGATTGAGCTAAAGAAAAAGGACCCATTTGATCTTGAAAACTTCTTAAATGCGAGGGTTTGAAAAAAGAGAGAATTTATTTTTTCTTTTTCTTTTAAACCATGATGAAACATATAGGTTAAGCCAGAGACCAAGAGAAACAAAGCAACAAAATAGAAAGAATTCAATAACATAAAGAACCATGACTTTGTCGCTAAAATGTAGGTGATTGAGATGAAGAAAGCATTGTAATGATGATTCAAATAGTTTTGGTGCATATTCCTAAAGCCACACCAAAAGTTGAGATTTCAATTGTATCTTCTTATTTAATTATGTGATTGCAAATAGACCTACTATTTGAACAACCATGAAGAATTTATTCCTTCACCTTGGTGAATAAGGAAGCAAAAATCTCAATTAAAAAATGTTTTTTCAAAAAAAAAAAAAAATAGTTGTGACACAATACCCACAAAATTTAAAATTCAACATTTAAATTCATATCGGGAAAAGTCTAATCAAGCTAATCACAAGAATTGTATCGGGTCAATCATTTCACTATAGATATTAATGATAAAATAAAGAGTTAGCATTTTTCAAAATATTTAAACAAGCACCATAGGGATGATTCTCAAAGCTTTTACCATGGAGAACTAGAGTTGAAGTGACTATTTATTATAAAAGTTGCAAGAACCCAAAATTACTTTAAGAATTCTCAAGCTAAGCAAAAGCTATTTGATTCATTACAAAAATTTATTAGTCATTTACAACACGAGAAGTTGAATGTTAAACATTTAGAATCTATAGTCACCATGGTTGAGCTAACACAAGATCTTAAGAAGTAGTTGTACAAATATGCACAAGATTTCAATAATCAGAATTCCTAACAAAAATATTGAAATTCAATAACAATCATATAAATACAAAAAATACAATCATGGGGGAATTTATATAAACTGAGCATTCAGAATTCCACAGAGAATGACAATGACATCATCATTATTGATTGAATAAGTATCGTGGTGAAATCAAGCAAACAAAAAATGAGAACTTTTCCTTTCAACAAACGCTGAAATTAGCATCATCAAAGCCAAGTTGAATGTAAAACTCAAACTTATCAAGCTCAAGCTATATATAAATCGACAATAACTAAGAGAAATCTTATGTACACTCGAGTTCAAATGTCATACATAGAATTCGTGAATGCAACTACAGGTAAAAAACACTTTCACAAGTTGCCTTCATTATACACACAACCCCGCACTTGGAATCCATCAACGTACTATGCTTTTCACAAAGATCAGGACTATATAATAAAGATTGTCAACATCTTGAAACTTAGTGAAAGAATTTACTAGGGCAAGAAAATTAAGGACTTTTTACAAGTTCACCTAAAATAACGACAGAAGAAGGAAGAAATAAATAAAGTCAATTCAAACAAAGTTATATAGATAGAAGGGAGAATTTCATAAATGAAATGCATTCGATAACTTAATAGCGTGTAAATATGGAAATTTACAAACTTTGTAATATCATTAAATTTTAAACAAGTACTTCAACATTTTTTTTATTAGTAGAAATTTTTTTTAATATGCTAATATTCAAGAAAGTTTTTTGCCATGTTATACTCAGGGACTACATAGTCCAAAATACTTAGGCAATGATAAACTCAAGAAATTTGGTAAAATAAAAATTTGTGATATATAAATAAACACAATATTTGCAGATATTTTTAGCCAAATTAGACACACCTGAAATTTACAATTAAATAAAAAATAGTTAATTTGGCATTCGACAGTAATGGTTGGAATTTATAAATAAAATGTTTGCATATTTACACTCTTTAGCTACAAAATATCAAGAGCTTGATGTCCACTATTTAATTATTTGACAATTCACTTATGGTTATTTAGTATTTTGGCTACTCATTAAATTTCTTATCCAATTACTCATCTTATTATCACTTTGGAATTAATCCAAAAATCTTACGATTCGCTCGTTAAATTTTGTAAGTTAGGTACCGCATTGAAATGAATCATATTCAAAGATAAACTCTAGCTTAGAATTTAGACTCCTATAATTACAATAGGATCTATCTCGAGTAGCAAAAGCAACCCCTTCTAGTCAATGAGTCTAAATTGTTATCTCGGTGAAAATAGAAGCTTTGGTAAAAACTAAGGCCCATCCAAGGCAATGAAGACTTTTCTTTGTAAAATTTAGGAGAGCTAACTAAGGAATTTGGTCATTAAATCAGTACAAAACATTTAATGACATCTTTCCATCTAGCAAAATGATTTTCATTTGGCAAATTGAAATATCGTATACTCAATATATTGACAATGAGTTGTGTAATTTGAAGTTATTCATCTTTAATACTTAGTTTTTATTGAAGATAAATACAAAGAGACGAATATACTAAAAAAGTCATTTATTTGCAGAAGAGATGATTTCTTTCATAGAAAAATTGTGAAAAGGTTTACATAATACAGATTAGGAATCATTCTTTAAAGGATGCTAACAATCATTTCTATTAGAACTCCTTTATACAAATTAGGAATCATTCTTTAAAGAATGCTAACTATCATTTCTATTTGAACTCTTTAATCACTGTCTATGCTAAAATATTTTTTTATATTACGATAAAAGAAAGTGCTTTGGTCATGCATAGTTAAATCAATTATCTATCGAACAATCCAAGTAACTGAAAGTCACTTTTTACTATTTATATAAAATTGACCTTTGTGCTCAACAAGTCTGATGAACACATCAACAGTACTGGTTTTCAGAGCCAAAGAAGATGTTCCAACTTGTTTTAACTCAGAATTCTGCAATAATTTTTGAGTTCAGCATTTGGTGTTTGAATAGACAAAAATAAATGAGTTAGTTATTAGAAGATTTTGATTCATCCAGTAAAGATTTCGAAATATTCACATTACAACTTGGTTATTCGTAATTTATGTTAAGCCTTCGAAGCAACTGGCAATGTGAACTTTCTATAAGACTATGCAAGTTAATGTTAGCTTTCTCTGTGAACTCGTCATTATAAAATTATACAATTTTCTAAGCCAATAATTTCTATTTTTACTGACAATTCTAAAATTCGTTCCAAATTTGATTTAACGTGTTCCTTATGTCCTTATTCTTGGTTGCCACATTCGTATGAAAATACAACAATAAAACAATACTCAAACAATGTGAGACAAGTCACTTCATAACCGATATAAAGATCATCAGCTGGGAGTTTCTCAAGTTGACCATGTAGATACTCAAAAAATAAGGCAAAGAAAATATTGGATGCAACTAAATTCAATTTATTTTTTGGTAGACGCAATTCTACAGTAACATCGATTAAAACTCGGCCACTTTAATCTCAACAAAAGATAACTTCCCATCCTCATTTTTATATCTCGATGTATATTTCCTCAAAAGATGAGGAAGCATGACTTCTATACCTTCTTCAGCTCTACTCGCTTATGGACTGGCTTTTGGGAGCAATCACTAATTGCTATAGATGGAATTATAGATGTAGCTTCTCCAATAAAACCATCTCAGAATGAAGTGACGCAAGCACTAATTATTTCCTTTTTATTAAAATTAGTATTTTTTATTTATTTTCTTCAAGGAGGATCAAAAAAAGTCACCGGATGTCATCTAAAAAGTTATCCAAATTTGCTTCAAGCTTGCCAGTCAAAAAAATAGTCGCTCTCTCCAAAGATTTTGAGAACAAAAACAAAACAAATAAATGCACCTCTGCATTTAAAAGGTTACTAATCACAAATTGATTATTTTCTTATGAGAAAAAGAGATCGTCGACATTGTAAGGATTGTAAGGTCATTTCAAGTGAAGATTTATGTACCCAACATTGATTATTAATTCTAGATTTTAAGATTAAGAATTTTAAAATGAAGAATACTAGGATTCATCATCGTAGAATTAGATTGGGGCACCTAAAAAATACAAATAAAATTATTTTTATAAGTAAAATTCAAGATTTAAAATTTTGGGATGTTCATCAAGATGCAAATACTATGTAAGAAAAAGTAACAAATACTGTGAACAATTAGCAAAAGATGTACTTAGAGAATTGAAAGAAAAAGTTTCTATGAATAAAAATAGTTGGTGGTGGAATAATAATATGCAAGAAAAAATAAAATATAAGAAATTATGTTATAAAAATTGGTTTAAATGTAAAAGCTTAAAGAACTGGAAAAAATATAAAACGGCCCCTAGGGAGCCTAAAAGAATAATCTGTGACGCTAAAAATTTTGCTTTTAGTCATCTTTATGACATATTAGATACTAAGGAGGGTGAAAAATATATGTATAAACTAGCCAAACAAAGAAAAAAGAAAAGTAAAGATTTAACTCAACTAAAATGTATTAAAGATGAAAATCAAAAAGTATTTTTCTTAGAAAAAGATATTCAACATAGTTAGGTGAGTTTTTTGATAAACTTTTAATTGAAGTTTCTGAAAATACAATCGACCTTAATGATCTTTATATCATTAATAATAATAAAACGTTTCATTTTCTCGCATTAGTAAAATAGTAGTTGAGGAGGCTTTAAAGAAACCCAAAGGTGGAAAGTTAGTAAGACCTGATGATTCCCATTTAATGTGTGGAAATATTTAGGAGATTTGGAAGTTTCTTAGCTCACTAAACATTTTAATATTATTTTAAAAACTAAAAAGATGCTGAGGAGTAGAAGAAGAGTATTTTAGTCCCCATTTTTAAGAATAAAGGGGATGCACAAGAGTGCAAATTATATAGGAATTAAATTGATGTCATACTTCAAAATTATGAGAGAGGGTAATTGAACATAAGTTAAGACGTATTTCTAAGATTTCTCATAATCAATTTGGATTTATATCGGTCAGGTCTACTATGGAAGCTATACATTTATTGAGAGGTTTGATGGGGAAGTACAGAGATAATAAGGAGGATCTACATTTGATTTTTATTGATTCAAAAAAATCTTACAATAAGGTTCCAAGGGATATCCTCTTGAGAGTTCTTGAGATGAAAGGTGTTGATATGACTTATATTCAAGTCATTAAAGATATGTATACTAGAGTTGTTAGTTGTGTTCGAACTGAAGGAGGATTGACCAAATATTTTCCTATTTCTGTTGGTTTACATCAAGGATCGCCTTTAAGCCCATATCATTTTGATTTAAATGCCAAGGTCGTCATGAGCACATTAGGTTCAATGTTAAAGTTGCTAAGGCCAACATGAACTTGTCAAGATCGACATGACCTCATCAAATTTACTATGATAATAAAATCATCAGACATAACTCGGCCAAAGGACCGAGTAAGCCTAGTCGTCTTTATATCAAGAGCAATTCAACGAGCAAAAAAAGTAACTTGCCAGTTTCCAATAAAGTTGGCCCTTCACTTCAACTAGCAAAGACCTTAATTACAGAAGCTATGCATAATTTTTATATATATTGACTACATACCTTAAGCATATTTACAAGAAGTTGTTGTTAAGTCCTGTTACACACATTTTTTACTTGTGTAGCTTAAATGTTACATTTTTGGCAGCATAAAAACTTTATCCAAACATATAAGTAAGGGATTAGAGGGAACGCTTAATGCATCAAATCATCTGCACTCAAGTAATATACTTTTTTCAATTTAATTAAAGCCAAGAGCTTTTCATTCTAGTTTTATTTTTTTTCTTTCTTGTTGTTCTACATTAAGCTTTTGAAACCAGTTAGTAAGGTTATTGTCATCTCAATAGATACTGTTGAATCTAACAACAATAACAAAGAACCAAGATAGCAATTGAAGTGTTGAATTAAAATCCAAAATAACACAATTACTTAGATTTGTTGAATCCCAAATTGTCAATGATCTCGGAACACTTAGGTAATAACTTGCAATGGGAGAAATGTAGCAAAGAGTAGAAAAGATGATTTAAGAAAAATGAAAAGGAGACAGGGAAACTTGATCTCTCATTCTGTCTTTTCTCCGTCCTCCAATCTCCTGGATAGCAACCCATACTTACAAATTTGAGCTGGTTTCACCCAGATATAGTTACATAAATGGCTACACAAAAAGAAGTTAAATACATCGATAAAATATAAAGCTATGTCAGTATGTATAGCTTATCAGATGAGATAATGCTTTCAGGGTGCTAAATGAGATGAAGAAATAAAAACTTGTCAAGTTAGCTTGATAGACGAACTTGTTGAATGAGACTATGTGATTGCTTGACAAATAGGCTAAGCCACGCTTTAATACTCTGCTTAACTGAATTAGTTGGATCTAGTTATAGGACTGTGCCGAATTGTCTGGCCGAAGCAATTGAATTCGGCTATCAACTTGTGTTATCTGGGAATATACTTGGAATATTTTGATTAGCTAATGTGCCTGAAGTGATCCCATAATTCGAGTCTGCACCTCAAGCTTTTGTAAAATTATATAAGAATAAAGTGTCCTCTACAATACCACAGATCTAGGTAGACAAATGAAGAGGATCGAGAAGAGACTGATTTATTTAATAATATATTCTTACGGTTAATGGAGGATCTAATAGCCGCAGTGTATTCTTACTGGGCTGCTGTTTTGTCATCACCCTTATCTTCTTATCATTTGTGCTAATTTTTATGACTTTCAAGTTGAAGGAGCCCTTGATTTTCGTAACATAAAGATTTTCCTAATGATGGTCCAAGCCATAGTTTAACTATCAACGTTAAAGGACGAAAAAAAATTGGACTGATAGAATTTACCTGAATGGTTCTACCTTGCTGAATTGGGATAGCCTCGACATGAACTAGCTCGCCAAGGCGGGCGGCTTTGATATGATTAGTGGAGAGCTGGACCCCAGCGACGCGCTGAAAGCCAGAGGCGATATACGCTCCCATGCTCGCCATGCCCTCCGCTATCATGGCTGTGACGCCGCCGTGCAGAACTTTGAAAGGCTGATTGATAAACAAGGGTGTCGCCAATTTTGGAAGCGTAAGAAGAAAAAAAAGAGAAAATTTGGTGAACACAAGTACAGAGAGAGAAACTATGCCTGGCAGCAGGCTTCTGTGATAGTAAGGTGACCGGTGAGCCTGTCCGGCGAGAGCAGGTCGTACTCGAAGCCTACGGCGTGAAGAGGGCGGTCAAGAGACGCCGTCTTGGATGGCGGAGAAAAACTTCCGGCCATAATATCAAGCTCTTGGTAACGGCCAGGTGAAGCAGACGATCAGGAAATAGAGCAATCCAATTGGAGTTAGATCAAGGTGAAGATTCGCTTAGCTACCCGTTTTATTTAAATCCCATCTACCAAAATTTTCTTAAATCCTACGGTTGTTCAAAGCGAGGATGGGATAAGTTGGGGCTGAGGTTGGGTGTTGAAAGCGGCTTAATCGGATTGTAGTAAAAAACCTTAACATAAAAGACGCTGTTTACGAAATCACAACTAAGATCCTAATATGATTTGAACAGTATCGAACATAACTCAAAGTATGATTTGAATACAAATAGATATGGATTTGCTCAAGACTTATAAGGTTTTAATATTTTTCAAGTAAGGTTTGAATAAGATTCCAAAAATGTTCAAATAAAATTGGACTAAGGTTTGAATAAGATCCAACATAAATTTGAATATGTTTTGAAAAGGTTTGGAACAAGGTTCAACCACACATATGCACACCCAAATACCCTAAAGGTTTTATGGCATGAACTTGCCCAACTCTATATGGGTGCACTCAAGTTAGCTCAAGTGGCTACGTGCTCGACTTAGCCTACTCTCTAAACTCGAGGTTGGCTAACTTAAGATAAACTTGCTATACTATTGGTGAACTTGCCCAACTTAAGACAAACTCGTCAGATAAACAAAATTCACTCATAGTCATCCAAGCTTTAGACCTACTCATTAGATACTGTTACTTAGAAGGGCAACGTCCCATAACCAATTGCAAGTTATATATAATTATGTGTTGCTCTTATTCATATAATTGAACATGTAACTTATATTATTACATTCATACAATGATAAAAAATATAAATAGGTCACAGGAAGAGCATGGGGTTATGTAATCCCTTGCATTTAATATATTCTAGTCAAATAGCATGGCTTCTTTCCTTAAAATCTCCACTTCCTCTTGCAGCAGAAAAAACTTGATCAATAATTTTCGAGGATTTTAGAAGTCTTTAAGAAGCTAACGATTAATGTTCCTATTGTTGAGGCTTTGGAGCAAATGCCCAGTTATGTGAAGCTCATGAAAGACATCCTCAATAAAAATAGAAAGTTTGGAGATTACAAGACAGTTGCACTCAGAAGAGTGCAATGATGTTATTCAGAAGAAGCTTGCTCAACAACTTAAGGATCTAGGAAGCTTTACTATCATTTGTGCAAATGGAGAAAGATTATATGGCAAAGCTTTATGTGATGTTAGAGTTAGTATCAACCTTATGCTATTACCTATTTTCAAAATGTTAGGATTAGAGATGTGTCTCCTACTACTACATCTCTTTAATTGGCTGATCAATCACTTGTCCAGATGAGGTTACGGAAGATGTGTTAGTTAAAATGGATAAATCTATCTTCCTTGTTGATTTCATTGTATTAGACATGGAGGAATATAAAGAAATTTTTATTACTAGGTAGACATTTTCTAGATACTGGACGAGCAAAGATAGATGTGCAGAAAGATGAATTAACAATGAAAGTGAATGATTAGGAGGTAACTTTCAATTTATTAAAATCTATGAAGTAACCTTGTAAAAGAAACAAAGATGCGGGTTTTAGGATGGATTAAATTGATAATTTAAGTAGTAACAATTTTTAAGAAAATTATGAAAGTAAATTAGAAGAGCGAGATTTGGATGAGAAGAATATTTCAAACTATTAGGATGAATCTGCTTTATTGATTTCTGACCGCGACTTTTTTATTATGCAAAAATTTATGATCTCAGATATATATATTTATAATGATTTTGTAAAGTCACAATTTCAAACGCAAGTATACGTATCGTTCAAGTAATACAGGGCTCTAGCAGAGTCCTAGATATCGATCCCATAGGGAATATTTTAGAGGCTACAGACTTAGGATTATAGAAATCAATTCAGAATCACAACTAAATCGAAATTGTCTATCTGTCACTAATACTCAATCGACAATAATATAAAGTTTAAATTAAACTAGTTTTACTAACATATAACTAATTATACTAAAGTGAAATTCAAATATA
The DNA here is from genome assembly GCA_022702705.1 of Papilionanthe hookeriana x Papilionanthe teres. NCBI lineage: Eukaryota > Viridiplantae > Streptophyta > Magnoliopsida > Asparagales > Orchidaceae > Papilionanthe > Papilionanthe hookeriana x Papilionanthe teres. The sequence goes on along the minus strand of CM040424.1, from coordinate 20,535,975 downwards.
TAAGCAAGAATCTTTCTCCTTTGTTAAGATATTTAAGTGAATAGATAATTAGAATTAGTTTAAGATGGTGTTGTGCCAAATAGGAGCATACCTATTTTTATCCTTTGATCCAGGCATAAAGAACATTGACTAATCCTATGCTTGGTTACTGAATCTGCGACTAGGCTGGGAGGATACCGGCTCTAACTTCGGAGCTCCCACGTTCCCCTCGCCTGAGGCTAACATCTACACTTCAGCACCGAAACGATAGGACCGAATTGAGGATTTTAGCATGTCACTCTAAAATCTCCAATTCTATGCCTGATTAATATTATTTCCCTATTTATTTGCACCTTGCTTCCAAGGATTTTGATCTCCCTGAATCTCAGATGTAATCTTTACTATAGTTTTAAACTCAACATATTTTAACTATTCAACTGGCAAGATTGAAAGTAAATTAAGAATTAAGTAAAAAATTATCATAACTTCTTTAAATTTTTAGGGCACACTAATTCAATTTATCATTCCACAAAAATATCAAAACTAGGAGAAAGACAGAAAAACTACTCAGATTTCATGGAGATGATACAATAAAACTTGGATTTCATATATAAAAGTAAAGTTCTACAAACTAAAGTAAATAAACACAACTTATCTTAAATTCCTTCCCAAGCAAACTCCTTGAAGTTCCTCTAAATCTCTTCCTTTCTTTACAGTATGTGGAATTCCTCTTTGAAACAGCAATGCATAAGAGATCTCTCACTTCCCTTCCACTCTTACAATCCTTCAAAGAATTCCTCACCAATATCTCTATCTGAACTCAATATTTAACACTTACTAAATAACAACAATGGATACTAGTGGACTCTCTATTTGACACTAAGAAACTAGTAGAAGAATCTAATAGTACTTTTTACAGACTCTTGGTGACTTTAGAGGACCAAATAAAACCCACTTTTTTAGCCTAGAATTGTTCTTTTTAAAGTTGTTGAAGAGTCTCCAAGGGTTTTCCAAGCATCCCTTCAAAAATCGTTTACATTCGACGTATTTTGTGAAAGAACTGCCGATCCCGCTGTTGGCGGCTTCGAGCTCCACCGTCGGCGGCCTTCTAGAAACAATGCCTTGAACTGGCCCCGCTGTCGGTGGCCTCGACCTCCGTCGTCGGCGGCCTCCCTTGAAATATATTCTGAACTCTCGGGAAAATCACGCCGTCGACGCCATCGGCCCCGCCGTCGGGGCCATCGGCCCCGCCGTCGGTGCCCTAAGTGAAATTTTCATAATTTAGCCCTTTTTGCTCCAAATTCGCTCCTTTTTGCATATTCCATTGTCCATAAATCTTCATACCTGGAGAAAAACTCCAAAAATACCCATCTTTAAAGTGCAATATCATCAAAATCAGTATCAAATAAGCATGAAAATCTTAATATTTTTTCCTTGAGTCAAAATCCCCCAAACATAACTATTACTTGTCCTCAAGTAATCTTTAGTACTACATAAATGTTGTGAATTCATTGTGGTAAAATTTTAATTCAGAAATACTATAATTTTGATTTAAATTATAGCAAGAATTCTTAGAAAGATTTTCAAGTAATTCGATTAATTCTGTAGATATAAGACTATCTAGTCATCAAGTCTAAGAGTTCTAGTTTTCTATTCATTTCAATAATGACTATATGTTTCAATATCAATTTACTTCAAATATTCAGAAGATAAGAACTTCATGAGAATTCTATTAATAAAGAAACTAGTCATAAATATAAGTTCAGAAATGCTTTTAGTTTTCCCTTTAGGTTAATCCAAGTGAAGCCAATTTTTGATAAGGCATCTCCTCAAGCTTCTCCTCACTTACTTTTTCTTTTCTTTTCTTTTTTCGTTTAGATTGTTTTTCAATCCTACATATTTTTCTTTTCTTTTCAAGGATTGCTTTTCAATCATTTCTTTTTCTTTTTCTTTTTCTAGTGAGGATTACTATAGTGGATAGCAATTTAATAATTTTGAACTTCACTATTCTTTTCCTAAATTTGAAACTTTAAAACGCTTTTTACCTTATATGTAATTCTTAGTTTTTACATTATTGAATCCCAATCTTTTCTTTCTCAACCAAATTCCTAAAGTTCTTAATATTTCAAAATATAGTTTTTTTTACTTTAAATAGTTAACTATATTCTTATCCTCTTATACTAAACATCTTAACCTACAAAATTAATTTTCATTACCTAAAATATCTCCTTGAATCTTCTACAATATTTAGATAAAATCTAAATATAGTTATCGGAATTAAATTTTATCACAAAAATCATATTATAAATTTTGAAAATATGTTAATTGAGAATACATAATAGTTAATATTTTTCTCCCCCCTCAAACATAAAGTTTTCTATAATAGAAATAATACAGGGTGGAAAGAACAATTCTAAATATAAAAAATTCATACCTTTGAACATTAGACATTTTTGTCCTTTTGATATTTGTAGGTTCTTCTCAAAATTTCTACTTCAACTGACCTGTAATATTTAAAAACTTTTCTACACATATAGCAGTTTAGAAAATTTTCTTGGGTAATGAAATTTTAAAACAAGTATATAAAACTAAACATTAAACAACAACTAACTACACTACATAAGACATATGCATTTCACAACACTGAACAAACAGTTTACTGATTCAAACTAAAACGTTCACAGTTACTATTACAATCACAATCCATCACAAACAAAATTGAAAATACAAACTACAAACTAAACACATATCCCAGAAATAAAGCATAGTCTACGGAATATAATTAAAAAAAATGAAAGTACTTCAACAAAACAAACAGATACATACATCACATCACAAAAAATCAATCCTTAAAATCCCATACAACGTCCTCATCACCCTGGTCAGCAGGAGGATTGGGTTGATACTGAGTATAAAGATGGCATTCTGGAAAAATGACATTAGGCTCTCCTCTGTAATACCTAGCCTGAGCATCATAATAAGTCATCTCAAAACCAGAGTGCCTCTGAAGATACTCACTATCGTGATCATGTCTTCTCTCTAATTCTTCATTCCTATGATCAATTCTTTCTAAATTTTCATCTAACTTCTCAAAACTTTTTCGCTGCAGGGTCATGGCATTCATCAAATCATTAAAGGTAGGGGAACTAGAGGCAGGAGGTTCATAGCTAGTAGAAGGAATATCTCTACTAGTAGAAGGTGCCTTGCTTCTACTCCCAGTTCTCCATTCCTCATAGGATTCATAAGTCTTTATATTTGCTTTACTAATGGGTTTCATCGAATACACCCATTCTTCATTATCTCTTGCTTCAACTCCAGATAATTGACAAAGTGCATAAATTAGGCCAGGACGCCCTAAATATCCACTTGTCTCACTCTTTGTAGTGGCCATAATATTCTTGTAAATTATTCTCCCCACATTTATACTTCTGTTGTTCTGAATACATAAATTCAGAACAGCTCTGTCTCTCAAGAATTCACTATGATGATAGGTGTGTAGCAGAGTCGAACAAATTAAATAATGTCATGCCTTAGCAGTGGTATTCATCATGGAAAGTGAAAAGTTAATTTGTTCACGATTTTTAATTTTCCAAACTCCTTTCCCATCAGTGAGAAAGTCAATAACATCGTTTAACGGACTCTCCATTGTTCCAAATGTTTCATACTCTCTAGAAAAATAGTCGTCAAGCTCGTAAAAATTTTTAATGCGGTTAGCATTAAAGTCGACAAAGAATCCTCTTACTTGGACAGGCTCATCCTCAAGTTGAGTCAGATTAGAGTAGAACTCTCTAACAACTTCAATAGCAGCTCTATTTATTGTGTAACAGAAGTTCTCCCAACCTCTCTCTTTGATAACTCATTCCACCTCTCCTCCTAGATTTTCAAAAACTCGATCTTGTATGCACTTCTTACTTTGAAAGATTGAAGTATACCTCGATTGTTCTTTTGCATTTATAAATCGCGTCTCGTCGTGTTCGAGTCTTCTCTTTTATTGTGGAACCATTGTTTGATCTATCAAAATCACAAAAATCCAAACTAATCTCCAAAATAATAATACAATGGCTTCTAAAGGGGGCTTAAAGCAATATAAATCAAGTTCCATGAATTCCTTCCAAGTCTTTTCTCCACATTTTCAAATTTTCCAAAATTTCTTAATGTGGAAGAAATTCATGGTGAAAATAAAAAATTTCTACATAGGAGTGAAGCTCTTACCAAGGGAAGATGAAATCCGATGTTAGAATGTGTTGAAATCACTCCAAATCTGAGATCTATCAAGCCCAAGGTCGACTTTTTGGGTAAAACGGGGAAGAAGACGATGAATAGTTAACCGGTCAAAATCTCAGCTAAAAGGTAATTTTTCAGGATCTCACCATCGGCGGGTTCGTTCACGCCGTCGGCGGGCTCTATTGAATTAAATTCCAATACCCTCGGGAAAATCACGCCGTCGGCGGCCTCAAGCGCGCCGTTGACGAGATTCTCAAATATTAATCATTTTTCAAATTTTTGCGATTTCGATCAATTTTAATCCTCGTCGTCATCTGTTCGATTGTTTTAATCATATATTTAAAGTGATTAAGTGATGTATTAACACAAATAAACATACACACAACAAAACTTTTCACTTATATATTAAATCCAAGTGTTTACAATCCACAATACATAACACACATAAACAGGATTTTTCTCAACCTAAATCCATCTAATCAGCGTCACAATCTAATCTACAACACTCAAAATGCTGAAAACAAACAATTCAATCATTATCTAAACTATACTGAGATTAAAAAGCAAACTAACAAAGTAAACACACCAACAAATTTCAAATCAAACACAAAGAAACAAATAAAACAATTCTACTACTCTTCCGAATCTGTAGTGGTTTCTCCTCTGATATCACCCATTGCTTGAACATGGACATACATGTTATAAAAAGGTTAGAATGGGAATTCTTCAGTTGAATCTTCTTCAACCCAACCCATTCTCTTCATTAAGCGTATCAAACTCGCTTTAAATTGCCCAGTATGATCAAAATGCTCATTCATCCTCCAATCGATATGATCAAAGAAATCAAAAATATTGTTAACTGTACTCATCAAATTTTGTACCAGCTTTTCCAGACTCTTGATTCGGTTAAAGATCATCGGTGTCTTGTCCGCTACTAGAGGTTGAATAGGAACAAAATTCTGCGATGCTTGATCCATAATCGTGCCCGTGTCATTCTCCTCATCATTGGCTGGGAACATATGAGTTGGGTCTAAAGGTTTCCAAGGTAGCAGTATTTTCTCCCAAATATCGTACGATACTTGAAACAAACTGCATATTAAGAAGATTGTTGAAGGATGTCCAAGCCCTTGAGATGATCCTTGAACGATCAGACCAAACACAGACTTCACAATAATTGATCCAATATCAATGGGCCATCCCATTTGAATTCAGTAGTCCAAACTTGCACTTTATTTCGTGACTTTGCCGATTTTCATCATCATCAATAATTTCGCAGATATGAAAAAGTGTCAATTCTTTGAAACAGGATTTAAAAGTGTTGCAGAAAAATTAACGTACCCGTTTACTCTAACTTCGCAGTCATCGGTTTCGTCCGTCATATATTGGTATATTTCATTCATCTTTTCTCTCGTTGGCACAAAATTTGAATAATGGCAGACAGGAACATTCTCAAGCATACACTCATTAATCCTTCCAGAATTAAATGTTATCCACCTACCTCGCACATAGACGCTTCCTTGGTTGATTCCATGTAAATTGGCGTAGAATTCCTTAACCACTGGAATGACTACTGCGGCAGTAGTATAGCAAAACATTTCCCATCTTCGCTGCACAATCATTTCTTTAATTAGTGACGAAGAATTACTTAATCCTCTATTGATAAATCCTCTTTCCTTGATTAGCCTTCTCTTGGACATCACCTTGTTGAAAAGTCGCTGCACCTCGGCACTGACGAACTTTCTCAGATTGTAAACTTGAAATCTTGGGTAATCTACTGAATTGGAGGCCATTAAAGAGGAATTGAAAGGGGTTTCCATTCGTTTTGGGGAGTTGGAGTGTTTAGGAATCGTCCATGGGAGTTTATAAGGGATAAATTCGCTAAAAACCGCCAAAATCCGCCATTTCGAACTCGAAAAACTGCCCACTCGCCGATCCCGCTGTCGGCGGCCTTGAAGGCGCCATCGGCGAGCCTTGTGCAATTAAATTTCAGGGTTCTAGGGAAAAACCCACCGTCGGCGATGTCGAGCGCGCCGTCGGTGCCCTAGGCAAAAATTTGCACATTTACGTCGTGGTCAAATACGTTCCAAATTTTCTCTATGGATCCAAATTCTAAATAATCAAAGGTCAAATACAAGTAGTAGAATTCAATATTACTATAAAATAACAACAAACTCAAACAAACACTCAAACAATTAAAACATAACTATGGGTTGCCTCCCATAAAGCGCTTGGTTTAACGTCGTTAGCCCAACCTATTCAGGTGTTATTCAGGTTGACTGAGCATTAAAACCTCTTTAAAATTTGGTCTTTTACCCTCAAAATATGGTTTTAATCTATGTCCATTCACTTTAAATTTATCTCAGTCTTCGATCTTCAATTTCAATGACTCCATAAGTGTAAACTCGAGTCACGATAAAGGGCCCTAACCAACGAGACTTCAATTTCCCAGGAAATAATTTCAGCCTTGTATTGTAAAGCAAAACTTCTTGTATTGGTTCAAAGTTCTTCTGGTTAATCTTTCGATCATGCATTAACTTCAGTTTTTCCTTATAAATTATGTCGTTATCATAAGATTCATTTCTTAATTCTTCTAATTCATTCAATTGTAACATTCTCTTCTCACCAGCATTTTTCAAATTATAATTGAATTCATTAATTGCCAAATATGCTTTATGCTTCAATTCTAATGGTAAGTGACAAGTTTTTCCATATATAATCCTGTAAGGAGTCATACCAGTAGGAGTTTTATAAGCAGTCCTGTATGCCCATAATGCAGTATCCAGTCTCGTAGACCAATCTACTATACTAGGATTTACAGTCTTTTCTAAAATTTGTTTGATCTCACGATTAGAAACTTCAGCTAAACCACTGGTTTTAGGATGATAGGCAGTAGAGAATTTGTGAATAATATTAAATTTTTCTGCCAATCTTTGAATGTATTTATTCCTAAAATGGGATCCTCCGTCAGTGATAATCACTCTCGGCATTCTGTATCTTATGAAATTGTATTTCATTAAGAATCTTGAAACACTTTTAGCATCACAACAAGGTAAAGCTTGTGCTTCAATTCACTTTGATACATAATCAACTGCAATTAAAATATATAAGTTCTCAAATGAAGGAATAAATGATCCCATGAAATCTAATCCCTAAACATCAAAAATCTCAACTTCTAACATGAAATTCAGAGGCATTTCATTTCTTCTAGATATATTGCCTACTCGTTTGCATCTATCACAAGTTTTGATATATCTATAAACATCTCTAAAAAGAGTAGGCTAATAAAATCCAACATGCAAAATTTTATGCGCAGTTTTGTCAATCCCAAAATGTCCTCCAAATTCAGAATCGTGGCATTTTTGAATAATCTGTTCAGTTTTTTCATAAGGCACACATCTCCTAATAATAAGATCGTTACATTGCTTATATAAATATGGTTCATCCCAAAAATATGCTTTTGCATCATGAATGAATTTTTTTACGTTGCTGCGAAGTTAACATAAGTGGCAAAATATTGCTTACTATATAGTTAACAATATCAACATACCAAGGTATTTTCCACTCATTAATATTAAAAAGTTTTTCATCAGGGAAACTTTCTGTAATTTCATTGTCGGTATTAGATGATTCATGATATTCCAGTCTCGACAAATGATCAGCAATTTGATTGTCAGTTTCTTTTCTATCAATCACAACAAAATCGAATTCTTGCATTAAAAGTACCCATCTAATTAATCTAGGTTTAGTATCCTTCTTTTGCATTAGATATTTAATAGCAGAGTGATCAGTATGCACAATACATTTAGTTCCAATTAAATATGACCTGAATTTATCCAAAGCATACACAATAGCCAGTAACTCTTTTTCAGTAACTGTGTAGTTAATTTGAACATCATTAAGAGTTCTACTAGCGTAGTATATAACTTTAAAAATTTTATCATATCTTTGACAAAGAACAACTCCAATAGCATAATCACTAGCATCACACATTAATTCAAATGGTTCTCCAAATCAGGTGAAACTATTACAAGTGTTGTGATTAATTTTTCCTTTTATAACTTAAAGACATCTAAGCAATCATCGGTAAATTCAAATTTCTTGTCTTTTTCTAAAGGTTGGCATAGAGGTTTGGTAATTTTTGAAAAATCTTTAATATAGCGCTTGTAGAAACCAGCATGTCTAAGAAAAATTCTTACCCCTCTCACTGTAGTAGGAAGTGGAAATTTAGCTATTACTTGAATTTTTGCAGGGTCTACGTCCATGCCATTTTCTGAAATTTTATGCCCTAATACAATTCCTCCTACAACCATAAATTGACATTTATCCCAATTTAGAACTAAGTTAGTTCTTTCACGTAGCTCCAAAACTTTTTCAAGATGATTTAAGCATGCGTCAAATGATGTTCCAAACACAGAGAAATCATACATAAATACTTCTATTCCATTATCAATTAATTTACAAAAGATAGACATCATACATCTTTGGAATGTTGCAGGTGCATTACATAGTTCGAAAGGCATTCTTCGAAAAGAAAAAGTTCCATAAAGACTAATAATGTTATTTTCTCTTGATCCTCAGGAGCAATAGGTATTTGATGGTAACTGGTATATCCATCCAGAAAGCAGTAGTACTTGCGTCCAACAAGTCTATCCAACATTTTATCTAAAAAAGGAAGAGGAAAGTGATCTTTTCGAGTGTCTGCATTTAATTTTTGATAATCAATACAAATACGCCAACCAGAAACTTGTCTGATAGGTATTAATTCATTATTTTCTTTTACTTCAACAGTTACTCCTCCTTTCTTAGGAACACAATAAATTGGACTTACCTAAGTACTATCTGAAATAGGATATATAATTCCAGCATCTAACCATTTTAAAATTTCTTTTTTAACCACATCTTTCATAATAGGGTTTAGTCTTCTTTTTGGATCAATTCTTGGTTTATATTCTTCATTTAATAAAATTCTATGCAACAAATCGAAGGACTAATACCTTTAATATCAGCTAGAGTCCAACCAAAAGCTTTTTTGTATTTTTTTAATGTATCCAATAATTTTTGTTCCTGAATTTCATTTAAGTCTAAGGATACAATTACTGGTAATGTTGAAAACCCTCCTAAAAATGCATATTTTTATTGATTTGGAAGATTCTTTAATTCAAGTTCAGGGGGTTTTACAACAGATGGAATTAATGTTTCATTTTCTAGTGCTGTTGAATTGAGAGTTTCAAATTTTTCTTGAATATAATCAGCTTCTTCGCTATCAATTCCATCATTATTATCTTTTTCCATATCTTCATTTACTTCATAATTTTCCTTAAAATATTCTCTTTTCAGATAATCACATATATCCATTCTGAAACATTCATCATCTTTTTCTATTGAAGGATATTTCATTGACTTTGAGATATTAAAGGTTAATTCTTGATCATTTACTCTCATTGTCAATTCTTCTTTTTGAACATCTATTATAGCTCTTCCTGTAGCTAGGAATGGTATTCCTAAAATGATTGGAATTTCTTTATCTTCTTCTATATCTAATATAATAAAGTCCACAGGAAAGATAAATTATCAACATTGACCAAAACATATTCTACAACTCCTTTAGGATGTGTAATAGATTGATCAGCTAACTGTAGAGTTATAGAAGTTGGTGAAATCTCTCCAATTCCCAATATTTTAAAAGTTGATAGAGGCATTAGGTTCATGCTAGCTCCCAAGTCACATAATGCTCGCCCATAAAATTTTTTACCAATAGCACACAGGATAGTGAAACTACCAGGATCTTTAAGTTTTTCAGGAAGCTTTCTTTGAATTATAAAACTACACTTTTCACTGAGTGCAACAGTCTCATGATCTAGTAACTTCCTCTTTTTGTTGAGTAGATCCTTCATAAATTTAACATAATTAGGCATTTGTTTAAAAGCTTCAACAAAAGGAATATTTATTGATAATTTTTTCAAAATGTCTAAGAATTTAACAAATCTTTTTTTCCTTTATCTTTTTGCTTTAGTCTTTGAGGAAATGGTGGTGGAGGTCTTTCAACAGTAATTTTCATAGGTTTCAGAGGAAAATCAGGATATAAACCTTCATTTTCTCCTTCAGTTTCTTCTTTTTCCTTTGCAACTATAGTTTCTTTTTGAACTCTTGTTTCCAACTCTTTTCCACTTCTTAATTGAATAGGCTTAATTTGTTCTTTTCCTTGATCTTTAGGATTAACTTCAACATTGCTAGGTAAAGTTCCAAAAAGTCTATTGCTTAGTGCAGTAGCAATTTGCCCTAATTGGTTTTCTATGTTTTTAATAGCAGCTCCTTGACTTTGTAATTGATTACCCATATTCAAAACTAATTCTTCCATAGATAACTTCTTCTCCTTAAATTGTGAATTATTATAAACACCTGGTGGATTAGAAGGTCTATAATTAGAATTACCCAGGTTATTTATATTTCCTAATGGGTTTACTGGATTGTTTCCCCATTGAGGATTAATAGGAATTGCATTACCTTGGTTATTTCAATTAAAGTTTGGATGATTTTTCCAACCTGGATTATAATAGTTTGAATAAGGATTATTTTGTATATTTTTTATCAAATTTATAGTTTCATATGCAGATTGAGCATCTACAATTTGTCCTAATAAATTTTCTTCTAACATTGGAGGTGTTTGAGAATGATTCATTCTGTATTGATCTATTTTCTTTGAAAGAGTAGCAATTTGAGAAACTATCATAGTTAAAGTATCAGAATCATGAACACTGGCTACTCTATTAGGATTTACCCTTTCATCAGGCCATTGAAAATTATTGGTAGCCATTTCTTCTATTAACGCATAGGCTTCTTCAAAAGGTTTAGACATTAGTGATCCACTAGCAAAAATGTCAATAATAAATCTAAAAGATCTACTAATCTACTATAAAATGTTTGAATAATTAACAAATTTGGTAAAGCATGATGTGGACATTTCCTAAGAAGTTCTTTAAATCTTTCCCAAGATTCATACATTGATTCTTCCTCATACTGACTGAAAGACGTGATATCATTTCTAAGCTTAGCAGTCTTAGATGGTGGAAAATATTTCGATAAGAATTTTTGTGAAAGTTCTCCCCAAGTTCTAATAGATCCAGGTGCTAATGAATTTAACCAAGCCTTAGCCTTATCCCTTAGTGAAAAAGGAAAAATTCTAAGCCTGACAGCATCATCAGACACTCTGTCTTACTTAAAATTAGCACAAAGTTCTAAGAAACTTGCTAGATGTAAATTAGGATCTTCATTTGAAGTTCCACCAAATTGATTGTTTTGTACCATTTGGATAATCACAGGTTTAAGCTCAAATGAATTAGCTGCTACATCAGGATTTTGGATATTAAGTGAATTTCATCTAATGTAGGGTTAGCGTAATCTCTTAGTGGTTTAGATTGATGTTCATTTTCTATTCTTTAGTTGTTTACGTTGTTTTCCATTGTTTCAGAATTTATAGGTTCTTTTCTTAGTTTTCTAATTCTCCTAACAGTGCGTTCTAATAATGAATCGTAGGGTATAAGATTTTCAGAACTAAATTTACGCATACAATCGAAATCAGTCCTAAGTCTTTAAAATTTAATATCTTTACTTAGAGACTTAGGAAAAATATTTGGTTGGTTCCTAAGTAATTAGGGGACCAAATATGACTTTTTATGAATTTTAATATTTTTATGATTTTTATAATTTTTTAATTATTAAATTACCCAAAAATGGGTTAAAATGAAAATTTTAGGAAAATTCCAATTTTATTTTTCTTAGACTCCTCTAATCCCAGAGAGGCCTCAAAATTGATTTGGTGAATTTTTTAGTTATATTTTGGGTTTTATGAATTTTTTAATTTAAAAAATAACTATGTAATTTAAATAATCCATTTAGTGGGTTAAATCATTTTCAATTGACTTGAAATTTTTACGTGGAGTTCCCCTGACTCTAAAGATCAGTAGAGAATTGAATTCATATCATTTTGATGTGTGGTTGTTCCAAATTAATTTAATTTTTGTTTTGAATATTTGGCCAAATTAGGGTCATTTTTAATGAATTAGATCAAGCCATAATTTTCTTAGGGTCCACTGGTCCAAAGATACCTCCCCTAATTTTTCTAAATTTTTGTGAACAACATGCTAATTTTCACAATTAATTTTCAAGAAAATGACTCTGAAGTTAGGGGATAGATAACTTCCCATAGGCATAGCCTCTGGCCTTGGAAAATTCAGGGAATATTCCCATGATCTGAGGCTACAAAAGCCCTATGGTCTCATGCCATGGTGAATTATGCATGCTAATGGAGAATTAAAATACTCAGAATAGTATTACATTAATTAAAAATTAAAGAATCAACAAAATAACTTAATTCTTTTTCCACATTATTCCCCTCTGTTCACTGAGCAAGAGGGTATTTTTCTTTTAATTTTTGGATTTTTCTATGCAAAGATATGGATTTTCAAAGTTTCTGGTATTTAAATAAATAGAAAATACCCTAATTTCCTACTTATCCGACGTGACGCCACCTCAACCTAGACGGCTCCGAAGTCCCACCGTTGTCTCCCCATTCGGCGCTGCCATCTAAGTCAGCGCGCTCTTTTCATTCCGTGGTTCTGTCCGTCTCGATCTCCACCGTTCATTCGATACACGCTCGATCCAATGCTGGCTGGTCATCATCTCCGTCTAGTTCAACCCGAGAGCTATTGATGCGATGCAACTTTTAATATGCTTTAAAATACAAGATTTGATACCACTTTTCAGAAAATTTAATTTCTGGTAAATGGCTTCAAAAACTTGATGTACGAGGTTTAATTTTATAATTTTATATTTAAATTTTATCATAAAAGTCACAATTTTAAACGCAAGTATACGTATCATTCAAGTAATACGGGGCTACTAGTGGAGTCCTGGTTATCGATCCCACGGGGATATTGAAAAAGAGGTAAGAGAAACAATATAATTTTGATAGCAATATATAAATGCTCTTTATATATATATATATATATATATATATATATATATATATATATATATATATATATATATATATATATATTCAAATTTAATTAGCTAATAAATTTTACTAAAAGAAAGTAAACAATAAGCAGGAAAGTAAAGTAAGCAGAAATTAAAATTCAATGCAATTATAAAAACGACTTTCTCCTTTTTTAACTAATCCAAGAATTATAGATTAATTATCTTTTGTAGGGAATTAAGATTATGGTATTGTGTCAAATAGAAGCATTCCTATTCTTTACCCTTTGGTCCAAGTGCAAAGAATATTGAGTAATCTATAGAATAGGCTCCGGATGTGTTATTAGTAGAATGAGTTAATATAGGCTCACACTACTGGATGTCTAAGAATGGCTATGGTCGGCCCTACCAGTGACCCATTACCTTTCTATAAACCAAATTATTAGAATTTAGTCTGTCACTCTAAAAACAAATTCATTTTATGCCCATTAAATATTATCTTCCTATTTATTTGCACTTCACTTTAAATAATCCGCGTATAGCCTGTGATTACCTAAAGATTCATGTGATATCTACTAGTTAAGAATTTATCTCCGGATAGGTCTCAAAATTCTTCAAAAGATTTTAACAATTTAAATGACCAATTTAAAAAGTAAACTATGATCAGGTATTAATATCATCACAATAATTTAAAATATTATATATTTAATTCTGCTACAAAATTTATTTAATTTCTAATCTTTTCATAGATGAAAGGAGAAAGATAACTAACTACTCAGAACTCATTGAAATAACACAACAAAACATATTTATAAAAGTTTGAACCAAAGTACAAATACTTATTTGAAGTGTTCCTTCAAGAAATTCGCTGACTTCTACTGACTCCAAAACAATGATGAAAGACTCCAACAACAATAACATACAATAAACACTTAAAATAAACTCTCTAGATACAAAATAAAGTGGCACCCTAAGTATGGAAGAGAATAAATAAAACTAAAGATGAGAGAGAAGATGGTAAAATACTAAAAAGGGGGGTTTTAATATTAGGGGTACGATTTTTTCTGTAGAATGGGCCTCTATTTATAGAGCTCTGAATTTGACCAGGGGTTGCTTAAGGCACCTCTTCAAAATTCATCCAAATTCAATGTATCTTCTAGAAGGTAACTGTCGCGCCTAGGCGCCGGACTCCTTGACCAGGTCATTCGCACCTCTTCACTTTGGGTCGCACCTCTTCGCAATCCAGGCCGTTTCCTGGTGTCTAAATACATTGTATCACATGCCTTATATATTAGGAGTAACTTCTAGTCTTCTAGAAGCTCCAATAACTGCTTAACACTGTCAAAACTACTGCCCAAAATCATCAAAAAAACTTAACAGTGTCTGTATCGAACTGGCGCTTAGGCGCCGGACTCTGGCGCCTAGGCGCCAGGCCAATAATTCCAAAATTTGCTCCATAAGCTCCATTTTTGCTCCTTTTTGCTCCTTTTTCCTTCTTTTTCTTCATTGGACTCTTTTTTTATCATCTACATCCAAAAACATGAAAATACCTTTCATTAAAGCATATTATCCTTAAGAATTGAATAATAAATAAGGCATAAAAATGGGTATTTTTTAGGTAGATCAAATTCCCCCAAACTTAAACGTTACTTGTCCTCAAGTAACTCTTTTACTTACATAAAATAAATAACATTTGGAATGAAGTTAAAATATTTATGATTCCTTGTAATTTTTGGTTTTACAAATGCTTTAGCAAATCATTAACCAAATTTCACTAATTAAGTTTAAGTTTAAGAATTTAAGAATATTTAACTACCAAATCATAAGATTCCCAATTCTTTCATTCATTTCAAGAATAATTGCAGTTTATCATATCATGGTCAGAGAGAATATTTACAAGAAAGAATACTTTCATGAAATATTTTTCTAATGAAAATATATGTACATAGAAATTAAGTTCAAAATGTAATCAATTTTCTTATTATAAGATAATTTAAGTGAAGCCATTTTTTGATTAGGCATTTCCTCAAGCTTCTCCTCACATTCTTTTTCTTTTGAATTATTTTTCAATCCTTTTTCTTTCTTTCTTCTTTTTTTTTTAAGTGAGGATTACTATTTTTGGATAGCCTATTAATGATTTTGAACTTCACTATCCTTAACTTATTTTCAAAAACTTATACATTTTTACTTAATGAATATGACATTAATAATTTATTATTTTTCAAAATTTATTTCAATCTTTTTCTTTTTCAAGCAATATTCTTGATTCCTTAGTATTTCAAAAATACAATTCACTTTGCTATAAATAGAAAAATTTTTAACTTATTATTCTTTAAGCTAAATAATTCTATTCTTAAAATCAACCAAAATTTTTGAAATTTTAGTTAAGTTTACTAAATTATTTATAAATTCAAAAATTTAGGTAATCTTAAACATATTTTTCATTCCTTATGTTATGTTACTATATTTTTTTAAAAAATATTAGTTCTTAAAGGACAAATAATATTTAAATTTGATAAATGTTTTCCCTTCCCCCAAACTTCAGCATTAGTGTAAATATGAAATCATGAAATTTTCTAAAGCATGAGAGAAAGAAATAAACAGGAATTAATCTAAGTACAATAATGATGTAGTAAGGAAAAAAAAACTAACTTCTACTTCTATACATGCTTCAATATGAATATAACAGAAATGATTAAGCATATATATAAAAGTTTTGCAGAGCGGGAGTTAATTTCTAAAAATTAGTTATTATTTTAGTTTTTTTTTAATATTAGAACATGCAAATTTACTAACTATTTATGAACACTAAACAATAGGCTGAAACAGAAATAAACTTTTATAGAAATTAATTCACATCTCAGTCTTAAACACACATCAGACAATCCAGAAATAGTTTTAGCATAAAAAGTTTACATAAACACTAACAAATAAAATCACGCTAAACAAGACAAGAAACAAGAAAATACTCCAAAAACATAATCAGCAATCTCTAGAGATAAGTCAAGCTACTAATCATTGTCTGTAGCTTCATCATCATCATCACCAAAAGAGAACTCCATATCCTTAAGATCAACATAGGGTGAAAATGCGGGACACGTAGGGAGCCGAACATCATGCTCACCCTTCGAAATCTCATTAAAGACTGCGAATACTCGGCATCGAAATCACTCTTTCTTTGTGTATACTCGGAAAGATGATCGATCTTCTAGTGCATAGTATCTACTACGTAGTGAGTTAAGAATAACTCATGCTGTCTGCTCTATGAGCTGATTATGCATGGTTTCCCAAAAGCGAGATGATGGCTCGAGTGAAGTAGATGGTGCAGAAGTAAAAGCTCTACCTGAAGTAGGTAATGAACTAGAAGGTGCAGTAGAACTCTTACCTCACAGTCGATCATAAATGCTGACACATTCTCTTCTGATAGGCTTCGTCGACTGGAGCTTTTCCTCAAAAAGCTCAGCAACTACACTAGCACTTTGACAAAGAGAATAGATCAGAAATGGAAAACCAAGTCCAATAGATGTGCTAGGACGAGCAATAGCCTCTATAGAATCATAATTGATGCTCCCTACATCAATAAACTTCCTCTCTTGAATGCAGTAGTTTAGAATAGCTCTATCTTTGGTAACTTCACTTAGATGATTGGATGGAAAGAGACGAGCAGAAATAAAGTAGTGCCATGCCTTGGAAATATCATTGAGCTTAGAAGATGAAAAATTTACCCTTTTTTTGTTCCAAATCTTCCAGGCTCCAGTGCTATTAGTCAGGTAGGCAATGATTATGTCTAAATCTTCCTCAGATGGAGATAAACCTGAATAATAACACTCTATGTTTGGTGGCATGCCATAAAAAATATGATGCGTTCAGGAGTGAATCCTACTCCAACTCCTCGAACGAAAATCTCGTATTCTTCAGCATCCACAAAATTGGCATAAAACTCTCTAACCACTGGAATAACGGCAACAGCAGTGAAATAGCAGAATCGTTGCCAGTTGAGTGCAACGATTGTTTCCTCAATTCTTCCTCCGGGATTATAAAAACTTCGCTCCGAGATAAATTTTTGAGTCGTAGCAAAATCATTGTAACGGAAATGTGCAGCAGCAGTGACGAACTTGCTACGATCAAAATTTTCTCGTTCCTTCCCTCTCTTAGATTTGGGTGCCATCTAAACGTGAAAGAAAAACACAAAATAAATTCAACAGATCTAGGAAAATAAACTAATTTAAGCTTTTCAAATTTGAAAGAGCTTAAAGATTCATGGATTTGACCATAAAAAATCAAAATTTTTCTCAAAATTTTGGTTTTTTATAAATGAGAGCAAAATCCATGGTAAAAATAAAAAATATTGAGTTAGAATGTAGATCTGACCTCGAGATGAAGAAATCAGGTGATTTCAAGCTAAAAAACTTGAAGATCCGGCTCTAAATGGGATCTCTAGGTGGTATTTTCTCGAAATACTGTGGAGAAGGAAGCTTAGGCGTCAAAAATAGCGGGGGGGGGGGGTTAAGAAGATGAGTTTTTGGGTTCAAGCCGAACCGGCGCTTAGATGCCGAATTTTGGCGCCTAGGCGCCAGACTCGCCTTTCCAAAAATTCGATTTAAACTAAATATTTTCCATGAAATCTTATCTAATTTGACTCCTAATTACTCTTATGAGAGTATTAATCCATTTTATATCCTCCAAATATTTTCACGATTAATTTAAATTGATAGTATAGATCCACATAAAGGTATCCAAATTCTTCAATTCAAAATCCTAGTATCCATTCCAAATTCAATAACTTTCAGTACAAGACTTATATTAAGGTTCATCATTTTACAAATAACACAAACAACAACATATCTAAAGCAAATATTCAAATTCAACAACACACATTGAACAATTTAAGCACACACATAAGATATTCAACACACTAACACAAAATTGGATCACACCTAAAACACATATAGAATCTATTTAACACTGATCTTCAATTTCCATCTCTTTTGCAATGAAGTTTGCTAGGACCGAAGGGATAGAACACCAACGCCCTTGGAAATTCCAAAGCTGTCTTTTCATCAATCCACTTGTTCTTTGCATACATTTCTATTTGAGCATCATGATAGGCAGCCATATGATCAAATTGAAGTTTGGTTTGCCATTCCAAGTGTTCGTATTGGGGTACATCTCATGGAGACTATTACCAATACTTAGAAGTTCAGCTTCAATCTTATCCATTCGACTAAACATTTTCTCCAGACTAATAGCAATTAAACCATTAATATAAGGCTGAGGATCTTTAGGAGATTTGTCTCTTACCTCATTTCCATGATTTTCTCTCCCCATTGCCTCCAAATCCTTCCTATCTTCTCCCAAAATTAATTGCTCTGGTCGAAATTAGGGTTCTAATGGGATTAGGGACGAAAAATAGGCTATATACAAAGAGATTTCGTGTGAAAAACTGAAGAATTTCAGTTTTTCCACGATCTATAACTATGGCGCTTAGGCGCCGTAATCTGGCACCTAGGTGCCGGATCATCGATACGCTAGTTATTCTGGCGCTTAGGCGCCGACTTTTGGTGCCTAGGCGCCGGAACCTCGATCGACTCCGATTCGCCTATCGTCAAATTTTGCAAGTTTTGGTAGTAAAAATAGGTCTAATAAATGGGTATGATCAACATACAAACACAATAATGAAAAATCAAATCACAAACAATCACAAACGAAGGTTAACTTGATCTCCTTTTTACTCACATTTGATATGGAGTGGTTCAAGTCCAAATTCTATATACTCCAAGAAAATGTCTGGCTTAAGCCAATACAGACTTGTTAGCCTTCTATTTTTAGAAGTTATTTAAAAATTTAGTCAAAACCAAGGCGTAACCTTACAACAATAAAACTCAGAAAAATAATAAATATGGGTTGCCTCCCACAAAGCGTTTGGTTTAATGTCGTCAGCCCGACCTAATTAGTTGAATTAATCGGGTAGACTCAGCTCATAAGCCTCTTTGTAATTTAATTTTATTTCTCTCATAGAAGGCTTTAGTCTTAATCCGTTAACTTTAAATATTTTTCCAGTTTTAGGATCTTTAATATCCATAGCTCCATAAGGGTATACTTTCTCAATTATAAATGGTCCCATCCATTTAGATTTTAATTTTCCAGGGAAAAGCTTTAATCGAGCATTAAATAATAACACTTCTTGTCCAGGCTCGAATATTTTCCTTGAAATCATTTTGTCATGCAATTTCTTCATTCTTTCCTTATAAATTATTGCATTTACATAAGACTCATTTCTTATTTCTTCCATTTCATTCAGTTGTAATAATCATTTTTATCCTGCATTATTCAAATTATACTTGAACTCCTTTATCGCCCAATAAGCTTTATGCTCCATTTCAACAGGTAAGTGACAATGTTTACCATAAATTAACCGATAAGGTGACATTCCGATAGGTGTCTTATAAGTTGTTCTATAAGCCCATGATGCAAAATCAAGTCTATCAACCCAGTCAGTTCTTTTAGGATTAACAGTCTTTTCCAATATTATTTTAATTTCTTTGTTTGACACTTCAACCATTCCACTTGTTTGAGGATGATAAGCAGTTGCAATTCTATGCTTAATTATGAATTTTTCTAGTAATGATTGAATTTTTATATTTCTGAAATGACTTCCCCCATCTGTGATAATTATCCTGGGCATTCCAAATCTTGTAAAAAACATTTTCTTCAAAAATTTTAAAACACTTTTGGAATCACAATTCGGTAAGGCTACATCTTCGATCCACTTTGAAACATAATCAACTGCTAATAAAATATAAATCTTTCCAGCTGATGGTACGAAAGGTCCCACAAAGTCTAAACCCGATATATCAAAAATTTCAATTTCTAATATAAAGTTTAGAGGCATTTCATCTTTTCTGGATATATTTCCCATTCTTTGACATCAATCACAAGTTTTCACATAATGTCCAACATCTCTAAATAGAGTAGGCCAATAAAATCCTGAATTTAAAATTTTAAATGCAGTTTTATCCACTCCAAAGTGTCCTCCAAATTCAGAATCATGACATTTTTGAATAATTGCAAAAGTTTCTTCATAAGGCACACATCTTTGAATCATAGAATCTCTTCCTAATTTAAATAAATGAGGATCTTCACAAATATATGATTTACAATAATTCTTGAATTTCATAATATATTTACTATTTATCCCATATGGTAAAATATTGCTAACCAAATAGTTAACTATATCAGCATACCAAGGCATTTGTAATCCTTGAATGACATATAATTGCTCATCCCGGAATTTCTCATTTATATTTTCTTCATAAAATTTCTCATTATTATTTTTAATTCTTGATAAATGATCAGCAATTTGGTTATCAATTCCTTTTCTGTTTACAATTTCAAAATCAAATTCTTGTAAAAGTAAAACCCATCTGATCAATCTAGGTTTAGAATCCTTTTTAGATATTAAATACTTAATAGCAGAAGGATCAGTATGCACAATACATTTTGTTCCAGAAAGATATGGTCTAAATTTATCAAAGGCATATATTATTGCTAAAAGCTCTTTTTCAGTAGTAGTGTAATTTATTTGAGTTTCGGTAAAAGTTTTGCTAGCATAGTATATAACTTTGAAAATTTTCTCATATTTTTGTCCTAATACAGCTCCGATTGCATAATCACTTGCATCACACATTAATTCAAAAGGTTTATTCCAATCGAGTGCAACAATGACAGGTGCAATGATTAATTTTTCTTTCAGAATATTGAACGCATTCAGACAATCTTCATTAAATTCAAATTTAGCGTCTTTTTCTAAAAAATGACAAAGAGGTTTAGCAATTTTAGAAAAATCCTTTATATATCTCCTATAAAATCCAGCATGACCTAGAAAACTTCTCACATCAGTAACAGTAGTAGGTGGTTGCAGTTCAGTAATAATTTTCACTTTTGCTTGATCAACTTCCATCCCTATTTTTGAAACTTTATGTCCAAGTACAATGCCTTCTGTGACCATAAATTGATATTTTCCCAATTTAGAACTAAATTTGTTTCTTCACATCTCTTTAAAACTTATGTTATATTTTCCAAGCAAGATTCAAAAAATGTTCCAAAAACTGAAAAATCGTCCATAAATACTTCAATTCCTTTATCAATCAAATCACAAAATATTTAAATCATACATCTTTGAAAAGTTGCAGGTGCATTGCATAAACCGAAAGACATTCTTCTAAAGGCAAATGTTCCATAAGGACTTGTAAATGTTGTCATTTCTTGATCTTTAGGAGCAACAGGTAATTTATGATAACCAGAAAATCCATCCAGAAAACAGAAATATGAGTGTCTAGCAAGTTTATCCAGCATTTGATCCAAGAAAGGTAAAGGAAAATGATCCTTTCTAGTGGCGTTGTTTAATTTTCGATGGTCAATGCAAATTTGTCATCTAGTAACTTGTCTTGTTTGGATTAATTTATTTTTTTCATTAGCAATGACAGTTACTTCTCCTTTCTTCGGAACACAATGAATAGGACTTACCCATTGGCTATCCGAAGTAGGGTAAATAATTCCAGCATCTAACCATTTTAAAATCTCCTTTTTTAACAACCTCTTTCATAGTTGGATTTAATCTTCTTTGGGGTTCAATAATGGGTTTACAATTTTCTTCCATTAAAATCCTATGCATACAGACAGAAGGGCTTATTCCTTTTATATCTGCAATAGTCCAACCAAAAGCTTTCTTATAATTCTTCAGAACTCCTATTAATTGTTCTTCTTGATCTTTGCTTGATTCTGAAGATATAATCACAGGTAAAGTTAATGAATCTCCAAGAAATGCATACTTTAAATGTGCAGGTAACATTTTTAATTCCAGTTCAGGGACTTTTTCAATTGAGGGTAAAAGTATATCATTTTTAATTGTGTCTAAAATTTCCCAGTTGTCATGAATATAATGAGCTTCTTCAGATAAATTTTCTTCATTTAATTTTTCAATTTCTTCATTTAATGACTCATTATATAACATAGATTTTTTATCTTTATCATCAGAAATGATCTTACATTTTTCTTGGTAATGTTTTTCAATCATATAATCAAAAATATCCATTCGATAGCATTTTTCTTTTTCAGGATACCTCATTGATTTCAGAACTTTGAATGTTATCTCTTGATCATTAACTCTCATCGTTAATTCTCATTTTTGCACATCAATCATAGCTCGACCGGTAGCTAGAAAAGGTCTCCTTAAAATGATAGGTATTTCTTTATCTTCTTCAATATCTAGAACAATCAAATCCACAGGGAAGATAAATTTATCTACCTTAATAAGAACATCCTCTATAACTCCTTTAGGATAAGTGATTGATCGATCAGCTAACTGAAGAGTTACAGTGGTAGGAGAAATCTCTCCTAAATCTAACCTTTGAAAGATTGAAAATGGCATGAGATAAATACTAGCTCGTAAACGACATAAGGCTTTTCCACAGAATTTTTCTCCAATAGTACATGGTATAGTGAAAATTCCAGGATCTTTAAGTTTCTGA
Source organism: Papilionanthe hookeriana x Papilionanthe teres (assembly GCA_022702705.1). Classification (NCBI taxonomy): domain Eukaryota; kingdom Viridiplantae; phylum Streptophyta; class Magnoliopsida; order Asparagales; family Orchidaceae; genus Papilionanthe; species Papilionanthe hookeriana x Papilionanthe teres. The sequence continues at coordinate 20,513,266 of CM040424.1, read as the reverse complement.
GGTAATTTCTTTTGAATTACTGCACTACATTCTTCACTTAATGCAACAGTTTCATAGGCTTCAAATTTTCTCTTCTTGCTTAAAACATCCTTCATAAATTTTGCATAACTTGTCATTTGCTCTAAAGCTTCTGCAAAAGGAATGTTAATAGTAAGTTTCTTAAAAATTTCAAAGAACTTAGAAAATTGATGGTCAAGCTTCTGTTGTTTAAGTCTTTGAGGAAAAGGTAGTGGTGGTCTTTCAACTCACACTTTAATAGGTACAACAGTCTGATCTTTACTTGGAGAAATGATATCTTTAGGTTTTTCAATCTCTTCAACTTCTTTCTCTTTTTCAATCTCATTCCTTGTTTTCTTTATTAATTCCTTTCCACTTCTAAGTTGTACAGCTTTTGCTTGTTCATGTTCTTTTCCAGATCCTTTAGGATTTATTTCGACAATGCTAGGCAGTGTTCTTTAAGGTCTGTAATTAATGAAATTAGCAATTTAACCCATCTGATTCTCAATATTTCGAATAACAGAGTTTGAACTTTGTAGCTGATTGCTCAGTTGCAAGATCAATTCTTCTACAGACAACTTTTTCTGATGATTGTTATAACCAGGAGGATAAGTTGGTCTATAGTTTGAATTTCCTTGATTGTTCCAATTGGGATTAAATTGATGTCCATTTACTCCAATTAAAATTAGGATGATTTTTCCAATCAGGATTATAATAATTAGAATAAGTATTATTAGTTTTACTAGCAATAGCTTGCAAAGTTTCTATTGTTTGAGATTCATTAGAATTTGCAGAATTATCATTACTTATATGTGATATATTAATAGCAAAATTATCTAATTTCTTAGATATAGCAGCCACTTGTGAAGCTAAAATAGAAAAGGTTTCATTATCTTGAATACTAGCCATTCTTTTAGGATTAACCCTTTCAGAAGGCCATTGAAAATTGTTGTTAGCCATTTCTTCAATTAAAGTGTAGGTTTCTTCAAATGTCTTAGCCATTAAAGAACCACCGACAAGCGACATCGATAATAGATCTAAGTGATCCAATAAGTCCATTATAAAATGTTTGAATAATTAACCAATCTGGTAAAGCATGATGAGGACATTTTCTTAATAGTTCCTTAAATATTTCCCATGCTTCATAAATAGTTTCTCCATCAAATTGCGTAAATGATGTAATGTCATTTCTCAATTTAGCAGTTTTAGAAGGAGGAGAATATTTAGCAAGGAATTTTTGTGCCATGTCTGCCCATGTCTTAATAGAACAAGTTGCTAATGAATTAAGCCACATCTTTGCTTTATCTTTTAAGGAAAAAGGAAAGAGTCTAAGCTTAATAGCATCATCAGAAACATTATTATATTTAAAGGTAGCACAAACTTCTAAAAAACTAGCAAGGTGTAAATTTAGATCCTCATTAGGTGTTCCTCCAAATTGATTATTTTGAACCATTTGAATAATAGAAGGTTTAAGCTCAAAAGCATTAGCATCTACAGCTGGAATTTGAATACTAACATGAAGTTCATCAGCCGCAGGGTTTGCATATTCCCTTAATGGTTTATAAATATTTTGTTCATTAATTTCTATTGGATTTTGATTATTGTTATGTAAGTTAGTCGTTTGATGTTTTGACATTTGTTTTCCTTTTTTAATTCTTTTAATTGTTCTTTCTAATTCAAAATCCTAAAGGTAGTAATCCTTCTGATCCAGAACTACACATAAAATACTTTTGTTTTATTTTATTTTATTTTAATTTTATTATTATTATTTTTTATTCTATCTCTTAACTATTTATCTTATATCCCTGACAACGCGCTCCAAAAACTTGATGCGATGCGACTTTTAATATGATTTAAAATACAAGAATTTGATACAACTTTTTATAAAATTTAATTTCTGGTAAATGCCTTCAAAAACTTGATGTGCGAGGTTTACTTTTATAATTTTATATTTAAATTTTATCGTAAAAGTCACAAATTTAAACGCAAGTATACGTATCGTTCAAGTAATACAGGGCTCTAGTGGAGTCCTGGTTATCGATCCCACAGGGATATTGAAAAAGAGGTAAGAGAAACAATATAATTTTGATAGCAATATATAAATGCTCTTTATATATATATATATATATATATATATATATATATATATATATATATATATATATATATATATATATATATATATATATATATATATATATTCAAATTTAATTAACTAATAAATTTTACTAAATGAAAGTAAACAATAAGCAGGAAAGTAAAGTAAGCAGAAATTAAAATTAAATGTAATTAAAAAAACGACTTTATCCTTTTTCAACTAATCCAAGAATTATAGATTAATTATCTTTTGTAGGGAATTAAGATTATGGTATTGTGCCAAATAGAAGCATTCATATTCTTCACCATTTGGTCTAGGTGCAAAGAACATTGACTAATCTATAGAATAGGCTCCGGATGTGTTATTAGTAGAATGGGTTAATCTAGGCTCACACTACTAGATATCTAAGGGTGGCTATGGTCGGCCCTACCAGTGACCCATTACCTTTCTATAAACCAAATTATTAGAATTTAGTCTATCACTCTAAAAACTAATTAATTTTACACCCAATTAATGTTATTTTCCTATTTATTTGCACTTCACTTTATATAATTCCCGTATAGCCTAAGATTACCTTAAGATTCATGTGACATCTACTAGTTAGGAATTTATCTCCGGATAAGTCTCAAAATTCTTCAACAGGTTTTAACAATTTAAATGGCCAATTTAAAAAGTAAACTAAGATCGGGTATTAATATCATCACAATAATTTAAAATATTATATATTTAATTCTCCTACAAAATTTATTTAATTTATAATATTTTCATAGATGAAAGGAGAAAGATAACTAACTACTCAGAACTCATTGAAATAACACAACAAAACATATTTATAAAACTTTGAACCAAAGTACAAATACTTATCTGAAGTGTTTCTTCAAGAGATCCACTGACTTCTACTGACTCCAAAGAAATGATGAAAGACTCCAACAACAATAACACACAATAAACACTCAAAATAAACTCTCTAGATACAAAATAAAGTGGCACCCTAAGTATGGAAGAGAATAAATAAAACTAAAGATGAGAGAGAATATGGTAAAATACTAAAAAGGGAGGTTTTATTATTAGGGGTACGATTTTTTCTGTAGAATGGGCCTATATTTATAGAGCTCTGAATTTGACCAGGGGTTGCTTAAGGCACCTCTTCAAAATTCGTCCAAATTCAATGTATCTTCTAGAAGGTAACTGTCACGCCTAGGCGCCGGACACCTTGACCAGGTTGTTCACACCTCTTCTCTTTGGGTCGCACCTCTTCGCGATCCAGACCGTTTCCTGGTGTCCAAATACATTGTATCACATGCTCTATATATTAGGAGTAACATCCAGTTTTCTAGAAGCTCCAATAACCGCTTAACACCTTCAAAATAACTGCCTAAAATCATCAAAAAAACTTACAGTGTCTGTATCAAACTGGCGCTTAGGCACCGGACTCTGGCGCCTAGGCGCCAGGCCAATAATTCCAAAATTTGCTCCATAAGCTCCATTTTTACTCCTTTTTGCTCCTTTTTCCTTCTTTTTCTTTATTGGACTCTTTTTTTATCATCTACATCCAAAAACATGAAAATACATTTCATTAAAGCATAATATCCTTAAGAATTGAATAATAAATAAGGCATAAAAATGGGTATTTTTTAGGTAGATCAGCTATCTACCATAAAACCTTAATATCTCGAGCTATACTCAACTAAATTGAGTGTGGTTTGTTTCTACATGCTCTTCTAGCCTAAACGAAGCTATCCATACGGCTAACATGCATTGAAATCAAGCCAAATGAAATGGAGAATCGCTAGAAGCTTGGGAGGAAGGAAAGTTCAATACCTTTGCTCTGAGAGGTGAGGCCTCGATCAGAGATGCTCGGCACGTTCGTTGGAGTTCCAGAAGCCTACGGATTGAGCCCCTAGTCGTGGTGAATTGCCTAGGTATGAAAGTGACCAGACCCGATTTGGAGCTCTAGCCGATAGAACAACTGGGTGGCCTGGTGAGGGGGCTTTCACTTGGGAACTTCTTCTCATGGTGTAGGATGGTGTGGGTGCAGTTAATTGGATTTTGGTGGAGTTTCTGGGGATGTCCTGTTTTTGGCCTGATTTTCAACTGAGAAATTGAGCTCAGTTAGGGGGATTCAAGGCAGGAGGACAGTGGGGATCTTCTTCTCTTGGCTGAGAGGATGTCTGTGAGAAATTTGAAGGATTTTGGTGAGGAAAAATTAAGCATCTGAAACATGGCCAAGAGGGGGTGATTTTATAGAGCTTGACGGAGAGGGGAACTCAGGGCCAGGCAATGAGTGCCCTGGCCCGCTTAGGGTGAGGGCTAAGCAGGCCAGGTGGCTGGTGAGGGGATTGCTTACTGCCATGGCTCAATTTTGAATTTTAAGCCCATGGGGGGCGCTCGGGCATGCCTATCCTTGCGGTGCGGGGCGGTGCGCAAGGACGGGCAGGCGGGCTGCGGCGCGAGGAGGGTGGAGGAGGAGTTCAGTGGCTTTAATTTGGGCAGAGAGGTTGCTTAAGGGGATATTAAAGATGGGACTTAGCCTTAGCCATGTAGCTAAACCCATTGGTCCAAAGTGGTGGACCATTGGTCCATGGCTTATGAGACATGGGTTGGGTCAGGTCAAATCCACCCTAGGAGGTCTAGGGTTGGCTGCCATGGAGTTGGTTTGATCAAATTTGGCTTGGTTGGGTTTAATTTGAATCATGTGTTCACATGAGTTGGTTTGGGTTTGAATTGGGCTAGCTTGAGTTTGGGTTTGATTTGGATCAAATTGATTGATCAAAATAGTCAAAATGATTGTCACAAAGCTTATGGAAATGGTTTGGAATGAATTTGAATTGATTTGGGAAGTGTATTTGATGGATTTGGGTGATTTTGTTAATTTGGGTCACCATGGGTTAAGCTTGGGTTTAGGTTAGGTTAGAGCTTTTCTAGGGCTCAATTAATGGTTCAAAATGATGTAGGTGATTGTTATGAAAGGTTTAGGATAGAAATTGGGTGGAAATTTTTTTTTTAGGGGATTCAATTTGGAGAGTTTAGGCCATGTGGCAGCTTTAGGGTATATTTGGGGATTTTGGTTCCAAATGATTTTGTATGGGATTTAAATAAAACTTTTGGCCAAATGAATGTTGTATTTGGTATAGGAATGTGTTAGGAAGAGTTTGGAATTTGGTTTGGGGAAAATTGAGTGGCTTTGGGTCATTTTGGGGTGAATTGGGTCATAAGGCCAAAATTGGGGGTTTTGGTTTAAAGTTGAAATTGAACTCAAATGTGGACCAAATTGGGCTTAGTTTTGATTTAAATTGGTATTGGGGATGTTGAATTGAAGTTTCGAATTGAATTTGATCAAAATTGGGGTCAATTGTGTTGATTTAGTTTGACATTGGGTCCATTTGGGCTAAGTGAGCCAAGTTGGGATTTTGGGTTGAAAGTGGGTTAATTTGGCAAAATTGGGTTATGGTGTAGTTTAACAAAATAAAATTGAGAATATTTAAGATATTCTGGAATCTTTTGGGAATTTTTGAAATTTTTGTGATTTTGGGCTAAGAGGGGTATTTAAGGTATATGGAGGTTATTTGGAGTGTATTGGGGTATTTTGGTGGATTTAAGAGGTGGGAATTATTTTGAAATGATTTTGAGAAGTTTTGGGAATTTTGGAATATTTTTGGGAAATTTTGGATGATTTGGTGGTTGAGGGGCAATTTAGGTAATTTTGGGTAGGTTTAGGGACTCGGGGTCAAAATTTGAAATTTTAAAAAAATGAAGGGGGCTTCAAATAGGGGAGAATGTGACCATTTTAGTGGGGTCAAGATTGAGCAAAAAGTGACTTGGAATGGAATTAGGTTTTAGAAGTACGAGCCATGAACTTAGCCAAGTCCAACCACTTTGGGACTAAGTCTAGCCAAAAGGTAACCACTTTATGACCCTTCACATATTGACCCTAGCCATCTCAATCAGAGATCAGTGGATTTGGTTCAATTTTGTAAGTTTCACAAAGGGTAGAAGGTAAGGGGTAAAGTTCAAGGTTTGGGTTAAGTGGTTGAAGGGGTGTGTGTGTGTGTGCAAGAGAAGCTCAAGTCACCCAAGATCACCCTAAGTCCAAGCATTCTTATGGGAACTCACTATTGGTTTTCCATATGGTGATTTTAACGTTCTAAGGTGATTTAGAGGTTTGCAACCATCTAAGTAGGGTCCGAAGAGGAGTCAGGAAGTGACTGAAAATTTCTAAAGGGTGGGTCCCAAGTCTAGTCCTCTAGGATAGTCAAGGAGAAGTCCTATGGCTAGATCCTAAGTACTAAGAGGAAGATCAGACCTCACCAAAATTGAGGTGAACAAATGGACCTCCAATAGGTGTGGTGTGCTGACCAAGTACACCGGCGTGTTGGCGTTGACCGAAGAGATCAACAGACCAACACAAACATCAAGCCCACACACTTGGAACAGAATAGAGAAAGAGTAGAGAAGGTTTCCGCTGGGGAGTATCAGGTAAATCTTCGAAACTGAAGATTCCAGAATTCTCGCTGGGGATTAAGAGGTGAGTTTCAATTTAATTGAATTCGAGTTTGATTTAGATTGAGGTTTTAAATTTTGATTTTGATTTTGATCTTTTGATTTTGAATTTTGAAATTTTGATTGGTTGAAATTGATTTGAGATTGGAACCAAAAAGGAATTTGGAGTTGTCAAAAGCAGAGTTTAAATAGGAAAGGGGGTGAGAACTGGAATTTGGGTACCAGCCTTGGAGCGAGAATCAGAATTTTGGTACCGATCCCAGAAGAGATGGGAATCAGAATTTAGGTACTGATCACGAGAAGGGAGAATCAGAATTTAGGTACTGACCTCAGAAGAGATAACTAAAATCTTGGTATCAATCTCGGAAAGAGAGAGTCAGAATTTAGGTACAGAACTCAGGAAAAGACTATACCAGCTCGGGCTACCATTTAGGACATTAAGTTCGATCTGGATCTAGTCGAGAAGATGACTACCATTCAGGACATTACGTCAACCCTCAGGATGGGAATCAGAATTTGGGTATTGACCCCGAGAAAAGACTATACCAGCTCGGGCTACCGTTCAGGACATTACGTTCGATCTGGATCTAGTTGAGGAAATGACTACCATTCAAGACAATTACGTCAACCCTCAGGATGGGAATCAGAATTTGGGTACTGACTCCGAGATAAGACTATACTAGCTCGAGCTACCGTTCAGGACATTACGTCCTATCTGGATCTAGTCAAGGAGATGAATACCATTCAGGACATTACGTCAACCCTCAGGATGGGAACTAGAATTTGGGTACTGACCCCAAGATAAGATTATTCCAGCTCGGGCTACCGTTCAGGACATTATGTCCGATCTGGATCTAGTCGAGGAAATAACTACCATTCAGGACATTACGTTAACCCTCAGGATGGGAATCAGAATTTAGGTATTGACCCCGAGATTTTAGGGGTGCAGAAAATTTCTCGAATAGAATGCGAGGTTGGCCGCTCAGAGGATAGGATGCCTTGGCGGTCTTATACCTAGCTCAGAGGATTAGAATGCAGAAAAGTTTCTCGGATAGAATGCGGGATTGGTGGCTTAGAGAATAGGATGCCTTGTCGGTCTTATACCAAGCTTAGAGGACTAGAAGGCGGAAAAGTTTCTCGGATAAAATGTAAGGTTGGCGGCTCAGAGAATAGGATGCCTTGTCGGTCTTATACCTAGCTCAGAGGATTAGAATGCGGAAAAGTTTCCCGGATAGAATGCGGGATTGGTGGCTCAAAGAATAGGATGCCTTGTCAGTCTTATACCTAGCTCAGAGGATTAGAATGCAGAAAAGTTTCTCGGATAGAATGCGAGGTTGGTGGCTCAGAGACTAGGATGCCTTGTCAGTCTTATACCTAGCTCAAAGGATTAGAATGTGGAAAAGTTTCTCAGATAGAATGCGAGGTTGGCAGCTCAGAGAATAGGATGCCTTGTCGGTCTTATACCAAGCTTAGAGGATTAGAATGCAGAAACATTTCTCAGATAGAATGTGAGGTTGGCGAAAATTCAGAGAAGAGAATCAGAATTTGAGTATCGATCTTGAAATGAGAACTGGAATTTGGGTACCAGCCTCAGAAGGATGGGAACCGGAATTTAGGTACCAATCCCAAAAGTTGACGTTTGATTTGTGAAGATTCTGTGGAAATTTTTAGTGTAGTAGAAGGTTGAGATGGAATATGAGAGTGCTTCACATCCCGAGAGAACTGATCAAAGTTTGATCGTTTGGTCCATGCCATCAGAACCAAATAAAAAATTTTGTGGTTTTGAGTCAGTAGACTCAGTCGACCTTCTCAAAAGAGGGAAGAAATCGCGGAGAGTCGAAAGGATTTTGAGTACAGCCGGAGGCTGGGGATTTCAGATTCGGGATTCGTTTTCATTGTTTTCTTTTCTTGATTTGATTTTGTTTTTGTTTTGATCTTCAAATTTCGCTTCGATTGTAATTTCATTTTGATTTGGATTTTCATTCATTTATTTTGTTTGCAGTTTGAGATTTTGAGCTGATTTGCTTTGAGTTTTGATTTCATGTCTTATTTGGAATTTTGATTTGAATTTTTATTTTGTTGTTATTATCTTACTGGATTTTCGCTGAATTCCATTTTTTGTTATATTTCATTCAAATAATTCTTCGTTCAATTTTTCTTTAAATTGAGTCAAACTCAGATTTTAGTGGTGTCTGCAGTCAATTGCACAAAACTGAAGGCAAAATACAACATAGTCGCTTCCATTGAAATGTTGAAAGCACATATCATATGATTTCACCATAACATTTCTGATGATGTCTTCTTGGAAACAAACTTTTACAAAATTCAGGTATATGTGAACCCAGACTGTACTGGTATCTTCATGTCATCTGACAAAATTGTCTGTTTGATTCATCCATGTCTGAAAAGTAAACTACATAGGTAATAACATCACCTTCTAAGCCACTTTCAGGAGGAGGATCCCACGTAAGTGTGCTTTAGAGTTTTGCTACCACTATGTAGCTTACAGCTCGTAAGGCTGCAAAATCTCTAACTCTGGATCTGGCTGAAAGTAGACTGGAATCTTACTCTCATCCATTCTCCTGAAGGTGATGGAGATCCGCTGGTAGGGAACCCCTGGTATGCAGTGCTTCACTACATCTGCACCATTTCTTTGTAGTACGAGAACAAAGCCTACCGGTAGAGGTATCTCTTCTGGCCCTCGAAATTCTCCGGGGCCGACTATCCGGAGTTCTGTCCCGAACATGATGTTACATTGATTAATGAAGGAAACCGTGCAAAAGGGTCTCACTAAATCGTGAAGGTCCATGTGAGGTGGAATGCAATCTCCTTCTTCATAAATGTTGATAATGCAGCTATTCGGTATGCAGTCAGCGGGTAAGACTCGTCATTCCACCATCCTATTTATCATTTTCTTGATTAAAACTAGCATTGGATTCACTTCATCATAGCGGAGTATCCTTGGCAGATTTCCTTTTTTATCATTGGCAAAGGTGTAGCAACATCCGAACTAGATTGTAATCCTCCCCTTGCCTCGTTTCCATTTCTGCGGCTCGGAGTAGTTCTTGCTCTGTAGTCGTCTTGTACGGCCCTGCTTCTTCAGCTTGAAGACGTAGTCCATGATCTCCCTCTGCTCATAGTAAGAGAATACATCAGTATGCAATTCTAGTCCTTCTAGGATATTGACATACTTTCCCTGAATCCTCTGAAAATATTTAAAATTCTGTTTCCGCACTCTCTGGATCAACTCCAACTCGTGCTCTGAGATCATCTGGAACTGTCGGAGTCTAGTGACATATTGTGGGATGTACGGCTCTACGCCGGCACGTTCTCTTGTAATCATCATTGCCTTAGGTATGGGCTCTGTAGTGACCTCCTCTGGAACAACCTCTGCTACGGTTCTCCTGAGGACTGGCCTCCTTGAGGCAACTGCCATGATCGTCAGAATTTCTTCTTTGTTTTGTTCTTCTATCAATTTCTTCAGCATTCTGTGAATACGATGATTCTTGTTTCTTCTTTGAGTCGAGGTCAAAGTGGCTCTTCTCTCCCTCTGGATGTCGGTAGGGATGACACTGACAAGCTTCCCTCCTGCTGCAGTTATCACTGATTTCATTTTTTTGTCTTCAATTTCATTAATCATCCTTTTCTGGTTAGCAATGTGCTGAACATTTTCACTGAGCTTCATCACTATCTTTTCATGGAGATTCCCAGGTCTACAGTAGTCCAAGCAGCTTCTTCATATTCGAGCTTCATCTGTGCAAAGTCTGAGCCAACCTCGATCAAAGCACCAGCTTTCAGTTCCTCTTCGCTAATTGCAAGACTTAAGCCATCTTTAAAAGATAAGACCAGTCTCCCGCTCGACATCTTCCTATGAAAATAAGGAAGGGATCAAGGGCCAAACTAAAAGGAACGAGAAAAATAAGAATTTTAAGTTTATTGTAACTTTCTTTCATTTTATATAAAATTATTTCATTTTGAAATTTCATTAGGAAAGGGAAAGACTGGATTTGGTGTTTATTAAAGTTGTGACAAGTTTTAATATTTATTTTTTTTGAGAAAATTTCTTTTGTATTTTGGTTTTAAAGTTTTATTATTATTATTATTATTTTGGGTTTGGACCTAGTTGCACACAATTATCATGTCTGTGCTGTCGGCATATTTTTAGATTATGTGTAGTATTTTGAAAAGGGGGGTCGCCTACAGAAATTGTCGGCGAATTTTTAATTTAATTTAAATAAATAATTTGAAAAGTAGTATTTGATTTTGAAAAATAATTTTAAATTTGAAAATTTTAAGACATGAAATCAAGCCGATCTCACATCCCGAATAGTTTATATAAACGAGCACCGCATCACAAACTGTGCATCTATCTCGAAGAATAGACATACTGTTTGGTGATGGAGGTCGATTAAATAAACTAGAAAATTTGTGACATCCGTTTGGTCTGCGAACCAATTTTATAAGCCGACAAATTCCCCTGCTTAATATGAAAACATTAAACGGGGTTTATATTACACAGGTTCTTAAAATTCCCTATAAGGCAAGCCCCTATAGTTAATTACATCTTAAGTGATGAGAATCACCTAAGAAAACTCTCGATAATAATCAATAGTATCCGCTCTCGAGAATTTCAAAGTTTAAGTTTTCAAAGGATTGAATTTTGGAATTTCAGGTAGGGAATGGATCAAATTTGGAACATTTTATTTTGGGAATCCAAGGGAAGAAAGGTAGGAGAAATCACAGATTCGAAGCGAACTTCGGTAATTTCCCGACTATCCTATTGTTTGGCTTGAATTTAGGAAATTCCTAATGTTTATTTAATGTTTTGATCTTGCCAATTTTAATTAATTAGGACTTATATTTGTATGATAAAATCATACAAATAGCCTCGAAGATGTGAGGGTTTATGTCGTATCGGACGACTACCTCGGAGTCCTAAGACCTGTTAGGGCTTAATTTACATCATATGATCATGCAAATGCCTAATGAAGAGTTGAGGATTTATGTTGCACTAGGCAAACTACCTCGAAGTCCTATGGCTTGGTTATTTAGTTCTAAGGAAAGTTTTGCTGAAGTAGACTCGGGTTTTGCTTGATGACGATGGTCGTGTCTTGCCCACCATGCTCCGAGCTCCTTGTTGTTGCAGAGGTTTAGTTTTAGAAGACATAAATCAGGAGATGAGATAAGTGTTCTGGTTTAGAGAAAATTTTAAAATCCAGGTGTTTTTTATGTTTTAATTAAACAAATCTTAAAGTTGATTATAACAACACCTAGGTTAAGATCCCACGGTTCCATCCTTACGGCATCGTTATTTTTATCGGATTCACTTAGTCCAAATGAATTTGCTAAACTCAGTCGAATGAGTTCCACACTTTCATTTAGACCGTGGGAAATCCCGTTAACAACACGTAGGTTACATCATCCGAGGTATTCCCGATCATCCAACAAGACGTTTTAATTTAGTTGTAGTTGTAGTTTTGTTGTTCCGTTTGTGATTAAATTTTGAGTTGTTTTATATTTTGAAATGTTGTGGCGGTGAATTTTATCTTGTAATGACTTTTAATTTAGTTTTGGTTTCAGTTTTAGGGGCTATCCTAAAGGTGTGGGTTTTCATGCAACAGTTATTTATCATGCAAGAAAAGTAAGTACGATGCGATTAAATAAATTATAATAAGATAAATTGAAAAAAAATAAAAGCGTACCTGGAGGGTCTTCCCGTCATCCCAAGCTGCACTTAAAACACAATTAGAATATTTAAGCATTTAAAACAGGTTCCTAGGTAAATCTAAGGGAGGGGTTATGGTTTTCTACCAAGTTCCTAATCCTATAGCTAGTCATCTCCTATGACATCTAGGTGTCGGTATTTTGGTTTGAGGACGATTTCCTTCATCAAAGAACAATTAAGTTCAATTGTTCTTATAAACATTCTATCATATCGAGGAAGTGCTTAAGACGAATCTTAAACATCTTTTCAATATTTCTAGGATTATTTTAAGTCCAGAGAGAATTTAATTATACAAATGAATTAATCGTCCGGGAGTTCAAGTTTTGTTATCTTGCTCAATGAACTAGGACATTTGAATATCCTATAAGTGAAGTAACACTTCACTTAACACTCCATTTAGGAGTTATGACAACATGAGCTTTCGAGGGCAAATTGATGTTCAAGTGACTTATGATTTGATTTCAGTTAATAGATTTAAGTTTGGAATAGTGTTCAAGTTGTTTTGGATTTATTTTTGAATTCTTTATGTCTTAGGTGATGTTATACTTAATTTAATTTAATTTGATGTAATTTAATTTAATGTGGTTTAATTTAATTTAATTCAAGTTAATTTAATATAATATGATTTAATTTAATTTAATTTAATTTGATTTAATTTAATTTAATTTAATTTAATTTAATTTAATTTAATTTAATTTAATATGTTTTAATTTAAATTAATTTAATTTAATTTAATTTAATTTAATTTTTGATTTAATTTAATTTAATTTTTTAATTTTAATTTAATATTTTATTTTAAAAGGGTTTGATTTAAATAATTCAACTTTAATTTAATTTAATGATTAAGTCTTTTAGTATTTTAAATCTTAAGTTTGAATTATCATTTTAATTAGGAATTAAATATTATTGAGATGATTAATTTAGGGATTCTTAAATTAAAGAATAAATCTCTTCCTAATGACATCCCTCTTTTAATAATTCAAAATTTATTATTCTTCCAAATTTAATTAATTATTTTTAATTAAAGTTCATTTCAATTATTTTTGAATTGTTTAATAGGTTCCTGCCCTTTAATTATTTAAGTTTCAATCATCCAAATCAGATTAGGATCAAATATTTTACTCTTTAATTTTATTAAGCCTAAAGTTTTAATTAAAGATTAAAATTTTAATTACCTTTTTGCCCTTCAAGCTTAATGATTTCATAACTCACTAAATTGAGCTCAAGTGAATTTGAAATTTTTATGTCACTTCACTCATATGTCAATAAAGACATTAGAGGAGAAAATGTGATTTTTCTGTATTTAATTTATTTATGTAATTATTTTTGGTGGAAAATAGGGATTTCCAAGGAAAAATTCAATAACATGACCAAGGGAAAGTTTCTGTCCTTAAGAAAATTATGGGACATTCCTAATGACCAGAGGACTACTTGGACCAATTTTGGTGATTTTTTTGAATTATATTATTTTTATTATAATTATTTTGAGTTTTGGAGTATTAATTAATTTAAAAATAAAATAAAGTTTGAAAAATGAATTTTATATTTTTCAAAACTCTCTCTGATATCAAGGAAATCAGAGAATCAATTTTTATAATTTTCTGATTTTTCTTTGATTTATTAGAATTATTTTAGTGGAAATGCTAGAAAATACATTTTTTAATTTTAAAATTACCCTAGGGCTTTAAAATTTAATATCTCATCATAGAGACTTAAGAAAAATATGGGGTTTGTTCCTATGTGATTAAAATTCAAAATGTGACATTTTGGTGAATTTTATTATTTTTGTGATTTTTATTATTTTTTAATTATTAAAATATTAAAATAATACAAAAAAATCAACTTTTTTAGAAAATTGAAATTTTAATTTTCTTAAATTCCCCTAATATCAGAGAGGCTCTAAAACCAATTTGGTAAATTTTTGAAAAGTATTTTGAAAGTTATGAATTTTTAAAGTTTAAATTGGCTAAATGGCCTAATCAACCCATTTAGTAGGGTTAACCAAGTCCAATTGACTTCAAACTTTTATGGTGGGTTCCTCTGATCCTAAAGGTCAGTGGAGAATTGATTTCAAGTCAATTTGATGTATGATTAGCTCTAATTAATTAAAGACCTATTTAGGGTGTTTAAGCCAATTAGGATTATTCCAAGTGAATTAATTCAAAACCTATTTTTCCCAGGGTCCTCTGGTCATAAGAAACATTACCAAATTTTCGTAGAATTTATTTCACAACATGCTAATTATTGGATTTAAAATACTCAAAACAGTAACATGAATTTGAAAAATCAATAACTTCTCATAGGGATGGCCTCTGACTTTGGAAAATTCAGGGAATGTTTCCAAATTCAGAGGCTTCAAAAGCCCTATGGTCTCATGCCATGGTGAATTTCCTATATGCATGGAGAATTAAAATAATGCAGACAGTAAATAAATCATTAAAAATAAAATACTTAATGAAATTAAATGATTTCTTTTCCACATTATTCTCCTCTGTTCACTTAGCAAGAGGGTATTTTTATTTTATTTTTCTGATTTTTCTACACAAAGTTATGCATTTTTGAAGTTTAGGGAATTAAATAAATAGAAAAATAACCTATTTTTCTACTTATCCACGCGGCGCTGATTCATCCTAGGCAGCTCCGAACGACCACGCGGCATCTCCTGATTCGGCGCCGCCATCTGACTCAGCGATCCAGGGCCCCGCAGGTCACGTACCAACGCGCTGTCCGACTCAATCCAGACCGTCCACTCGATACACGCTCGATCCGACGGCTCATGGTCATCGTCTACGACTGGTGTGCACCCGTGACCGTCAACCTTCTAACCCTAATTTCTCACTCGATTCTCAACGAATTTTCGTGTTCTTATGCTCTATGGATTCGTCTTGAGGAGACGAATACATCCATATGGTAAACATGTATTTAAATTGACTCAAATTAAATGGAGAATCTCTGTAAGCTCGGGAAGAAGAGTGAGACCATACCTTTGCTCAGAGAAGTGAAGCTTCGATCCGAGAGTTGTGTCACCTTCGATTGGGTCCAAGTAAGCTCCAGATGAAGTCCCTTGGCCTGGTGAATTGTCTAGCTATGAAAGTGACCACAGCCGATCACAAAGCTTGGAGGCTGGGACAATTGGGTGGCCTGGAGATGGAGCTTTCAGTGGGAAACTTCTCCTCTTGGTCTGGTGAAGGTGTAGGACCAATCAATCTGGGGATTGATCCACTGTGGAGAAGTGTCCTGGTTTTTGTGCTGAAGTTTGAGCTCAAAATTGAGCTCGAATCTGGAGAGAATTGGGCTGGAATTCAGTGGGGATCAAGTGCTCTATGTGTGGAGAGTGATCCGGAATGATTTTGGCGAGTTTCCTTAAGGTTTGGTTCGGCACCTCCCATGGCCGAGAGGGGTGGTGTTTAAATAGAGGTGGTCGGAGAGCCTCACGGGGATGGCTGAGGGTTGGGATCGGCTGCTTAGGTCGAGGGCGAACAGCCATGGTGGCCATTGGGCATGGGGCGACTCGGCAAGGTGGAATTCCAAAGTTTGGCTCCTCCCCATGTCTCGGCCATGGAGTTTTCCGGCGACCCGGGAGGCTGGCCGGCAGGCATGGGTCACCCTCGGGTCCAGGTGGGTCGGGGCCGGGGTTTAGTGCGATCAGTGGGCCTTGCCATGTGTAAAGGGGATGGCTTGGAATGGAATGGGGAAGAGGCCATTTTGGCTTGGTTTGGGTCAACCCATCATTCTGGGCTTGGTTCACCCTTCAAGGTGGCTTTGGGTGTTGTGGGGAGTCAAAAGGATCAGCTGGTTTGGCATGGAGAAGTCCTTATCCAAATATATTTGGATTAAATTTGGGTTAAGGTGAAACATGCTTAAGGTTAATGACTTTTAGGAGGTGCTTAAAGGAACTCCTCCTTTTGCCATTTAAGGAGGGTTGACAACTTAGAGATCCTCATGGCTTGCCAATGGCTTGCATGTGGCTTCATGGCTCCATGTGGCTTGGGAAAAGATTGGGTCAATTTCATAAAAAGGGATTTTGTGGATTTTGGCATTTTAATGGAAATTGTTATGGGGCTTGATTTGGAATTGTTTAATTGATAAATTAGGACTTTAGGAATGATTTTAAATTGAATGTGTGATGAAGGAAAGTGTCATGTGGGCTTTAGATTGATTTTGGCTTTTGAATTTGATGGAAGTGGGCTTTTAGGAAGATTTAAGGGAGTGGGCCTTTAGGTTTAAGAATGAATTCATGGATGGGAATTTTATGAAGGATTGGGCCAAACAAATGTTGGGTTCAGTTCATGGATGTGTCATGAGTGATTTGAAGCAAGTTGGGAGTGATTTGGGTTTGAATCGGGTTGAATTTGGGCTTCCTTGGTGAATGGGTCAATATAGGTCAAATTGGGCTAACTTGGGCCAATGTTGGGATAGGGTTGAAATTGATGTAAAATAAATGTTGGAAAATGTTTATGGGAGTGTTTCAAAGAGGTTTTGGCTTTGGTTGGGTTTTGATTTTGGGGTTTGGGTCTATTTGGGCTAGGTTTAGGTTTAGGTCAAAATTGGGCCTTTTAGCTTTGGGTTGAATTTGAGTGGGGTTTGGGTCCAAATTTTGGGCAAATCATGTTAGTGTTTTGTTTGTGGGGATGTTAGGGAAGGTTTAGAAAAGATTTGGGGTTAATTGGAGTTGAATTGGGTTAGTTTTGGGTTAGGTTTGGGTCATGGGTCCAAATTGGGCTTTAAGGCCAAAAGTGAAATTGGATCCAAATGTCAATCAAATTGAACTTGGATTTAGTCTAGATTGGTGTTGGGGATGTTGAATGGAAGTCTAGAATTGAATTGGACCAGAATTTGGGTCAATTGGGTAGGTTTGGTTTGACATTGGGTTCACTTTGGGTTAAAATGAGTCAAATTGGAGTTTTGACAAAAGTGGGGTAAATTGACAAAATTGGCCCATGGTGTAGTTGAACAAAATGAAATTGGGAATATTTGGGATTTTCTAGAATTTTCTGGGAATTTTCTGAATTTTTGGATTTTTTGGCTAAGAGGGGCATTTTGGGTATTTGGAGGGTATTGAGAGGTATTTTTGGAATTTTTGGTATTTTTGGCTATGGATGATCAATTTGAGTAATGTGGGAATGTTTGGGATTGATTTTATGGAATTTTGGATAATTTAGGTGATTTTGCAAATTTTGGGTGGTTTCAAGGGTTTTGGGTAGGCTAAGCGGGTGTAGGGTCCCGGGGGTCAAAAATTGAAAATTTGGATAATTGAAGCTTGGGTGAATGTAAGTGGAATGAAATCATTTTGATTGAGCCATGAAGCCATATCAAGCCCACATGAGCCATGAAGGGACTTATTTGAGGCATCCACTATGTTGTTCCTAACCCTCTTAGCCAAGGGCTTAGGGGTTAAGGACCATCCATGTGAATCACCTTCATGAGTCAGGAGATCAAGTTGGGTATGGGTGTGTTTTTTTAGGAGGTGTGTGAAAGTGTAGTGTATAAATGTAGTGTATGTGTAAGTCAGCCCTTCACCAGACCAAGCCACCCGTAGGCAGTCCTAAGGTCAAAGAGTCCTATAGGAACTCATCCTTTAAACTTCCACATTTGATTTCAACCCTCTAGGTGATTAGGGGTCTACGATCAAGTTTGTGGAGTTTGCAGGGAGTTAAGAAGTGGTTTGAATTTCTAAATGGTGGGTTCCACTTCTAGTCCTCTAAGGTTAGTCAAAGGAAAAGCCTAAGGCTAGATCCTAAGTACTAAAGAGAAGAAGAGGAGACCTCATCAAAAATGAGGTCAACATGTGCTTCTACGAGTGAAACTTTATTTCTAAAGTTCGTTCTTCAAAACATCACGTCGCGTAATACTTCTTTAGATATCTTCTGTTGATAGGAAGCATTGGTCGCTCTCCACAGCAATCCACGAGTTGGTAAGAGCATCCTGAGTAGAATTTCTTGACTATAAACGGTCCCTCCCAAGTTGGTTCAAATTTACCTCCTATCTTGCGATGTGCAAGAATAGGTCTTCTAAGAACGAGAACTGATTCACTAACTTTGAAAGTTCTTGGGTGGACCAATTTGTGGGCCTGAATCATCTTAGCTTGGTATAATTCAAAATTTTGCTGCGCTGAAAGTCTTTTTCCTTCCAAGCTTTCCAATTCTTCCAGTCATAATCTAGAGTTTTCTTCTGTAGTGATCTTACTTCCGACTGCAATTCTGAATGACGAAAGCTGAACCTCCAAGGGCAAGACAGCTTATGACCCATACACTAGAGCGTAAGGTGAAGACTGAGTAGGTGTTCTGAAAGTTGTTCTGTAGGCCCATAAGGCTTCTAATAATTTCTCGTGCCAATTTCTTTTGTTATCGTCCAAAGTTTTCTTTAGGATTTGAATGATAGTTTTATTAAAAGCCTCAGCCAAGCCGTTCGCTCTTGGGTAGTAGATCGTCGAATAGCACCAATCTATCCCGTGCCTTCTAAAGAAATTGTTAATTTTCGTGCTTTTAAATGCAGACCCGTTACCTGAGATAATTCTGCGCGGTACCTGAAAACGGTAGACGACTTGATTCCTAAAGAATTGTAACACGTGATGTGCCTTCACTTCTCTGAGTGGTACTGCTTCTGCCCACTTTAAAAAGTAATCTGTTGCTGGAAGGATGAAACGATGTCCCCTTAAAGAAGGCGATTCTATCGGGCCCACGATATCTGTGCCCCAACATTCAAATGGCCACGACACGATTGTCAGATGAAGTACATTTGGAGGTTGATGTAGAACCACTCCGTACACTTGGCACTGGTGACAACTTTTGGCAACTTTCATGCAATCGATCATCATTGAGGGCCAGTAGTACCCTAGTCTTTTAATTTTTATTTTCATCTTCGGACCTGACTAATGAGCACCACAAAGTCCTGAGTGCACCTCTTTAACAATTTCATGAGCCTCGGACCCATTCAGGCACCTTAGCCACATCTGATCGAAAGACCTTCTGTATAAGATAATGTTTATCAAGGCGTATGATAGAGTTCTTTTCTTGATCTGATGTGCTATTGAATTATCGTCTGGTAGGTTTCATATTTGCAGGAATTCCATTAATGGCTGCAGCCAATCTTTTGTAGTTTCTGGCACTGCTGCAACTGTCTCTTCATTTCCCAGTTTACGCAAAGTGTCTATGTCAATTTGTGATAGGACCTGTCGTCCCTGCACTATCACTTCAACTGATTCTTCCTGTAGACATGTGAACTCTTTTGCAAGTTGGGCCAATGCGTCTGCAAGGGCATTCTCTTTTCTGGGAATCTTGTATATCGTCACGTTTGGAATCTGCTCTAGCAACTTCAGTGTATACTAAAAATACTGCTCGAGTCTAGGCTTCAGAATTTTGTACTGTCCAGCTACCTGCTGTATGATCAACTGTAAATCACCGTAGATGTTGATATCTGTTACACACTGAATGGCTAACTCCAGTCTAATTATAAGAGCTTCATATTCTGCTTTATTTTTCGTACACGGTTATGTCAAATGGTAGGAGTACCTTAACATTCCCCGCTCTGGTGTTATAAATATTAGTCCGATTCCTGCCTTAGCGGACACTATCGTTTGTAATTCTTCGTCTCGTTGTGCTGATGATGCTTAGTCGAAGTACAATTCCCAAAGTTGATCATCGGGGTCTTCTAAGCTCATTATCTGCTCGTCTGGCAAATCTTCGTTGAGAGGCGACTCTGCCGGTAAAGGGTGTGCTACGAGGAAGTCTGCTACGACTTGTCCTTTTATGGCACGAAGAAGAACGAAAGTTATATCAAATTACAATAATATCATTGACCACCTAGCAAGTCTGCCGGAAAGCATCGAACAAGTCATTAAATATTACAGTGGATTAAACTTCGAAATAAGGTTGACCTTATGAGAAAGCATGTAATGCCTGAGCTTTTGAGCAGCGAAGATCAGGGCCAAACAATGCTTCTCAATAGAAGGATATTTTACCTCCGTTGGAATTAGACGATGACTTAAGTATTAGAGAATGTTTTCTTTACCCTCATCATTAACCTGGGCTAACAGGGCTTCGAGGGAGTCGTCTAAAGCCGCGGTATAAAATATCAATGGTCGACCCGAGACTGGGGCTGGTAATACAGGAGGTGTCATTAGATATTGTTTGATGTCATCGAAGGCATGTTGACATTTAGAGTCCCAAGTAAACTTGGCATCCTTCTTAACCAAAGCAGAAAAGGCTGACACCTTCCTGACAAATTAGAAATAATGCGTCGAAGATATGTCAAATTCCCTTGAAAGGATCGTAATTATTTTAAAGTTTTTGGAGGCAGCATTTCTAAGATAGCTTTAATCTTCTCTGGATTGAATTCAATTCCGCGATGCCGGACAACAAATCCTAAGAATTTCCTAGAGGTGACGACGAAGGCGCATTTCAAGGGATTCAACTTAAGGTTAAATTGTCTTAATCGTTCGAAAACAATTCTCAAATCATACAAGTGATCTTCTTTCAATTTTCTCTTGATGATCACATCATTCATGTAGCACTCGACTTGGTTGTGAATGAGATCATCAAAAATCCTCTTCATTGCTCTTTGGTATGTCGCTCCTGCGTTCTTCAATCCAAAAGGCATTACTGTGTAGCAGTACACTCTGATTGGCATTTTGAATGTTGTGAGCTTTTTGTCTTCGGGTGCCATCTTTATCTGATTGTATCCTGATGATCCATCCATGAAAGAGAAGACTTCGGGCGTCGAAGCGATGTCGATCATTAATTCTAGAATTGGTAGCAGGAATTTGTCCTTTGGGCATGCTTTGTTCAAATCTCTGAAATCCTCGTAGATTCTGATCTGATTGTTCTTCTTTCTAACTGGTACCACATTGGCCAACCAAGTCGGATATTGTTCTTCACGGACAAAGTTAGCATTGATTAGCTTCTTAACTTCAGCTATTACTTGTTGTTCGATCTCTAGACGCATTCTTCTCGGAGCTTGTCTGACTGGAACAGTAGTGTGATCCACTCCTAACTTGTGAACTGCGACTTCTGGAGATAATCCCGACATTTCAACATAACTCCAAGCAAAACAGTCCTTGAATTCCATTAATAGCTTGATCATATTTTCATAGTCTTCTTCATTGAGTAAGGAGATAACAAAGGTTGGTCTAGGCTTTTCGCTAGTACCTAAGTTAACTTCCATTAACTCGTCTATTGTAGATTTAATGTCTTCTTCAAATTCTGGTGGAGCGTCTCCGATTGGTAAGTCCTCGAGATCATCCGAAGCTTCCAGACAATCTTCATTAGGTTCGTAAATGACAACCAAACAAAATCCTATATCGTCAGCTGGCCCTACAGTGCCGAACCTGAGACCATGCTTTGAATTGGGAGGTCGACTGGCATTACTCCATAACTTTTCGAAGCGGTGTGATTGATCATTTGACCACTGCTTAGGTAAGGCACCACGTTGATTTAAATTTTGAACACTGGGAGAATACCACTCAAAAGGCAATTCCATTAATTCAGATGAAGCGACATCTTTAATTTTTACATCATTTTCAGTATTGGAAGAAGAAGAAGCACCACGGTAAAATTTGATTGGCTTATCACTGCCACCATGTACTTCCTTGACCACTATACCCTCAACCTTATTAGGGTAAATCAGGATTAGGGTCATAGTCTGTACATAGTGGTTTATCTTGTCGTACATTGCTTTGTATTCTTCATTCTTTTCATCTTCTAGTGAGATCTTTAATTGAGGCTTCTTCTGACTTATCGTTGCTGCTTCTTTCTTGATTTCTTTCTCTTCTTCTTCTTCGGAACTGTTTTCCCAATCAACATTGATAACCAGATTCTTTTGTTCAACTATTCCACTGTTTCTTCCTCTTCCTCGTTCCCGGCCTCGACCTCGGATGCGAGTTCTGGAGAAGCCTTCACCATCTCGCTGTAAGGGAGTGGTGAGTAATTGTTGAACTAGAATTTGAGGATCTTCATCTTCTTGAGTTTCTTTTGCTTCATTTAGCAGAGCATTTCTGGAAAAGATTGTTTTCTTTGGAGGTGCATAGTAGGTAGCGTCTTTGTGAATTCCAATTTCGTGCATGGAGAACGGTTGCAAGTCACCTTTGATGCATTATTCTTGTCCTCCTTCATGATATTTTATGCACTGGTGTAAAGACGAAGGTACCATCCGGTTTTCATGGATCCACGGTCGACCAAGTAGAGTGTTGAATGATGTTTCAGAATCAATTATGTAGAATTTTACGGTTGTCCTTGCTAAGTCACCGATCCTCATAGATAGTGTTATTGATCCAAGAGCTCTCTCTCCTTTCTGATTGAAGCCCTAGTAACATTTTGTCTGCTTGGAGCTCGCGGGCATTAATTTCCAGGTACGCTAACGTCCGAAGATTCATTATATTGATTGATGCTCCCGGATTAACTAACACCCTGGAGAGTGTGAACTTACTGATAGTGACTGAGATGTACAAGGGTCGGTTGTGATTGGCTGTCCCAAGTAACAAGTCATTGTCTGTGAAAGTAACACCGTACTGTTCCTTTAACGAGCAAACCTCGTCTAAGGAGTTACCGGCCAATTGAGCTAAGAAAATCTCTGGATCAAGTAGGTCCTTGATCAGAGCTTCCTTCATCTCTTTTGAAAGGATCAAAGCGTCGTAGATGCTCAGTTTTGCGGGTAACGTCCGAAGATGGGCTAACACGTTATATTCCACTTTACTACCTGGTCCTTCAACTTCTTCCCGAATGGGTAATTCTTCTGCTGGGGTTGGCTCTTCCTGAACAACCACCTAGTTTCCTTTATCTTTTGGACCCATTCTCGTGGGTGAGACTTTTCCACTTGTCAAGTTGACTTCTGTTATTTCTTCAAAGTCTAGACTGAATTAGCTGCGCTTCCTCTTTCTGAATTGGAGCAGCAGATTCTTCTGGAGTTACCTCAAGATCTGAGAACTCTAGCTCAATTGAGATAGGAGATTATTGGAATTCACAGATGAGTTTGTCATCTCCCAGGCCATCGTAGTCGCTTTCGTTGACATCCTCCTCTTTATCGCTACCATTGAGGTTTTGTATGATTTGAGAAATTTTATTAGGATTGAAATTGATATTCGGATTATGTTGGTTGTCTCTAGTTACGTAATCGTTAGAAACAGTCAAAACGTAGCCAACACCATAACTCTTTTCATTATAAGATCCCGCCGGGGTGAGCAAATAATCATACAGAGTCAGAGGTTCGAGGGATTTCTCATCAAATCAGAAACAACCATCCTAGGAAAAGCAGCCCCTACTCCACTCTTCGGAGCCTCAGTCTTCTCTTCTTCTATGATCTTCTCCTCCTTCTGGGGCAGTTCCTCAATTGCATTTGATAGTGTTGGGTTGGTAGGTTTTGAACTTAATTGAAGCACGCACTGAAGCGGTCTGAATGTGTTCCAATATTTTCTTTGAATACTTCATCCAAATAGTACTCCATCCATCGTCGATTGTGTACGGGTCTATCGGAACAATAGAATCTACCAAAATAACATTAATGAAACCTCCTTTATGGGGCTCCTTCAGGTATTCTTTTGGGATCGTTATGTTCCCTCTCCGAAGGTTGTTCTCGAGCCAATTCTTGAAAGTGAAGTAATATTCTATCTTGTGTCCAATCATCCGGTGGTAAGGGCAGTACATCGGGTGATCTTTCTTGTCCACATCCTCTAGCTTCCTGGGCTCTGGCAACTGGAATCCGTCCTTCTTGATCAGGCTACCAAACATCTTACCAACTGCTTCATTCTTGAGGGGGTATTCTTTATTCAGAAGTTATGTCGAGTGCGCGCCTGCTGAGCCAGTCTCTGGTTATATTGCGAGATGATTGCTTGGTTGTATTGTTGAGGCTAGCGATAGTCTCTGCTGAGACGGTTGATAACTTGGCGGAGGTTGTTGATAACTTTACTGAGGTCGTTCCATTTGTATCTGCATCGGCTGCTTGCCCTTGTCTACCGCTGTGACGGTCCCAGACTTCTTCTTGAAGGCTCTAACTGGCTTCTGCTTATCATTCTTATCGGTGAAGCTGAGTTGCTTCGCTTCCTCTTGTAGACTCGCGGCCTTGCTGAGAAATTTCTCAAATGTCTTAATTGTAAATCCTTTAAGGAGAAATGTTATCGGGCCATGAATGCTCTTTAGTAGAATCCCAATTGCATGTTGTTCCTGGAGTTGCGGCTCACACTTCATGCTTAAATTCCTCCATCGCATAATGTAATCCACCAAGGTTTTTCATTTGGTTTATGTTGCTCGACCACAAGATTATCGATGGTGATGTGGTGCTGAGCTCCGGTGAACCATTTCACAAATAAGTTTTCTAATTCTGCGAATGTTTTTACTGAGCTGTTGGGCAGCTTCGCATACCAGTCAAAGGCAATCCCTGAAAGGCTGCTGACAAACTGGCGGAACAACAAAGCGTCGCTACCCCCCGCGTTGCAGCAACTTGCACGGAAGTGTACAACATGCTGTCAGGGATTTCTCATTCCATCAAAAGTCTTGAACAGAGGTGGTACAAAGCCTTTAGGGTATTGCACGTCATCAAATTCTTTAGGGTATGGTCTACCCTTCAGAATCAATGCCCCGGCTTTAGATTGGGCTAAGTCTTCTCGCACCTGCTGTTCTACCATATTTTTAATGTCCTTTTATGGTATTAGACTTTGAGTGGAATCCTTCTTCGGCTGCTCATCTCCATTGACGGATGTGACTTCCTTTCCTCCATCGGCAATGTGAATGACTTCCGGGGGTGTTTCCTTTGGGGGCTGAGGCTGACTCTGAAGCGTGGCTAGAGCGGCCGCCATCTCCTCCATTTTCTTTTCCATCCAGTGAATTGTATCGTCCTTTTCCCAAAGACGTAGCCTCATTACTTCTGGGTTGTCTCCTTCTACAGCTGCTGGAGCTCCTAATAGAGTTGATGATGCTCGGGTCTCAACCACGTTGATCTCGACAAAATCCTCGTCCATGTATCCTGACAAATCTTCTTCATTCTCTGATCTTTCTTTTCGCTCTTTAGCCATCTGCTGAATGTCTGACCTTAACTTCTCCAAAGTAACTTCGAGCAATTTTCCCCTGACAGTCCTACGACTGGTAGACTTTAGTCGGTGAACTTCGTCCTCTGGAGTTCTCTCTGAGAAGGCAGTACTCCTCTTAGTCTTGGACTCGACATCAGAACTTCTCATTTCTGGCTTCTCTGCCGGTATTGGCTCCGCGACTTTAGGTCACTACACCATGCTTTTTGCAATTGCGTGCCTAGAACCGGATGGCTCATCGGCGGTAGGTTGAAAAGTGGTGTGCCTACTAAGATGCAGGCTAGATACCACGACAGGTAACTTCTTACTACTCAGTTTTCTCTTCTTCGGTGGAAGTTCCCTTTGAACGGTAGAGGGAAGTACCCTCGGTCCTAGACGTGCCTTAGTAGATATTCTTCCCATTCTTCTCAGAATCTCGGACATAGAACAATTATCCTTTCTCGCCAACTTCTCAATTATCGTCTGCAATCGAGTAAGTGGCGTACTTCTTGCCTTCCCTTCCTTACGATCATTGTAATATGCCGGTCGGGGTAACGCGGCAGCGATCCTCTGAGCACTTTCTTCCTCAGGGGCAGTAGAGAGTGGATAAAATTTGTTTCCTTCCAACAGGGGTGAAAGTTCTGACAGTTCTTCTTCCTCTTCCGGGATCTCTTCAGGAATGGCCGTTCTTCTGTTCTTATTCCTCCTTTGGGATCTAGTCAGAGGCACAAACTTTGAACTAGACCCAATCTCAAAGAGGGGCGGTATCGCAGCAAGAGTCGTACCCTCCACGATAACAGGCTCATCACTCATCTGGACTTCCTTTCCTTTCTATTTGGCGGGGGTAGGTGCAGTGATGACCAGACCAGCGAGGGTAGCGACAACAGTCCTGGGGGCAGTCTTATCAGCTTTAATAGCCAATCTCTTACGGTCAATAGTGTTCCTTTCAGTTGAGACCCTCTTCAGTCGAGGAAACTCCTTAGCCGACTTTAGGTTGAACTCAACGACAGGCTCTACAGATTCCAGTACGTTGGACTTCAGTAAAGCAACCGTAACGTCTCCGAACTTAATATCTGTTTGATCGAACCCTTGGCCAAAACAGATGACTGCATTGTCGGGTAGTTCATTCCTGTTGACTGCAAAGTCCATCCCAGCAGTGAAGGAAAAGATTAATTTCGGTGCAGACATCTTCTGCAGAAAATGTTAGGAGTGTCAGAGCTACCCTACTTCCCCTTCTTGTCATAACAATCTTTAGGATGAAACAAAGAAATTTTAAGGCAAAGTTCTAACAAGTTTTCATTAATTTTATTTCGATTTTGTTTGTTTGTTTTGTTAAAACTTTTCAAATTGTGTTAAGTTTAATTTTTTTTGTAGTTAATAGAGGAATTCGGGATATACAAAGTTGATAAAGATTTAGCTAAGAGTAGAATCAACTACAAGAAGAGAGAAAAAGCTGCGGGACCCTTATCCTGAATTTAGGAAAGGTAAAACCCCATAGAAATCTCTATTTGATAGATCGATCTAAACCACACCTATTGGGGCTCTCACCTCACTACATGAGGTGAAAAAGAGGATTCCAAAACCTCTCTACTTAAAAGTGTTTAAGTAGTGGCTCCATAACCAAAAAGGAGTTGAATATACCTGTTCAAGACAGAAATGGACAAGGTATGCCAACGGAAGAATAGTAGTTTGGTCCACCAGGGGCATGGACTTACTACCGATTTATGAAAACAAAACCATATGATCCAAATGGAGAGAAGAATAGGTCCCCAGCGGAGTCGCCAGAAAGTTGTCGACGCATTTTAGATTTAATTTTAATTTAAGTATATATAGTTTTAAATAGTTTGGAAAATGTTATTTGATTTTGAAAATACGAGACCGAACTGATCTCATATCTTTAGTAGTTTAAATAATTGAACACCACATCATAAGCCATGCATTTATCCCGAGGAATAGACACATTGCTTAATAATGGGGCTCGATTAATTAAACCAGTAAATTTATGACATTCGTTTGATCTGCGAACCATTTTATTGGCCGACTAATTCTCTTATTTATTACAAAAGAATTAAATAGGGTTTATATTAAGCTGTGTTCTAAAATCCCCTATAAGGTAAAGCCCCTATAGTTAATTACATCCTAAGTGACAGGATTCACTTAAGAAAACTCTCGATAATGATAAGTGGTTTTGCCTTCAAGAATTTCAAAGTTTAGGGTTTTCAAAGAATTGAGTTTTGGAAATTTCAATAGAGAATGAATCAAATTTGGAACATTTTATTTTGGGAATCCAATGGAAGAAAGTTAAGGGATGCCACGGATTCGAAGCGAACTTTGATGCCTTCCCGACTATCCTATTGTTTGGCTTTGATTTAGAGAGAATTATTTAATGTTGCAATTCTTCCAATTTTAACTAATTAGGACTTATATTCATATGACATAATCATACAAATAATCTGGAAGATGTGAGGGTTTATGTCGTACCAAACGGCTACCTCGGAGTCCTAAAACGAGTTTAGGGCTTAAATTGTATAACATGATTATGCAAATGCCTAATGAGAAGTTGAGGATTTATGTTGCACTAGGAAAACTACCTCGAAATCCTATGGCTTGGTTATTTAATTACTAAAGGTAGGAAAGCTGATGAAGTCCACCGTTCTGTCTACTGCGCTTGCTTCGAGCTCCTTATTGTTGCAGAGGGTTTAGTTTAAGAAGGTGATAATCAAGAGATGAGAGAAGTGTCATGGTTTAGAGGTTGAATTTTAAATTCAATGTCTTATGTTTTATTGGGGGAAATCTTAAAGTTGATTAAGCAGAACCGGTTAAGATCCCACGGTTCCATCATCCTAGCACCACTATTTTCATTGGATTCACTTAGTCCAAATGAATTTGCTAAACTCAACTGAATGAGTTCCACACTTTCATTTAGACCGTGGGAAATCTCGTTAGCAACACGTGGGTTACATCATTCGAGGGATTCCTGATCATCCAACTAGACAATTTAAATTAGTTATAATTGTAGTTTTGTTTTTTTATTTGTGATTAATTTTTGAGTTGTCTTATATTTTGAATGTTGTGGCGGTGAATTTTTCTTGTGTTATTTTAAACTTAGTTTTGGTTTCAATTTTGCGACTATCCTATGGGTTTCAGTTTTCATGCAGGGTGGCATTGTTGTTTAACATGCAAACTTGCCAGAAGAGAAAGTACAACGCAGGTAAGTAAATTGCTATCAACTAAAAGCGTACCTGGCGGGTTTTCTCGTTATTTCCAAATGCACTTAAAACACATGTTTGAGCATTTAAATATTTAAAAGAAAACACCTAAGTAAAGCTAAGGGAAGGTTCTTGTTGTCTACCAAATCCTACTCCTATCACTAGTCAGTTCCTAAGGTGTGTTTGTGGATGATTTTCTTCACAAAAGAACAATGAAGTTCAATTGTTCTTCTAAAACATCCCATTAGGTTGAGAAAGTGCTTAAGACGAGTTCTGAACATCTTTTCAATGCTTCTGGGATTATTCTGAGTCCAAATGAATTTCATCATATGGATGAATTGATCATCTAAGAATATAATTAAGTTTTGATTCTTGCTCAGTGAACTAGGATGTTTGATTATCCTATGAGTAAAGTGAAATTTCGTTTGATACTTCATTTAAGAGTTATAAAAGTGATAGCTTTTAGGGGCAAATTGGTTTATTAAAAGATTTAACCTTTTTAATTGAAGTTGAATTGATGATTTAAAATGGTTCAGCTTAGTTGTACATTTTTCAGATTGGTTTTCAAATGTTTTAAATCTCTTAAGTTAGGAAGATATTTTGAATTATTTGATTCAGTTAAGCTTTAATGATTTAAGTTTGTTTTTTACTTAATCATAATATTTTAGGTTAATTTTAATTAGTTTAGTTATAATGTTTTGATTATGAAATGTTTTACATTAACCTTGATATTTCAATTTTGTTTTAATTTTAGTTCTAAGTGGTTTCAAATTAGTTTTAATATTTTAAGTTATCTAAATTTGATTTTAAATCATTTCACATTAACTTAAATATTTTAAGCTTTTAATTTAATTATAAAATTTCAAGATTATTCCTTTTAGTTTCAAACATCATTTATTATGACTTCATTAGTAAATATTAAGTGATGTTTGATCAATTCATTGATTAGAGATTCAATTTCAAAGAATTAAAATATTCCTATGTCAAAATCCCTTAATCTTAATAATTCATTCCTTAATTATCTTCCAAAGTTTAATGATTTAATTAATTAAGATTTCTTATTTTTAATGTTAAACGTGATTAATGGGTTTCTATTCTTTAACTCCCTAAGTTTCAATCATTAAAATGGAAAATTAAGATCAAATGTTTTACCCTTCCCTTTGGTTAAGCTTAAATATTAATTAAGGTTAAAGACCATTAATTACCTTTATGCCCTCTTAAGCTTATACTTCCCATAATTAATTAAATCAAGCTCAAATGAATTTGAAATTTTTATGTCACCTCACTCACATGTCAATTAAGACATTATAGGAGAAAATGTGATTTTTTCATTTTTAATTTAATTTATATAATTATTTTAGTGAAAAATAGGGATTTTCAATGAAAATTCAACAACATGACCAAAATGAATTTTCTGTCCTTAGGAAAATTATGAGAGGTTTCTACTATCAAGAGGACAACTTGGACCAATTTTAGTGATTTTTTGAATTTTATTTTATTTATTATAATTATTTTAAATTTTGTAGTATTAATTAATTATAAAATAAAATTGAGGTGGAAAATTAAGTTTTATAATTTTCTTAATTTTCTCTAAGGTTAGAGAACTCGGAAAAACAAATTTTATATTTTTTTGATTTTTCTTTAAATTTTTAGAATTATTTTAGTGAAAGGGTTAGAAAATCCATTTTTTAAAATTAAAAATTATCCTAAGTCTTCAGAATTCAATATCTTTACTTAGAGACATAGGAAAAATATTTGGTTGGTTCCTAAGTGATTAGGGGACCAAATATGACATTCTTATGAATTTTAATATTTTTATGATTTTTATAATTTTTTCATTATTAAAATACCCAAAAATGGGTTAAAATGAAAATTTTAGAAAAATTCCAATTTTTATTTTTTTAGACTCGTCTGATCCCAGAGAGGCCTCAAAATTGATTTGGTGAATTTTTGAGTTATATTTTGGGTTTTATGAATTTTTTAATTTCAAAAATAGCTATGTAACTTAAATAATCCATTTAGTGAGTTAAATCATTTTTAATTGACTTGAAATTTTTATGTGGAGTTCCCCTGACCCTAAAGATCAGTGGAGAATTGATTTCATGTCATTTTGATGTGTGTTGTTTCAAATAAATTTTATTTCAGTTTTGAATATTTGGCCAAATTAGGGTCATTATTAATGAATTAGATCAAGCCATAATTTTCCTAGGGTCCTCTGGTCCAGAGATACTTCCCCTAATTTTTCTAAATTTTTGTGAACAACATGCTAATTTTCACAATTAATTTTCAAGAAAATGACTCTGAAGTTAGGGGATAGATAACTTCCCATAGACATAGTCTCTGGCCTTGGAAATTCAATAAATATTCCCAAGATCAGAGGCTACAAAAGCCCTATGGTCTCATGCTATGGTGAATTATGCATGCTAATGGAGAATTAAAATACTCAGAACAGTATTAAATTAATTAAAAATTAAAGACTCAATAAAATAACTTAATTCTTTTTTTCACATTATTCTCCTCTGTTCACTGAGCAAGAGGGTATTTTTCTTTTAATTTTTGGATTTTTCTATGCAAAGATATGGATTTTCAATGTTTTTGATATTTAAATAAATAGAATAATTTCCTACTTATCTGACGCGGCACCACCTCAACCTAGACGGCTACAAAGTCCCACGCGTCATCTCCCCATTCGGTGCCGCCATCTGAGTGAGCGCACTCTTTTCTTTCCGTGTTTCTGTCCAGCTCGATCTCCACCGTCCATTCGATACACACTCGATCCAACGGTGGCTGGTCATCATCTCCGTCTTGTTTAACCCGAGAGCCGTCCACCATAAAACCTTAATATCTCGAGCTATACTCAACCAAATCGAGTACGGTTTGTTTCTACATGCTCGTCTAGCCTAAATGAAGCTATCCATATAGCTAACATGAATTGAAATCAAGCAAAATAAAATGGAGAATCGCTGGAAGCTCGAGAGGAAGAAAAGTTCAATACCTTTTCTCTGAGAGGTGAGGCCTCGATCAGAGATGCTCAACACGTTTGTTGGAGTTCGAGAAGCCTACGGATTGAGCCCCTGGTCGTGGTGAAATGCCTAGGTATGAAAGTGACCAGACCCGATTTGGAGCTCTGGCCGACAGAAAAACTGGGTGGCCTGGTGAGGGGCTTTCACTTGGGAACTTCTTCTCTTGGTGTACGGATGGTGTGGGTGCAGTTAACTGGATTTTGGTGGAGTTTCTAGGGATGTCCTATTTCTGGCCTGAATTTCAACTGAGAAATTGAGCTCAGCTAGGGGGATTCAGGGTAGGAGGATAGTGAAGATCTTCTTCTCTTGGCTGAGAGGAGGTCTCAGAGAAATTTGAAAGAGTTTGGTGAGGAAAAATCTAGCACCTGAAGCATGGCCGAGAGGTGGTGATTTTATAGAGCTTGCAGGAGAGGGGAGCTCAGGGCCAGGCAATGAGTGCCCTGGGCCGCTTAGGGTGAGGGCTGAGTAGGCCAGCTGGCTGGTGAGGGGATTGCTCACTGCCATGGCTCAATTTTGAATTTTAAGCCAATGGGGGGCACTTGGGTGTGCCTATTCCGGTGGCTGGGGCAGTTGGCAAGGACGGGCAGGCGGGCGCAGGCCAAGGAAGAGTGGAGGAGGAGTTCAGTGGCATTAATTTGGGCAGAGAGGTTGCTTAAGGGGAGTTTAAAGATGGGACTTAGCCTTAGCCATGTCGACAAACCCATTGGTCCAAAGTGGTGGAACATTGGTCCATGTCTCATGAGGCATGGGTTGGGTCAGGTCAAACCCACCCTAGGAGGTCTAGGGATGGCTGCCATGGAGTTGGTTTGATCAAATTTGGCTTGGTTGGGTTTAATTTGGATCATGTGTTCACATGAGTTGGTTTGGGTTTAAATTGGGCTAGCTTGAATTTGGGTTTGATTTGGATCAAATTGATTGATCAAAATAGTTAAAATGATTGTCACAAAGCTTATGGAAATGGTTTGGAATGAATTTGAATTGATTTGGGAAGTGTATTTGATGGATTTGGGTGATTTGGTTAATTTGGGTCACCATGGGTTAAGCTTGGGTTGAGGTTAGGTTAGAGCTTAGATAGGGCTCAATTAATGGTTCAAAATGATGTAGCTGATTGTTATGAAAGGTTTAGGATAGAAATTGGATGGAAATTTTTGGTTTAGGGAATTCAATTTGGAGAGTTTAGGCCATGTGGCAACTTTAGGGTAAATTTGAGGATTTTGGTTCCAAATGATTTTGTATGGGATTTCAATCAAATTGTTGGCCAAATGAATGTTGTATTTGGTATTGAAATGTGTTAGGAAGAGTTTGGAATTTGGTTTGGGGAAAATTGAGTGGCTTCGGGTCATTTTAGGGTGAATTGGGTCATAAGGCCAAAATTGGGGGTTTTGGTTTAAAGTTGAAATTGAACTCAAATGTAGACCAAATTGGGCTTGGTTTTGATTGAAATTGGTATTAGGGATGTTGAATTGAAGTTTAGAATTGAATTTGATCAAAATTGGGGTCAATTGGGTTGATTTGGTTTGACATTGGGTCAATTTGGCCTAAGTGAGTCAAGTTAGGATTTTGGGTTGAAAGTGGGTTAATTTGGCAAAACTGGGTTATGGTGTAGTTGAACAAAATGAAATTAGGAATATTTAGGATATTCTAGAATTATTTTGGGAATTTTTGGAATTTTTGGGATTTTGGGCCAAAAAGTGGTATTTAGGGTATATGGAGGTTATTTGGAGTGTATTGGGGTATTTTGGTGGATTTAAGAGGTAGGGATTGTTTTGAAATGATTTTGAGGAATTTTGGGAATTTCGGGTAATTTATGGGAAATTTTGGGTGATTTGGTGGTAGTAGGGGCAATTTAGGTAATTTTGGGTAGGTTTAGGGACCCGGGGTCAAAATTTGAAATTTTGGAAAAATGAAGGAGGCTTAAAATAGGGGAGAATGAGACCATTTTAGTAGGGTCAAGATTGACTAAAAAGTGATTTGGAATGGAATTAGGGTTTAGAAGTATGAGCCATGGACTTAGCCAAGTCCAACCACTTTGGGACCAAGTCTAGCCAAAAGGTAACCACTTTATGACCCTTCACATATTGACCCTATCCATCTTAATCAGAGATCAGTGGCTTTGGTTCTATCATGTGAGTTTCACAAAGGGTAGAAGGTAAGGGATAAAATTCAAAGTTTAGGTTAAGTGGTTGAAGGGGTGTGTGTGTGTGCAAGAGAAGCTCTAGTCACCCAAGATTACCCTAAGTCCAAGCATTCCTATGGGAACTCACTATTGGTTTTTCATATGGTGGTTTTAACCTTTTAAGGTGATTTAGAGGTTTGCAACCATCCAAGTGGGGTCCCAAGAGGAGTCAGGAAGTAGTTGAAAATTTCTAAATGGTGGGTCCCAAGTCTAGTCCTCTAGGATAGTCAAGGAGAAGTCCTACGGCTAGATCCTAAGTACTAAGAGGAAGATCATACCTCACCAAAAATGAGGTCAACAGAGGTCTAAAATGTTATGCTTACTAAAAGTTACTACTAAAGAGTTAAAAAGAATACAACAACTAATTGTAACAGCATAATAAAATATAACAACGAGTTTGGAAATTGTGGAAAACCTTTCTCTTTGTAAAGAGAGTTTAACCTATGTAGGATTCAAGTGATTTAAGACAAAATTGATGTATTGTCACAAATAAAAGCATACCTTATTCTTTATCCCATCCCGGTGCTAGCAAAGAGCATTGGCTAACTTAAGACTGATTCTTTAACATCTTGATTCTACATCAGAACTATCTAGCCTCTCACCTCTAGATGCCTCTAAGCCTATGACACCATGATGGCTAAATTTCAGCATTAGGGCACCAAATCTTAAGCCAAATTGATAAGAATCTAGCCTGTCACTCTAGAAATAACCAATTATATGCCCATCAAAACTTATCTCCCTATCTATTTGCACTCCCCATTAGATGATTGCCATGGTTCTGCCTAGAATGAATTGTGGTATCGACTAGTTGGGTGAAATCATAGCCCTCCCAATTTATTATGTTTCTCAATGGATTTTAAACTAACAAGTGGCTAGTTTGTAAAGTAAATGAAGATTCAGTGAAAATAACATGACAATTTTAAGAGTAAAAAGTAGACTTTAAATCATTCTAATCCCACAAGATTAATTCCCATATACAAGGAGAATGAAAGGGAAATATTCAAAATTCATGGAGATTAAAAAAAAACAAAACATTTGCAGTGAAATACGAGTCTTATAACCAAACCTTAAACACGAATACAAAGTACCTTATGTCTTCTCCCCATGTAAACTTCTAGAGTTTCCTTTAAGAAAATCTCTAAATTTCTACACACTAAAACACACTCACACTCACACTTGAATACAAAATAAGAAAACCCTAATTTATATTGCCGTCTAATTGAAGTTTTGAGGTTCCAAAAGGTCTTTAAATTCAGTAAAATCCTTCTCATTTAATAAAAAACAGAAA
The DNA here is from genome assembly GCA_022702705.1 of Papilionanthe hookeriana x Papilionanthe teres. Classification (NCBI taxonomy): domain Eukaryota; kingdom Viridiplantae; phylum Streptophyta; class Magnoliopsida; order Asparagales; family Orchidaceae; genus Papilionanthe; species Papilionanthe hookeriana x Papilionanthe teres. Next base: position 20,478,259 of record CM040424.1, on the reverse strand, counting down.
ATAACCAAGGGATGCTTAAAATGCCACTCCAAATTTTGGCCAAAATTAATGGATCTTCTAGAAAGGTAGATTCTGGCGCTATAGCGCTCATCTGACTGGAGTCTGGCGCTATTAGCGCTGAGGGTGGCGCTATAGTGCCACTAATATTTGCCCAATTTTGCTATATTTTTCTTGCATTTTCTCTAAATATCCATTCCAAGTATCTGAATCTAGAAATATGCAAAATACCTTCCTTTCAAGTGCAATATCATAAAAAATGTACATAAAAGGCTTATAAATTATGCACTGAAAAAGGTTATTTTTAGGTGGATCATTAAGTAAATAAAAGAACCGCAACACATAAAATAAAATGTGTATCTAGGCTTGTGCTACCATTGCATGGTCAGTGACATAAAGCATAATATAAATTGTAGGAAATTTAATTAAATTCTAGAAAAGTGAGCAGGAAAGCCTAATACACAGACGTAGAAAAATAAGTCATAGTGAAAATATGAACCAGTAAGGCAAAACCCATAGTCACATATAAAAGATCTGGACTAGGTATAAGACATCAGTAAAGGTAGAGACTCAGAGCTTGGTCGTGTGCTTTCTAACCTTGAACAAGAGATACCAACCCGACAACCTACAAATGTCAATCCTAACATTGATCCAAATGATTAACCGTGGACCTTTAAGATTTTTCATCAAAATTTTTTAGTTTTCATGCAAAATTTGTTGTTTAAATTTTCATGGAGAGTTTATATTAACAAGAAAAAAACATTGTTTTATTTTTTGTATATATTTTGTAAAGTAGTATAGTCCACTGGTAATCACTCTAATCAAGTAAGTACTTCTAGCAACCTAAGAGTATCGAGGGCAACAATCTCGGCAATTAGTATCATTGATCATTATCCTCTCCCCTTACTAGAGGTCCTTGAGGTAGGAGATACTGTTCGAAAAATCCTACTTCGTATCCCTTATCTAGCACACATTAGCATTATTATCATTGCCCTAGCCACTTAGACCTCAAACTTACATAAGTCAGATGATCCATATATGGCATAAACAAATATCCCCATTCGCTCACAATAATTTGAATACCTTAGAGAATAGTTAAACCCTTGAGCATTGGGTTATAAATGTAGGATAAGTAGTTTAGGGCTTTTCTATTAATTTACGTGAATTAACTGGTCCTCTAGTATAACTTGCTGGGTTTCTAAAGGTTTTAAGGATGATTTCTTCCACAAAACATAATAGGTTCAATTTTCCTTCAAAGAATCCAAAGGATCGCAAAAGCGTTGAGGGCATGGCCTTAAATAAATTTCAAATTTGAATCGTTTCGAGTTCTCCTAAAATTATTATGTTGTTAAATCATTCATCTGCAGCTAATTTAGGACTTAGTGGTGATATTTTAACCTGTGCCCAATAAACCTTAATGTTTTAATTATCTCATGAGCGGGGTAACTAATAGTTCACTTGATGTTCCGTTTAGGAATTATATTGGTGGATGCTTTTAAAAGAAATTTGAATTATTAAGGGTTTTTTCCCTTCCAATTAAGGTTGGGCTTCTAGTACATTAAGGGTATTCATAATTTGTTATGTTTCATTTTCTAAACCTCATTAAATGAATTTAAATCAAACCTAGTTCACTAATAAAGCCTTAAGATCTTTTGGATAAATTCATAGGTATTGAATTAAATGTCTTTAACTCCTACAAAAAGATTGTACTTATCATTTGATCACCGATTAGGGGACTCCAGATTAGTGAATTATTATCTTTCTAACTTAAGCCCACTATATTAGAATCTCCAATCGGATTAACTTCCAAATCACAATAATTCGGGATATTACAATTTTGTCCTTGTTGTAGAAAAGCGATGAGTTGGTTTCTAACCTTTTTAATTTCTTGTATTTCAATTATCCAAGAGAGCTAACTAAAACATTACCCATTTATCCTTTAGTTTAACCTAAATTTTAATTAGAGAATAAAATTCAATAATTACCATTTTGCCCTTAAGGCTTTCAACTTCATAATTCCTTGAAATTTCTTTAATTATTAATAATTATTTTAACTACAATGTAAGGATTTCCAATGTTAATAAATTTAGTTGATCAAAATAAATCTTCTATCCATAAGAAAATTATTGGAGGATAGGGAACCAATGGAAACAAATTTTATTATTTTTTAAATTCTATTTTAATTATTATAATTATTTGTTGATTTTTTGTGATTAATTAAATAGAAAATATAATTTAATCTTTAGAAATCACCTTTTATATTTTTCTTTAGTTCCTCTAAATTCAGAGAACTCAGAGAAACAATCTTTAGATTTTGTGATTTTTATTTTATTTTTTGTAATTATTTTAGTGCAAAATTAAGGAAAATATATTTTAGGCATTCAAAGACACATAAATTTATTCAGAAAATTTGGACAAAAAATTGAAGTGGTCCCAAGTGATCAGGGAAAAATTTATGACATTTTAGTGAATTTTTATGTTTTAATGATTTAAAAATTTGGAAAAATGGTGGGAAAATAAATTTTTTATTCAAAACTTAATTTTATTTTTTATGATCGCCCCTGGTCATAAGGATCACTCTAAACCGTTTTTCATAATTTTATGAATTATATTTTATTTACTATAATTATTTTAGTGCAAAATCCAATTTACATAGAAAATAGACTTTGATATTGAAAACAATTCAAATGGATTTCAAATTTTTACGGATGCTTAATATACTAATGATCTCCATTGTGGACATAATTTTATGATTTTTTGAGTTATATTTTAACTTTTAAATTTCTATTATTTTAATGACTTAATTACACGAGATAATACACTTAATTATTTAAACTCATTTTATATTTTTTTCGTAATGTTCTCTAACCGAGTGTAGCTACCAAACCCACTTTCATAATTTTCTAATTTATATTTTAATTTTTATACTTTTTTTATATAAAATAAGGTTGATTTTCATGAAAAATTAGGGCTATTAGAGTTAGAGCTGTTCTCTAGCTCTAGAAAAATTAGAGAACTTTTCTAACCACATGAAGAACAAGCCCACAAAATTTCATGTTATGGTGACTCATATTTAATTAAACAAAATTAAAAGAAGTTTTGGGGTATTTAATTAATTAAAAATAAAATACATAAAAAACAATTTTAAGTATTAAATTTTAATATTCTCCTTTGTTCACTAAGTATAGGGGTCTTTTTATTTTATTTTTAAGATTTTTTACACCATCTTATGTTTTTTTAAAGTTTCTACAAGTATTTAAATAAAACCCTATTTTTCTAATTATCCACGCGGCTGCTAGCGCATCATAAGAGTCTCTGAAGCCACGTGTGGTGTGCTCCCATTTGATGCCACCATCAAGGTCAGCTGCCACGTGACCTGTGGTCCACAGCTCTATCCCATCATCTAACATGATCCTAGCCATCCGCTCGTTACATGCGTTATCCGACGGTCCCTGACCTTTGTCCCCAACTTGCTTAAACTGAAAACTAGCTACACTAAAACTTTAAGATCTCACTCGATACTCAACTAAATCACATGAGGTTTATTCCTACACCTTCATCTAAGTGAGATGAACTTATCTATATGGTTAATCAAGCATGGAAATAAAATTTTCTTCTTAATTGCACAAATCAAGCTCAAATTTGGAGGAAATCGTACATTTTTTATCCCAAAAGGTGAGGCCTCAATTGAGTGTGTTTTGAAGCTTCGTTGCGAGCTGGAGAACCTACTCTAAGTATCAATTTGAACAAGAATTGAAACTGTGTATGAGTTCTACTTTGGAGTGGTATGACCTTATTCAAAGTCTAATGCAGAGGGCATAGGAGAGAGAGCTTTTGATTGGGGAGGTGTTCTTAAGCTCTAGTGAAACTTAAGAGCAGCTCAATTTAAGTTTTTGTTGATTTTGGTGGGATGGACGTGAAATTGCTCAATTTTTTAGCTCTAAAATTGAACTCGGGTAGGTGGAATGGAGGTTGGAAGATAGTGGGGATGAGCTTCGCAAGGCTACTAGAAGGTCCGAGAACAATTCGGTAGGGCTCTGCCATGGTCTCAGTGCAACTCCCCTTTTCACCGTGAGGGGTGGTGTTTAAATAGCCATGTCCATGGTGGCAAATAAGACAAGACAAGGGGAGAAAAAGGTTGCTTAGGTGGAGGGTTAAGTGGCTCAATTCACCAATGAGAGTGAGCCACATTGGATGGGACTGTTTGGGTTTAGGCCATGTTGACCTCACTTTTTTGAAAGACTGTTTGTGATCCATTTTGAGAAAGGAAGTCTACCAATATTGATCTCCTAAGTCTCATCAAGGCTAATTCAACCTTAAGGTCTAAGGGAAAACCCTAATAAATTCTTTTTAACCCAAATCTTTATAATATCCTAAAATGATCAAATCAGCAATGACAAACCCATCTGGTCAACCCTTGACCTAAATGCTTAAACTTGGTCAAAATGGTCAATCTATGACCTAATGACCACCACATTGATCCAAAGGTCAACCCATTGACCACTAGGTCAGCTTAGACTTCAAATTGGTCAAATTTGACTCCTTTGATCAATTCAAAACACTGGAATGATCAAGCATGACCATTTGGTCAACCTTGGTTAAGCCTAGGTCATACAACCAAAATTAATGACCCCATGACTAAACTAACAATGAAAAGGTTAAGTAAATCATCTGGGTCAACCCTGGACCTAAACTAGTCAACCTTGGATCTAAATTGGTCAACCCTGGTCAACCATGGTCAACCATGGCCAACTTTAATCAACTTAGGTCAAAATACTTAATTTTAAACCAAATTGATAAAATTGGTCAAATGGTCAACACCCAAAATCATTTTGACCAATTTATGGGTTAACATTATAATGTCATACATTTTTAACTTATTACATAATTAATTAAAAAATGAAATTATAATTTGATAACCCTAAATTAAATTTTAAAAAAATGACATCACACATGACATCAAAAACCCATAATTGATTTTCAAAATCAAAATTAATTTATGGGTGGTCACCAATGGGACATCCATGACCCATAGAACCTATTTTGACCAATGCCATATCATCCTTAACAAAAGATAAAAGCCATCATGGAACCATCATGAGGGGAGGAGCTTATGTGTCATTCCTTTATAAAATTATTGGTGACATGGTAACTTAGGTGGATGAAGACTAAATATCTTACTTTGAAGTCACCATGCACCTCATCTCCCACCGAATAAAGATGAGCCAAAGTATAGCAGAATTTATACCATTAAATGAAGACCTCATCATAGCTAGCCATGAAAATGAGATAAGGAGAAACTTATGTGTCATTATCCCTTAACCTTATTGAGTGAGCTTGTGAACTTACATGGGGGAGGTTAATTCAGCTAGTTTTAACCAACCCTATCCACCTCCTAAGCCATCTAATGCGGGGGGCAGGGGGGGGAGCCAAAATGAAAATCCAAATGGAGCCTTAATGGAGGTTCATCATGGCAAGCTTGAGAAATCCATCCATGACTTTACTCAAGCCCAAAACTTAACCTCATACAATCATGATATTAATTGCCTTTTGCCCTAAGTAAATTGAACCTTATACAAGCTCCTCCACAGCCTCTCCATGGCTATAAATAAGCCTAACTCGAGAGCTCTCCATAAGGAGAGAAACCCCCCTCCACACTGCTCAAAATTTCATACTTTGCATAGAAAAATCACAAAAATAAACCAAAAATATCCTCAATTTCAGGGTGATGAAGAGAAAATTATAAAATCAAAATCTTGATTTAATGATTCAAATTTAATTTTTAATTAATTAATTACTCTCTGGAGTAATTTAATTATTAAAAATTAATTATAAATAAAAAAATTATGAAATTTTTACAGAATAATCCTTTTATCCTTAAGAACATTCTGTGATTTTTCCAAGGGTTGAAAAAGTCCCTGAGATAAGTTATCTATTTTCCATGAAACTTTGTAATTATTTTTTAAAAAATAATTATAAAAATTAGGAAATGGAAAAATTAAATTCAAAATCGGTTAGAAAATTTAGGGTGATGGATTTAAACCCTAAAATGACAAATCATAGCCTCTTAAAAGTTTTAAAGGACATTTTTTTTCCTTTAAGCTGAAAATTATTAATTATAAATTAATATTTAAAATCATAAAAAATCCTTTAAGACTTAAAACATTACTATGCTCAGCCCATTCCACATTGAACCAAGTCAATTTTGAGTCTAACTCCAAATTGACTCAAATCAAACTTTAATTAGGTCTAACCCATCATTAGACCTAATTAACCCCATTAAACCTTAATCAAATTAGGTTTAATACAAATCGAACCCTAATTAGGTCTAACCCATCATAAGACTTAATTAACTCAATTAAACCCTATTCAAATTAGGTTTAATACAAATCAAATCCTAATTAGATTTAACCCATTATTAAGACCTAATTAACCCTATTAAACCTTAATCAAATTAGGTTTAATACAAATCAAACCCTAATTAGGTCTAACCCATCTTTAGACTTAATTAATTAAATTAGGTTTAATACAAATCAAACCCTAATTAGGTCTAATCCATCATTAGACCTAATTAACCTCATTAAAACATAATCAAAATTAGGTTTAATATAAATCAAATCATAATTAGTTATAACCTCTAATTAAACCTAATTAACCTAATTGAACCTTACTTACATTAGGTTTAATTAACCCTAAACCATAATTAGGTCTAACCCATAATTAAATCTAATTAACTTAATTAAACCTTACTTACATTAGGTTTAATTAACCCTAAACTATAATTATGTCTAACCCCTAATTAGACCTAATTAATTTAATTAAACCATACTTACATTAGGTTTAATTAACCTTAAACCATAATTAGACTTATCCCTAATTAAGTCTAATTAATCAATTAAACCTTATCCAAATTAGGTTTAATTAACCTTAAACCATAATTAGACTTATCCCAAATTAAGTCTAACTAAACAATTAAGCCTTACTTACATTAGGCTTAATAAAACTTAAACCCTAATTAAGTCTAACCCTATTTCGACTTAATTAACCCTTAAGCATTACTAAAATTAAGCTTAAGAAAACTTAAACTGTAATTAAGTCTAACCCTAATTAGACTTAATTAACCTTTAAACCTTACTTAAATTAGGCTTAATCAACCTTAAACCGTAATTAAGTCTAACCCAAGTTAGACTTAATTGACCCTTAAGCCTTACTTAAATTAGGCTTAATCAACCTTAAACCTTAATTAAGTCTAACCCTAATTAGACTTAATTAACCCTTAATACTTACTTACATTAAGCTTAATCAACCTTAAACCCTAATTAAATCTAACCATAATTAGACTTAATTAACCCTTAAGCCTTACTTAAATTAGTCTTAATCAACCTTAAACCCTAATTAAGTTTAACCCTGATTAGACTTAACTAACCCTTAAGCCTAACTTAAATTAGGCTTAAGTAACCTTAAACCTTAAGTCTAACCCCAATTAGATTTAATTCATCTTTAAGTATTAGGTATAAGCATGACTTAAATCCTAAAGTCCAAATGAAATTCAAATCTTAGGTTCAACTTATATTAAACTTAATCTAACCAAATCTTAATTTCAACCCATATTAAACTTAATTCAGACCCATAACTTTGGTTCAACCTAACTCTAACCCAAGTTAACCTAAACTTAAGTTCAACCCATATTGAACTTAAGTCAAACTTCTAATTTAGGTTCAACCTAACTGGAACACAAGTTAACCCAAACTTAAGTTTAACCCATATTGAACTTAAGTCAAACCTCTAACTTAGGTTTAACCTAACTTGAACCTAAGTTAACACAAACTTAAGTTCAACCCATATTGAACTTAAGTCAAAATTATAACTTAGCTTCAACCTAACTTGAACCTAAGTTAACCCAACCTTAAGTTCAACCCATATCGAACTCAAGTCAAACCTATAACCTTAAGTTCAACCCATGTTGAACTTAAATCAGATCTATAACCTTAAGTTCAACTCATATAGAACTTAAGTTAGACTTATAACCTTAAGTTTAACCCATATTGAACTTAAGTCAAACCTATAACCCTATGTTCAACCTATATTGAACTTAAGTTGAACTTATAAACCCAAACTTAAGTTCAACCCATATTGAACTTAAGTCAAACCTCTAACATTGGCTTAACCTAACTTGAATCCAATTCATCCCAAACTTAAGTTCAACCCATATTGAACTTAAGTCAAACCTCTAACTTAGGTATAACCTAACTTGAACCAAAGTTAACCCAGCCTTAAGTTCAACCCATATTCAACTTAAGTTAAACTTAGGCTCAATCTAAACCTAAGTTAAACCAAACCTCTAGGTTTAACCTACATTGAACCTAACTCAAACAAACTCAGATTCAACCTAAGTTGAACCTAACCAAACCTCTAGGTTCAATCTACATTGAACCTAAGTCAATCAAAATTTAGATTCAACCTAAATTGAATCTAAATTTGATTTAGACTTTAAGTTCAACTCAAATTGAACTTAAACCTAGAATTAAATCCAAATTAATCAAATCTTGGGTTAAATTAGTCTAACCTAAAACTTAACTTAAATAAAAATCAGTCTAAACCTTGAACTAAAAATCTAAGTCTAAATCTTTAGATTCAAATTGACTCTAAAAATTCTAAAATCTAACTTATGTTAGATTTTACTTAATTTACGTCTAATCTACATCAGACTTAATGACATTTTGATTCAAATGACATCGATTCTAAAATCCTAAAGTCTAACTTATGTTAGATTATACTTAATTTAAGTCTAATCTACATTAGACTTAATACCTTTCAGATTCAAATGACATCGAATCTAAAAATCCTAACGTCTAACTTATGTTAGATTTTACTCAATTTAAGTCTAATATACATTAGTCTTAATACCTTTTAGATTCAAATGAAATTGAATCTAAAATACTAAAGTCTAACTTATGTTAGATTTTACTCAAATTAAGTCTAATCAACATTAGGATTCAGATGAGATTAAATCTAAAGTCTAACTTTGGTTATATTTAAAAACCAAATAATTAATCGGTTAATAAATTGCAAACAACCTAAAATATTTCAACCTTTAAAAATCGATAAAAGATATTAGAACTTAAATGAAAAATTAATCAACGAAGATCACTGAATGCAACTTGAATCCCAGTGTTCTTGATCTACAAGTATTTCTTGGACAATGCAATCCTGGTTGTTGACAGAAGTCTTCCGGTCCTGGTTTAAACATTTTTCGGACTAAGAAGATCAAGGCATCCGATGACTCTGGGACAATGGAGCCAATGGACATCTTGACCAGGTCATCTAAAAATTGAAACTTAACTAACTAAATCAACAATTTAAGAAATAAAATCAACATTATATCTTTTCTAAGAATAACTATGACACTGTTTTTCTTGTAGGTTGAAAACAAGTTCCGTTTAGATTTGCTTTGCATATTATTAGGGTGTGTTAACTCTATTTTGCAGGGTGACATTCTGAAGATGGGACAAAAAATGAAAATAAAACTAAAATGACATTGAAATGAAACAACGACAAAATAACAAAACCAAAATAACACAAAACTTAAACTTTTAGGATAGCCACAAAACCTAAACTTTTAGGATATCCACTAAACAAATACAAAAAAAAACCAAAATGACAATAAAATAAATGACAAATTACAAGAAAAAATCAAAACAACAACAAATAAAATAAAATAAAACTGACATAACAATAACGACATTGGCAAAACCATACCTTTAGGGTTACACCTGACACTTAGAATATGTTACCCCTTGGATTGAACATTGACATTTCTTTCCTTGATCTTAGAATTTCTCAAAAAATGAATGTTTGACGTTAATAAGGAGTTTTCTTTGGTAATTTCAATTATCTACGATGTGATTAACTATAGGAGCTTGCTCCTATAGGAGAGTTAATGAACTCAAAATAGAACCTCTGGTTATAATATTTTCTACATGATTTTCCCTATATGAAAACTTCAGTAATGACATATTCTGAAGACTTCCTCTATAGGTTTGTCATTTAACATTCTCTTTTCTCTATTTTCTATCATTCTTAGCCCTTACCCTTCATTTTTCTTATCTATTAGTTTATAAGGATTCTTGACATAATCTAAATAAGACAAGTTACTCAGGAATTAGGGCAATAAGATAGATAAATAGAGTGGCGATTCCTCAAAGTGACACACCCTTTCAAAACAAAAAGCCCCAGTACCTCTAGTATTGATGATGACGATAAGTCTGAACGCCACCAGGCCATGGGGAAGGCTTCTTAGTTTTGTTTTTTCAGGCGACTAGGCCAGTCGAGTAGCTAGCTGGCTCAGGGAGGTCAGGAGAGTTAATGGTGATGAGCATGGGGCTTGGGAAGGCTGGTGGCATATATGCTTTTGGTTTAGCCATTTTTAGGAGGAAATCCCCAAATTTTGGTGACCTTTGGTCCATGCGTCTACTAGGGTGGGCTAGGTAGTGAGCTCGAGGTCCTTGGGGTCTAATGGTGGCTGTGGTGATCGTTGGGTTGGACCATGAAACTTAGGTCAATCTTAGGGTTTGGGATAAAAATTACGGTCAGCTTGGATTTGGGTTTGGGTTAGGCATAGGTTTGGATTTGGGTCAATTAAGGGATTGCATTGGTTTATAAGAATGTCATGAAGAGTTTAGAATTCCAAATTAGTGAAATTGGGTTGGTCATGGGGTTGAATTTGATGCAATTTAGGGGTGAAGTAAATTTGGGGCAATTCATTTAGACATACATTTAGCGTTTGGAGTTTGACACGATTGGTCTTCAATTTGGTTTAAATTGGGTTTGGACATGATGAATCTTGATGTAGATTTATAATTGTGAGAGTTTGTGGAACTTGGGGGTGATTTGTAGAATTTAAGCATTTAGGGGTAATTTGGGAATTTTGGAAAATATTGGTGGATTTGGACACAACTAAAGACATTGGGAGGTTTAAATTGATTTTTGAGATATTTAGAGTGAACTTGAAGATTTTGAGGATTTTTGGGGTATGTGGGGCATTTTGGTAATTTTGGCAAATATAAGAGTATTTGGTTATTTTGTGAAAAATGGGGTGTTTTGGACAATTTGAGTGGTTTGAAATGTTTCAAAATGATTTTTATGTCAGAATTATCAATTTGGGCAATTTTAGAAAAGGAGGGTTTCAGGGGTATTTTGGTAATTTTAGAATGGTTTGGGGGAAGAAGGCATACGATGGGTGTTTTTGTGGAATTATTTCAATTGAGGATACTAATCCCAATGTTACATTTTTGGTGCCCTGAGACCAAGGAAAATCACATTATGGCTCCTTCATGTGTTGGTCTTAGCCACCCTAGCCCAAGGCTAAGGGTTGGGGGACCACCCACATGAGTTTCCAAAAAGAGTGGGGAACCACGTTAAGCATGCTTGGTTTAAGGCTTTAGGTTGTGTTTGGAAGTCAAGGGTTCAAGTTTGTGTGTGTGTGTACAAGTCTGACCAAGACCAAACCACCCAGGGCTAACCCTAAGGCCTGACAATCTTATAGGGACTTCTCTTGAGCTCCCTCATGCTTAGCTTCTTCCTACTAAGTGCTAGATGTGAGGACCAAACATCTGAAACTCAAAGAAGAGTGAAGAGGTGTTTAGAATTTAAAATAGGTAGGGTTCCATCACTAGCCATCTAGGATAGTCAACGGGAGAGTCTCATGGCTAGATCCTAGGCTTCTAACAAAGAAAGGCTAGACCTCAACAATAGTGTGGTCAACACTGAGCACAATACCTCTCCTGCTATATGTCTTGCATGACATCTTGCATAATCTTTATCATATGCTTGAGTTTCATTTTGAGTGTCCATTCATATACTCACCTTACTTATATGATTCTCCCAGTGAGGATCTTCACCCTTTTCAGGTCACTTCCTCCATGGCACACCCACACTTTCGGGTCACTGCTTCCACTGCACACCCATCTTTCAGGTTATTGCATCCATTGCATGCCTGCACTATCAAATCACTACTTCCATGACACACCCATCTATCAGGTTGCTGCATCCACAACTCTCCTGCCATTTTGGCACTGCCTCCATGCCACACCAATCATTCAGACCACTGCCTCCACGATACGCCATCCCTTTTAGGTCACTACCTCTAAGACACACCCATCTTCCAGGAAACGGTATCCAAGGTAGACCAACACTCTCGTGTCACTACCTCCTTGGTATGCCCATCTTTTAAGTCACTGCCTCCACGACACACCTATCCTTTGAGTCGCTGCCACTACAACAAGACCACCATTTGGGTCACTACCAACATGGCATATCCATCTTTCAGGTAGTTGACTTCATGGTACACCTACCCTCTCAAATCACTACATCCATGGCACACCCGTTATTTTGGGTCACTCCCTCCATGACACACCTGTTCATCTGGTCACTGCCTCCACGACATGCCCACCCTTTCGAGTCACTACTTCTACAGCACACCAACCCTATCGGGCCACTACCTCTGTGGCACACCCAACGTTTTGTGGCTCTTCCTCCATGATATAATAACCTTCACCACTTTTATCACATGACTATTTGCATTTGCATTTGTCTGTGTGCATGGATAGTGAGCCAGGCTCGTTAGGCGAGTGACCCCGTGTCGGTTGCGATGCCTTAACTAGCATTGCTTTCATGGTCGATCCTGAAGAGCATTGCAAGTCAAAGCAATTGGATTGATACGAATATGATTGTGCTAAGAATCCAAGTGATTTAACTCATGTTACTTTTCATGTTACGAGCTCGCATTTAATGGCCCTTATTTTAACACTAAAAAAATATACATATATTTTTCTACTTATTACATTCACCATCATTTTAAAACTATGCATGTAGTGAACTAGGTCATATGTAAGGCCAAATCTTTTTAAAATCCATCCTGGGTGACACCCATTATAGTCCTTGAATCTTTAGGATGGGGCCAGTTTGTTGATCCAAATAAAATCATATATACCTGGAGACTTACCCTATAGTTAGATCCTAGTTATGACACTTCTTGTTAGATGGTGTACTAGGCTACGATTTAGGATGCTAGGAATTATTTTTTTAATCCTTTGGTTATTTTTATCCACTGGTTTTCATGTGCTATCCATGCATCACATTTGTTCTTTTTAGCGTGCTCGTGCTTTTTATGCATGTTAGTATATTTGGTTGTTCTTCTCTAGAGTGTCATGCCTATACATATGCACACACTGATACCATTAAGGGGTAGAGTATAATGATTTCTACTAATAGTTTTCTTGCTAGTTAAGTTGAGATCCCCGATGAAAGGCAACGCTCAATATATGTCGCATGTTTGTTGGCTTTTCCAATAACATTATTTTCATGTAGGTTGAGTCTTTATTTTCTATTTCAAATATATTTGAAAGATTCCTTAGGTTATTTCTAAATTAGAAATAAGGTATGGCACTATTTTCAAGGTGGACGATGCATCGAATCATGTGATGAGGACCAAGAGGGGCAGCTCATGTCTGGTACTTTAAATTTGAGTTTGATATTTGTGTAGAAATTTGGGATTGGGCATATTTATGTCGAGTCTAACTGCTTTTTGTACTTCTTCTGGGGTATGTTACCGACCTAGCAACACTGACTTCTTTTATATGTTTAAGAGTGATTTTACTTTGTATTGCATGTTCACATGTTTGTATTACTTTTCTTGTATCTTTCTAGTTTATCTGGGATGTCACAATAATTACAATTTAGGCTCTCTATGACCTTAATGTTGTAAATTTTCTATGTAAAAATCTTAATAAAAGATCCAGTATAACCTAAAGCTTAGGCTTAAAAGATTCAAAACCTTTAAAATTTATCTTTTTTATTTTCATGCATAGACTTCGGTAGGTTTTAAAATGTGTTACATTGCATGGGCATAACTCAAGTCTTATAATAGGGCCTCCACAATATCTAAGGACCACTCTGGATAGTTATATCATTTGCGTGTCCTTGGGGGAAACCCCCATGCTTCTCCAAGCTGAATGGCTCAACATAGATTTATACTTAGAAGGTTGTTTAGTGAACATAAGTCATTAGAAAGGTCCCCAACCCCAATGGGGTGTAAGTCCTTTCATTGGGATCATTTCTAGTTTTGTTGCTAAGCCTCCCTTTCTCCTCAACTTTAGCGACATACTTGCAATTTTGGCAGGTACAAATCCCCCATCTTGGAGCTCCACCTAATAGTTATGGGATGGAGTTTCGTTCCTCTAATCATAGAGATACCGGGGTCCCCCATGGACTACATAATTAATGTTTTACTGATTAGGGATCTTCTAACATGGTGGGTTGGCTACTTTCATGACTAGATTGACTTAGGATCTTAGTAGCTTAGGATGATCCAACTGTAATACCATGACTCGGCTACCTCTATTTTCTAGGGAGTACTCCTCTTTTTTGGTATCATCTCAATAGCTTGATTGCCGATGAGATACAACCCATTTGGGATATGATGACTTTTCCTCTACCCTTATGGTTCTGATGTCTTTGATGTATCCAGGTTCCTCATTGAGGTTATTTGGTTATTTTGCAAGCTTCACATGTCGATGAGTATTTTACTTATGTAAGTAAAGTGAAAGGCTCACTCTCCGCTCCGTGGATTAGCTGGATCCTTAAATGTGTTAGAGCATTCACTAGTGAGATAACCATTCTTTGATAGCCCTTTGCTAGTTGTCACTACTTGTATGAGCAAAAATCATTTGGATTAAGAGTATTCTTGGTCAATCCTAAAGTTGTAACTAAATAATAGGGATATGTCCACTTGGGAGCACTCTTAATCGTAAAACAGGCAAACACACTTAAATTTTTGGTTTTGGGTAGTTTATGTAGGTATTTGATCGCTGAAAAATTTATTAAGAAATTCATACCTATTTTTGATAAAATTGCACTTTAAAGAAGGGTATTTTCTTTATTTTGTTGCAGGAATGAATAATTTAGGTGACAAAAGCAAAAATCATAAAAAGGAGCGAATTTGGAGCAAAATCATGCAATTTGTGCTGAGTCGCCGACGGCGAGATCGAGCTCGCCGACGGCGAGGTTACAAGAAGAAAATTTTGAAGAATTTATAACTGTCTCGCTGACAGCGAGCCCAAGCCCGCTGACAGCGAGATAGAGCGGTTTGAAGATCTTCTAGAAGCCTCGCTGACAGCGAGGTAGTTTGTCGCCGAAAGCGTGGTAGTTCAAATGGCACATATACATTGAACCTGGACACTTTTTGAAGAGATGCTTACACACCTCTTGGACCTTTGCTCACCTCTATATATAGAGGCCGAAAATCAGTAATTTGTGTGCAGTCTTTTGTGTTCTAAGTGCAATCTTTTAGTCTTTTTGTGAGTTCTAAGTGTAATTTGTGTGCAGTAGTGTGTCTTTAGTGAGTCTTTTAGTAAGTTTAGTGAGTAATTAGTGAGTCGTGCTGTACTGGAAGGAAGAGTCAAAGGAACTACGAAGAGTCTGTTTGGGGATAAATCGAGGTAAGTATTTGTATTTATTGTTTTTAACTTTAAATGAAATCCATGCTTAGTTTAGTTCTCATGCATTCTGAGTAGTTTATTAGTCTTTCTCCCTGTTTATGAAATTAAGTGACTTGATGAAATTAAAATAGAGATACTTATATATATATTAATAAATTGTGATAATTTTTACTTAAAACTTAATTTACTTTCAAACTGGCCATTTGAATTGTTAAAATATGTTGGTTATCAACTATAGTAAAAATTACATCTGATATTCGGGGAATTCAAAAGCCTTGGAAGGAGGGTGCAAATAAATAGGGAAATAATATCACTGGGCGTAGAATTGAGCATTTTAGTGTGACGAACTAAAATATTCAATTCGGTCCTATTGTTTGAGAGCTGAAGTGTAGATGTTAGCCCTCAAGTGAGGGGAACGTGGGAGCTATGAAGTGGCAGTCGGTATCCTCCCAGCCTAGCCGTAGATTCAGTAATCAAACATAGGATTAGTCAATATTCTTTACACCTGGACCAAAGGGTAAAGAATAGGAATGCTCCTATTTGTCAGAATACCTTAAAATTATCTATTTAAATTCATTAATCACTTAAATTTCTAAACAAGGGGAAAGATACTTTTTCTGAATAGTTAAGACTTATTTAGCAATTAGTTTAATTTCCTGCACTTTCAATACGTATTAATTTTCTACTTAGTTAAGTTACCTAATTAAAATACTTAGTTTACTTTATTGCGCTCAAATTTAGAATTCCAAATTTTCGTATACTATTTTAAAAATTATTATTATTATTTTAAATTAGTTGTTATTTAATTTTCTCTTTCCCTGTGGGATCGATAACCAGGACTCCACTAGAGCCTTGTATTACTTGATACGATACGTATACTTGCATAACATCCACAACATAAACAATTACAATTCTATACATATAAATAGCGGGGTCAAGTTTTTGGCGTCATTGCAATTAAATTAAAAATATCATAATATAAAATTGTGGGTCAGTATTCTTTCACATATACTGGTCCAAGTTGCTTCCCTCCGATCTTGTTTAGGAGGACATACTTGACATATCCTTGTGAGGTTTAGTGCACGAAAACTGGGGATTGACAAAAAAGCAAAAACTTACCAGTATAATCTCTAAAGACACAACCCAAACCTGCATCAAAATCAGAGAGGTTCTCATCAATGTTTACTTTGATCCATGGGAGAGCAGGCTTCCTCCAAAACATTAAAGAAGTGTGGCAAGGAGTATCGGATGGCTGATTAAGAATATGGAACCTGTAGAGATTAAGATCCCTTTTACATTAAATAAGTTTTGACAGAAAAGCCCTGCAGTTGGAAACCACCTGCTTGACAGAGATGTGAACTTTCTCAAAGTTACTTTGATTTCCTGCCACCAGATAAGACATTCTTAATTAAATGGAATAACCACCCAGCTTTACATGTTTCCAGTCTCCCCAATAACTTTTTAGAGTTTGCTAATGTAAAAGGAGTGTGTCAATATCAAGCATTTTCAGAAAGTCAAACCAACCCTCCTATGCAAATTTGCAGGTGAAGAACAGTCGTTCAATGGATTCCTCGGCATCATTTTAATGATTAAACCTGGAAGGCCCCCTCAACCCTTTCAGCTTTAATATATCATCTGTTGGCAGTAAATCAGAGAACAGTCTTCAGCAAAAGAAAGACATGGATGGTGTCAGGAATATTTTCCAAATGCCCTCTCCCTAATGAACACATTCTCATTTATAATGTTTAGTATAGATGAATTTTGTTAAGCTCTAGGTTTTCTTAGCTTTAACAATAATCTTGTTGCTTCGATTGGCATTAAAATGCACTCTGATAACTTGAGTGACTTTATCTTGCTTCAGCAATAAGTTAAATACATCAATGGACCAATTGTTTTCCACCCAGCAATCAGAGACCTTCATGTTTCGATTAACCTGAGTATAAGGCTTTGGATGCAATCTACCTTCAAGGTACCAACTGTCCAGCCAAAAGGATATGTGACCATTCCCCATATCCCAAATGAATAGATCTTTAGCTTGTTCTCTAACGTTTAGTAAATTGACCCATACCTTGGAATCTCCCAGTTTTTTATTAACATTGTTAGGATGAGAGTCTCTACAATATTTGCCCAACAAAGAATTTACCACAGTGAATCTTTCTACATGAGTTTAATCTAGAGTCTACTTAGGTTAAAAAGATTAAGCTGTTTCAATCCCTTAAGCCCAAGACCACCAAAAATTGTGGGTTTAGCAGTTTTCTGCCAACTAGCCCAGTGGAGTTTCTTTCTTTGGCCGGCCCAAAGAAGCTTATTAAAACACCAATCCAAATGAAGTTGTGTGCTTTTCTTCATATTGGTCATCTGCATGATATATGAGGGGAAGGAAATTAAGATACTTTTGAGCAATGTTATTCTACCTCCATTTGAAAAGAAAAAGTTAGTCCAGTTGTTCGATTACGCAGCTATCCTCCCACAAAATTCATCAAATTGGATTTGTTTAGATCTGATTTTGAGCAAGGAAACACACAAATATTTGAAAGAGATGGTGGAAGTGATGAATCTATTATAGTCTTTAATCCATTACTTAAAAGAGTCTATAGTCTTTTTATTGAAGAGAATGCAACATTTCTGTTTGTTGAAAATCATCCCAGAACATTTTTGAAAGTGTATGAGGCAAGGCTGCACCTCCTTCATAGCAACCTTGCTTGCATTAAAAAAATGAAATGAAGTCACCAACATAAGATAAATCAGAAACTACAATATTAGACCTATCAATGTATTTTATGTGTGAAGCTTTAAGATCTAAGAGTGCTTGAGAGGTAGTCCAGAGCCAGAATGAACATTGTTAGAGAGTGGGGGTTTCTGTTTGAGTCCTCTAATGGCATGAAAGAAGCCATATGAGTTTCCACTAAAGAGAATAGAGTATGCATTGTTCCTCAACCATCTTGAAATCAAAACATATAAATTCATAGAGAAACACCTTGCCAATAAAGAATTCAGGATGAATTCCAGCAAATGGTGGGTCGTATGCCTTTTGTAGATCCAATTTGTAGATCAATTTATCACCTCTACAAGAGTTGTACAAATCCAAGAGCATTTCTGAGCGAGCAATAAATTATCAGCTATTGACCTTCCTTTTAAAAATGTTATTTGATTAAGGTATATTAAATTTGATAAATGAGGTTGGAGTCTCCCCACAATGATGTTGCTGATTACTTTACTGATAACAATGGTACGGATTATAGGACAGAAATGACTCAAGTTGCTTCTATCAGTATCCTTAGGGATGAGATCAATACTAGAACAACAGATGTATTTGGGAAGATCAAACTCCCTAAAAATCTCTGAATAACCTGTACCACATCCTCCTTAATATTTTGCCATGACTTTTTATAAAAATCTAAAGAATTCCCATCAGTGCCAGCAGCCTTACTAGTATTATTGGAGTCCAAGGCTGCCCAAATATCTTTTTCAGTTGGCCTTCCAGTAAATTCCAAGTCCCTGGTATACTCCTAATCCTTCATGAAGAGGCTGTGATTAATAAGAGTTCTATCTCGAGGAGAAAAGTTAAGAAGTGTTTAAAAATAATTCAAAGCATCATTGACAATGACAGTGGAATCAATAAGCCACTCTCCTCTGTTGTTTTGAATTATGTGGATACCATTAGACTTTCTCCTATATTAAATAGAAGTATAGTAATAACTATTGTTTTTATCCCCATCTACAAATCCATTAACTGCACCCTACTATTTTAATAAATATTCCTTCCATAGAGTAAAAGTATGTTGTTTCTCAGTAGCTTGAAAAAGTGACTCCTCAAAAATCTATCCCAATGTTACAGCTAGCTACAACATCACAACATTCTGCTTAGCCTACTAAACCTTGCTGAAAATGTCACCAAATGCAGTCCAGTTCTACTTAGTGAGAGCCTTACCAACTTTTTTCCATAGTTTCCAAAATCTGACCAATGGATTTTGATAAAGAACATCCTTCCAGTTCTGTTGGATGAAATTAAGGAATCCAGAATGAGCTGACTACATATTTTGATACATGAAAGGGCTTTTACCAATAAGGAAAGAGCCAGCTATAAATAGAAAATGAAGCCCGTGATCAGAGCAAAACTAAGGTGAATTACAAGTGTGTGGAGGAAATTTTGAAGTTAGGAATTGTTTATCAAAATTTTATCAAGCCATTCCTATGTATGGGCCCTTCTCCAGGTTAAATATGGTGCTTGGAAGCCCAAATCAACATACAAGATTTTTGTATTTTTTTCATTAAATAAGGTCATCTTGGTAAGATGAGGAGGACTACCCAACCTCTTCTTAGATTGAGAACTAAGTAATTTGAAGTCCTCTCACCAAATCCCCCCCTCCCCCTGCCATCTGCCCCACAACCCAGCTAGAGGACATACTGTTGCTAATGGATTGAAGCTCTTCCCATAATTCAATTTCTTCTTTTCTAAAGCATCAAGCATATACAAGGTAGAAAAGCAATTGTGTCCCTCAATACAAAAGGAGAAGTGAACAAACTATGGATTATATTTAATGATGGACCAAGAAACCTCCTTTCACACAAGATCCAAATCTAATTGTTGGAGTTAGCAAAATGATTAAAGCTATGGAATGTTTTGATATTTTTTTTGGGATGCTTATGAACCATAGGTTTCAGAATAATTATAGAGAAAAATCTATGTTCCTTATTAAGATGTTGAAGTCTTTTTAAGGATTTAGGGTGAGTTATCCCCTTGATGTTCTAGCACATGATATTAATCATGATAGGAGGCTTGGATCTCTCCCTAGTCAGCTTAGTGAGAGATTCCTTATTAGATATATAAATGCTGCCACTAGTTAGAAATCAATCCTACAAGTCCCCGAACTCAAGTAGACCTTTTTTTCTTCTTCATAGCTTTTTCAATTTTCCATTCTTCCTCAAGAATTTGCTACAACTTTTCATCATCTACAGGCTCTCTTGGAGATTCAGGGGGTGAAGATGCAGTCACCTGGCCCATTTGATCTTGTGGCATAGTGTCATTTTCCAAGGATTAAACACATCATTTGGTTCAACTACTTGTGTAATATTTTTAAGCTTAGGCAAACTAGGAATAGGCTCTAAAATGTTTCTCTGTTGAGGTAGGCAAACCACCTCATGTTGAGGAACCAATGCAATAACATGTGTAGCATTAAGAGTTGCATTGGGGTCCTGTACTTGCTTGGTACTGAGATTGAGCTATGAGAGTTGGTGTGCATCAAATTTTCCAATATTTTTTTTTTCTAGAGTTACATCAACAGGCATTGAGCCTGAAGAAGTGGTTTTCAGATTAGGGTGCAGCTAGTAGCACTTATCATTGGTAAGGCCAAACATTTCATAATGATTACAATAGTATGGTCTCTTTTCCACCACTATCTTATGCCAATAGCCACTGTGAGTTGTTCCAAGCCATATATATTAGCTAATAAAAAATAAATATACATAAATGGTTTATATATATATATATATATATATATATATATATGGGTGATTCATTAAAACTAAACAAAATCATTATAGAGAGCGAAGGAAGGGGAGAGCTAAAGTGTCCCCATTTAACAAAAAGGTTAGAGGAGGAGAGAGGGAGGAGAAAACTAATATGTCTTTAGAATTTCTACCTAGTCTGGTGAACTAGTTGGCTGGTCTGTTGCCTTGTCTAGGTAAAAAAAAGTATGCAATTTGAAAGATAGAGTGGAATGGTTGGATCGTATGGAGCCACTTTAATAAGTACCAAGGAGCCTCTTCAGTATGATTAATAATTCTGACTACCGGTTGAGAGACTGTTTCCATAATAAGCTCAACAAATGACACCTAACAACAATGAGGATAGCCCAATGTAATACAATCAATTCAGCTTCAAGTGCATCCAGAGCAAGAGCAGGTGAGTAGAAGAACTTATGATAGGATCCATTGGAGTTTCTAAACACACCACCAATACCAACATCTTCAGCAAAGTAACTACCTTAAGTGTTAACTTTAATCCAATCCATTGGTCTTTTGGTCAAAAACATAAGAGAAATAAGCGGTGGCTGGGGTGAGTAAGTTGAGGGTGACCGGCTATTACAAATATTGCGGATCTCTGGAATTATATCAGCTTTTGTATATTGGAGATACAGTGAGGCTATATGCATAGGAGAAGGATTCAACTCATCGTATTTGGTTTGGTTTCTAAGCATCCATATAAAACAAAGCACAACATAAGGAATGGGTGAAGGATTAACAACATTCCAGTGAGCTCAACATGTAGAAAAAGGCCAACTCAGATGTAAGCTCAACACATTGATGTGATTCAAGATATTAGTCCGAACCTAGGCACTTCAAAAAGAGAAGATCCAGAGTTTCAATATCTTGGCAACATTGGCATCAGTGAGAGGGGCCTCTCAGACCTTTTAACTTGAGGATATCATCAGGGAAGGATTTCTTTTCATAATCTCCAAAAAAAATGACATGGATGGGGGTGAGAATCCTGCACCAAGTAGCTTCACCCTAGAAGTTATTATCATTGAGGAAAAACTTTTTGTAAATATAATAGGAATGTTTATGTGAATGGTCTTGCTTGATAATCAATTTTTCTATCTTTGTAGAGTCAAATGGAGTGTTCTTAACAAGTGAATTTTGGGTATCATTTAAAAGAGTATTAAGCACACGACAGTTCCATTGGTTTCCCTCCCAGTAGTCCTTGAACTGAAGACAATAATTAACAACATTTGGATTGTGTTGAAGAAGGTCCCCATTACTGACCCAATTGTCTAGACAATAGTTTACATGCCCTTCACCAAAATTCCAGAAGAATAGCTCTTTGGCTTATTCCCTACAACTTATAAAGCGAGACTAGGTTTTAGAATCCCATAATTTTGTGGAAACTAAGGAGTGCACCTCCTTACAACATTTACATTTTTCATAAACTTTGCCGATATTAAGTTTTGAACTTAAATTCTTATTCACAACTTGCAAAGGTTGATGAACCTGAGGTGTAAAACTTTTGAATGGGTTAACATAGCTTCAACCAACTCATCCAATGTACTTGTTTTCTTTGACCTGCCAAAAGGAATTTGTTGAAAATCTTTCCCAATGCGTTTTGAGTACCTTTATTCATATCAGACATTTGAAGAATACTGGATGGAATGGCTGTTAGGATGCTTTTAAGAAGAGTGATCCTACCCTTATCAGAGAAAAATAAGAAGTCCAACAGTTCCGTTGAGCATTGATTTTATTCAAGGAATCATTGAATTGAGTTTGTTTTATTCTTCCTTTGAGCAACTACACCGCTAGATATTTGAATGGTGTTGAGCCAGTGCTGAAACCAGTAAATTCATTGATCTAATGTTTAGTGTTAACAATTGTTTTAAAGCTGAAGAAAATCTGACATTTTTGGTTTTCGAGTGTCATCCTCGAAGTTTGTTAGAGTTATATTAGACAATTGTTAATATCCTTGACTGCAGTTTTAGTAGCTTTGGAGATCATCTACATTGGAGAGGTGGCTTACAGTAAGATTAGATATGTGGTTAAACTCTAAATGTGGAGATTGGGAGTACAGTTGATATAAATATCTAGAGTGGTAGTCAAATGCCAAAATAAAGATAAAAGTGGATAAGGGTGCACTTTATTTAATTCCCCTAGCAGCATGGAAGAAGCTATGAGTATTGTCATTAACTAAAATGGATTCCTCATTGTCTGACAACCACCTCTCAATTAAAGTGATGAAGGCCACAAAAAACCCCTAGCTATCAAAATATTAGATATTAAATCCCAATTAATAGGATCATATAACTTCTTTAAATTAAGTTTGAAGATAACCTCCCCCCACACTACATTTTTTGTCAAGGTTCAACAGAAGCTCCTGTGCAAGCAGTATATTGTCACCAATCTTTCTACCTTTCACAAAGGCAGTTTGATTATCACTTATAAGACTATGAAGGTGAGGTTGGAGTCTATGGACCATAATTTTTCTAATAATTTTGGAGATGAAAATACTAAGGCTAATGCGTAGAAAATCATCACAGGTTTACCTTATTATGTTTTGGGGACAAGGGTGATAGTGGAAGCATAGAAGTACTTGGGGGGGGGGGTTCAATACCCAAGTAAAAACCTTGCACAAACTTAATAACATCTCTTTTGATAATATTACAAGCTTTTTTATAAAGATCAGATGAGAAGCCATCTGGACCAGCTGTTGTATCATAATCTATAGAATTAAGGACAGCCCAAATTTCATCTTCCAAAGGTAAATGATTAAGCTCCAAATTAGTAAAATAAGGTCTATCCGCTAAGAAGAGATCTTGATTAATAGAAAATATGTTCACCAGCCTATTAGTAAGTAAGCTTTGGAAATACTAAACAACATCTTTAGCAATATCTTATGCATAATTGAGTGTCTTCCCCTCAGAGTTCTTAATAAACATAACCATATCACATCTTCTCCTGTAGTTAATGCATGCATGGAATTACTTTAAATTCCTATCACCTTTGATAAATTTAGTAACTGTAGATTTCTGTTTGAAGATGGTTTCGTACATAGTAATGTCAGAAAGGAGAGTTTCATTGGCCTTAAAGATATCTTATATATATATATATATATATATATATATAGATATGTATATATATATATATATATATATATATATATATATATATATATATATATATATATGTATATATATATATATATATATATATATATATATATATATATGTATATATATATATATATGTATATATATATATATGCTGCAGAGAAGCTCCGGAATTTATGGTGGGTTCTTGAAGTTCATTTTCTTCCCAATCCATGCTGTGTTAAGGATTGATTCATTTCCTTGTTCTTTGATTTCTTGTTCTTCCCGGGTGAATTCAATCCCTTTGAATTCCTTGGTTTTTTGGCATTCTTTCCTGTTTTGGTTCTGGATTCTTGTTTGTTCTGGATGGCTGTTCAAAATTTTCCTGGGAAGGCTACCTTTGTGGATGTAGTGGGCACGAATTTAATTGACAATACTGATAAACTTGTCTTCCCTCAACTCTATCATGATGCAGTTCAAGGTAAAGGTGGATGTTCCTTCATCAAACCAATTATCAAGAAAGGTGGGAAACCTGCTTTGATTTTTTCCGATGCTGAATTGGCTTCCTTGGTCGATGTGCATAAGTTTACACTTGTTGGAAAGTTTCAATATGGACATCCCAAAATGGAGAGAATTAGGAAAAGTTTTGAAGATCTGAAGCTTATTGGTAATTGGAAAGTTGGTCTTTTTGATGGTAGGCATATTATGATTAAACTTTCTAATGAGGAAGATTATGCTAACCTATTTTCCAAGAAGTTTCTTGTGATGGAGGGTATTTACATGAAAATCTTGAAATGGTCTCCTGATTTTGATTCTAATCAGGAAGCACCTATTATTCCTGTTTGGTTTAAAATTCCTAATCTCAAATTGCAGCTTCTTTAACCACCAAGTTCTTTATGCAATTGGTACTGCTTTGGGTAAGCCACTTAAATTAGATCTCGCCTACCTTTAACTGTCTAGACCTTCCTTGGCAAGAATCCTTGTTGAAAGGGATATTACTCTTCAAGATGTTGATGAAATTTGGTTGGGATCACCACATAATGGTTATTGGCAATCTATTATAATGGAACAAAGACCATTTTATTGCAATCATTGTAAAATGTTTGGTCATACTAAGGAAGTTTGTTATAGAGTTCATCCAAATCTTATGCCATCTAAATTCAAGACTGGGCCGCAATCGATGTAAAAAGAGGGAAGAATCTAACATCCGTCACTCTTATTCCCGATATAATAAATGAAATTCCCGCCGTGGTTAAAATAAATCCAAATGTATCTAAAGATTTCACCGTTGTTATGGAATCTGTCGAAACATCGGTTAATGTATCTTCCCGTAATAACCGTGCAACCTTACATAACCCTATTGATCCAGCTTCGCCGTTGTTTCGATCCTATTACTTCGTTGAAAACCCTCTTATCGATTGTACACCCAATTCCGATTCTCATTTAACTATTACAAATGCTAACATTGAGTTAGCCAAAGAACAGGATTCGATTGTTCTCGGAATTATTGTTGAGGATACTCAACTTATAGCTATTCCGGAAGAAGGTGGTAATTTAAATTCGAAGGTTCTTTCAATGAAGTAGTGAAGGAGGATGATGCTCGTTATTAGAACGCATTTATCTCTTTATCGTGCAAGGGAAGTTTCACCTACTATCATCAACTACCCTATATTCCAAAACTCTTCACAAGACATGAATACTATTTCTTCAGATCCGTTGAATGTCGTTAATACCGAATTGAAGGATGATTGGATGGTGCAAAAATCTAAGAAGAAGAAAGAATTAAAGCAGTTATCCTCGACTAATATTATCCCTTCTACTACTCGCTACTTTTCTAGTGCTTACTAGAGGAAGTAAATCTTCCCATGATTAACTTTTTATGCTCGGAATGTAAGGGGAGTGGCTAACCCCGGCTCCTTAACGAATTCTTAGTCTTAACAGTGGTTCATAAATTTTGGGTGATTGTTCTTCTTGAACCTTTGGTGAAAAAGAACTTTGACTGCATTTTTAAGGAAGTTTCCCGGATTTTCTTTTGTTTCTAATTCTACTAATAAGATCCGGATTCTTAGTAGAAAGGAGTCGAGAATTGATATTCTTATTGATCATCCTCAATTCTTACATTTGCACTTTGAGCTTGATCATTTAAAAGGCTTTGCTACTTTTGTTTTTGCTTCCTCTACTATTGCTTGAAGATCTCAACTTTGGTCTCAATCGAAGATTATTGGACAACAAATGGATGAGAGTTGGATAGTGGGAGGAGATTTTAATTCTATTTTACACCCTAGTGAGAAGAAAGGAGGAAGAAACCCTAATCTTCAAGATATGCTAAATTTTACTAATCAAGTTAGTGCCGCTAACCTATTTGATATTGGTTTTGAAGGTTCTCCATTTACTTGGAGAAGAGGCTCTATCTATGAAAGATTGGACGTAATTTTTACTAATCAACTTCGGCTAGATATGTTTAACTTTTCTAAAGTTAAGCATTTAGCTAGATTTGTTCTGATCATGCTCCCTCGTTAGTTCAATTCTCTCATTTTTCTAATACAAAACAAAATTCTTTCGGATATTTAAATGTATGGTCTTCTCATCCTACTTGTTATCAAGTTGTCAAGAATAATTGGATTCTCCCTACTCATTATTCTCGCTACTAATCCTTTATTGAAGTTATGGCAGCTTTCATAAATCAGTGGCTAAGGCTTTAATTAGTTGGAATTGGACCGAATTTGGGAACCTTACTTATAATATTCAAAAAGCTGAAACTATGGTGGCCCGAAGTTGAACTTCAAGTGGAAAATGGAAGGAAAACTCGATAAAGATCCGCTGGAAGCTAATGATTTTCTGCATTCAGCCTTATTACAAGAAGAGCTCTTCCTTCAACAGAAAGCATCAGCTAATCACTTACTTCATGGAGATAGGAATTCAAAATTTTTCCATGCAATAATTAAACATAGAAGAGCCCTTAACACTATTCTGAGAATTAAATCCATTAATGGTTCCTCGGCTTTCTACTTCTCGGAAATTGGGGATGATGCGGTTAATTATTTTCGACTCTTTTCTCTTATCAAGATATCAATTCCGATGTCTTCTCTAATAACCTTATACAACCGATTTACAATTGGCTAGGGAGTGCCAATTATCCAAATTACCTAATGAAGATGAAATGTTATCTCGCTATCAATTCCTTGGATAGCAACAAGACAAACTGGACCAGATGGATTTACTCCCGATTTTTACAAGAAATTTTGGCAAATTATTAGATTGGATGTTATTGAGGTCGTTAAGTATTTTTTCGTGGAATGGACCTTCCTAAGTACTTTGTATCCTCTTCTATTATTCTCATACCAAAGGATAAAAAGAAGGAGTGTTGGCATGATTTCGTGCCTATTAAGCATCACTTCAACTTTTTCAAAAATTATCAGCAAGCTTCTTGTGTCCGAATTCAGCCTTTCCTGGATAGATTGATTTCGTATAATCAATCTGCCTTTGTTAAAGGAAGAAGTATTAGTGAAAATATCTTATTGGCTCGAGAATTGCTCACCGATATTGATAAGCCTTGTAGGGGGTCTAATCTGATCTTTAAATTGGATCTTTCTAAAGCTTTTGATACAATAAGTTGGTCTTTTATTCTCAAAGTGCTTTCTGCCAAAGGGTTCAGTTCTGATTGCTGTGAACTTATTTCAAGGTGGTTAAGTAATAATCATTATAGTATTCTCATTAATGGTGAGAGCAAAGGGTTTTTTCAAGCTGGTAGAGGCATTAAACAAGGAGACCCCCTTTCTCCTTATATCTTCATATTGGCATTCGACTACCTCTCTAAGCTCATTAATAATGTTCAGCTCATACATCCTTATACCCGGCTTACAGACAGCATCTACTCAATTGATTACCCATCTTGCTTTTGCCGATGATGTCATAGTGTTCTGGAATGGTAGTAAGAACTCTATAAGATGCTTAATGAAGACTTTGTCTGAATTTGAAGAGGTCTCCGGTATGACTTTTAACAAGTCCAAATGTCACTTTCTACTCAGCTCTAACTTCAATGTTAATGCTAAGAAGTGGATAGCTGATTTCACTGGTTTTAAGGAAGCCAAATATCCTCTCGAAGTATTTGGGATTTCCTTTAATCAAAGGTAGACTTAAACAATCCCACTATGATGATGTGGTATCTAAAATTTCTGCTCAAATTCAATGTTGGACAAATTCTTTTTGTCAAATGGTGGTCGAATTACTCTTCTTAAGAGTATTTTAACAACTTATCCTCTCTATATCCTCCAAATGATCAAGATGAAGAAAAGTACACAAAAATTACTCTCAATTATCTTTAATAAATTTCTTTGGGAAGGCCATCATAGACAAATGCATTGGACCAATTGGGATAAAGTTTGCAAGCCTATTGCCAATGGTGGATTGGGTTTTAAAAGTTTTCAACAAATCAGCTTTTCCTTTTACCGCAAACATTAGATTAACTTTAGAGCAAAGAATTCCTTATGGTTTAAGTTTTTGCATGGGAAATACCGCCATAATATTCATCCCTCTCAAGTTCAACTGAAGATTGGAGATTCAAATAACTGGAAGCATTTGCTGAAAGTTAGAGATGAAGTCGAACAACTTTTTGTATGGGAGCTTGGGGATGGGCAAATTCATTTTTGGAAGGATAAATGGTTCTTTAATGATTCATTGATGGAACATAATGCTCATCATTCCATCCAGAAAGTTGCAGATTGTTGGACCAATTCTAAATGGGATATCAATAAGCTTAGCAGCTGTGTTGATTCAGCAACTCAAAAGAAGATTCTGAATATTCCTATCCACTCAACCAAAAGAGACAGATCGGTCTCAAAGATTCCCCCAAATCAAAGCTTGTCTAAATTCCTATTTAGAGATACCTGTCCTACTAATGATTGGGGAAGAAGCTTTGGAATAAAATGTTAACACCTTCCATATCTTTTTCTCGTTGGAGACTTTTTAGAAAGTTTCTTCCAACAGATGATATTTTAAAACTCAAGGAATTCGTGGGCCTTCTATTTGTCATTTCGCCATTCCGATGAAGAATCCATTTCACACATTTTTATAAGATGCTTTGTGGTTCAAGATGTATGGAAATCTGTTTTGGATTATCTTGGGCTATCTTCTAAATTCTTTTCATGGGTTAGCATTGAATCTTGTTGGCAAGATTGGAAAAATTCTATTGATTATTATATCCCTTTTATCATTTTTTGGTTTCTCCGGATGGAGAGAAATGATGTCCTTTTTAATAGCAAGGAATGTTCCGTTCAAGATATTTCCAGTGAAGTGTCTAACTTATATTCACAAGGCTAGACAAATACCGAATTCTACCAGTACTCCTATTATTAACAAGGTCAAGCTTGTTATTTGGAGACTCCCTAAGGCTCCTCGGGTTAAAATAAATACCGATGGAAGTTTTTCTTCAATTGGTGCCGGAATTGGGGCTCTTTGCAGGAATCATCAAGGTAATTGTATTTGGTTTCTATCTCGCTCCAATTATGGCCGCAAATAGCTTGAAACTCGAAATAATTGCTACTTACCGGGGTCTTAAAGCCGCCTTCCTTAATAAGCAAAATTTCATTCATATGGAGATGGATTCATTGCTTTTAGTGCAAATATTGTTGAATGAAGTTGCTGCTCCTTGGAACATTCTTATTTGGGTTAATATGATCCTCAAGTTATCCTCAAAGTTAACTATTATATGGAGTCATGTACATAGAGAGGGGAATCAACCTGCAAATTGGTCGGTCAAGAGAGCTTCTTCTAGGAAGGGAATAATTTGTAGCTCAAGCTCTTCTTTTGAATTTTTATCCTCTTCCTTTTCTGTTTTTAGAGCTCTTTTACATGGGGATGTATTAGCCATTCCTCATGTCAGATGTAATAAAACCACCTTATTTAAATAAATTACTTTTTTTGTGGTAAAAATATATATATATATATATATGTATATATATATATGTGTGTATATATATATATATATATATATATATATATATATATATATATATATATATATATATATATATATATATATATATATATATATATATATATATATATATATACATACATAAGAGGGAAGACTCCGTCTGTCGGCTTCACTTCCCGAGAGATGACTTCTTTAGCCGAGGCTATTAAATTCACCATTATCGTCAGCTCCAGCTTCGGGCATCTCAAAATGGAGTCGGTCGACATTTCTTCGAACAACTGCAGCTTGTTGGCCAATGGAAATTGGGAATCATGGATGGCAGTGCATCTTTCGATTAGGATTGTCTAGTGAAGAGGATTATGCCAGGCTTCTTGATATGGAAGTTCTACATATAGCTAAAACCAATATGAAATTAATGAAGTGGTACCCAGGTTTTGATCCTTCAAAGGAACCCCCCATTAAACCCATGTGGTTCACTTTTCCAAATCTCCCCATACAATTATACCACACACATGCAATATTTCAAATTAGCAGAGCTCTGGGAACTCCTCTGAGAGTGGATTCCCCTACCTTTGAGACTGGGCAGTCCTAAGGTCGCTAAAGTCCTGGTGGAAAGAGATGTGTCCCTTCCGTAACTCGGACAAAATATGGATCACAACCTCGATGAAGGTGATGGATTCCGGCAGGAAGTGATCTTAGAGCATAAAACCATTTTCTCGCCAAGCATTGTAGAATGTTTGGACACTTGAAAGAAAAGTGCTACGGATCGAAGCCCCCATCAAAAAACCAAATAAGGCCGTGTTGTGGTATCTCCTACTATTGACCCCGGGCCCCATAGTGTTCCCCAACTCCGGGTCGTTCTTCAACGAATTTGTCGAGGAAAGCTTAGGGGAGACTCCGTCCTGTGGGCCGCACCTGTAGACCTCCCACACAATGGCAATATCAACAAAAAAGGCAAGGAGTTCATCCACCAGGTAACTACAATAGAGGAGGAAGATATAGAAGAAACTGAGGAAGAAATACCAACACAGGAGCAGGAGCCTGGACCTGCTCAGGACACAATCAACAATATGCAGAATAAATTGGAAGGTGTTTGGCAGACACAAAAGGCTAAAAAGAAGAAAAAACTTACATCAGAGCTCATTAAATTAGCCCCCCAACCACATCCAAGCAATGAAATCTATGCTCAACCAGGCTCCCCCCGGTACCAGTAGGGGCAGGACAAGATCCCAATCCCACCTCTACCACTCCCCACTACCCCAAAAATCATTAGATGTTTAATTTCCTTTGCTGGAATATTAGAGGGGCTTCTCACCCCCTCTCTTACAAAAGATTGCTTCATCTTTACAAGAAACACCAGCTTTGGTGTATTGCCTTACTTGAACCCATGGTTCAGAATAACCAGAAGAGATGGCTATCCAGGTTCCCTGCGTGCTCCCTTTTCACTAACACCTCTAATAAAATCCGGATTATTTGCGGGAAGGAGATCCAATGGAGTGTGAGGATTGATCATTCACAATTTGTTCATCTCCACCTCAGCTCGAATGGTTTTGAGTTAGATGTCACTTTTGTGTATGCTGGGTGCACTAAGAGTGCAAGGCAGGAGCTGTGGTCTGAAATCCATAGGATCAGCATTTGTGATAACTCTAGTTGGCTTATTGGGGGAGACTTTAATTGCATTGCTGCCACTGCTGAAAAAGTTGGGGGGAGGACCCCTCACCTCACTAAACTAACTGAGTTCAATGACAATATTCAAAGAGCTGGGCTTTTTGACTTGGGTTTCCATGGGAATCAGTTTACATGGAGAAGAGGTAAAATCTGGGAAAGGCTTGATAGATTTCTGGCCAATAACAATTGGCATCAAAACTTCCTCCACACTACCATATCCCATTTAAACTTTGCAGGGTCTGATCATAGACCACTCCTTATTACCATCACTGCTTCCTCAAAGGCCAGCCAACACACACCCCCCCCTTTCAGATATCTTAATTTTTGGTCATCTCATCCCAATTTCCTGACTTTGGTGTCTATACTTTGGATCCCTGGGACCCATGCAATCCTTTTAAAACTCTCCAGCAATTGCAATTACATGTGGGAAGGAAGCTTAGGTCTTGGAGCTGGAACACCATTGGCAACATCTTTCAGGAAGTTGCCCAAGCTGAAAAGGTTGTGGCTGATCTTGAGACTCGCTGCTGCCGCTGATGACTCTTGTTGTGGGGATTTTGTGTCTGCCCAGGACAAACTCCTTACTCTTATTGATTGGCAGGATCAGCTACTCAGGCAGAAAGCTGCTATTAGCAAGTTCAAAGAGGGGGATAGGAATACAAGATTTTACCATGCTTTCATCAATTACAGGAGGAAATGTAATGCCATTCATTCTATTGTGAATGAACAAGGGCAGCTGCTTAGAGATGAGGTTGATACTGCCATGGATGCTGTCAAGTTTTACAGGCACCTTCTCACACAAAACACTCCTGACAGACAATCCATTGATCCTCAACTCTTCAGTAAGGAGTTTGCTTACACCCAGTCCCTTATTCTGGATGATATTCCCTCTCGTGAAGAGATTTGGGTGGCTCTAAGTTCCATTGATAGCTCAAAGCAAGCAGGCCCCGATGGCTTTTCTCGCTGATTTCTATAAGAAAACCTGGAATATTTGCAAAGCCGAGGTTACTAATGCCATCCAAAGCTACTTTCGTGGAGTTGATCCGCCCCAGCATTTCCATGCATCTACTATGATCCTAATCCCCAAGATTTCAGCCTACCAAGGACTCGGAACCGAGCTCGTACCCATCAGCCTCACTTCGTCATCGCAAGATCATCAAGCAAAATTTTGGTGGGAAGGCTACAACCCCATCCGGACAAGATCATTAACCCTACCTGACCTGCTTTGTGAAAGGCAGATCTATAGCTGACAATGTCTTGCTTGCCCAGGAGCTGCTGCTGGATCTTGATAGGCCTTGCAGGGGTGGCAAACTTATCTACAAGTTAAACATTAAGAAAGCATATGACACTGTTGACTGGAATTTTGTATTGGAGGTGCTGAAGGCTAGAGGTTTTTCCCAGAATTTTTGTCAACTTATTAGCAGATGGCTTCACCAAAACCACCACTCTCTTCTCATCAATGGTACTCGTTGGGGGGTTTTCAGACAACTGTGGGTCTCAAACAAGGAGACCCCTTATCTCCTACTATCTTCAACCTTACTATGGATTATTTTTCTAAAATGTTGGAAGCTTATGTTTCACCTTATCATTATGCCAACTACCATCATAGATCTAACTTCACCATCTCTCATTTGATGTATGCAGATGACATTATATTATTTTCCGTGGCTAATAAACTCGCAAGTCGAAAAGTCCTTACTTGCATTCATCATTTCCAGAACAGCTCAGGCCTACAATTCAACCATGCTAAATGTGAGTTAGTGTTTCCTAACCACATTGCTTCTAATGTATCTCACTGGATAGTTCAGACCACAGGCTTCTCCAAGGCAAACCTTCCCATGAAGTATTTGGGGGTACCTCCGATAAGAGGTAGAACCAAACAGGTCCATTTCGATGAGATCATTGGTAAGATTCACACCAAGCTCTCAAGCTCGGGCTCACTCTTTTTATCCAATGGTGGGAGGATCACCGTCCTCAACAAGCATTTTAACATCCTTCCCTTCCTACATCCTTCAAATGTCTTGTATGAAGAAAAGTACCGTAATACAAATTGAAAGAATTTTCAATAGATTCCTATGGTCTTGGAACAGAAACATATTGTCTTGGGCTAGCTGGCAAAAGGTTGCTAAACCCTATGAGGCTGGTGGTTTGGGTTTCAAAGGGCTGAAACAGCTTCAGCAGGTGAATTTTTGTAAACTTTGGATCAACTTCAGGCAACAGAATTCCCTTTGGGCTAAGTATATGCTTGGGAAATACTGTAAAGGCACTCACCCGACTTTAGCACAGATCAAACCTGGGGCTTCAAGAATCTGGAAGCACTGTTGACCTCATTTTTGATGAGGACTTCTCTTCTTCTTTGTAGTACTTAGGATCTAGCCTCAGGCTTTTCCTTCGACTATCCTAGTAGGATTAGAATCGGGACCCACCACTTAGAAATTCAAACCACTTCTTAACTCCCCGCAAACTCCACAAACTTGATTGTAGACCCCTAATCACCTAGAGGGTTGAAATCAAATGTGGAAGTTTAAAGGATGAGTTCCTATAGGACTCTTTCGGCCTTGGGACCGCCCCGGTGGCTCCGGTCCGGTGAAGGGTCGACTTACACACACACTACACCTATACACTACACTTTCACACACCTCCTAAAAACACATCAATACCCAATTTGACCTCCCGACTCATGCAGTGTGATTCACATGGATGGTCTTTAACCCCTAAGCCCTCGGCTAAGCAGGTTAGGAACAACATAACTGGGTGCCTCAAATGAGTCCCTTCATGGCTCATGTGGGCTTGATATGGCTTCATGGCTCAACCAAAATGATTTCATTCCACTTACATTCACCCAAGCTTCAATTTTCCAAATTTTCAATTTTTGACCCCGGACCCCTGACCCGCCTAAATTCTACCCAAAACCTTGAAATTACCCAAATTTTTCAAAATTCTCCAAAATCACCCAAATTCCTCAAAATCAATCCTAAACATTCCCACATTACTCAAATTGATCATCCATACCCAAAAATACCAAAAATTCCAAAAAATACCTCTCAATACCCTCCAAATACCCAAAATGCCCCTCTTAGCCAAAAAAAATCCAAAAATTCAGAAAATTCCCAGAAAATTCCAGAAAATCCCAAATATTCCCAATTTCATTTTGTTCAACTACACCATGGGCCAATTTTGCCAATTTACCCCACTTTTATCAAAACCCCCAATTTGGCCCATTTTAACCCAAAATGAACCCAATGTCAAACCAAACCTACCCAATTGACTCAAATTCTGGTCCAATTCAATTCTAAACTTCAATTCAACATTCCCAACACCAATCTAGGCCAAATTCAAGTCCAATTTGATTGACATTTGGATCCAATTTCACTTTTGGCCTTAAAGCCCAATTTGGACCCATGACCCAAACTTAGCCCAAACTCACCCAATTCAACTCCAATTAACCCCAAATCTTTTCTAAACCTTCCTTAACATCCCCACAAACAAAACAATAACATGATTTGCCCAAAATTTAGACCCAAACCCCACTCAAATTCAACCCAAAGCTAAAAGGCCCAATTTTGACCTAAACCTAAACCTAGCCCAAATAGGCCCAAACCCCAAAGTCAAAACCCAACTAATGCCAAAACCTCTTTGAAACACTCCCATAAACATTTCCCAACATTTATTTTACATCACTTTCAACCCTAGCCCAACATTGGCCCAAGTTAGCCCAATTTGACCTACATTGGCCCACTTACCAAATGAACCCAAATTCAAACCAATTCAATTCCAAATCACACCAAATTGACTCCAAACCATTCATGAAACATCCCTAAACCAATTGCAACATTTATTTGACATGGTCCCTCACAAAATTTTTACCCAAATGCCCATCCTAAAATCAAAAAACCCACTTCACTAAATCGCTTTAAAAGCCCATCTAGAACCATTTCAAAGAGCCCAAAATCTACCCTAAAGCCCATATGACATTTTCATTTGTCATCCATTTAATCAAAGACATTTCCTAAGTTCCAATCCCATCATCAAATGATTCCAAATCAAGCCCCATACAAATTCCTATCAAAATACCAAATTTTTCTTAAATCCATTTCCATGAAATTGACTTAACTTTTCCCAAGCCAAAGATGAGCCATGAAGCCATGCATGAGCCACATGGAAGCCATGAGAGCATCTTTACATGTCACCATGCCATTTTGGGCAAAAGAAGGAGACCCTTTCCTTAATCTCCTAAAGTCATTAGCCTTAAGCATGTTTCCCCTTAACCAAGATTTAATCTAAATATTCTTAGAAAGAGACCTCACCACCTTCGACTCAACTCGACCTAACTTATTCTCTCACCTAAAACCAGTGTCATGGGGAGGTGAACCCAACCCAAACACATGGGTTGACCCAAACCAAGCCAAAATGGCCTCTTCCCCATTCCATTCCAAGCCATCCCCTTTACACATGGCAAGGCCCAATCGACCGCACTAAACCCCACCCCGACCCACCCGGACCCGAGGGTGACCCATGCCCGCCGGCCAGCCTCCCGGGTCGCCGGAAAACTCCATGGCCGAGACATGGGGAGGAGCCAAACTTTGGAATTCCACCTCGCCGAGCCGCCCCATGCCCAATGGCCACCATGGCCGTTCCGCCCTCGACCTAAGCAACTCGATCCCAACCCTCGGCCATCCCTGTGAGGCCCTCCACCCTCTCCTATTTAAACACCACCCCCTCTCGGCCATGAGAGGTGCTGAACCAGACCTTACTGAAACTCTGCCAAAATTACTCTAGATCACTCTCCATACTTAGAGCAGTTGATCCCCAGTGCCAATTTGCCCTAATCCCCACCAACAGAGCCCAATTTCTCAGCCAAAATTCCACCCAAAACCAGGACACTTCTCCACAAGTGGATCAATCCTTAAATTGATTGGTCCTACACCTTCACCGCACCAAGGGAAGAAGTCCACCAGCAAAAGCCCCCTCTCCGTGCCACCCATCCGTTCCGTACTCCAAGCTTTGTGATCGGGCTTGGTCGAAATCATACCTAGGCAATTCACTGCACTCAGGAGACTTCATCCGGAGCTTGCCGGGATCCAATCGAAGGTGACACAACCCTCGTATTGAAGCCACACTTCTCCGAGCAAAGGTATGAGCTAACTCTTTATCCCGAGCTTCCGGAGATTCTCCATTTCAAATGCCTTAATTTCAATGCATGATCACCGTATAGATGTGTTCGTCTCTTCAAGACGAATCCATAGTAAGCACGTAAACACGAAAATCCGTTAAGTATCGAGTGAGATATTAGTGGATTTAGTGTGGACGGTTCTCGGGTTAGGAGGCTTGGGGACGATGAACGGATGCCGTTCATTTAATACACGCGCGGACGGACGCGCCAGGATCGCGCCGGATGAGGAGACGGAACGATACAGCAGGGCCCCGGAGCGCCGAGTCGGATGGCGGCATCGAATCGAAAGCGCCACGCGGCGCTTCGGAGC
Source organism: Papilionanthe hookeriana x Papilionanthe teres (assembly GCA_022702705.1). Taxonomy (NCBI): domain Eukaryota; kingdom Viridiplantae; phylum Streptophyta; class Magnoliopsida; order Asparagales; family Orchidaceae; genus Papilionanthe; species Papilionanthe hookeriana x Papilionanthe teres. Next base: position 20,441,106 of record CM040424.1, on the reverse strand, counting down.
CGCCTAGGATGAGTCGCCGCCGCCGTTTTAAATAGAAAATTAGGGTATTTTCTTATTTATTTAATTCCCTAAACTTCAAACATGCATAACTGTGTGTAGAAAAATCAGAAAAATAAAATAAAAATACCCTCTTGCTCAGTGAACAGAGGAGAATAATGTGGAAAAGAAATCATTTAATTTCATCAAGTATTTTATTTTTAATGATTTATTTACCCTCTCGCATTGTTTTAATTCTCCATGCATATAGGAAATTCACCATGGCATAAGACCGTAGGGCTTTGAAGCCTCTGAATTTGGGAACATTCCCCGAATTTTCCAAAGTCGAGGCCATCCCTATGAGAAGTTATTGATTTTTCAAATTCATGTGGCTGTTTCTGAGCATTTTAAATCCAATAATTAGCATGTTGTGAAATAAATTCTAGGAAAATTTGGTGATGTTTCTTATAACCAGTAGGACCCTAGGAAAAATAGGTTTTGAATTAATTCACTTGGAATAACCCTAATCGGCTTAAACACCCAAAATAGGTCCTTAATTAATTAGAGCTAATCATAAACTAAATTGACTTGAAATCAATTCTCCACCGACCTTTAGGATCAGTAGGAACCCACCATAAAAATTTGAAGTCAATTGGACTTCGTTAGCCCTACTAAATGGGTTGATTAAGCCATTTAGCCAATTTAAACTTTAAAAATTCATAACTTTCAAAATACTTTTCAAAAATTCACCAAATTAGTTTTGGAGTCTCTCTGATATTAGGGGAATTTAAGAAAATTAAAATTTCAATTTTCTAAAAAAGTTGATTTTTTGTATTATTTTAATATTTTAATAATTAAAAAATAATAAAAATCACAAAAATAATAAAATTCACCAAAATGTCACATTTTGAATTTTAGTCACTTAGGAATAAACCCCATATTTTTCTTAATTCTCTATGATGAGATATTAAATTTTAAAGCCCTAAGGCAATTTTAAAATTAAAAAATGTATTTTCTAGGATTTCCACTAAAATAATTTTAATAAATCAAAGAAAAATCAGAAAATTATAAAAATTAATTCTCTGATTTCCTTGATATCAGAGAGATTTTTAAAAAATATAAAATTCATTTTTCAACCTTTATTTTATTTTTAAATTAATTAATACTCCAAAACTCAAAATAATTATAATAAAAATAATATAATTCAAAAAATCACCAAAATTAGTCCAAGTGGTCCTCTGGTCATTAGGAATGTCCCATAATTTTCTTAAGGATAGAAACTCTTCCTTGGTCATATTATTAAATTTTCCTTGGAAATCCTTATTTTCCACCAAAAATAATTACATAAATAAATTAAATACAGAAAAATCACATTTTCTCCTCTAATGTCTTTATTGACATATGAGTGAAGTTACATAAAAATTTCAAGTTCATTTGAGCTCAATTTAGTGAGTTATGAAATTATTAAGCTTGAAGGGCAAAATGGTAATTAAAATTGTAACCCTTAATTAAAACTTTAGGCTTAATAAAACGAAAGGGTAAAATATTTGATCTTAATCTGATTTGGATGATTGAAATTTAAATAATTAAAGGGTAGGAACCTATTAAAAAATTTAAAAATAATTAAAATGAACTTTAATTAAAATAATTAATTAAATTTGGAAGAATAATAAATTTGGAATTATTAAAATAAGGATGTTATTAGGAAGAAATTTGTTCTTTAATTTAAGAATCCCTAAATTAATCATCTCAATAATATTTAATTACTAATTAAAATGATAATTCAAATTTAAGATTTAAAAATGCTAAAAGACTTAATCATTAAATTAAATTAAAGTTAAATTATTTAAATCAAACCCTTTTAAAATAAAATATTAAATTAAAATTAAAAATGAAATCAAATTAAAATTTAAATTAAATTGATCTAAATTAAATTAAATTAAATTAAATTAAATTAAATTTAAACATATTAAATTAAATTAAATTAAATTACATTAAATCACATTAAATTAAATTAAATCAAATTAAATTAAATTAAATTAAATTAAATTAAATTAAATTAAATTAACTTAAATTAAATTAAATTAAATTAAATCAAATCAATTTAAATTAAATTAAATTAAATCATATTATACTAAATTAACTTAAATTAAATTAAATTAAACCACATTAAATTAAATTACATCAAATTAAATCGAATTAAGTATAACATCACCTAAGACATAAAGAATTTAAAAATAAATCTAAAACAACTCGAACACTATTCCAAACTTAAATCCATTAACTGAAATTAAATCATAAATCATTTGAACATCCATTTGCCCTCGAAAGCTCTTGTTGTCATAACTCCTAAATGGAGTGTTAAGTGAAGTGTTACTTCACTTATAGGATATTCAAATGTCCTAGTTCACTGAGCAAGATAACAAACTTAAACTCCCGGACGATTAATTCATTTGTATAATTAAATTCTCTTGGATTTTAAATAATCCTAGAAATATTGAAAAGATGTTTAAGATTTGTCTTAAGCACTTCCTCGATATGATAGGACATTTATAAGAACAATTGAACTTAATTGTTCTTCGATGAAGAAAATCGTCCTCAAACCCAAAATACAAGAACCTAGACATCATAGGAGACGACTAGCTATAGGATTAGAACTTGGTAGAAAACCATAACCCTTCCTTTAGCTTTACCTAGAATCTATTTTAAATGCTTAAATATTCTAATTACGCTTTAAGTGCAACTTGGGATGACTGGAAGACCCTCCGGTACTCTTTTATTTTATTTCAATTTATCTTATTGAAATTTATTTAATCGCATCGCACTTACTTTTCTTGCATGATAAACAACTGTTGCATGAAAACCCACACCTTTAGGATAGTCCCTAAAACTGAAACCAAAACTAAATTAAAAGTCATTACAAGATAAAATTCACCGCCACAACATTTCAAAATATAAGACAACTCAAAATTTAATCACAAACAGAACAACAAAACTACAACTACAACTAAATTAAAACGTCTTGTTGGATGATCGGAATACCTCGGATGATGTAACCTACGTGTTGCTAACGGGATTTCCCACGGTCTAAATGAAAGTGTGGAACTCATTCAACTGAGTTTAGAAAATTCATCCGGACTAAGTGAATCCGATAAAAATAACGATGTCTGAAGGATGGAACCGCGGGATCTTAACCGGTGTTGTTATAATCAACTTTAAGATTTGTTTAATTAAAATGTTAAAAAACACCCGGATTTTAAGATTTTCTCTAAACCAGAACACTTCTCTCATCTCCTCGATTTATGACTTCTAAAACTAAACCTCTCGCAACAACAAGGAGCTCGGAGCATGATGGGCAAGCACGAGCCATCGTCATCGCGAAAACCCGAGTCTACTTCAAAGAAAACTTTCCTTAGAACTAAATAACCAAACCATAGGACTTCGAGGTAGTTTGCCTAGTGCAACATAAATCCTCAACTCTTTGTTAGGCATTTGGATGATCATGTCATGTAAATTAAGCCCTAACCGGTCTTAGGACTCCGAGGTAGTCGTCCGATACGACATAAACCCTCACATCTTTGAGGTTGTTTGTATGATTTTATCATACGAAAATAAGTCCTAATTAATTAAAATTGGAAAGATCAAAACATTAAATAAACATTAGAAATTTCATAAATTCAAGCCAAACAATAGGATAGTCGGGAAATTACCGAAGTTCGCTTCGAATCCGTGATTTCTCCTACCTTTCTTCCTTTGGATTCCCAAAATAAAATGTTCCAAATTTGATCCATTCCCTATTGAAATTCCAAAATTCAATCCTTTGAAAGTTTAAACTTTGAAATTCTTGAGAGCAGAACTACTGATTATTATCGAGAGTTTTCTTAGGTGATTCTCATCACTTAAGATGTAATTAACTATGTGGCTCGCCCTTATAGGGAATTTTAACAACCTGTGTAATATAAACGCCTATTTAATGTTTTCATATTAAACAGGGGAACTTGTCAGCCTTATAAAATTGGTTCGCAGACCAAACGGATGTCACAAACCTTTCTAGTTTATTTAATCGAGCCCCATTATCAAGCAAGCGTGTCTATTCTTCGAGATAGTATACACGGCTTGTGGTGCGGCGCTCGTTTATATAAACTATTCGGGATGTGAGATCAGTTTGATTTCATATCTTAAAATTTTCAAATTTAAAATTATTTTTCAAAATCAAATACTACTTTTCAAATTATTTATTTAAATTAAATTAAAAATGCGCCGACAATTTCTGTTAGGCGACCCCTTTTAAAAATACAACACATAACCTAAAAATATGCCGACAATTTCTGGCGACTCCGCTGGGGAACAATTCCTCTCTCCATTTTTAATCAGATAGTTTTGCTTTCAAAGATCGGTAGTGCATCCATGTCCCTAATGGATCAAACTACCCTTCTTTCCGTCGAATACTATGTTCATTTCTATCTCGAACGAGTATAGCCAACATTCTCTCGGATTTAGGAGCCACCGTTTAGACACCCCTAAACAGAGAGGTTCCGAGATTCTTTTGCCTCATTTCTGAGGTGGGGTGGACCCCCAATAGGTGTTAGTTTAGGAGTGATCCTTCGAGTCGAGAAGTCTTGCATAAGACTTTCCTTTCCTTTCCAACTCAGAATCAGATTCATTACCTTCTCTACACCTTTGAACATTCCGTTCTAAATAAACAAACCCTCTAATGAATGACTCTTTTAACAAATATACATGAATAAGAATGTGTTCGGACTCTTTTCGATTCCTTTCTTTCCGTCCCGATGAGAAGAAGCATAACTCGGGACCGACAATCGAATCTACCCCGCAAAATGGAAGCCCCAAAGCCGATTTTCTCCTTCACCAATGGACTGGACTTCGCTGTTTACAAGGATGAACTGCCCGACAATGGGATCATCCGATTTGGACAAGGATTCGAGAACACAAATGTCAAGATCGCTGACGTTACCCTTATCGCACTGACAAACAAAGTATCTGAAATTGAGAGACCTTTAATCGAGTTCAACCTTAAGTCAACTCAAGAGTTTCCTCCCCTACAAAGGGTTCCAGCTGAGAGGAGTACTGCTGTCCATAGAAGGACCGTTATCTCTACCCCCACTGGTCTAGTCGTCTCTGCACCTACCCCGGCTTCCGCCAAACTGAAGGGGAAGGAAGTTCAAATTTGTAACGAGCATGTTACCGTAGAGGGTACAGATTTCCGTGCAAGACCTTCTGTTTTTGAAATTGGGTCCAGCTCAAGGGTTCCACCCCTAACACGGACTCGCAGGAGAAACAGAGGTAGGAAGATCGCCGTGAAGCGCCGCAGCCGCCGAAGTCGCTTTCTTAGAAGAGATCCCTGAGTACACACCACTACCTGAATACATACCATTGCCTGAATATACAACCCTCTTGGAAGGAAGTAGATTCCATCCCCTCTCCGCCGCAGCTGACGAGGAAAATGTCCGCAGGATTGCTTCTACATTACCTCGACCCGCATACTATAGCGACAACAAAAGGAAAAGGGCTAGGGTTACACCTTTTGCCCGATTACGCATCGTGATCGAGAAGTTAGCAAAGAAAGAAAAATGCCCCGTATCGGAAATTTTAAGAAGGATAGGGCGGGTGCCGCCAAATCCCGTCTCGGGCTACGAGTAGAACTCGCTATCGCCGCGAAGAGCCAAATAAGAAGATGAAGGCTAGTCCACCCGTTGTCGTTTCAGTGTCTACGCATCGTGGAGGATACCACCTTCCAAGCATTCGGCCGACGTACCATCCGGTCCTAGGCCTTCTCGCCGCTAGAAGGATGGTATGGCGTCCCACTACCGCCAATTAAGACCGAAACAACGACTCGTAAAAGGAAAGTCTCGTCAGGAGACTCGAGTCCGAAGAAAGTGCTACCGCAGTAAAGGGGACTCATGAGAAGGAGACCCGACAATTATCACATGACAACTGCAAGGATACACAGAAAAGACCACTAGAAGATGCTATGGAAAAGCTAAGAACTGATATTCGGCGATTAGCAAGAGAAAGAGAAGAGAAGTTCGGAGATGAAGTTGACTCGTCAGAATTCATGGATGATGAATATGCATAAATTAACATGGTTGAAACGCGAGCTTCGTCGACTTCACAAGGTGCTCCCGCAGCTCGCGAAAGAGAGGAGCCGAAGTAATGAGGAGGCAGCTTCAAGAGAAAGATGATACAATCGCCCAAATGACAAAAAGGATGGAAGAGATGGCTGTAGCCCTAGCCACTCTCCAAAGTCAAGTCCAACCCCAAAGAGAAACACCCCCAGAAGTCATTCACATCGTATACGGAGGAAAGGAGATTTCGTCCGTCAACGGGGATGATCAAATAAAGAAGGATACAACACAAAGCATGATTCCAGAAAAGGATATCAAGAGCTTGGTGGAACAGTAGGTGCGAGAAGCCTTGGCACAATCAAAGAGCGGGACATCCATTCGGACGGGTAGACCTTACCCTGAAGAATTCGACGCTGTCCAATATCCGAAAGGCTTTGTACCACCTCCGTTCAAGACCTTTGATGGAACCGGAAACCCTCGAGAAGATGTTGCACATTTTCATGCCGCTTGTTGCAATGCCGGCGGAAGTGATGCCTTACTCTTCGTACAATTTGTCGCCGACTCGTCGTGGATCGCCTTTGATTGGTATGCAGAATTACCAAACGGTTCGGTGAAGACATTTTCAGAACTAGAGAACCTCTTCATCAAGCGATTTTCGAGAGCTCAGCACCACATCACTATAGGTGATTTAGTGGTAGAGAAGCAGAAACCGAACGAAACATTGGTGGACTACATACTTCGATGGAGGAACCTAAGTATGAAGTGTGAGCCGCAGCTACAAGAACAAAGATGCAGTCGGCATTTTACTAAAAAGCATCCATGGCCCGATAAGCACTTCTCCTCAAGGGATTTACTATTAAGACTTTCGAGAAGTTGTTAAGCATGGCCGGAAGCCTCGCAAGAGGAGGCGAAGCAATTAAGTTTCACCGACAAAGCAGTACAAACGAAGCCCGTGAAAACTTTTGAAAAGAAGTCCGGATCGTTGCAGAAGACTCGACAAAGGCAAGCAACCGATACAAATACCGTCGAACGGCCGCAAAGAACTCTACACAGATTACTCAAGAACCCCGACCCAGACTATCACTCATCTCAACAAGATGAACAACCGCCTCGTCCGCAACGTACGTTAAGGGAGCTTCGAGCAGGAGTATCCGTTCAAGAATGAGGCAAGTGCCGAAAATGTTCCGCAGCTTGATGAAGACTCCGCATTTCCAACTACCGCAGCCTAAAAGACCGAAGAGGTCGACAAGAAAGGTGATCCCAACTTTTGCCCTTACCACCGGATGCTTGGGCATAAGATGTAAGATTGTATTACCTTCAAAAGTTGGCTCAACGACAATCTTCGGAAAGGGAACATAACAATCCCGAAGGAATACATGAAGGAACCCCAGAAAGGAGGTTCCGTCAATGTTATCTCGACGGATCTCATTGTTCCGATAGATCCCTATGCGACTGACGATGGATGGAGTACCGCTTGGACAAAGTCTTCGAAGAAAATTTTGGATCGCATCCAAACCACTTCGGTGCGAGCTTCAATTCAAAGTTCGAAACCTGTCGAGTCGGCACTATCACTTGCGATAGAAGAATCACCTCAACAAGAGACGACTGAAGAAAAGAAGAAAATTGACGAAGAAGAGAAGACCAAGGCTCCTAAGGCTAGACTAGGGGCTGCTTATCCTAGGATAGTTGTTTCCGATTCGGGGAGAAATCCCTCGAACCTCCGACTCGTATGATTATCCGCTCACCCCGGTGGGATCTTATAATGATAAGGGTTATGGCGTTGGCTACGTTTTGATCGTTTCTAACGATTACGTAACTAGCGACAATCAACCTAATCCGGACGTCGATTCCGATACAAATGACAATTCTCAAATCATACACAAGCTCGACGATCACAATGACAAAGAAGACATCCACCAAGGAGGCTACGAAAGTTCAACAAGCAACGAATCTATTTGCGAGTTTCGAGGAGCTCCAGTCACAATAGAGTTAGAGCCTTTAGACTCCGAAGCTAGTCCTGAAGAATCTGTCATTCCAATTCAGAAGGAGACATCAGCAAACTCAATACTAGATTCAGGAGAAATTACAGAAGTCAACTTAAGAAGTGGAAGAGTTCTACCTCCGAGAATGGGTCCGAAGGACAAAGGAAAGCAGGTGGTTGTTCAGGAAGAATCAACCCCGACAGAGGAAATACCCATTCGGGAAGAAAACGAGGCACATGAACATAAAGTGGACTACAACGTACTAGCCCATCTTAGGAAACTACCAGCCAAATTGAGCATCTACGACGCTCTCATCTTATCAAAGGAGATGAGAGAAACTCTGATCAAGGCCTTACTTGATCCAGAAATTTGCTTAGCTCAAATGGCCGGAGATTCCTTAGATGAGGTTTGTTCGTTAAAGGAACAGCGAGGTGCCACCTTCACTGGACAATGATCTACTACTTGGGACAGCAGACCACAACCGACCGTTGTACATTTCGCTTACAATCGGGAAGTTTACACTCTCCGTAGTATTGGTGGATCCAGGAGCATCAATCAATATAATGAATCTCCGAACGCTAGCATACTTGGAAATTGATGCTCGCGAGCTCGGCGTACAAAATGTTATTAAGAGGATTCAACCGTAAAGGAGAAAGAGCCCTCGGCTCAATAACACCGCTAATGAAGACCGGTGACTTGGCAAAGACAACCGCGAAATTTCACATAATCGATTCGAAACGTCGTTCAACGCTCTACCGGGCCGACCATGGATACATGAAAACAGGATGGTACCATCATCTCTACATCGGTGCATCAAATACTACGATGGAGGAGAACAGCTGCATCAAAGGTGACTTACAACCATTCTCCGTACATGAAATTGGAATCCATGAAGATGCAAACTTATTACGCACCCCCGAAGAAAACAATCTTCTCCAGAGATACCATAACAAATGAAGCAAAGGAAATTTGGGACGACGAAGAACATGAAGTTCTAGTCCAACAGTCACTCACCACTCCCTTACGGCGAGATGGTGAAGGTTTCTCCACAACTCGCATCCGAGGTCGAGGCCGGGGACGAGGTCGTGCGCAGACATTAGGACAGCTGGACGGAGGAAACCAACCATCAATGTTGATTGGGAAGATAGTTCCGAAGAAGAAAAAGAAATCAAACAAGAAGCAACGATAATAAGCTCGAAGAAGCCGCAATTTAGAATCCCTCTCGAAGATGAAAGGAACGAGGAATACAAATCGATGTACGAGAAGATTAACCACTATGTACATACTATGACCCTGACCACGATCCATTCTAATAAGATCGAAGGTATGGAGGTCAAAGAGGTACGTAGCGGTGGTGCAAAGCCAATCAAATTCTACCGTGGTACTCCTTCCTCCAAAACTCGAAAACAATGTACAACTCGAAGATGCTACTTCATCGAATTAATGGAATTACCTTTCGAGTGGTACTCTCCCCGTGTTCAAAATTTAATTCAGCCGTGGTTTCTTACCTCGATAATGGACAAAAGGCCAATCACAACATTTTGAAAATTTATGGAATAACTCCGGTCGTCCACCTAATTCAAAGCATGGTCTCGGATTCGGCACAAGTAGGATCGGCCGACGATACTGAATTTTGCTTGGTTGTCACTTGCGAGTCTAATGAAATCTGCATGGAAACTACAGAAGAACTCGAAGATTTACAAGTTGGAGACGCTCCACCAGAATTCGAAGAAGAGATTAAATCTACAATAGATGAGTTAACGGAAGTTAACTTAGGTACTAGCAAAGAACCTAGACCTACCTTTGTTAGCTCCTTACTCAATAAAGAAGATTCCGAAGAAATAATCAAGTTATTAATGGAATTTAAAGACCGTTTTGCTTGGAGCTACGATGAGATGCCGGTTTAGCTCCGCAGGTCGCAATCCATAAGCTAGGAGTGGATCCTACTTCTATCCCACCGTACAAGGCCCCGAAGAATGCGTCTAGAAATCGAACAACAAGTCATACTCGAAGTTAAAAAGCTAATAGACGCCAAATTTGTCCATGAAGAACAATACCCGACTTGGTTAGCCAACGTGGTACCGACCGAAAAAAGAATGGTCGTATCGAATTTGTGTAGATTTCGTAGATTTAAACAAGGCATGTCCGAAAGATGAATTCCCTCTACCGATCCCGCAATTAATGATCGACATTGCTTCAACACATGAAATATTCTCATTCATGGATGGATCTTCGTGATACAACCGGATAAAAATGGCTCCGGAAGATGAAAAACTTACATCATTCGTAACGCCGATCGGAGTATATTGCTACACGATGATGCCATTCGGATCGAAGAACGCAGAGCAACCTACCAAAGAGCGATGACAAGAATTTTTGATGATCTCATCCACAATCAAGTCGAATGCTACGTGGACGATGTGGTCATCAAAAGCAAAGTAAAGGAAAACCACTCGTATGATTCGAGAATTGTTTTCGAACGATTAAGACAATTTAACCTTAAGATGAATCCCTTAAAATGCGCCTTCGGGGTCACGTCCGGAAATTCTTAGGATTCGTTGTCCGACATCGTGGAATTGAAATCGATCCGGAAAAGATAAAAGCCATCTTAGAAATGCCGCCTCCCAAAACCTTAAAACAACTACGATCTTTTCAAGGGAAGTCGGCATATCTTCGACGCTTTATCTCGAACTTGTCGATAGGTGTCAGCCTTTCTCGCATTAGTTAAAAAGGACGCCAAATTTATTCGGGAAGAGAAATGCCGTAAGGCCTTCGAGGACATTAAACAATATTTAATGACACCTCCTGTCTTAGCAGCCCTGGCCTCGTGTAGACCGTTGATACTTTATACCGCGGCTTTAGACGACTCTCTCGGAGCCCTCTTAGCTTAGGTCAATGATGAGGGTAAAGAAAATGCTCTTTACTACCTAAGCCGTCGTTTACTTCCGACGGAAATAAGGTATCCCGCAATTGAAAAGCATTGTTTGGCCCTAATCTTCGCCGCTCAAAAGCTCGTGCACTACATGCTTTCTCATAAGGTCAACTCCGATCTCGAAATTTAATCCATTGCAATACTCGATGACCCGTCCAACACTTTCCCAGCAGACTTGCCGTATGGTCAATGATATTATCGCAATTCGATATAACTTTCGTGCCTCTTCGTGCCGTAAAGGGACAAATCCTAGCAAACTTCCTCGCAAGACACCCTTTGCCGGCAGAATCTCCTCTCAATGACGACTTGCCGCACGAACAAATAATGAGCTTAGAAGACCCCGATGATCGACGTTGGGAATTATATTTCGATGGAGCATCTTCATCACATAAAGACGAAGAATCGCAAGTGATAAGTGCCCTGTAAGGCAGGGATCTGATTAATCTTTATAACACCGGAGCGGGGATGTCGAGATACTCCTACCACTCGACGCAGCCGTGTACAAACAACGAAGCGTAATATGAAGCCCTCATAACAGGACCGGAATTAACTATTCAAATGGATATAACAGACATCAACATCTACGGGGATTCGCAGCTAATCATTCAACGATTGCTCGGACAAGACAGGATTTCAAAGCCAAGACTCGAGCAATACTTCCAAAGATGCCATGAAACCGTTGGAACAAATTCCGAATGTGACGATCTACAAAATTCCTCGGAAAGAAAACGCTTTAAGCAGATGCGTTAGCCCGTCTCGCAAAAGAATTTGCCTCGCTTGCAAGATGAATCGCTGGAAGTGTCGAGCTCACGGACGTCAGTCCTATCACGACTCGACATGACATAATACACAAATCGAAAAAAGAAGAGGAATCAATTGCAACAGAGGATGTAAAACACGTAAGATCGGCGACAACCATTAATAGACTACCCGCAAACAAGAAAACTACCGGATGATAGGTCGTTAGCCCATCGTATCAAGAAAAGAACTCGTCCTACGCATTAATAAACAATACACTATACGTAAGGTCTTTTGATCAAATGTGGCTAAGATGCCTCGAGCGGGTCCGAGGCCCGTGAAATTGTTAAAGAGGTGCATTCGAGACTCCGTGGCGCTCACCGACGGGTCCAAAGATGAAAATGAAAATTAAAAGACTAGGGTACTACTGGCCCTCGATGATGACCGACTGCATGAAAGTCGCTAAGAGCTGTCACCAATGCCAAGTACACGGAGTGGTTCTACACCAACCTCCAAATGTGCTACATCCGACAATTGCGTCGTGGCCGTTTGAATGTTGGGGCACAGATATAGTGGGTCCGATAGAGCCACCATCTTCAAAAGGACATCGTTTCATTCTTGCGGCTACGCATTACTTTTCCAAGCGGCGAGGCAGTTCCACTCGTAGAAGTGAAAGCACATCACGTGCTACAATTTTTCAAGAACCAAGTTGTATACCGTTTCGGAGTGCCGCGCAGATCATCTCGTATAATGAGTCAGCATTCAGAAGCACACAAATCAACAATTTTGTCAGGAGACACGGAATCGACTGGCAATATTTAACAATTTACTACCCAAGAGCAAACGGCCTGGCTGAGGCTTTTAATAAAACACTCGTTCAAATTTTAAAGAAAACTTTGGACGATAATAAGAGAAATTGGCACGAGAAGTTGTTAGAAGCCTTGTGGGCCTACCGGACAACCTTCAGAACTCCCACTCAAGCTACACCTTACGCTCTGGTATATGGGTCCGAGGCAGTGTTACCTTTAGAGGTCCAAGCCTTCCTTCACTCGAGATTGCGACTTGCAAACAAAATTAAGACGAAGAGAATGCCAGATTACGACTAGAGGAATTAGAAAGCCTAGAAGGGAAAAGACTTAGCAGCACAGCAGAATTTAGAACTATACCAAGCTAAGATGGTTCAAGCCCATGACAGACTGGTCCGCCCAAGAACCTTTAAAGTTGGTGACTTAGTTCTCGTTCTCAAGAGACCTATCCTTGCACACCGCAAGATAGGAGGAAAATTTGAACCTACTTGGGAAGGACCGTTTGTGGTCGAGGCAGCTTACTCAGAGGCTCCTACCGCCTAGTAAACCGCCAAGGGGAACGACATATGCTTCCGATCAATGGACGATACTCGAAGAAGTATTACGCTACCCGATGTTTCGAAGGAATGAATTTTTCATCCCTAGAAGCACGGGCGAGGTAATTACTTATGACCGGGTCCGAACCCAAAAATAATAAAAAATAAATAAAATCATGATGATAAAGTTTTCCTTGTTTCCTCTTCCATGTCAAAATCTCTTTCCCGATCTTATCCCACTTCATTCCCGTTAAATTGAAAAATACAAAAGTAATAATAAAAAACTGTCTTTAATAAACATTTTCTTAATGTTCTTGTTCTTAGTACAGCCCCCCGATCCTTTTCCTTGTCTTTTCGCAGGAAATGTCGAACGGCGGTTGGTCCCGAACTTTAGAAATGGCGTAAGCCTTGCACTCGATGAAAAGAGGGTGAAAGATGGAGCGATAATAGAGATTGACTCGTACTTCGCACCGGCAGGCCCGCAATACGAGGAAAGTGACCGGGTCCCAATCGACCGAGAGGAACCGCCCAGCCGACAAGACTGAAAGTGGGTGGCCCAAGCCACCAATCCAAGGAAGAAGAAAAGAAAAACAAACACCGAAGAAGACAAGAGAATCAAATCTGTAGTCGCTACAGCAGAGGGCAGACTTGTCAGCGCCGCGCCCACGGAAAATCAGGAAGTACGAAGATCTACTCTCACGGCAACTCAGCGAAGAAACAAAAATCGCCGTATCCGCAAGATGTTAACTAAATTAGCAACGGACCAGCCGCGACGAGGCAAGCTTGCTACCGCGCACATACACTTCAAGGACACCAATTCACTAGGAACCCGAAGAAAGGAGACCAGCCTCCGAGGATAACGTAAGAGACCAGGGAAATCTCAAGAAGAACGAAGAAAGAAGGCTACAACGCCACCGGACAAAGCCACCGTAATGCATAACCTTGTTGCAGAGCAACCCCGGAGGATGTCCCGACGGACACCATCCCCGAGGAGCCGAGGTACGCAGGAGAACGTGAAGGGATTGAGCCATATATCCCACAATACGTCACCAGGCCTCGCCATTTGCAAATTATTCTAGAATACGAGCTAGAAAGGATGCAGAATGTCGAGAAGAAAACTTTTGAATACTTCGAGAGAATCAGAGGCAGGAGGATCAATATACTAGAAGGCCTCGAGCTACACACAGACGTGTTCTCAGAATACGAACAACAACAAATCATGGACTGCATCCGGGATTTGAAAAAGATGGGCCGAGCAGGTCGCTTAAGAGAAAACACTTACTCAGAACTCCGGAGATGGATGCCGTGGAAGGGGAGAATTACAATACAATGTGGATGTCGCTACAACTTCGCGAAGACAGGAAGGGAAACCCACCGGGATACTCCGTCATGGCCAGGTGGATCCAATGCCATTAGTCATTAAGAGGATGGTAAAAAGAATGATGGCATGGAGGGTACCGCGCACAGTTGCATACCCAACAGTTGCATCATTAACATTTACAAGAAGGGTGACTGTATACCCCCGCACATAGATCACCACGATTTTGTCAGACCTTTCTGCACTGTTTCTTTTCTGAACGAATGTAATATCATGTTCGGATCTGACCTCCGGATAGCAGGCCCGGGTGAGTTCCGAGGGTCAGTAAAGATACCATTACCGGTAGGTTCCGTCATGATACTGAAGGGCAACGGAGCGTATGTCGCTAAACATTGCATACCATGAGTACCAATGAAGCGGATCTCGCTACTTTCGAAGGATGGACGACGGAAAGCACCTTACCACTTCCAACTCGCACCCGGAGTTAGAAAGCCTCTGACCTTACGAGCTGTGAGTTGCATGGAAAGTATCACACCTCCAACGTACATCCATATGGCATCCTTGCCAAGGATGGCTTGGAAGGTGATGTTATTGACCATGTACCTCACTATTCAGACATGGATTTTTGACAGATACCTTTTTGGATAGATCGACAAAGATCATACATAGTCCGTTTTGAGTCTATATGGATTGCATGAGATGTATTCCAGATCGAGTTGTATGATGTATCTTCAGCATGATTAGAATGAAAGTGACCATGTCACATTTTTTGCCTTCACCACTTTTGTGCAAGTTGACTGAGAAACGCCATTAAAGTTAAATGAACTTCGAACAAAGAACAGAAAAGAAACAAAAAGAATAAAAGAAAACTTTCCTTGAAAATCTAAAAAATAATAAACTCTAAATTCACGATAAAATAAAATTTGAATCGTTAAAGGACAAACAAAATGACCACAAATTTTAAATCAAACTCAAATTCGATCTTTCCAAATTCCAAGTCAAATTTCAATCAAATTCAAATTCAACCTTTCAAATTTCAAATCAAATCTCAATCGAATTCAAATTCAATCTTCCAAATTTCAAATCAAATCTCAATCAAATTCAAACTCAATTTTCCAAATCTGAAATCCAATCCGTTCTACTCTCTCCCTTGTCTGGGATGGAAGCGGTTGATTCCATTAACACGGATCGGATCTGATGGTGAGGAATTGTATCCAATCCAAACCAACAACTTTTGATCGACTCTTTTGAATGGGATATGTAGCATCTACATATTCCCTCCTAATCTATTTCCTTCCATGAAAGTCTTTTACAACTTTCATGAAATTCTCGAAACACCAAAATTCCATACTTTTCAAATCAACACTACAAATCTTTGCAATATCAATTACCATTCAAAAATCAAACTTTGGGGTTGAGGATTTTACATCCGAAACTGCATTGCTTTAGGATTCTTTCCCTATTGCAATGAAATACATCAAAATTCAAACTTTTGGGGTTGAGGATTTTACATCCGAGACTGCATTGCTTTAGGATTCTTTCCCTATTGCAATGAAATACATCAAATTCAAACTTTTGGGGTTGAGGATTTTACATTTGAGACTGCATTGCTTTAGGATTCTTTCCCTATTGCAATGAAATACCTCAAAATCAATTTTTTGGGGTTGAGGATTTTATATTCGAGACTGCATTGCTTTAGAATTCTTTCCCTATTGCGATGAAATACATCAAAATCAAATTCTTGGGGTTGAGGATTTTACATCCGAGACTGCATTGCTTTAGGATTCTTTCCCTATCGCAATGAAATACATCAAATTCAAACTTTTGGGGTCGAGGATTTTATATCCGAGACCGCATCGTTTTAGGATTCTTTCCCTATTGCGATGAAATACATCAAAATCAAATTCTTGGGGTCGAGGATTTTACATCCGAGACCGCATCGCTTTAGGATTCTTTCCCTATCGCAATGAAATACATCAAATTCAAACTTTGGGGCCGAGGATTTTACATCCGAGACCGCATCGTTTTAGGTTCTTTCCCTATCGCAATGAAATACATCAAATTCAAACTTTTGGGGTTGAGGATTTTACATCCGAGATCGCATTGCTTTAGGTTCTTTCCCTATTGCAATGAAATACATCAAATTCAAACTTTTAGGGTCGAAGATTTTACATCCGAGACTGCATTGCTTTAGGTTCTTTCCCTATTGCAATGAAATACATCAAAATCAAATTCTTGGGGTTGAGGATTTTACATCCGAGAATGCATTGCTTTAGGATTCTTTCCCTATCGCAATGAAATACATCAAAATTAAACCTTTGGGGTTGGGGATTTTACATCCGATACCGCATTGCTTTAGATTCTCTTCCTATTGCAATGAAACACACCAAATCAATCTAGTACCGCATTACTCTGAGTTCTTTCCTCATTGTAATGATTTAATTCAATCAATTCAATTTTCTTTTGAGGTTGAAGATGTTACATCCAAAACCACAAAATTTCAATTTTCATTTCAAGTTCAAATCCCTTCAAATTAATTTTGACAAAACTTCAATCTAAATGGAAACTCAAGCTAAAATCTAAGCTCACACATCAAAACTTAAACCAAAACAAAATGAAATCTAAATCGAAATTCCCTCAGATCATGTGATTTGGGATTCACCTCCTTTTCCTTTCCCTAGCGAGAGTTCAGGAATCTCCGGTCTCGCAGAGATACTTGACACTCCCCAGCGGAAATTCTTTTACTCTGTCCTAAGTTTGTCACTTGGACTTTCGTGTTGGTTTCGTTGATCGCTTCGGTCAACACCAATACGCGCGGTGTGCTCCGTCAGCTCACCACACCTATTGGGGGTCCATTTGTTGACCTCATTTTTGATGAGGTCTTCTCTTCTTCTTTGTAGTACTTAGGATCTAGCCTTAGGCTTTTCCTTTCGACTATCCTAGAGGATTAGAATCGGGACCCACCACTTAGAAATTCAAACCACTTCTTAACTCCCCGCAAACTCCACAAACTTGATTGTAGACCCCTAATCACCTAGAGGGTTGAAATCAAATGTGGAAGTTTAAAGGATGAGTTCCTATAGGACTCTTCGGCCTTAGTGACCGCCCCGGTGGCCTCGGTCCGGTGAAGGATCGACTTACACACACACTAAACCTATACACTACACTTTCACACACCTCCTAAAAACACATCCATACCCAATTTGACCTCCCGACTCATGCGAGTGATTCACATGGATGGTCTTTAACCCCTAAGCCCTCGCTAAGAGGTTAGGAACAACATAGTGCGGTGCCTCAAATGAGTCCCTTCATGGCTCATGTGGGCTTGATATGGCTTCATGGCTCAACCAAAATGATTTCATTCCACTTACATTCACCCAAGCTTCAATTTTCCAAATTTTCAATTTTTGACCCCCGGGACCCCGGACCCGCCTAGCCTACCCAAAACCCTTGAAATTACCCAAATTTTTCAAAAATTCTCCAAAATCACACAAATTCCTCAAAATCAATCCTAAACATTCCCACATTACTCAAATTGATCATCCATACCCAAAAATACGAAAAATTCCAAAAAATACCTCTCAATACCCTCCAAATACCCAAAATGCCCCTCTTAGCCAAAAAAAATCCAAAAATTCAGAAAATTCTTAGAAAATTCCAGAAAATCCCAAATATTCCCAATTTCATTTTGTTCAACTACACCATGGGCCAAGTTTGCCAATTTACCCCACTTTTATCAAAACCCCCAATTTGGCCCATTTTAACCCAAAATGAACCCAATGTCAAACCAAACCTACCCACTTGACTCAAATTCTGGTCCAATTCAATTCTAAACTTCAATTCAACATTCCCAACACCAATCTAGGCTAAATTCAAGTCCAATTTGATTGACATTTGGATCCAATTTCACTTTTGGCCTTAAAGCCCAATTTGGACCCACGACCCAAACTTAGCCCAAACTCACCCAATTCAACTCCAATTAACCCCAAATCTTTTCCAAACCTTCCTTAACATCCCCACAAACAAAACACTAACATGATTTGCCCAAAATTTAGACCCAAACCCCACTCAAATTCAACCCAAAGCTAAAAGGCCCAATTTTTACCTAAACCTAAACCTAGCCCAAATAGGCCCAAACCCCAAAGTCAAAACCCAACTAATGCCAAAACCTCTTTGAAACACTCCCATAAACATTTCCCAACATTAATTTTACATCAATTTCAACCCTAGCCCAACATTGGCCCAAGTTAGCCCAATTTGACCTACATCGGCCCACTTACCAAATGAACCCAAATTCAAACCAATTCAATTCCAAATCACACCAAATTGACTCCAAACCATTCATGAAACATCCCTAAACAAATTGCAACATTTATTCGACATGGTCCCTCACAAAATTTTTACCCAAATGCCCATCCTAAAATCAAAAAAACCCACTTCCCTAAATCACTTTAAAAGCCCATCTAAAACCATTTCAAAGAGCCCAAAATCTACCCTAAAGCCCATATGACATTTTCATTTGTCATCCATTTAATCAAAGACATTTCCTAAGTTCCAATCCCATCATCAAATGATTCCAAATCAAGCCCCATACAAATTCCCATCAAAATACCAAATTTTTCTTAAATCCATTTCCATGAAATCGACTTAACTTTTCCCAAGCCAAAGATGAGCCATGAAGCCATGCATGAGCCACATGGAAGCCATGAGAGCATCTTTACATGTCACCATGCCATTTTGGGCAAAAGAAGGAGACCCTTTCCTTAATCTCCTAAAGTCATTAAGCCTTAAGCATGTTTCCCCTTAACCAAGATTTAATCTAAATATTCTTAGAAAGAGACCTCACCACCTTCGACCACCGACCTAACTTATTCTCTCACTTAAAACCAGTGTCATGGGGAGGTGAACCCAACCCAAACACATGGGTTGACCCAAACCAAGCCAAAATGGCCTCTTCCCCATTCCATTCCAAGCCATCCCCTTTACACATGGCAAGGCCCAATCGATCGCACTAAACCCCAGCCCCGACCCACCCGGACCCGAGGGTGACCCATGCCCGCCGGCCAGCCGCCCGGGTCGCCGGAAAACTCCATGGCCGAGACATGGGGAGGAGCCAAACTTTGGAATTCCACCTCGCCGAGCCGCCCCATGCCCAATGGCCACCATGGCCGTTCTGCCCTCGACCTAAGCAGACTCGATCCCAACCCTCGGCCATCCCCGCGAGGCCCTCCACCCTCTCCTATTTAAACACCACCCCCTCTCGGCCATGAGAGGTGCCGAACCGCACCTTACCGAAACTCGCCAAAATTACTCTAGATCACTCTCCATACTTAGAGCGAGCTTGATCCCCAGTGCTAATTTGCCCTAATCCCCACCAACAGAGCCCAATTTCTCAGCCAAAATTCCACCCAAAACCAGTGACACTTCTCCACAAGTGGATCAATCCTTAAATTGATTGGTCCTACACCTTCACCGCGACCAAGGGAAGAAGTCCACCAAGCAAAAGCCCCCTCTCCAGTGCCACCCATCCGTTCCGTACTCCAAGCTTTGTGATCGGGCTTGGTCGAAATCATACCTAGGTAATTCACCGGACCGAGAGACTTCATCCGGAGCTTGCCGGGATCCAATCGAAGGTGACACAACCCTCAGATTGAAGCCACACTTTTCTGAGCAAAGGTATGAGCTAACTCTTTATCCCGAGCTTCTGGAGATTCTCCATTTCAAATGCCTTAATTTCAATGCATGATCACCATATAGATGTGTTCGTCTCTTCAAGACGAATCCATAGAGCACAAGAACACGAAAATCCGTTAAGTATTGAGTGAGATATTAGGGATTTAGTGTGGACGGTTCTCTGGTTAGGAGGCTTGGGGACGATGAACGGATGCCGTTCATTTAATACACGCGCGGACGGACGGCCAGGATCGCGCCGGATGAGGAGACGGAACGATACAGCGGGCCCCCGAGCGCCGAGTCGGATGGCGGCGTCGAATCGAAAGTGCCACGCGGCGCTTCGGAGTCGCCTAGGATGAGTCGCGCCGCCGTTTTAAATAGAAAATTAGGGTATTTTCTTATTTATTTAATTCCCTAAACTTCAAAAATGTATAACTTTGTGTAGAAAAATCAGAAAAATAAAATAAAAATACCATCTTGCTCAGTGAACAGAGGAGAATAATGTGGAAAAGAAATCATTTAATTTCATCAAGTATTTTATTTTTAATGATTTATTTACCCTCTCGCATTGTTTTAATTCTCCATGCATATAGGAAATTCACCATGGCATAAGACCATAGGGCTTTTGAAGCCTCTGAATTTGGGAACATTCCTTGAATTTTGCAAAGTCAGAGGCCATCCCTATGAGAAGTTATTGATTTTTCAAATTCATGTGGCTGTTTTGAGCATTTTAAATCCAATAATTAACATGTTGTGAAATAAATTCTAGGAAAATTTGGTGATGTTTCTTATGACCAGAGAACCCTAGGAAAAATAGGTTTTGAATTAATTCACTTGGAATAACCCTAATTGGCTTAAACACCCAAAATAGGTCCTTAATTAATTAGAGCTAATCATACACTAAATTGACTTAAAATCAATTCTCCACTGACCTTTAGGATCAGAGGAACCCACCATAAAAATTTGAAGTCAATTGGACTTGGTTAGCCCTACTAAATGGGTTGATTAAGCCATTTAGCCAATTTAAACTTTAAAAATTCATAACTTTCAAAATACTTTTCAAAAATTCACCAAATTGGTTTTGGAGTCTCTCTGATATCAGGGGAATTTAAGAAAATTAAAATTTCAATTTTCTAAAAAGTTGATTTTTTGTATTATTTTAATATTTTAATAATTAAAAAATAATAAAAATCACAAAAATAATAAAATTCACCAAAATGTCACATTTTGAATTTTAGTCACTTAGGAACAAACCCCATATTTTTCTTAAGTCTCTATGATGAGATATTAAATTTTAAAGCCCTAAGGCAATTTTAAAATTAAAAAATGTATTTTCTAGGATTTCCACTAAAATAATTCTAATAAATCAAAGAAAAATTAGAAAATTATAAAAATTGATTCTCTGATTTCCTTGATATCAGAGAGATTTTTGAAAAATATAAAATTCATTTTTCAACCTTTATTTTATTTTTAAATTAATTAATACTCCAAAACTCAAAATAATTATAATAAAAATAATATAATTCAAAAAATCACCAAAATTGGTCCAAGTGGTCCTCTGGTCATTAGGAATGTCCCATAAATTTCCTTGGTCATATTATTAAATTTTCCTTGGAAATCCTTATTTTCCACCAAAAATAATTACATAAATAAATTAAATACAGAAAAATCACATTTTCTCCTCTAATGTCTTTATTGACATATGAGTGAAGTTACATAAAAATTTCAAGTTCATTTGAGCTCAATTTAGTGAGTTTTGAAATTATTAAGCTTGAAGGGCAAAATGGTAATTAAAATTGTAACCCTTAATTAAAACTTTAGGCTTAATAAAATGAAAGGGTAAAATATTTGATCTTAATCTGATTTGGATGATTGAAATTTAAATAATTAAAGGGTAGGAACCTATTAAACAATTTAAAAATAATTAAAATGAACTTTAATTAAAATAATTAATTAAATTTGGAAGAATAATAAATTTGGAATTATTAAAATAGGGATGTTATTAGGAAGAAATTTGTTCTTTAATTTAAGAATCCCTAAATTAATCATCTCAATAATATTTAATTACTAATTAAAATGATAATTCAAATTTAAGATTTAAAAATGCTAAAAGACTTAATCATTAAATTAAATTAAAGTTAAATTATTTAAATCAAACCCTTTTAAAATAAAATATTAAATTAAAATTAAAAATGAAATCAAATTAAAATTTAAATTAAATTGATCTAAATTAAATTAAATTAAATTAAATTAAATTATATTAAATTAAATTAAAACATATTAAATTAAATTAAATTAAATTAAATTAAAACACATTAAATTAAATTAAATTAAATCAAATTAAATTAAATTAAATTAAATTAAAATAAATTAAATTAAATTAAATTAAATTAAATCAAATTAAATTAAATTAAATTAAATCATATTATACTAAATTAACTTAAATTAAATTAAATTAAACCACATTAAATTAAATTACATCAAATTAAATTGAATTAAGTATAACATCACCTAAGACATAAAGAATTCAAAAATAAATCTAAAACAACTTGAACACTATTCCAAACTTAAATCCATTAACTGAAATCAAATCATAAATCATTTGAACATCCATTTGCCCTCGAAAGCTCTTGTTGTCATAACTCCTAAATGGAGTGTTAAGTGAAGTGTTACTTCACTTATAGGATATTCAAATTTCCTAGTTCACTGAGCAAGATAACAAACTTAAACTCCCGGACGATTAATTCATTCGTATAATTAAATTCTCTTGGATTTAAAATAATCCTAGAAATATTGAAAAGATGTTTAAGAGTTGTCTTAAGCACTTCCTCGATATGATAGGACGTTTATAAGAACAATTGAACTTAATTGTTCTTTGATGAAGAAAATCGTCCTCAAACCCAAAATACAAGAACCTAGACGTCATAGGAGATGACTAGCTATAGGATTAGGAACTTGGTAGAAAACCATAACCCTTCCCTTAGCTTTACCTAGGAATATGTTTTAAATGCTTAAATATTCTAATTACGCTTTAAGTGCAGCTTGGGATGACGGGAAGACCCTCCAGGTACGCTTTTATTTTATTGCAATTTATCTTATTGAAATTTATTTAATCGCATCGCACTTACTTTTCTTGCATGATAAACAACTGTTGCATGAAAACCCACACCTTTAGGATAGTCCCTAAAACTGAAACCAAAACTAAATTAAAAGTCATTACAAGATAAAATTCACCGCCACAACATTTCAAAATATAAGACAACTCAAAATTTAATCACAAACAGAACAACAAAACTACAACTACAACTAAATTAAAACGTCTTGTTGGATGATCGGAAATACCTCGGATGATGTAACCTACGTGTTGCTAACGGGATTTCCCACGGTCTAAATGAAAATGTGGAACTCATTCAGTTGAGTTTAGCAAATTCATCTGGACTAAGTGAATCCGACAAAAATAACGATGCCGGAAGGATGGAACCGTGGGATCTTAACCGGTGTTGTTATAATCAACTTTAAGATTTGTTTAATTAAAATGTTAAAAAACACCTGGATTTTAAGATTTTCTCTAAACCAGAACACTTCTCTCATCTCCTGATTTATGACTTCTAAAACTAAACCTCTGCAACAACAAGGAGCTCAGAGCATGGTCGGCAGCACGGCCATCGTCATCAGCGAAACCTGAGTCTACTTCAGCAAAACTTTCCTTAGAACTAAATAACCAAACCATAGGACTTCGAGGTAGTTTGCCTAGTGCAACATAAATCCTCAACTCTTCGTTAGGCATTTGCATGATCATGTCATGTAAATTAAGCCCTAACCGGTCTTAGGACTCCGAGTTAGTCGTCCGATACGACATAAACCCTCACATCTTCGAGGTCATTTGTATGATTTTATCATACGAATATAAGTCCTAATTAATTAAAATTGGCAAGATCAAAACATTAAATAAACATTAGGACTTTCCTAAATTCAAGCCAAACAATAGGATAGTCGGGAAATTACCGAAGTTCGCTTCGAATCTGTGATTTCTCCTACCTTTCTTCCTTTGGATTCCTAAAATAAAATGTTCCAAATTTGATCCATTCCCTATTGAAATTCCAAAATTCAATCCTTTGAAAATTTAAACTTTGAAATTCTTGAGAGCAGAACTACTGATTATTATCGAGAGTTTTCTTAGATGATTCTCATCACTTAAGATGTAATTAACTATAGGGGCTCGCTCTTATAGGGAATTTTAAGAACCTGGGTAATATAAACCCCGTTTAATGTTTTCATATTAAACCGGGAACTTGTCGGCTTATAAAATTGGTTCGCAGACCAAACGGATGTCACAAACCTTTCTAGTTTATTTAATCGAGCCCCATTATCAAGCATTGTGTCTATTCTTCGAGATAGATACACGGTTTGTGGTGCGGCGCTCGTTTATATAAACTATTTGGGATGTGAGATCAGTTTGATTTCATATCTTAAAATTTTCAAATTTAAAATTATTTTTCAAAATCAAATACTACTTTTCAAATTATTTATTTAAATTAAATTAAAAATTCGCCGACAATTTCTGTTAGGCGACCCCTTTTCAAAATACAACACATAACCTAAAAATATGCCGACAAGCACATGATCAAGAGTAGAGAGCTGGCTGACTCTATGTATCATTGGGAGTTGGGAAGAGGGGATATTTTATTCTGGCAGGACCATTGGTGCCCTCAAGATATGCTCACTGGCTTACCCAACACAAACAAAAATCGGTTCCCACGTGTCTGATCATTGGAATGAGGATCAATGGGATTCTCCCCGCTCTTAAGCTATTTCTCCAGGAATACTCGCTCAACAAATTATCAATATTCCATTCGATGTGAACAAAGCTCGATAAAATTATATGGCAAGATGGGAAGGCATACAGCTAACCAAAACCCTCTATCCGAAAATTAACAACTGGAGTTCTACTGGCTGGGGATCTAAGTTGTGGAACAAATTTCTCACCCCATCTATGTCCTTTCTGAACTGGAGGATCTTCCACCATTGCCTCCCAACTGATGATATCCTTAAACTTAAAGGGATTAGAGGACCTTCTAAATGTTCTCTTTGTGGCAAGCAAGCTGAATCACTTACCCATCTATTCTTCATGTGTCCTTTCTCCCGACAGTATGAACTCTACTGGCTGATATGTTGAACATCAACACTATTAATTTGGACTGGCAGAATTTCTTCAGCTGCTGGCAGTCCTGGCAGAAGCTAAAGCTGGGTGTTATCCCTTATATTGTGGCTTGGTTTATTTGGATGCATAGGAATGGGGTGAGATTTAATGATCTTCCCTGCAAAGTAACCACTGTTCTGGGAAACTGCCATTCCTATATTTCTAAGCTTATCAGATTTCAGAAGTTCCCCAGCATCCTCAAAATTCCCCCCCAAGAATCAATCAAAAATTTCAGGATTCTCAAAATACATTGGAATACCCCTACTTATCCTTATATCAAGGTCAACACAGATGGTGCTTTCTCTGCTGAGGGGGCTGGCTTTGGTGGGGTTTTCAGGAACCACTTGGGCAAATGTGTTTGCTACTTCCTTTCACCCACCCATGTGGCGGACCCTTTGGAGGCTGAGCTATCTGCTGTCTATTGGGCTGTGTTCTTTGCTGTCCTCAACAACTGAAACTATCTTATAGTGGAGGGGGACTCCAGCATGCTCATAAATTAAATGCATGAGGTGTCTCTAGCTCCTTGGCACCATCTAGTTTGGAAATAAAGAATCAAAGAGTTGATCCAGAACCACTCTATAACTTTCACCTTCATCTATAGGGAGGGAAACAGACCGGCTAACTGGTTAGCAAGGAATGCAATCCTGAACCAATACATCATGGTCTCCACAAAGCCTCCTCCCCAACTCATGCTTCTGCCGGAAGCAGAATGTTTTCCGAGCCCCACATTTCGGAATCGTGGATTAGCTTTCTTTGGGTTCTCTCGATCACCGTTTTGCCGATGCACCTCCCGCCATCTCGTTTCTCGCATTGTTTTGGATTTAGTTTTGGTGGTCTTTGTTCTACACCACATTTTTTGGGTATAGGAGTCTTACATGTAACTATCTGCCTGTAGAACAATGGTCATAGTTTCTTTCTTTTGGGGTCTCGAGTTGGGGACCTATTATTTTTGGTGGGGGCCCCCTCAACCCTCACTTTTGGATGTAACTTTATTTTGATTAACATGCAGGGAGCCTTTTTGCTCCTTTCTCTCAAATATATATATATATATATATATATATATATATATATATATATATATATATATATATTATCCATAGATATGGATAATATATATATGAATAATGAACAATGGGAGATCCGGATTTCCAGGAAGTTTTCTTGAGGCGATTTGCAAATTCTATTCAATTCTTTTGATTTAGTTGGAGTTTGATCCTTCTTTTCTTGCTTCCTCGCTGAATTCTCTTTTTGGGTAGGCTTCCGCAATTTGATTGGAGGTTTTTTTGATTCTTTTGGTTTTCCCGGGTTCTTGAAATTCAAATCTTTTGAATTTTCTTGTTCTTTGTCTGGTTCTCTCTTCATGGCTGATACTTCTTCTATTGCTATTCCTGGCAAGACTTCTTTTGTGGATGTGGTAAATGCTGCACGCAGTAATCTGACGATAAATTGTTTTTCCTAATTCGCTATCATGAAACATTACTGTGGTAGGGGTAATTGCCCTTTTATTAAACAAGTAAGCAAGAAGGGAGGTAAGCCTACCTTAATCTTCACGGATTCTGAGCTTGCTTCCTTGGTTGAAGTTCATAAATATACTCTTGTGGGGAAGTTTCAATATGGGCATCCTAAGATGGAAAGAATAAGGAAATGTTTTGAAGATTTGAAATTGTCTGGTTCATGGAAGGTTGGGCTGTTTGATGGAAGGCATATTATGATTAAGCTTTCTAAGGATGAGGATTATGCAAATTTGTTTTCTAAAAGTTCTTGATGATGGATGGAAAATATATGAAAATTCTAAAATGGTCTCCTGATTTTGATTCTAATCAAGAAGCCCCTATTATTCCTGTTTGGTTTAGAATTCCTAATCTGAAATTACAATATTTCAATCATCAAGTGATCTATGCAATTGGTACTGCTTTGGGGAAGCCTTTAAAATTGGATATCTCTACTTTTAATTTGTCTAGACCTTCACTAGCAAGGATTCTAGTTGAAAGAGACATTACTCTTCCTGATGTTGAGGAAATTTGGCTTGGATCTCCACATAATGGTTATTGGCAGCCAATATTTATTGAACAAAGGCCTGCATACTGTTGTAATTGCAAGATGTTTGGTCATTGTAAAGACAACTGTTATAGGATTCATCCTAATCTTAGGCATGCAAATGCCAAGGTGGTTATTTCAGATAACTCCAAACCTGATGTAGTGCCTGCTGTATTGCCTGCTGTACCTGATGTAGTGCCTGCTGTACCTGATGTAGTGCCTGCTGTAATGCCTGCTATTGTGCATGCTGTAGAAGTTGGGAGGAAGGCTCCTGCTGATTCTGGCATTCTTCCTTCATTTCCATCTGAAGTTCCTGAAATTATTTTATCTTTATCTAATCCTGCATCTATTTCTGATGATTCTAATTCAACCTTGGTTCAAATTAATCAAGGAGTTATTTTTACTGACAATGAGCCTGTTGCAAACAATTCTGCCATGGAAGTGATGAATCCTGTTGGTAATTCTGATTTAGCTTTGCGTAACGTTATTCGTAAATCCGTAAATGTTTCTAATGTACCGTATGTTCCATCTTTTATTCATTCCGAAACTTCTTCCGATTTGATCATTCTCGAGAAAGAAGGTACTCGTTATTGAACATGTTGGTAGAGATTTAAACTCTTCAAACAATATACAATATAATTCGGCTTCAACTATCCCCAAACCTCGTTGATTATCCCATTTTTCAAAATGTTGCTCAAGATGGGTTAACTTCTTCCATGGATAATCTCGATGCCGCCGCTAATGATCTTAAGGATGATTGGTTGATCAAGAAGTCTAAAAAGAAAAAGAAATCTGCTGATTTATTGGCTTTATCTGAAGCTAACATTATTCCTTTTTCCTCTTCTAGGCTTACTAGAAGTGGAAAGCTTGCTCTCCATGATTAAGTTCATATGCTGGAATATTAGGGGAGTGGCTAATCCTGGCTCCCTTAATAGAATTCTGAGTCTAAACAGGATGCATAAGTTTTGGGTGATTGTGCCTTTGGAACCTTTGGTGAAATCTAATTTTGATAAATACATCAGAAAATTTCCTGGATTTTCTTTTTTTTCAAATTGTTCTAATAAGATATGGCTGCTTTATAGAAAGGAATTATTGGTGAATGTTCTTCTTGATCATTCCCAAATTTTACATTTTCAATTTCAGTTAGAGCATTTTCAGGGTTTTGCATCCTTTGTGTATGCTGCTTCTCTCCCTAATGACAGAATAGAGCTTTGGAATAAAATTCATGAGATTAGTTTAACAATGTCAGATAGTTGGATGGTGGGTGGAGATTTCAATTGCATTGCTCATCCTAGTGAGAAGAAAGGAGGCAGGAATCCCAATTTAATAGAGATGCTGAAATTTACTAATGATATTCATTCTACCAAGCTTGTTGATATTGGCTTTGAAGGTTCTCCTTTTACTTGGAAGAGAGGAGCATTATATGAAAGGCTTGATAGAATATTGGTTAATCAATCTTGGATTAACATGTTCCCTATTTCCAAAGTTAAACATTTGGCTAGAATGGGTTCGATCATTCTCCTTTGCTTGTTTGTCGTGCTCCTTTTCTCGTGGTGAAATCTAATTCATTCAGTATATCTAAATGTTTGGTCCGATCACCCCGATTTCAGCAAAGTAATCGAGAGGAATTGGTGTGCTCCTATCACTCGGTTTTCCAAATCCTATTATCTAATTATGGTTTTTACATAAAAGACTAGCTAAGGAACTTAAAGTATGGAACCGGAATGTATTTGGAAATATTCATCAAAAGGTCTCGTTCACCGAAGTTTTTGTTACCGCCGTGGAAAAGAGGTCAAGCCGGGAGAGCTTCGAAAATCAATTATCTGCTCGCCTATGCCAACTTAAATTCTCGCAATTCATCAAGAAGAGTTATTTCGCAACGTAAAGCCGCCGCAAACCGGTTCCATCATGGGGACAGAAATTCTAAATTTTTCCTTGCTCTTATTAAATACAAAAGATCAATCAACACTATCCTCCAAATTAAGACAATTGACAACAGATCTCTGTTAAATACTAAGGATATTGCTGAGAATGTTGTTTCTTATTTCAGTGAGTTATTTGCTGCCCAGACCACTAACTCTAATATGTTTTCTGCTTCCTTATTTTCTTCTGCTGGATTAATTAATCAATCATTGGATTTAGCTGCTGCTCCTAATGAACAAGAGATTTCTATTGCCATTAACTCTATGGAAAGTGATAAGACTGCAGGACCAGATGGGTTCACACCTGATTTTTATAAAAAATTTTGGCATATTATCAAATCTGATATTACCGTCGCCGTACAAAGTTACTTCCATGGTAATCAATTGTCTAAATATTTTGCTTCTTCAACTATTATTCTGATTCCTAAGAATACAATGAAAGCTTCTTGGTCTGATTTTAGACCTATTAGCTTAACTTCAACTTTTTCTAAGATCATAAGTAAGATTCTTGTGGCCAGATTACAACCATTGCTCGGAAGATTTAATTTCGTAAAATCAAACTCGCTTTCTTAAAGGGGAGAAGTATTAGTGAGAATGTGCTTTTGGCTCAAGAACTTTTAACTGATCTGGATAGAAAGTGTAGAGGCTCCAACATTATTTTTAAATTGGATTTGGCCAAAGCTTTTGATACAATAAGTTGGAAATTCATTATTGATGTATTGGAGGCAAGGGGATTCAAAGCCGATTTCTGTAATTCGATTGTTAGATGGCTTACCAATAATCATTATAGTGTTATGATCAATGGGGAGTGTCATGGTTTTTCTCTTCTGGTAGAGGTATTAAACAAGGTGATCCATTGTCACCTTACATTTTCATTCTAACTTTTGATTATCTATCCAAGATGTTAAATCAAATGCAGCAGTCTCATCCATATACTCAATTTCATCATAGATCTTCACATCTAATTTCCCATCTTGCCTATGCTGATGATGTTATTGTGTTCTCTAATGGAAGTAAACAATCCATTAAATGTTTAATGAAAACTTTGGCTATGTTTGAAAGTGTTTCTGGTATGCTCTTCAACAAACCTAAATGCCAATTTCTAGCAGGATCTAAAATCAGCATATCTATTAAAAATTGGATCGCTGATTTCACTTGGCTTTAAAGAGGCTCATTTTCCTTTGTTGTATTTGGGGTTTCCACTGATTAAGGGAAGAAGGAAGTTATGCCATTTTGATGATATTGTTGCTAAGATATCTTCACAACTTAACTGCTGGTCTAACAAGTTTTTATCTAATGGGGGAAGAATAACTCTTCTTAAAAGTGTTCTAACATCTTTTCCCCTATACATCCTTCAAATGATTAGAATGAAGAAGAGTACTCAGAAATTAATTTCTGTTATGTTCAACAAATTCTTATGGGAAGGTAATCACAAACAAATGCATTGGACAAATTGGGACAAATTGTGCAAGCCTGTTGATTGTGGTGGTCTTGGGTTTAAAAGCTTTCAACATCTAAGCTTCTCCTTCTATTGTAAACAGTGGCTCAAGTTTAGAGCTAATGATTCTCTTTAGTCTAAATTCATGCATGGTAAATACTGTTATAATACTCATCCTACTCAAGTCCAATATAAAGTGGGTGATTCTAGAACTTGGAAGGAGCTGCTTAAAATTAGAATGAAGGCTGAAGATCTCTTTACTTGGGATATTGGTAATGGTCAAATTAATTTTTGGTATGATAAGTGGTTGTATGATGAATCTTTAACTAATCATTATACTTCTTCTTCTAATATTAAGATTGTTGCTGATTGCTGGAAAGATCATAAATGGAATTCTGAAATGCTTCAACATTATCTTAATCCTGAAATTATTAAAAAGATTTTATCCATTCCTATTCAGCTTAATGGAAAGGATAGATTGATACCTAAGAATTCATCTACTCAAAGTTTTTCTAAGTTTGTTTATCACTCTTGCTTCAACTGGCATAAAAATGATTGGGGTACTAAATTATGGAATAAATTTATCACTCCATCTATGTCCTTTTTTTGTTGGAAATTATTCAAGAAGCTACTCCCTACTGATGATATTTTGAAGCTTAAAGGTATTAGAGGTCCTTCTATTTGTCCTTTTTGTCATCTTGATGAGGAATCTCTATTCCATATTTTCCTTAATTGCAATCAGATTCAGCTAATCTGGAAGGAGATCTATCCATGTTAGGTCAGAATGAAAAATTTTTTGTGTGGTCTTCTATTGAGGCTTGTTGGCAAGATTGGAAAGATAGTTCTTGCTACTACACTCGCTTGATTATCTTCTGGTTCATTTGGTTGGCTCGAAATGATGTTAAGCATCTTAATGTCTCTTTCTCTTCTCAATCTATTATTCGGAATTGCTGGTCTTATCTTAACAAACCGTAGAATTTTATTACTCCTTCTCAGACTAATAAGAAAAGGCAATTTGTTTTAGTACAATGGAAGGCTCCTATGCATCCTTGGTTGAAAATTAATACAGATGGCAGTCTTAAAGCTACTTCTGCTGGTATTGGAGGACTTTGCAGGGATTTTAGAGGACAATGTCTATGGTTCTTTGCTGCCCCTGTCATGGCTTGTTCTGCACTAGAATCTGAAATAATTGCTGTTTTTTGGGGATTGAAAATTGCTGAAAAAATGAACTTAAATTTACTTCATTTTGAACTTGATTCCTTGCTTCTCTTACAGCATTTTGACACGAAATCTTCTATACCATGGTTCCTTCATATATGGATAAAAAAGATCAAGGTTATTACTGCCTCCAAACATATTATTTGGTCTCACATCTACGTAGAGAAGGGAATCGCCCGCAAATTGGCTTCGCATCAACCGCATCTTCTTCCTTTAATATAGTTTGTAGTTCTCGCTCGTCTCATCTTTTCCTTTTTTAGTTCTCTAGTACATGGGGATTTAATTAAGATCCCTCATGTTAGATGTATCAACTCTTTAGTTTAATATATTTTGATTCAAATATATATATATATATATATATATATATATATATATATATATATATATATATATATATATATATATATATATATATATATATTATCCATAGCTCCTACAAGTCATTCCCTAATCTATTTTAGATTTTCAATTTTTTTTTAAAAGTTTCTATCTTAGGCTGAACATACGTGAACTTCCTAATCAAATTTAGTTTCAATGGGTCAGCAAGTTTTAAAGATTATTCTTCCAAGAAAAACAAGGTAGGCTTACTATTTCTTTGTCAAGTTATTTTAAAAAATAAAACACCTTTTTGAAAAAAAAATTTAAAGTTTAAGCTTTCTAAAGTTTCTTTCTTTAAAATTAAAGATGTTTTCTAAAATTGAAAAAACCATTTAAAAAAATTTTAAAGCTAAAAAACTCTTTTAAGATTAAGATAAATTTTTCCAAAAATTCAAAAGGATTAAAATACCTTTTCCAAAAGAACTCTTTTCAAAACTTAAAATTTTGGAAAATTTCAAACTAAGGGTCTGTTTGGGGCAGCTGCAGCTTATCCAACTTATCCAGATAAGCTGCTTATCATGATAATCTGCTGATACACAGCTGATCTGGATAAGCTGTCTGACTGTTTGGTTTGTGCATTTGAAATACGGCTGATTCTGAAAAAAAGACCAGCCTGCCCTTATATAAAGAAATTTGCATAATGACTGCTAGTGTAATCAAAAGTAGAAAAAACGACAAGCTATGTGGCCTACATAACACAAAATAAAGGCCATGGAGATATTGAGAACTATAAAACCATCCATTAAATGCGTTTAAGCATGCCAGAAAGACTTCTGCAAACAAAATTTTATGCAAACAGTTTATTTCTTGTTTTTCCTTACTGTTAATTCTCCTTTATTTTTTAAAGCATTCATTGTTTAGCATGTTTATCCTTGCTTGTGAACTGCTATATGAAATCAATTCTCATATGGTTTTCATTTTTGATCCATTATTTATTTCTCTATTACTTTCCTGTTACTTCTTAGCTTCAAGTTCCTTAAAAATACCCTTATAAACAAATAGTCACGCCTCTTAGAAATGAATCGACAACAAGTATACGAAAATGAAATCCTACATGTTCATAATCTAGGGCCTTTCTTCACTGTGATATTAGAGAAGGTTTTCAGCCAAATGGGGTAGAGGAGGAAGGAGAGGAGGGAGGAGAAGAATTTTTTACCAGGGAGAGCAGCTTCTCGGTGGGGGAGCAAAGGAGGAGGCACACTCAACAAAGGATCTTGTAGGGTGACGATCAGGAAGCGAGGTGATAGCTGTTGTCGTAATACCATTGCCGGCGAGGTGAATCGCTGGTAAGGGAAGAATCGCAAGGGAAGAATCGATCCTGTGGAATGGTAGAGAGGAGTAGGAGAGCATGAAATTGATCTAAAAGAGCCGAATTGCAGGGGAAGAATCGTATGAGAACGAGGCGGGACTCGGGGTGGTATCCACGTTCGACATCTAATACATTTTAAATGTGTCGTTTTCTGAAACTCACACAAAACGCTTGAAACAAATGCCTCCACGGCGTTTTGAAAACACAAAAGCGGAAAATAAACTGCCCCAAATGCACCCTAAACTTTGAAAATCCTTTTGAATATATGATAACTGAAGTTGATATGTTTTGCCAGGCTCTCTCAGAAGTTTAATCAAGGTAAGACTTATATAATCCCTAGCACGAGTGTCTTCCTGAATGAATATTATTTCTCCTACAAACAAATAATTTTATTTCTTGGGCTTATAAGTATATGAGTCTTGGATGATTCTAAATGTTAATGCTTTAAATGAAACTAAACTTACAAACTTTTTACATGACAAATTAATTTTCCAAAAAAATCCTTGTTGCATAAGAAAAAAATATTTTTAATGAGAATACATGTGATCCTTGAATCTGAAAGCTATGAAATTAAAATATTTAATTTCAATTTTTATGAATATGAATTCTTAGACTTCATATGTTAAATACCTTTAGAATGAGAAACAATAACACTTAGGAAAAAAACTGAACAATAAAACTTAGAAGAACTGTGATTTTCTTAACATTAACTGACAACCTAGGAAAATTAAAACTAGTTCAAATAATTAACCTAAAAAATAACTTAAAATGAAACAAATCTAAATTTTTATAACCTCAGACTAGGATAGCTCAAAATTTTGAACTGTAAGCTAGCAAATGTTGACATAATCCTGGGTCTATACACACCATATAATAGTCAAGTGTAGAAACATAGGTTAGTTTATAAGTACCTATAGATAGAATTACTGACTAACATATATAAAATAAATGATCTACCACCTCGGACTATAGAATTATCCTAGAATAAAATAACCCATGATTATTAATGAAGATAACCCAAAACTATCTAATAGTAGGATGATCTACCTGAAGTCAATCTTTTGATGATATGGGAGACCTCTTGTTTTTTTTATTCACTAATATTACAAGGCTATTAAAGTACTTGAGATGATGGAAAGACATGGGCATCTTGACCAGGTGTGTTACTCCCAAAATTTAGTTTATTCTACCTATAGCCTCTTGCTTAGAGTAATTTTAGATTATAGTTTCACCTCCATTTAGAAAACCTCTACCCTTTCAACCTCTTATTCTAGTATCTATCTCAAAATAGTTTCTATCTAATTCAAATCGATTTCGAATCAATCTCTAACTCATTCCAACCCAACACCCATTCAATCTCAACCAAATTTAATCCAATATGAATCCATTTCAAACCCATCTTGCTTCTGATTAAAATCAAACCAATTTAATCCTAAACTTAAATTCCAAATGAGATCCAATTTAGAATCATTTTAAATTTAGTTCAAATATGTAATCCTAAAATTGAATTCCAAATGTTTAATCATGATACACCTAAAATATATAGTGTTTTAAGCACATTTTTATACATATTTTTGATGATATTGTACTTTAATGGAAAGTATTTTTATGTTTTTTTGTAGGAATAAAGAAAATGATTGATTGTGATGAAAGGAGCAAAAAGATCAAATTTGGACCAAAAATTGAAAGGTGTGCAAACTTGGCCTCTAGCGCCTAAGTGTCAGATGGGTGGCGCATAGGCGCCACAGTTAATGTGATGAATTTAAATTAATTTTGGCGCAAATTTGAAGGGATTTTTGAAGCACCCTTTGGTTTAAACTTCATTAACTTTCCATTAGCACCAAAATTCATTTATAATTTAAATGGATGGATGCATCTCTTGGTAGATCACTGAATTTGGACATAATTTGAAGAGACACCAAAGCACCTTTTGGAGAATTATTAAAATGAAGAGTAAAAGATCAGAGAGTAGCGCCACACCCTAGAGAAGAGTTTTGAAGAAAAATTTTGGTGGGAGAAGTTGGAGAAAAGGTTGAAGTGGTTTCAGAGAAAGAGGAAGAAAGAGAGCCTTCTTCTCGCCATATTTTCTTTACTCTTCCACCTTACTTTATCATAGTTTGTATTAGAATTTGGGAGAGTCAATCCTTAGAGTGCGGCGCCAACCTCCAAGGAGTTATCTAGTGGAAAGCAAAAGATTCAGAGGAACTTCTAGAGTCTTGTGGAGAGGATTTTCAGATAAGTGTTTATCTTTATTTTTACATATAGTTCTTAAGTAAGACTTGGTGTGTTTTCACTATGTTTTCTTCTTTCAAATCAAGTTGTGTTTGTGTTTTCTCCATGAGTTTTAAGTAGTTCTTTTTATCTTTTTCCTTTCAAATGAAGAAGTAATTAAATTATGGAAGGAAGTTGTGTGAAGTATAGATGTTTAATGTTGGAAGAAGTTGTGATTCCACTACCTTGCACTTCATTTACTTCTTGATTTCACCAATAAAGATATTAAAATTTGTTGTGAGAACATGTAAGAACCAATGCAGTATTGTATCAATGAACAATTGGAGTGAATCACATGCATTTATATGGGTGAGAATTGTAGTCCATATATTTGAGTGCAAATAAATAGGAAGATATACTTTTAATGAGGAGAAATTATGGGACTTTAGAGTGACAGGTTAAAGCCCCCTAATTTGGTTTGATGTTTTAAATTTTGTTTTAAGATGTTAGCCCCCAGGTGGAGTGAATAGAGGGAACTCTAGAGTGAAAGCTGACATCTTCCCTGCTTAACCCATCTACAAAATTTCAAAACATCAAATTAACCAATGTTGTTTATAGAACCAAGTAAGGGTAATGAATATAATTTCTCCTATTTGGCCCAATACATTTAAATAATTCCACAACGAAATTCCATAATTATTATTGATTCACTAAAAGAGGAAAAAGATATTTTATTCTCATTGCTTTCATGTCGTTTTTATAGTCTTATTAAATTTTAGTTGCTTGCTTTACTTTTTCTTAAAAGAAAATTTCAAAAATAAATTTCAAACTTTCTATCTTAAGACATACTTTACAAAATCAATTTGAAAAGTAAAATGTTATTTTTCTTATTTCTTTAAATTTTAGACATTTCTCTGTGGGTTCGATATCTCGGGGCTTAATCAAAAAGTTCTATATTGCTTGATAAATGATACATATACTTGTGTAGAATCCCATATTATAAAATAATTAAAACATATTTTTCTTATTTGGTTAAGAGTCAAGTTTTTGGCATCCGTTGCAAAGAAAGAGATATTATCATTGAAAAGAAATATAAAGTGAAAAACGTAAGTGTAAATATTCGAGGATCAAGTTTTTGGCGCTGTTGCTGGGAAATTAATTAAAATTTCTTTTAAAGAAAATTAATAAAAATCAAAATTTTTACTTTTTCCTTGCTTTTTGTTAGGGTGTTTTATTTTATTTTATTTTATTGTGTATGTGTAGTTCAGGTTTTGAAGGACTTATGCTTTACGATTCTGAATTAAAGAGAACTATTAAAAAAATAAAAAAAAATTAAAAACTAAAAAAGATAAAAATATTCAAAAAATGGCAAATCAAGAAAATCAAAATGTTAACATCCATTAAGAATTTTGACCTTTAAGAGATTATGCTCACCCTACAGTAGATAAATTCATGGTAGTATTCAACACCATGCTATAGTTGCTAATTAATTTGAACTTAAACCTGCTATTATCCAAATGGTATCTAATAATCAGTTTGGGGGAGCACCAACTGAAGATCCTAATTTATATATTGCCAAGTTTCTAGAATTGTGTGCTACTTTTAAATACGATGGTGTTTCAGATGATGCTATACGTCTTAGACTTTTTCCTTTCTCACTGAGGGATAAAGCTAAGATATGGTTAAATTCGTTAGCACCTGGATCTATCAGAACTTAAAGTGATTTAGCACAGAAAATCCTTGCTAAATATTTTCCACCATCAAAGACTGCGAAGCTTAGTAATGATATTATATCTTTTTGTCAGTTTGAAGGGGAATCTATTTATGAAGCATGGGAACAACTTAAAGATCTCCTAAGAAAGTGTCGACAACATTCGATACTAGATTGGTTAATAATTCAGACTTTTTACAATGGATTAGTTGGATCTGTTAGATCAATTATCGATGCCGCTGTTGGTGGTTCATCGATGTCTAAATAGTTTGTTGTGCTTTAATGAAAGAAATGACTACTAATAATTTTTATTGGCCTTCTGAAATATTAAATTCTAAAAAGGTAGTCAATATTCATGAAAATGATGCTTGAAGACAAAGAAACTGTTGCACTTAGTGACGAGTGCAGCACAATAATTCAGAAAAAGCTTCCTGAAAAGCTTAAAGATCCTGATAGGTTCACAATTCCATGTGCGATCGGAGATAGATTTTATGGAAAAGCTTTATGTGATTTAGGTGCAAGCATTAACCTTATGCCATTATCAATATTCAAAAGACTGGGATTAGGAGAAATAACCCCTACTATTGTAACTCTGCAATTAGCGGATCATTCAATCAAATATCCTAAAGGAGTTATTGAAGATGTTTTGGTGAAAGTGGATCAATTTATCTTTCCTGTTGATTTTATTGTGTTGGATATGGAGGAAGATAAAGAGAAACTCATAATTTTAGAGAGACCTTTCCTAGCCATGAACAGAGCGATGATAGATGTGCAAAAATGGGAATTAACGATGAGAGTCAATGATCAAACTGTTACATTCAATATTTCAAAATTAATGAAATATTCTGCAAGAGGTAAAGATGATAAATTCTATAGGATGGATTTTATCAGATATTTAAGTGAATGTCATTTCAAATCAGCTTATGAAAAGAAACGTGAAAGTGAAGAAATGGAACACGAGCAAGAAGAGGAATTACAACATCCTGAAGATTTTCATGAGGAAGATTTAAATTATGTTCATGAAAATTTTGAATTGTTGGACATGACTGAAAAAGATGAATCTTTTGGTCCATCAATTAAAAAACCTCCCGAACTTAATTTAAATTTGCATCCTAACCATTTGAAATATGCCTTTTTAGGTGATTCCTCAACTTTGCCAGTTATAGTTTCTTCTCATTGACTGAAAAAGAAGAAGAGAGTTTTCTTGAAAGTTTAAACAAATATAAGAAAGACCTTGGATGGACAATAGCTAACATTAAAGGAATCAGTCCTTCAATTTGTATGCATAGAATCCTTATGGAAGATAACTGCAAACCTCAGGCTGATCCTCAAAGGAGAGCTATAATGAAATAAGTTGTTAAGAATGAAATTTTAAAGTGGCTGGATGCTGGAATTATCTACCCTATTTCAGATAGTGCATGTGTTAGTCATATTCACTGTGTTCCTAAGAAAGGAGGAGTTATTGTGACTGCTAATGAAAAGAGTGAATTAATACTAACAAGACAAGTTACAAGGTGACGAATATGCATTGATTATAAAAAATTAGACCTTGCCACCAGGAAATACCATTTTCCACTTCCCTTTCTAGATCAGATGTTGGATAGACTAGCTGGGCATAAATACTTTTGTTTCCTGGATGGATATATTGGTTACCACCAAATACAAATTGCTCCTGAGGATCAAGAGAAAACAATGTATACCAGTCTTTATGGTACATTTGCTTTTGGAAGAATGATGTAATACCCCTGCTACATTTCAGAGATGTATGATGGCAATTTTCTGTGATTTAATTGAGAAAGGAATTGAAGTTTTTATGGATGAATTTTCAGTGTTTGGAATTTCATTTAAATCATGTTTAGAACATCTGTCAAGAGTTCTTAAGCGCTGTGAATAAACTATTTTGGTCCTTAACTGGGAAAAATGCTAATTTATGGTAGCAGGAGGAATTGTTTTGGGACATCGTATATCAGAAAAAGGTATGGAGGTAGATCCTGAAAAAATTCAAGTGATCTCTAATTTACCTTACCCAAAAAATGTAAAGGGAATTAGAAGTTTTCTGGGACATGTTGGATTATGCAAGCGTTATATTAAAGACTTTACAAAAATTTTAAAACCTTTATGTCGTTTACTGGAAAAAGATGTGATTTTTTATTTTGATGATGAATACCTAAATGCTTTTGAAACATTCAAAGAAAAATTAATCACTGCACCTGTTATAGTTTCACCAAACTGGGAAAACCATTTTCAATTAATGTGTGATGCTAGTGATTATGCTATTGGAGCTGTTTTAGGTCAGAAATATGATAAGATTTTCAAAGTCATTTACTATGCTAGTAAAACTCTTAATGAAGCTCGAGTTAATTGTACCACTACTGAGAAAGAGTTGTTAGCTATAGTATTTGCTTTAGATAAATTCCAATCACATTCAATTATAACAAAATGTGTGGTGCATACTGATCATTCTGCTATTAAATATTTAATGAAGAAGAAGGATGCAAAATTGAGATTGATAAGATGGATTCTTCTGTTGCAAGAATTTGATTTTAAGATAGTAGATAAGATGGGTGTTGATAATCAAATTGCTGATCATATGTCCAGGCTTGAAACTGAAAAATCTCACTGTGATGCTGAAGAAATCAATGAACATTTTCCTGATGAAAAATTGTTCACTATTAATGAGTGCCGTGTTTTGTGGTATGCCGACATGGTAAAATATATTTTCAGTGATATTTTACCCTATGGTTTGACATACCAGAAGAGGAAGAAATTTTTATCTGAAGCTAAGACTTAATTTTAGGATGACTGATGCGGCGGACTTTAATTGCAAGAACTTATGAACTCAATTTTATATATTTATAATGATTTTGTAAAGTCCAAACATTCAACGCAAGTATACGTATCTTATCAAGTAATACAGGGCTCTAATGGAGTCCTGGTTATCGATCCCACAGGGAAGAGTGAATCACACTATTGATAATGTAATACTGAATTCCAACACTTAAATTGTGATTAAAGTTTAATGTTTACTTCTACTACTAAAACACAGAAAATAATAACAATTAAACAAATTAGAATTACTTCTATATCTTTAAAACAGAATTAACTATCAGACACACACTAAACTATATATTTTAAAGGTTTTGATATATAAGAAAAGTATCTTTCCTCTTGTAATGAGAATATGATGTGTGGATGATATGAAATGATTATCTAATGCTATTGTGCAAAATTGGAGCACAATTGATTATTTACCCTTAAAAGAGTACCCCCTCTTCTAAGCAAGAAAAGAACATTAACATATCCTAAGTTTAGTTACTAAGTCTAAGGCTAGGCTGGGAGGATACCGACTGCCACTACTGAGCTCCCACTCACCCTTTACCTAAAGGCTAACCTTCGAGTTTAGTTACTAATCTTAGGACCAAATTGGGGATCTCAGGCTGTCACCCTGAAACCTCCAATTTGACATCTATCAAAACACATTTCCCTATTTATTTGCACTCAATTCCCATGAACTACACAATTCATCCATGAAAATTGAATGGGTTTTTCATTGTTGTTGTAAGACATTAATTCCTTTCAGAGTTAATGTTCCACAACATATTTTAACAATCCAATTGGCCAAATCAAAAAGTAAATTAAGTTCTAAATGAAAAACCATCACAATTTCTTTAATACTTTAAAAACACTTCAAATCCACATCAACACATCATCACATCTCTATGCAAGAAGAAAGATAAATGAGACTACTCAGAATTCATAGAGAAGACACAATAAAACATGGATTTTATATATAAAAAAAAGTCATACAAACCACAAAAGAAAATACAATTTATCTCTTTCTCTTCTCCAATGCAATTCCCTTGAAGTTCCTTTGAATCCTTTTCTATCTTCTTTGCAACACTTGATTCTCTCTTTAGAATGGAAAGGAAGAAGCAATCTCTCACTTTACTCCTCCTTCACTTCTTAGAGAAGAATCCCTCTCAAATTATCACTTCTACACTCTTCTCTCTTATGCCCTAACACTCAAAACACACTAGACTCTCTATAATACACAAGACACACTAAACTTCATCTAAAAACAGTTACTTATAAGTTAGGAATGAAATTCCAAGAGTTTCCATAGGCATCCCTTCAAAAAGTCGCCAAAACTCTTCACATTTGAAGTCCACCAACATTGGGCACCGGCGGCGCTCTATTGTCGAATTAATTCCGAGCTCTCTGGAAAATGGCGCCGGCAACGCCAGAACCTGTTTTCCTCCCTTTTGCTCCCTTTTGCTCCGAATTAATTCCTTGTCGCTTCTTATCGCTCCAATAATCTAAAATCATCATACCTGCAACAAATCATGAAAAATACCTTTCTTTAAAGTGTAATATCACCAAAAATGAGTAAAATTAGATAGCAAAAATAACATATATTTTTGGTGCATCAAAATCCCTTAAACTTTAACTATTACTTGTCCTCAAGTAATCCTTTTACTACATAAAAATATAACTCTAGGCAATGCACTATTCATTTGTAAGATACTAAAATTTTTCATTCAAAAGAATATATTAGTTAGTTTTTGTAAAAAGAAATTTAGTAACTCAGGTCAACACTACAGGTATAAGAATATTCAGTAATCAAGTCTAAGAGTTCTAGTCTTCTATTTATTTCAAGATAAACTATAATTTGTCACATTAAAAGTGCCTTGAAAGATTATGTGAAAAAGGAGTTCATGCAAACTTCATCAAAATGTTGGCCAATACTTAAAATATAAATTCATAAATGAAATCAAGTTCTCCCTTCAGAGTGACTCAAGTGAAGCCAATTTTTGGTTAGGCATCTCCTCAAGCTTCTCCTCATAAAAATTTTTCTTTCTTTTCTTTTCTTTTTTTATATTTTTATTTTCTTTTGGGATTGTTTTTCAATCCATCTTTTCCTTTCTTTCTTTTTTCTTCTTCTTTTTTTTAATGAGGATTACTATATCTGGATAGCCTGTAATGATTTTGAACTTCACTCTCCTCTTTCTAAAGTTCAAAACTTGAAATACCTCCTTACTTTATAATTAAGTATGAGCTTTATTATTCATCATAAAGTCACAATCTCTTCTTAACACACAATACTTTAAGTTTCTTAACATGTCTAAAATACAGTTTTCTTTACTTTAAATAGTTAACTATAATAAAATCCTTTCATACCAAATATCTTACCTTTATAAAATTAACCTTTATTACTAATTATCCTTTCATCCTATCTTTCCATAATATTCAATTAAAATAAAAAGTTTTAGTTACTTACAGTGAGGTTCAACTGCCAGAAGTTAGGTTAATTATTTTTTAAAATACAATAATTGAGAACAAATAAGAGTTAATATTTTTCTACCCTCCCCAAACTTAAATTTTTCAAATAAATTTTAAACAGTAGAGAGTAAAAGAAACTAAACTTTCTGTGCTGGGATTTTGAAATCTTTATCAGCTATCTGGTATTAGTCAAAATTTACAACTAGCAGGCATGAAACAGTTAGTAACAGTGATATAAATATTTTAAACAAAAGCATGGGTAAAGAGAAATTAACTTTAGACATCTAAATATCCAACAAAGCACTACAATACTAAACAACTATCACATCACTACACAGTTCAATCAATAATTTCAACAGTACAGTACATCAACAGGTTTACACATCACATGAA
The DNA here is from genome assembly GCA_022702705.1 of Papilionanthe hookeriana x Papilionanthe teres. Classification (NCBI taxonomy): domain Eukaryota; kingdom Viridiplantae; phylum Streptophyta; class Magnoliopsida; order Asparagales; family Orchidaceae; genus Papilionanthe; species Papilionanthe hookeriana x Papilionanthe teres. Next base: position 20,397,962 of record CM040424.1, on the reverse strand, counting down.
AGCAAATAACTTCTACATAACAACAATACAACACACCACACAATAAGAAAAACAAAAACTGAAACAAAAAAACTACCAATCTTCATCGCCAGGTTCATCAGTAGGGTTAGCAGGATCAGCAGGACCAGGTCTATACGGTTTATAGCTGGGGCGGGTAGGAAATATCTCATCAGTCTCCCCCTCATGAATCTGGCCTATGCATCATAATAGGCAATATCGAACTCAGCTCTTCTTCTCATATAATCTTCATTCACATCACTTCTGGCCTCATACACATCCATCCTACCATGGAATCTATCCACACTAAAACTCCATAATCTCAGCTGCTCCATAATATCAGATAATGTTGGGGGCTCAGATGTAGATGGAATGTCATGACTAGTAGTAGGAATATCAGTACTCCTACTCTCAACTCGGGCTCCTACATGAGACTCATAAGTACGCATAATAGTCTTTGTAATTGGTCTCAGCAGAATAGCTATCTCTTCAGAACTGCTGAACTCTACTCCAGACTGAACACACAAGGCATGAACTAGGGCAGGATGTCCTAATCCTTCAGTGGTCTCGCCTCTAGCAATAGTCTGAATGTTCTAAATGATAATAGTCCCAATATCAATCTTCTTCATCCTATGAATACAATAGTTCAGAATTGCTCTATCCTTTGTAACTTCACTGTGGTGATAAGAAGGTAACAATCTTGCAGAGATGAAATAGTTCCAAGCTTTTGATGTAACATTTAACTTGGAAGCAGGGAAGTTAATCATCTGTTTTTGACTTATTTTCCATTCCCCTCTTCTAACCGTCAGAAAGGCAATTACTTCCCTCACATTTGCCTCGCGAGTATCAAAGTTTTCATATTCACAACAAATGGTTCCCAAGTCTGATAAAAAGCATTGATTCGTTGAGGAGTAAATTCAACTATTTTTCCTCTAACTAACACATACTCAGTTTCAGTCCAGGGCACATTTGAATAGAACTCTCTAACAACTCCCATAATAGCATTTAAAGTAAAATAACAAAATCGTTCCCAATTTTGTTTAGCAATTAACTGTTCTACAGATCCTCCAAGATTATCAAAGCCCGATCCTGAATACACTTCTTATTGTAAAGGTAAAAGTTAAAGCGAAATTGTGCTTTAACATTAACAAACTTTTCTTCATCAAAATCCAATTTTCTCTTCCCTTTACTCATCCTTGGAGCCATGTGAATTTAAAAAAATTACAATAAAATTTCAATAAATCCTAAATCCAAAATGTAACAAACTCTAAATACCATTCTAAGTAAGTAAGAGCAAATTTCATCATAGGAAATCTCAAAATTTTTCAAAAATCCAAAAATTCCAATCTAAGCAATGTGAGAGATTTCCTTGGTGAAATTCAAATATTTTTAACTTAAAGTGAAGCTCTTACCAAGAGAAGTGTAGATCCGGTCTCAAAAAGCTTTGAAATCACTTCAAACCCAAAATCTAGCAGGCCCTAGGTCTACAAAATCACGAAAATGGAGGAGGAAGACGATAACAATGGTAAAAACCATGGGTGCCAGGGTAAAAATTGCGAAATAGAGGGTTTTCAGCCTTTTACTATATTCAGGCGCCGGCGGAGCTCTATTTATTTAAATTTCCAAAACTCTCTGGATTTGGGCGCTGGCGGCGCCAGTCCAAAATTTTTTCTGGGTCCAAAATTTTTTTCGTAATTTCGATCGTTTCGACCTCCACAATGACATTTAATACATCATCAAGCATCTATTTCATCACACAAGCAATAACTAACACAATTCTTAAACAAACATTACAAAACATACTTCCATACATAAAATTCACGTTACATTATAAACACTAAATATGTTCATCAAATTAACCAACAACTCTTTTAGATGTTTAGTGTTGCAAGTACGCTACGATAGGCAAACACTAAAATCTAAGCACACACCATGAAATTAAGCGTAGCAAATCCAAATTCAAATTACAAAGCAAAGCAAAGTACTAAACAAACTAAACAAAATTAAGCAAAGTAAACTACACACAAAAACATAAGCACAATAATATCACTCCACATCGGTCTCAGAACTTTCTTCCTCTCTAATATCACCAATAGATTGCTGATGCACGAACAAGTTGTAGAAGGGACGGAATGGGAATTCATCAGATGAATCTTCAGTAATCACCGCATTCTTCTTTATGAGATTAACAAAATCCATCTAACTCTGACCAGTATGATCGAACTGTTCCTTCATCCTCCAATCTATATGGTCAAAGAAATCAGAAATATTATTGATTGCATTTATAACATTCTGTACCTCCTTCTCCAACTTTTTTGATCTTCTGCAGTATTGTTCTGGAACTTTCAGGAAAATAGGGCTGAATCGGTTGTGAAGTCTGAGTTGGTTGATCAGCAAGCAGATTCATATCATCTTCATCTCCTACTGTTTGGTAGTCATAAAGATTAGTTGGATCAATAGGCCTCCAGGGAAGAAGAACCTTTTCCCAACTCTCATATGAAACTTGTGATTGACTACATAACAGAAATATGGTGGATGGGTGTCCATGCCCATATTTAGATCCATGAAAAATTAATTCCAAAACTGATTTCACAATTATATTACCAATGTCAATCGGCCTCCCAGTTTGAATACAGAAATTCAAAATGGCACTTTCCTTTGTTACCTTGCTAATCTTCAATGTTGGAATTAACTTTGCCAAAATAAAGTAATGTCATTGCTTTGACACTAGATTTAAAGATGCAGAAGGGAAACTAACATATCCATTTTCTCTAACTTCCCATTCTTCATTCTAATCCGTCAAATAATGATACACATCATTCATATTATCTCTTGTGGCATTGAAATTAGCATAGTGGCAAATAGGTACATTCTCAATCATGAAAAGATCATTAATTCTCGTAGGAGTGAATTGTACGAACCTACCTCTCACAAAGACGAATCCTTGGTTGATCCCGTGCAGATTTGCATACAATTATTTCACAACCGGAACGACTACTGCAGCGGTAGTGTAACACAACACTTCCCAACGTCTTTCCTTAATTATCTCTTCAATCTTTATAGTAGGATAATCCATACCTCGATTTATAAAGCCTCTTTCTTTAATAATCCTCCTCTTCATCATCACTTTGTTGAACAATCACTGCGCCTCAAAACTTATAAACTTCCTTCAGTTGAAATTGCGAGATCGAGAGGTTACTATAGAGTAGGAATTCATGGGATACGAATTGGGAATGGTAGTTTTCATTTTTCTGGAGTTTGGAAGTCTAAAATGGAATTTAGGGAGTTATAAGGATGAAGATCCCACTAAAAACCGCCAAAAATCACAAATTGAAACTAGAAAACCGTCAACAGGTTTTGGGCGCCGGTGGCGCTCAAACCCGAAATTTAGTAAATCCTCTCTATAATTGGGCGCCGACAGCGCGAGTGGTCAAAAACTTCACCAAACTTCTTTTGGCTCAAAATATTCCAATATCTCAATTTGATCCAATATTTATCCATTTTAAATGTTTTTAGGAGTGATTAGGATTCACAAATAACTATCTAAAAAATACAACTACAACAAACAAGCAAACACAACACAAAGATACATATGGGTTGCCTCCCATAAAGCGCTTGGTTTACTGTCGTCAGCCTGACAAACCATTCAGTTAATCGAGATGACTCAGTATTAAAACCTCTTTGAAATCAGGTTGAAACCCATTAAAGTAAGGCTTTAATCAATGCCCATTAACCTTGAAAATTTTCCAGTATCAGGATCTTTAATATCAACAGCTCCAAAAGAATGAACTTTTACAACTGTAAAAGGTCCCAACCATCTAGACTTGAGCTTTCCAAGAAATAACTTCAATCTTGTGTTGTATAACAAAACTTTTTGTCCAAATTCCAATTTCTTTTTTAATATCTTTCGATCATTCCATAATTTCATTTTCTCTTTATAGATCCTGTCATTATGATAAGATGCATTTCTAATTTCTTCCAATTCATTCAATTGAATAAATCTCTTCTCTCCAGAATTTTTCAAATTAAAATTCAACTCTTTTATCTCCCAATATGCTTTATGCTCCAATTCAACTGGTAAATGGCAAGTCTTACCAAACACTAATCTATAAGGAGACATTCCAATAGGGGTCTTAAAAGCAGTCCTATAAGCCCATAATGCAGTATCTAATCAAGCAGACCAATCTAATTTATGATTATCCACAGTTTTCTCCAAAATTCTTTTAATTTCACAATTAGATACTTCTGCTAAACCACTAGTTTGGGGATGATAAGCAGTAGAGATTCTATGAATAATGTTATATTTCTCACTTAATCTCTTAATTTGATTATTCTTGAAATGGGATCCACCATCGGTTATAATCACTCTTAGTATTCCATATCTCGTAAATATATTTTTATTTAAAAATTTTGAAACACTCCGAGCATCACATTTAGGCAATAACTTCAATCCATTTCGAGACATAATCAACTACAACCAGTATATATAAATTTCCAAATGAAGGAGTAAATGGTCTCATAAAATCTAATCCCTAAACATCAAAAATTTTAACTTCCAAATTTTAATTTAGAGGCATTTCATTTCTTCTAGAGATATTACCTACTCTCTGACATCGACAACATGATTTAATATATTTGTAAACATCCTTAAAATGAGTAGGCCAATAAAATCCATATTGTAAAATCTTAAAAGCAGTTTTATCATCACCAAAATGACCTCCAAATTTAGAATCGTGACATCGTTAAATAATTAAATTTTCTTCTTCTTGTGGCACACATCTCCTAATAATAAGATCCTTACATTGTTTATATAGATAAGGCTCATCCTAATAATAAGATTTTGCATCATATTTGAACTTCTTTTATTGTTGCCTTGTTAAATCAGGTGGTACAATATCACTCACAATATAATTCACAATATCAGCATACCAAGGCAAATTTCTTCCCATAATAGTAAAAAGTTGTCATCAAGGAAAGTTTTTGTAACTTCTTTCTCAAATTTAAATAATTTATCATACTCTATTCTCGACAAATGATCAGTTATTTGGTTATCAGATCCCTTCCTATCAACTATCATAAAATCAAATTCGTGCAGAAGAAGTATCCATCTAATTAATCTAGGTTTCGCATCCTTCTTTTGTATTAAATATTTAATAGCTGAATGGTCTGTATGCACAATACTTTTAGCTCTAACTAAATAAGGTCTAAACTTTTCAAAAGCAAATACTATAGCTAATAACTCTCTTTGTGTAGTGGTATAATTAATTTGAGCTTCATTAAGAGTTTTACTAGCATAGTAAATGACTTTGAAAATTTTATCATGCCTTTGCCCCAATGCTACTCCAATCGCATAATCACTAGCATCACACATGAGTTCAAAAGGTTTCTCCCAATCCGGTGAAATAATTATAGGTGCAGTGATTAATTTCTCTTTTAATAATTCGAAAGCACTCAAACATTCATCATTAAAATCAAACATTCTATCATTTTCTAAAAGTTGGCATAAAGGTTTAGTAATTTTAGAAAAATCTTTAATATATCTCCTTAAAATCTAGTGTGTCCTAAGAAATTTCTCACCTCTCTCACAGTAGTGGGTGGTGGCAATCTCTCAATCACTCTAATTTTAGTAGGGTCGACCTCCATACCATACTCAGAAATTTTATGCCCAAGCACAATTCTTCCTGCAACCATAAATTGACATTTCTCCCAATTCAGAACTAAATTTGTTTTCTCACAAAGCTCCAAAACTTTTGCTAAGTTTTCTAAGCAGATTTCAAATGAAGTCCCGAATACAGAGAAATCATCCATGAAAACTTCTATTCCATTATCTATCATACTACTGAAGATAGACATCATACATCTCTGAAATGTTGCAGGTGCATTACACAGTCCAAAAGGCATTCTTCAAAAAGCAAAGGTTCCGTAAGGGCTAGTAAACGTTGTCTTTTCTTGATCCTCAGAAGCAATAAGTATTTTATGGTAACTAGTATATCCATCCAAAAAGCAGTAGTACTTGTGTCCAGCAAGTCTATCCAGCATTTGATCTTTTCGAGTGGCGGCATTTAATTTCCTATAGTCAATACAAATTCGCCATCCATTAATTTGTCTTGTAGGTATAATTTCATTATATTCATTCACTTCATTAGTCACTCCTCCCTTTTTTGGTACACAATGTATTAGACTCACCCAAGCACTATCCGAAATAGGATAAATTATTCCAGCATCCAGCCATTTTAAAATTTCTTTCTTAACTACTTCTTTCATTATAGGATTTAATCTCCTCCGTGGATCAACTTTTGGTTTATATTCTTCATCTAATAAAATTTTGTGCATACAAATAGAAGGACTTATTCCTTTAATTTCTGCTAAAGTCAATCTAAAAGCTTTCTTGTATCTTTTTAAAATTTCCAACAACTTCTGTTCTTGATAATCGTTTAACTCCGAAGATACAATAACTGGCAGGTAGATGACTCTCCTAAAACATATACTTCAAATGATTAGGGAGAATTTTTATCTCAAGTTTAGGAGGTTTTATTATAGATGGAATTGAGCTTTTATTTCCACCATCCATAGTGTCTAAAACTTCAAATCTCTCCCGAACATATTCTAAATTTTCATTCTTCTTATTATCTGAATTTTCTTCTTTTTCAATTTCTTCTTCAAACATACTTTCATAATCCACTTCTTTTTCAAACGTATTTTCATAATCCACTTCTTTTTCAAACATATTTTCAAAATGATCAGTTCTCAAATATTCACAGACCTCCATCCTAAAACATTCATTATCTTTTTCCATTAAGGGATACTTCATAGATTTCAAAATGTTAAAGGTCACCTGTTGATCATTAACTCTCATAGTTAATTCTCCTTTTTGAACAACAATCACTGGTCTTATAGTAGCAAGGAATGGCCTTCCTAAAATGATTGGAATTTCTTTATCTTCCTCCATATCAAGTACAATAAAATGTACAGTAAAGATAAATTTATCCACTTTCACTAACACATCTTCCACCACTCCTTTAGGGTAAGTAATGGAACGATCGACTAACTGAAGAGTCACAGATGTAGGAGAAATTTATCCTATTCCCAATCTTTTGGAAGTTGATAAAGGCATAAGATTAATACTAGCTCCCAGATCACATAAGGCTCTTCCGAAAAAATTTTCTCCTATAGCACACGGGATAGTGAAACTACCAGGATCTTTAAGTTTTTCAGGAAGCTTCTTCTGAATAATTGCACTACACTCTCCGCTAAGTGCAACAATTTCATGATCTGTAAACTTTCTTATCTTTTTCAGAATATCCTTCATAAACTTAGCATAATCAGACATCTGTTCTAATGCTTCAACAAAAGGAATATTTATCGTTAATTTCTTAAGGATCTCCAAAAATTTTCCAAATATGTTATCCCTATTTTTTTGTTTCAATCTTTGAGGAAATGGTAGTGGCGATTTTTCAACAGTAATCTTCATTGGTTCAAGAGGATAATCCAAGTCTAAATAAATCTTGTTTGAACCTTTTTCAATATTCACCTTCTCCTTTTCTATTTCAACTTCTTTTTGCACTCTTGTTTCCAATTCTTTTCCACTCCTTAATTGAATAGCCTTATGTTGTTCCTTGTTTTGATCTTTTGATTGATCTCAACATTACTTGGAAGTGTTCCAGAAGGTCTATTATTAAGTGCAGTGAAAATATGCCCCAATTGATTTTCAATATTTTTCATCGCAACACCTTGAGCTTGTAATTGATTTCCCATATTCAGAATCATTTCTTCAGTAGACAACTTCTTATCCTTAAATTGCGGGTTACTATTAAATCTAGGAGGATAAGATGGTCTAAAATTAGTATTTCCTTGATTGTTCGAATTTCCAACTGGATGTATAAAACTGTTCCCCCAATGTGGGTTAACATTGGCATTACTATTGTTCCAATTGAAGTTTGAGTTTCCAACTAGGATTATAATAATTCGAATAAGGATTGGTAGATCTATTAATAGCATTCAAAGTCTCATAAGGTGTTTGAGATTTTATTATCTGTCCAAATGAAATTTCCTCTAACACTTGGGGTGGTTGAGAATAATTCATTCCATATTGATCTATTTTCTTAGAAAGGGCTGCAATTTGAGAAACTATCATAGTCATCATATCTGAATCATGAAAACTAGCTACTCTTTTAGGATTTACCCGTTTAGAGGGCCATTGAAAATTATTAGTAGCCATTTCTTCAATTAATGTGTATGATTCATCAAATGGTTTTGACATTAACTATCCACCAGCAACAGCGTCTATAATTGATCTCAATGATCCCACTAATCCATTATAAAATGTTTGAATTATTAACCAATCTGGCAAAGCATGATGTGGGCACTTCCTAAGAAGATCTTTAAATCTCTCCCAAGCTTCATATATTGATTCCCATTCAAACTGACCAAAATATGTGATGTCATTTCTTAGCTTAGCAGTCATTGATGGAGGAAAATATTTTGATAGAAACTTTGGAGACAATTCTTCCCAATTTCTAATAGATCCAGGTGCTAATGAATTTAACCATGCCTTAGCTTTATCCCTTAATGAAAAAGGAAAAATTCTAAGTCTGACAGCATCACTCGACACTCCATCATACTTAAAAGTAGTACACAGTTCTAGAAAACTAGCGAGATGTAAATTTGGATCCTCATTAGGTGTTCCTCCAAATTGATTATTTTGTACCATTTGGATAATAACAGGTTTAAGTTCAAATGAATTAGTAGCAACATCAGGATTTTGAATAATTATATGAATTTCATCTGGTATTGGGTTAGCTAATCTCTTAAAGGTCTTGGCAAATTTCCAATATCATTTCTCTGATTATCTTGATTATTCGCCATTTTGCAAGAATTTTCAGTTTGTTTTTTTGTTTTTTAATTTTTCTAACAGTACGCTCTAACTCCAAATTGTAAGGTATTAAACCTATAGATCCACTACGACGCATATAAAATCACACAAATACTTTAAAAAGTAAACAAACACATAATTACACACTACAAAATAAAGTTTTTCTGTTACTATATTATCAATAGATACCATTTATATCTTCCTTCCTCGGCAACGGTGGCAAAAACTTGATGCGGGGGAATTTATATTGCAAGAACTTATGAACTCAATTTTATATACTTATAATGATTTTGTAAAGTCCAAACATTCAACCCAAGTATACGTATCGTATCAAGTAATACAGGGCTCTAATCGAGTCCTGGTTATCGATCCCACAGGGAAGGGTGAATCACACTATTGATAATGTAATACTGAATTCCAACACTTAAATTGTGATTAAAGTTTAATCTTTACTTCTACTTCCAAAATGCAGAAAACAATAACAATTAAACAAAACAAAATTAACTATCAGACACACACTAAGCTATATATTTGAAAGGTTATGATATATAAGAAAATTATCTTTCCTCTTGCAATGAGAATATGATGTGTGAATGATATGGAATGATTATCTAATGGTATTGTGTCAAATAGGAGCATAATTGATTCTTTACCCTTAAAGGAGTACCCCCACTTCTAAGCAAGAAAAGAACATTAACATATCCTAAGTTTAGTTACTAAATCTAAGGCTAGGCTGGGAGGATACCAGCTGCCACTACGAAGCTCCCACTCACCCTTTACCTAAAGGCTAACCTTCGATTTTTGTTACTAATCTTAGGACCAAATTAGGGATCTCAACCTGTCACTCTGAAACCTCCAATTTACGTCCATCAAAACACATTTCCCTATTTATTTGCACTCAATTCCCATGAACTACGCAATTCATCCATGTAAATTGAATGGGTTTTTCATTGTTGTTGTAAGAAATTAATTCCTTTTAGATTTAAAGTTCCACAACATATTTTAACAATCCAATTGGCCAAATCGAAAAGTAAATTAAGTTATAAATGAAAAACCATCACAATTTCTTTAAAACTTTAAAAACACTTCAAATCCACATCAACACATCATCACATCTCTATGCAAGAAGAAAGACAAAGGAGACTACTCAGAATTGATATAGAAGACACAATAAAACATGGATTTTATATATAAAAGAAAAGTCATACAACCCACAAAAGAAAATACAACTTATGTCTTTCTCTTCCCTAATGCAATTCCCTTGAAGTTCCTTTGAATCCTTTTCTATCTTCTTTGCTGCACTTAATTCTTTCTTTAGAATGGGAAGGAAGAAGTAATCTCTCACTTTACTCCTTCTCCTTCACTCCTTAGAGAAGAAACCCTCTCAAATTATCACTTCTACACTCTTCTCTCCTAAGCCCTAACACTCAAAACACAATAGACTCTCTATAATACACAAGACACACACTAAACTTCATCCAAAAATAGTTACTTATAAGTTAGGAATGAAATCCTAAGAGTTTCCATAGGCATCCCTTCAAAAAGTTGCCAAAACTCTTCACATTTGAAGTCCGCAGACATTGGGCGCCAGGGGCACTCTATCGTCGAATTAAGTCTGAGTTCTCTAAAAAATGGCTCCGGCGGCGCCAGAACCTGTTTTCCTCCTTTTTGCTCCTTTTTTCTTCGAATTCGTTCCTTTTCGCTTCTTTTCGCTACAATCACCTAAAATCATCATACCTGCAACAAATCATGAAAACTATCTTTCTTTAAAGTGCAATATCACCAAAAATGAGTAAAATTAGATAACAAAAATAGCATATATTTTTGGTGCATCAATGACCCATTTTTATATAAATAAGGAAAGGATCTGATCATTCGATGATGTGTGCCTTTAGAAGAAACTTATGAAATTATCCAATAATGTCATAATTCTGATTATGGGGGATATTTTGGAGTTGATAAAAGTGCATATAAAATCTTAGAATATGGATTTTATTGACCTACAATTTTTAATGATGTTAATGCTTACATTAAAAATTGTGATAGATGTCAAAGTGTAGGAAATATTTCTAGAAGAAATGAGATGCCCCTCAATTATATGTTGGAAGTTGAAATATTTGACATTTGGGGATTAAATTTCATGGGACCATTTACACCATCTTTTTGAAATACATACATTTTGATAAGAGTAGACTATGTATCCAAATGGATAGAAGCTGTTGCTTTATCTGGATGTGATGCTCAAAGTGTTGCAAAGTTTTTAAGAAAGAATATATTTTGCAGATTTGGAATACCAAGAGTTATCATAACTGATGGGTGAAGTCATTTTAGAAATGAGATTATAGAAAAACTAGCAAAGAAATATCGTATTAATCATCGCATTACTACTGCTTATCATCCGCAGACAAGTGGTTTGGTTGAATTATCCAATAGTGAAATTAAAATAATAATGGAAAAGACTGTTAAATCAAACAGAAAGGATTGGTCAATCAAACTGGATTATGCTTTGTGGGCCTATAGTACTTCCTATAAAACTCTTATAGAAATGTCCCCATATAGGCTAATTTTTGAAAAGCTTGTCATTTACTAATTGAACTTGAGTATAAAGCATATTGGGCTATTAAAGAGTTCAATTATAATTTGAATGATGCTTTATGTTTGATTTGTGTGTTTGTTTTGGTTTGATTTGAGATTATGTGGTAGTATTTTGAAGTTTATATGCTATAGTGGTGTTATTTGGACCTTATTTGATGACTTAGAGGAGTCAAAATGAAGATTTGGACGTTTAGCAGATCTATGCTAAAATGAGCACTGGCGGCTATGCACTGCAGGTTGGCGCTTAGGCTCCAGAGTTACAAAAAACATGAAAGATGGAGTTCTATAAGCCCTAAGTCTTGGGAAAGTTGATTTGGGAGTTATTTGGAAGTTTTAAAACGTCTAGGGTTAGATTTAAGACATCCTAAGTCTATAAAAGGCCCAGAATTAAAGAAATACTTTCCCTAATTCTTATTTTCATTCTTGAGTCTAAGGAAGAGTATGTTGAGTGCAAAAATGTCTTCTTGGGAGAGCGAATTTAAGAAAAAAGAGGAAGTCAACAAGAAGTTCATTAGTGAAAGTGCACAAGAATTATTCAACAGATTTCTGGCCCGTAGTATTCAAGGAATTACAGAAAAGCTAGCAAAGATCGAGGCTGACGTGGCATCAATCGTAGCAAAGGTAAATGAAACTAACGTACATTTAGCACACGTGAAATGACAACTCAAAATGCAATTTATTCATACAATCCATGTGGAAGAAGCAGATAGAGCGAAGTTTCTGAAAAATAAATGGTTAGAAGAAGAAAATGTGAGAGTTTTTAATCATCGCCAGTTTTATCAAATTTAAGTTCCTGATGGTTAAAATGGAAATAATGGTGATTCTGGATATATTCCCCCTACTGGAGATTGGAGTTAAATTAAGTGTAGTCTTGTGATTTGGTTTTCTATGTCTACTGCTTTGTGTTCGTGATTTATGTTTGTGTTTTGTTGCACTTTAATTTGAAGTTTGTTACATCTTAATGATGTAAAATTGTATTTAATGATTTGAGTTATGAACTTATGTATTGGGGAATTGCATCCAAGGTGTTTGGATAGAAATTTTTAGTTTTTATTAAGTGTGGTTTGTTATTAATTAAATATAAGTTTGTGTTTGTGTGAAATTTGTTTGGAATCGATGGAAATTGTAGTGTAATTTTGGAGTATTATAAGAGTTTATGGGGGAGAAATAATTATTTAAAGTGTTTAAAGGGGATTAACTAAGTATTTTAGTGCAATTAAATTAATTGTCAAAATCTGTGCACTGGAGGCTAAGCGCCAGATCTCGCGGTTATGCGCCGAATGCTCCGCGGATAGGCGCCGGTTCATGAAAACCGGTTTTCTGCAGTTAAAAACCCAAAAATTGCCATTTTTAACCCCCCCATCACCTTCAACCTCTTGATTTCGTGAAAAAGTAGCCAGGGTATTACTAAGTTGGATCATTTAAGAGACAATTTCGATGAAATTTGTTGGATTTGAATTCCTTAAGGTATAAGCACTTCTCCTAAGAATAATTTTTTGATTTTCACCATGTATTTTGAGTAAATTATAGGAAAATCTAAAAATCACTATTCATGGTGAAAATTTGAGGAAAAGCATGAGAATTTGCTTGTATTTAGTGGAAATTTCCTTTGGAAGTAAAGTTAGCAAGTTTAGTTTGATTTTAGAATTTATGGTGAATTTTTTGTGAATTTTTAGAGATGGATCCAAAGTTATAGTGCTCAAGAGAGAATGCGAGATTTGATTCCAACAAATTTGTTAGTTCTAGAGCAGAGGATCAATACGTTGAAGCCCTATCATCACGTAAATTGATTCCAGAACGAGTGTTTAGCAAGCCAGAAGGAGCTATTGAGGAGATGATTGCTAGAAGAAATTAGAAAAATTACTGTTGTTTCTCCGTTGTTGTTGTTGTTTCTATAATAATAGAGTTTTATGCAAACTTGCCAGCAGCAGAAGACAATTTGATGATGGTTAGAGGTCAGCATGCAGATTTTTTGCCTGCAGTAATTAATACTTTTTACCGATTTGCCTCCTGAGATGTTTTGTTTTTATGCCAATTATCATCATTCTGAGGGAGAGTTAGATGAGAAAATGTCTTTTCTTACTGATGGAAGAGGTTTGTGGAAAATAATAAAAGAAAGAAGAGTAAATTTTTAAGCCTTTAAGTTGAATGCCACTTCTAAAGCATGGCATTACTTTATCTCATCTAAGTTGTTGCCTTCAAGTCATGTCAGTGAAGTTACGAGAGAGAGAGAGCTGTTATGAACCTTTTTATTCAGCAGGGAATGCCTATAGACATTGAAGCTATCATTTTTTATTATATTTTCAACTGTTCCAGAGCTGCTACTACTGTAGGTATGGGATTTCCTTCCCTGATTCATTCACTATATGAGCGGTCTGGTGTTAAGTGAAACTTGGGAAGAAGTCCTTTGACCACTTAGACCTATCACCAGTGTAAATGTGAACACTTACACTGTGCATTCAGAATTTGGCTGGAAGGGAGGATCTGTTAGACCTTCTAGTTCTACAGCTTCTACTTCTCGTGCTTCTGGTTCACATGCATCATCCTCTAGAGATGAGTTTTCTGGTTCACATACTAGTTTGTTACAGAAGATTTTATAGAAGATAAGTCTAACCCGAGAGCATGTTAGAGATATGGATGGAAAGGTAGAAAATATTGAGAGATATATTGTGAAACATGATGAGTATGAGGAGAACTATCAGCAATACATGGATTAATTGATTAGAGGTGATCATAGTACTGAGATGCCTCCTCATCCTTTTTATATACCTTATGTGCCTTCCAGAGATTAGAATGAGAGAGATGATGATGATGAGGATGATGATTAGGGTTTTTTTTAATGTGTTGCTGAGTTTGTGATGTTTGTATTTGTGTTGTATGGTGTCTGGAGTTTTATTTGTTGTTGTATTATGCTGTGAACTCTGATATTATGTAGACCGTAGTTGGACTATTTTTGTTATGCACATTCAAATGTTTATTTGATGAATTGATGTTTTATGTTGTTGCTTGTGATATGTTTGTGGTAGTAAATGTTTTAATGTGTATCTAGTGTTTGAGTTTTTAGTAGTGTACTATTTAATTAAAAAAACTGTTAGGAAATTTAAAGCACTATTAGAAACCACTATTTAAATTGCATGTTTAAACTTTTCAAAATCTGCTACCATATATTATCTAGTATTGTTGTGATTTTAGTTATGTTAAGTTGGTGTGTATTTGCATTGAAAACCTCCACTACTGTAGGTGTCCTTTGAAATTTTTATTTTATAAAAAAGTAAAAAACTGATTTTAATTCCTTTTTACTCTTGTTTTTAAATTGTTCTACTTGCATGTTTAGGTTATGAAAATTCCTGCTAGCATGTTATTTAGTTTTTAATTCTTACCCATGTATTATTTCTTATGATTAAATGTTTTATCCTAACTAAAATTTTAATGTTTGGGGGGAATTTTAAAAACAATTTTCAAAAGCTAAAATTTTTTTTGTTCTCAAGAATATTATAAATAAATTTGATTTTTGATTGAAAACAATTATGTATATGAAGTTATATTAGGGAAGCAAAATTTTGAATATAGAAATGAGTAAGACAATTTAGTTAAAATTTATAGTAATAATGAAAAATTTAAAGTTAAAATTTTCTTAGTAAAGAAATGTTAAATGTAGAGTGAGAGCTGGTATTTTCCCTTCCTAACCCATCTACAAAATTTCAAAACATCAAATTCACCAATGTTCTTTATAGAACTAAGTAAGGGTAATGAATATAATTGCTTCTATTTGGCACAACACATTAGATACTTCCACACTGAAATTCTATAATTATTACTGATTCATTAAAAGAGGAAAATATATTTTATTCTCATCGCTTTCATATCGTTTTTATAGTCTTATTAAATTTTAATTACTTGCTTTACGTTTTCTTAAAAGAAAATTTCAAAAACAAATTTCAAACTTTCTATCTTAGAATATACTTTACAAAATCAATTTGAAAAGTAAAAAGTTATTTTTCTTATTTCTTTAAATTTTGAGACATGTCCCTGTGGGTTTGATATCTCGGGGCTTAATCAGAAAGTCCTATATTACTTAATAAACAATACGTATAGTTGCGTAGAATCCCATATTATAAAACAATTAAAATATATTTCTTATTTTCTTCAGAGTCAAATTTTTGGTATCTGTTGCAAAGAAAGAGATATTATTATTGAAAAGAAATATAAAGTGAAAAACGTGAGCATAAATATTCAGAGATCAAATCACAATCCTAAATTTTAGTTTTAAAGCTCAACCCCTAATGATAAAGTAATTTAAAACTTAAAAAATATTAATCTAATTTATTTTAATCAATTTTAACTTTAAGATAATAAAAATCATTAAACTTAACACACATTGTACATTCTAATGAATTTTAATGAAATATAGTATGTTAAATTTAATTAAAATCTCAACTATATAATAAAATTTCTTATTAAATTTAAAGAAAATATTTAAAAACTTTGGTAAACTTAAATAAAATTTAATAAAAGTTAGTAGACCTTATAAGTTTCAAAGTAACCTTAAATTCAATAAATTTTAAATAGTTTTATAAATTTACTTTAAAATTAAACTAAATTAACTTTATTAAATTTTAATTTCTTTCAAACAATAAAAAAATTATTAATCTTTTAAATGAACTTTGAACATCCTAAAAAAATTTTGAAGATAGATAAAAATAGTCTAATACCTTTAACAAATTATTTTGTTGAAGCATAAAATTTTTCTTTAAATCTAGTTTAATAATTTTAAAAGTCAGACTGAAAAGAAACATTTAATATTTAAATTAACTCAACCAACTCATGTTTCTTAGCTCAAATGAAGTCAAATTTTATTGAAGCTCATCATTCTATCTAAGTCTTCCAACATCTACCCTCTCACAGAAATTAGTTGGTAATTTAGAAAAGAATACCAAAACATTGATTGATAGTTTTCTCATGATTAATTCTTAAGATAAACTTAATTATGAGGAAGCTTATTCACAGAGATATTAGATCGTAGAATAAAATAAACTATATCTTACTCCAATAAGATAACGGAAAAATCCTGGATCTACAGATCCATAAATTATGAAGATATTCATCATTCGAGTGATTGTATCCATTTTACGACAATATTTCTATTCTTTAGAAAAGTATACTATTCTTTAAATTTGGTATCTGAAATCATTTGAAATCTTTGGCAGCTACTTAATAAAAATCCACTTAGAACTGTTGACCTCATTTTTGATGAGGTCTTCTCTTCCTCTTTAGTGTTTAGGATCTAGCCTTAGGCTTTTCCTTTGACTATCTTAGAGGACTAGAATTGGGACCCATCCCTTAGAAATTTGAACCACTTCTTGCCTCCCTGCAAACCCCACAAGCTTGGTTGTAGACCCCTAATCACCTAGAGGGTTGAAATCAAATGTGAAGGTTTAAAGGATGAGTTCCCTATAGGACTCTTTGGCCTTAGGACCACCCTGGGTGGCTTGGTCTGGTGAGGGTTGACTTACACACTCACTACACTCACACTCTACACTCTCACACACACAATCCAAATCCTAAAACCACACCCATACCCAACTTGGCTCCTTGAATCATGTAGGTAATTCATATGGATGGACCTTAACCCCTAAGCCCCTGGCTAAGAGGGTTAGGAACAACATAGTGAATGCCTCAAATGAGTCCTCTCATGGCTCATATAGGCTTAAAATGGCTTCATGGCTCAATCAAAGTGCTTCCATTTCACTAATATTTGATCAATTTTTTTTTTTTCAAAATTTCAATTTTCGACCCCGGGGACCCTACACCCATCAAACCTACTAAAAGCCCTTAAAATTGCCCAAATCCTCCAAAATTTCCAAATCACCCAAAATTCCCCAAAATTAGCCTTGAACACTTCCTCACCAATCAAATTGATCATACATAGCCAGAAATACCAAAAATTCTAAAAATACCACCCATACCATCCAAATACCCAAAATGCCCCTCTTAGCCAAAAAATCCAAAAATTCAAAAAATTCCCAGAAAATTTCAAAAAATTCCAAATATTCCCAATTTCATTTTGTCCAACTACACCATGGGCCAATTTTGTCAATTTACCCCACTTTTACCAAAACCCCCAATTTAGCCCATTCTTAACCCAAGTGAACCCAATGTCAAACCAAACCTACCCAATTGACCCCAATTTTGTCCAATTCAATTCTAAACTCCAATTCAATATCCACAATATCAATCTAGACCAAATCCAAGTCCAATTTGATTGACATTTGGGTCCAATTTCACTTTTGACCTTAAAGCCCAATTTGGACTCATGACCCAAACTTAGCCCAAACCAAACCAATTCAACTTCAATTGACCCCAAACCTTTTCTAAACCTTCCCTAACATCCCCATAAACAAAACGCTAACATAACTTGCCCAAAATTTGGACCCAAACCCCACTCAAATTCAACCCAAAACCAAAAAGGCCCAATTTTGACCTAAACCCAAACCTAACCCAAATAAGCCCAAATCCCAAAACCAAAACCCAACCAAAGTTAAAACCTCTTTGAAACACTCCCATAAACATTTCCCAACATTGATTTTACATCAATTTCAACCCTAGCCCAACATTTGCCCAAGTTAGCCCAATTTAACCTACATTGGCCCATTTATCAAGGAAACCCAAATTCAACCCAATTTAAGCCCAAACCACCTCAAACTTGTCTCAAATCACTCATGACACATCCTTAAACTAAACCCAACATTTATTTGGCATGGCCCATTTGCAAAATTTTCATCTAAAAGCCCACTTCTAAAGGACATTTAAAAGTCCATTCCTAACCAAACTCAAAAGCCCAAAATCCATCTTGAAGCCCACATGACAAACCTCTATCATCATCCATTTGATAAAACCATCTCCTAAGTTCTAAATCCATGATGGAATAATTCCAAATCAAGCCATATGCCAAATCCCATCAAATCACCCCTAAATTACCAAAATTTCTAAACCCCTTTTTCATGTAAATGACCAAGCTTTGTCCCAAGCCACATGGAGCCATGAGCAAGCCATTTACAAGCCATATGAAGCCATGGAAGGTTTGACATGTGACCAAGCCATTAATGGCAAAAGGAGGGCCCCCTTTCATAATCCTTCATTAAGCCTTTTTAACCATAACCATGTCACACACTAAACCAAGTTTAGCCACCTCACCATGGATGAAGACTTCACCACTCCATGACAGCTGACCCAACTGATTCACCAGCCCAAAACCAGGTCATGGGGAGGTGAACCAAGCCCAAAATCATGGGTTGACCAATTTGAGCCCAAAATGAGCGCTTACCCATTTCCATTTCAAGCCATCCTCTTTACACATGGCAAAGCTCAATTGCTCGCACAAACCTCCACTCCGACCCACTCGGACCCGAGGGTGACCCATGCCCGCCGGCCGACCACCCGGATCGCCCTGAAAACACCATGGGAAAGACCTCGGGAGGAGCCAAACTTTTCAATTCGCCTCGCTGAAGTGTCCCAGCCCAATCGAACACCATGGCCGTTCTTCTCTTGCATGGAGCAGCTGATCCCCAGCCTTAAACCCCCCTGGGAGGCCCTCCACCCTCTCCTATTTAAACACCACCTCCTCTCGGCCAAGAGGGGTGCTGAACCAAAACCTACTGAAACCCAGCCAAAATCATCCCAGACCACTCTCTACACATAGACAACTTGATCCCCACTGAAATCCCCCGCCATTTCCTCTCGTGAGCTCAATTTCGCAGTCGAAATCCAAGCTCAAAACCAGGACACTTCACCACGGTGAGCCAATCTCCAAATTGATTGGTCCTACACCTTCACCAGACCAAGAGGAGAAGTTTCCCAGCAAAAGCCCCCTCACCAGGCCAGCCATTGCTCCCAACCTCCAAGCTTTGTGATCGGCTGTGGTCGAAATCATACTCGGACAATTCACTGTGCCAAGGGACTTCATCCGGAGCTTGCTTGGACCCAATCGAAGGTGACACAACTCTCAGATCGAAGCTTCACTTCTCTGAGCAAAGGTATGAACTCACTCTTCTTCCCGAGCTTACAGAGATTCTCCATTTAATTTGAATCAATTTCAATGCATATTTACCGTATGGATGTGTTCGTCTCTTCAAGACGAATCCATAGAGCATATGAACACAAAAATTCGTTGAGAATTGAGTGAGAAATTAGGGTTAGAAGGTTGACGGTCACGGGTGCACACCAGTCGTAGATGATGACTGGGAGCCGTCGGATCGAGCTTGTATCGAGCGGACAGTCGGGATCGAGCCGGACAGCGCGATGGTACATGAACCGCGGGCCCCTGGAGCGCTGAGTCGGATGGAGGCGCCGAATCAGAGCGCGCCGCGTGGCCCTTTGGAGCTGCCGAGGATGGCGTGGCGCCGCCTGGATAAGTAGGAAAATAGGGAATTTTCTTATTTATTTAATTACCAGAACTTAGAAAATTCATAACTTTGTGTAGAAAAATTCTAAAAATAAAATAAAAATACCCTCTTGCTCAGTGAACAGAGGAGAATAATGTGGAAAAGAAATCAAGTAATTTCATTAAGTATTTTATTTTTAATGATTTATTTACTCTTTTCTTTGTTTTAATTCTCCATGCATATAGGAAATTCACCATGGCATGAAACCATAGGGCTTTTGAAGCCTCTGAACTTGGGAACATTTCCTGAATTTTCCAAGGTTAGAGGCCATCCCTATGAGAAGTTATTGATTTTTCAAGTTCATGTTATCGTTTTGAGTATTTTAATTCCAATAATTAAGCATGTTGAGAAATAAATTCTAGGAAAATTTAGTGATGTTGCTTGTGACCAGAAGAACCTAGGAAAAATAATTTTTGAGCTAATTCATTTTGAACAACCCTAATTGGCCTAAATACCCAAAATTGAACTTTAATTAATTAGGGTTAACCACTCATCAAATTAACTTAAAAACAATTCTCCACTGTCCTTTAGGGATAGGAGAACACCACATAAAAATTTGAAACCAATCGGACTCGATTAACCCCACCAAATGGGTTGATTAAGCCTCTTAAGTAATAATGGGTAAAATTAAACTTTAAAAATTTATAACTCACAAAATACTTTTCAAAAATTCACAAAAGTGGCTTTGGAGCCTCTTTGATATCAGAGGAACTTAGGAAAATTAAAATTGTAATTTTCTAAAAAAGTTGATTTTTATCATTATTTTAATATTTTTAATAATTAAAAAATAATAAAAAATTATAAAAATATGAAAAATCACCAAAATGTCATATTTTGAATTCTAAACACTTAGGAACAAACCAAATATTTTTCTTAAGTTCCTAGGATAAGATATTGAATTTTAAAGGTTTAATGTAATTTTTAATATTAAAAATGTATTTTTCAACCTTTTCACTAAAATAATTCTAATAAAACAAAGAAAAATAAGAAAATTATGAAAATTGGTTCTCTGGTTTCCCTGATATCAGAGAGATTTTTGAAAAAAATATAAGATTCATTTTTCAACCTTTATTTTATTTTTAATTTAATTAATACTCCAAAACTCAAAATAATTATAATAAATAAAATAAAATTCAAAAAGTCACCAAAATTAGTTTAAATGGTCCTGTGGTCATTAGGAGTGCCCCATAATTTTCTTAAAAATAGAAAAATTCCATTGGTCATCTCATTGAATTTTCCTTGGAAATCCCTATTTTCCACAAAAAATAATTATATAAATAAATTAAATACAGAAAAATCTCATTTTCTCCTCTAATGTCTTAATTGACATGTGAGTGAAGCCACATAAAAATTTCAAATTCATTTGAGCTCAATTTAGTGAGTTATGGAATTATTAAGCTTGAAAGGCAAAATGGTAATTAAAATTTTAACCCTTAATTAAAACTTTAGGCTTAATAAAAATGAGAGAGTAAAATATTTGATCCTAATCTAATTTGGATGATTGAAATTTAAATAATTAAAGGATAGAAACCCATCAATCATTTTAAAGATTAATTAGAGTAAACCTTAACCAATTAATTAATTAAATTTGGAAGATTAATAAAAATTAAAATTATTAAAATAGGGATATTATTAGGAAGACATTTATTCTTTAATTTAATAATCCCTAAATTAATCACCTCGATAATATTTAATTCCTAATTAAAATGATAATCCAAACTCAAGATTTAAAATACTAAAAGACTTAATCATTAAATTAAATTAAGATTAAAACATTTAAATTAAATCCTTCCAAAATTTCAATTAAATTAATACTTTAACAATTAAATTAAATCATCTTTAAAACATAAAAAAATAAATAAATAAAATATTAAATTAAAATTAAAATTAAATTAAATTAAAATTAATATTAAATTAAATTAAATTAAATTGAATTGAATTAAATTGAATTAAATTAAATTAAATTAAAACATATTAAATTAAATTAAATAAAATAAAAAATAATAATAAAATCAAATTAAAATAAAATTTAAATTAAATTAAAATTAAAAATAAAATAAAATTAAAATTAATATTAAATTAAATTAAATTAAATATAACATCACCTAGGACATAAAGAATTTAAAAATAAATCTAAAACAACTTGAACACTATTCCAAACTTAAACCCATTAATTAAAATTAAATTAAATCACAAATCACTTAAACATCAATTTGTCCTCAAAAGCTCTTGTTGTCATAACTCCTAAACGGAGTATTAAGTGAAGAGTTACTTCACTTATAGGATATTCAAATGTCCTAGTTCACTGAGCAAAAGAACAAAACTTAACTAAACTCCTGGATGATTAATTCACTTGTATAATTAAATTCTCCTGGACTTAAAACAATCCTAGAGGTATTGAAAAGATGTTTAAGACTCGTCTTAAGCTCTTCCTCAATATGATAGAATATTTATAAGAACAATTGAACTTAATTGTTCTTTGATGAAGAAAATCGTCCTTAAAACTAAATTGAAAACCTAGACGTCATAGGAATGACTAGCTATAGGACTAAGATCTTGGTAGAAAACCAGAAACCTTGCCCTTAGCTTTACCTAGGTAATTGCTATAAATACTTAAATGCTCTAACATGTGTTTCAAGTGCAGCTTGGGATGACGGGAAGACCCTCCAGGTACGCTTTTATTTTATTGCAATTTACCTCCTCGCAATTTAATTAATCGCATTGCACTTCCTTTTCTTGCATGATAAACAACTGTTGCATGAAAACCAAAACCTTTAGGGTAGTCCCTAAAACTGAAACCAAAACTAAATTAAAAATCACCGCAAGATAAAATTCACCGCCACAACATTTCAAAATATAAAGCAACTCAAAATTTAATCACCAACAGAACAACAAAACTACAATTACAACTAAATTAAAACGTCTCGTTGAATGATCGGGAATATCTCGGATGATGTAACCCACGTGTTGCTAACGGGATTTCCCACAGTCTAAATGAAAGTGTGGAACTCATTCAGTTGAGTTTAGCAAATTCATCTAGACTAAGTGAATTCGATGAAAATAACGTTGCCGGGATGACGGAACCGTGGGATCTTAATCGGTTCTGTTTAATTAACTTTAAGATTTGTTTTAATTAAAACACTAAAAACACCTGGATTTTAAGATTTTCTCTAAACCAAAACACTTCTCTCATCTCCTGATTTATGACTTCTAAAACTAAACCTCTGCAACAACAAGGAGCTCGGAGCATGGTGGGCAGCACGGCCATCGTCATCAGCAAAATCCGAGTCTACTTCAGCAAAACTGTCTTAGAATTAAATAACCAAGCCATAGGACTTCGAGGTAGTTTGCCTAGTGCAACATCGATCCTCAAATCTTCGTTAAGCATTTGCATGATCATATCATGCAAATTAAGCCCTAACCATTCTTAGGACTCCGAGGTAGTCGTTCGGTACGACATAAGCCCTCACATCTTCGAGGCTATTTGCATGACTGTATCATATGAATATAAGTCCTAGTTAATTAAAATTGACAAGATCAGAATATCAGATAATATTAGGATTTTCTTAAAATGAAGCCAAACAATAGGATAGCCGGGAAGTTTTCAAGATTCTTCTTGGATCCTCAGCTTCTCCTACTTCTCTTTCTTTGGATTCTCAAAAATAAATTGTTCCAAATTTTGAGTCATTCCCTTTTGAATTTCCAAAAATCTGATTGTTTGAAAACCTTAAACTTTGAATTTCTTGAGAGCAAAACCACTGATCATTATCGAGAGTTTTCTTAGGTGATTCCCGTCACTTAGGATGTAATTAACTATAGGGGCTTGCCTCTATAGGGAACTTTAAGAACCCGAGTAATATAAACCTCCGCTTAATTCCTTTATATTAAGCGGTGGAACTTGTCGGCTTATAAAATTGGTTCGCGGACCAAACGGATGTCACAAGTCTTTTAGTTTATTTAATCGAGCCCCATCATCAAGCAAGTGTGTCCATTCTTCGGGATAGATACACGGTTTGTGATGCGGTGCTCGTTTATATAAACTATTCGGGATGTGAGATCGGTTTGATTTCATATCTTAAAACTTTCAAATTTAAAAATCATTTTTTAAAATCAAATGTTATCTTTCAAACTATATATATATTTAAATTAAATTTAAAATATGAAAGTTCGCCGACAATTTCTGTAGGCGACCCCTTTTCAAAACACAACCTAAAAATATGCCGACAACTTCTAGTGACTCCGCTGGGGACAAGTTCCTCTCTCCATTTTAATCAGATGGTTTTGCTTTCATAAATCGGTAGTGAGTCCATGCCCCTTGTGGACCAAATTACCATTCTTCCGTTGGAATACCCCGTTCATTTCTGTCTTGAACGAGTATAGCCAACTTCTCTTGGATTTGGGATCCACTGTTTAGAAACTCCTAAACGGAGAGGTTCTGAGATCCTTTTACCTCTTTTCTGAGGTGGGGTGGACCCCTAATAGGTGTTAGTTTAGGAGCAATCCTTCGAGTCGGGAAGTCTTGCATAATACTTTCTTTTCCTTTCCAATTCTGAATCGGATTCCTTACCTTCTCTACGCCTTTGAACATTCCGTTCCTAATAAAAAAACCCTCTAATGAATAACTCTTTTAACAAATAATTCCTTTTTATAAATACATGAACAAAAATGCGTTCGGACTCTTTTCGATTCCTTTCTTTTCGTCCTGATGAGAAGAAGCATAATTTGGGACTGACAATCAGAATCTACCTTGCAGAAAATGTCTGCCCCAAAGCTGATTTTCTCCTTCACCAATGGACTGGACTTCGCTGTTTACAAGGATGAGCTGCCCGATAATGGGATTATCCGGTTTGGACAAGGATTCGAGAACACAAATGTCAAGATCGCTGACGTTACCCATTTCACGCTTACAGACAAAGTATCTGAAACTGAAAGACCTTTGATCGAGTTCAACCTTAAGTCAACTCAAGAGTTCCCTCCCCTGCAAAGGGTTCCAGCTGAGAAGAATACTACTGTCCATAGGAGGACTGTTATCTCTAAGCTGTTGTATTACTTTTTATTATCGTTGTTGTTGTCATTATCATCTTCTTTATTGTTGGAATCACCAAGATTAACCATGATTTAAGAATTATCGACTTGATTGAAATTTGGATAAAACTTAGTTGGTTGTTATCAAGCATGTCAGCATTAAAAATAGACAGAGCATAACTAAAATCATAAACCTTAGTATTATATGTCCTCTAAGAAACAAAAAGGAAATCATACAAAGTCAACAGGTTGAGGGTTTTTTCCTCAAAACCATAGCAATAACTCTATAACAATCAAACCCTACTCCACTCATTGATTCTTCAGTCTTCTTCTTCCTTTCAATCTTGTTTATCTTTGGTTGTGAAAGATCCTCCTCAATTGCAATTGATCCTGACTACATAAATGGTCTCAAACTCTAAATCCTAGCTTGAAGTACAGTAGTATGAATTTTATTAAAGATCTTCTTTTGAAGTTTTAGCTTAGACCGTGTCTCATCCATCCTCAACTCCATAAGTTTTGATCAAAACAATCATATCAACCAAAGTTAAATTAACTTAAATTTTGTTAGGTTTTTTCAAAATTCTTTTAAGATTACAATGTTCCCCATCTTGAAGTTATATTTGAGACAGTCTTTGAAATTGAAGCAGTCTTCAAGTGTGTGGTTAATCATCGGGTGACAGAGACAGTAATTTGGATGATCTTTCATTATGAATTCCTCTAGCTTCTTCAACTCTAGTAACTTGAACTTGAGAATCATAAATAAATTTTGGATTATATTCTTTATGGTTTTATTCTAGTAGGAATACTCTGTGTTCAGATGATCGGTCATCATCGGTTACTGTCCTCAACCTAGTTAATAAAACCTCTACTTGGATTATTACTAACTATATTGAGGTTGAGACTGAGAATATTATTTGTGCTGGGACAGATACTAGCTCTACTGTTGTTGCTACTTGGTCTAATTCCTCTTATCATTTGCTAAGAAAGTTTCTAACTTCTTCTCAAAGACCTTCACGTGCATTAGCTTCTCTAAATTTTCTAAAAAACTGAGCTGCTTTGCTTCTTCCTAAATGCTTCAAGAATTGCTTAATAACTTTTCAAATGTATTGATAATAAATCTAATGAGTAAAAGAACTGGAGGTCCATGAATACTCTTTAAAAAAATTTCTAAGGCTTGCTGTTCCAAATGTTATAACTAGCTCATTATGCATAAGTTTATCCAATGCATCATGTAGTCCACCCAAGTCTCCCCTAATATCTTTTTCTTCACCATTAGATCATTGATGGCACCCAAAACTCTTCGCCATCATTGGTGCTGTCAATTATCTTGTGTTGTTTTGTGAAATGTCAGAATGTCCATCAGTGTTCTTATCGAAGTTGAGGAGTTTCCACTCTGTTTATCTATCATATTGCCCTAATCCCCAAGTAATATTATTCTTTTAGATCATGTAATGGATCCTTAAATATTAAGAAATTTGAAGAAAAAAATAAGTGCTGATAAAATAGAAAATAGTAGAATAAAAAAATGTCACTGGTAGTCCTTATGGAAAGGATTCTAGAATGCCTTATTCTAGATATTTCTATATAAGGAAGACTACATGGAAAATTCGATAACCAGAGATTTTAGGTGTGATACATATTTTGAATTCTTTATTGTCCTATAGAAGCAAGCTCTTATAGTTAATTACATCTTAGACAAATGGGTTTATCTAAGAAAACTCTTGATTAATGTTAATACTCGCTTCCTATGAAAAATTTTTAAATGTCAAGATCAAGGAAAGAAACGTCAATGTTCAATCCTAGGGGTAATATGTTTCTAAGTGTCACGTACTACCATAAAAGTTTTAATTTTGTTTTGTTTTCTTCATTTTTGTGTCATTTTTTTTATATCTTTTTAGCTTTGTTTTATTTTGAATGTTGTTATTTTGATGTCATTATAGTTTAGTTTAGTTTTGAATTTTGTTATTATAATGTCATTTTAGGTTTGCTTTGTTTTGATTTTTATAGTCTTGCGTTCAGAATTTCGCCATACAAAATAAAGTTAGCACACTCTAATAACATGCAATGTAAATCTAAAATGAAACTTATCTTAAGCCTGCCAAAAAAAATAGTGTCAGAGTTATTCTTATAAAAGAAATAATATCGATTTTATTTCTTAAATTATTGGTTAAATTATAAATTTTAGACAACTCAGTCAGGATGTCTGTGGCTTTGTTGTCCCTGGGTTGTCGGATGTCTCGATCTGCTTAGTCCTAAAGGTTAAACTAGGACCGAAAGACTCCTGTAAACAACCAGAATTACATCATCCAAAAAATCTTCGTAGATCAAAACATTATGTATTTCAAGTTGCGTTTAATGATCTTTGTTGATTAGGGTTTCATTTAAGTTTTAACGTTTTTTGTCTGATTCTAAAAGTTGAGATATTTTAGGTTGTTTATGATTTATTAACCGATTTTTTTTTCATTTATTTTGGTTTTATTTATAGTTCCATTATTCAGGACCATTAAGTTTATGTTTGAATTGGTTAAAAGCTAACATAAGCTAGACTTTAGGATTTTAGATTCAATGTCTTTTGGATATAAAGATATTTAGGTTTAGCCTAATATAAATTAGACTCAAAATTGGGAAAAATCTAACATTAATAAGACTTTAGGATTTTAGAATCAATATCTTTTGAATCTAAAGATATTTGGGTTAAGCAGTTTGGTTTTAAGTCTAATGTCGGTTAGACTTAGAATTTTAGGTTCAATATAATTTCTGAGGGAGTTTTGTTAAGTCCGGTTTAGATGAGGCTTAAAGTTTAAATATAATGTTGATTAGATTTAATTAAGCTTAACTAGACTTTAAAATTAGATTAAGTCTAACATAAATTAAAATTATGGTTTGAGATTCAATATTGTTTGAATCTAAAGGATTTTTAATTAAGTCTGGATCATACTTAATATTTGAGTTGAGTCTTAGGTTCGGACTAACTTAATTTTAATTTAAGTTGACCCTAAATTTTAAGTCAAATTAAGTTTATTGATTTAGATTCAATTCAAATTGAACCTAGGTTTTTGTTAATTTAAGTTCAATTTGACATGAACTTAAAGTCTAAATTTGACTTGGGTTTAAATTGGGTTTGAGTTAACTTTGGTTTAAATTGAACCAAAGTTTAGGTTTGATTTAGATTCAATATGGGTTTAACCTAGGATTTGATTTAACTTAGGTTCAAGTTCGGTTGAACCTAAGATTGTGTTTGGTTTATATTCAATTTAGGTTTGACTTAGGTTCAAGTTAGGTTTAACCTAAGTTTGGGTTTGATTTAGGTTCAATGTAGGATGAACCTGGGCTTTGATTTAACTTATGTTCAAGTTAATTTGAACCTATGTTTGGGTTTAATTTAGGTTTGATGTAGGTTGAACCTAAAGGTTTAGGTTCACTTGGGTTCAACTTGGGTTGAACCTAAGCTTAGGTTTGATTTATGTTCAATGTAGGTTGAACCTAAATTGAATTAATTTGGATTCACGTTGGATTGAACCTAAGTTTGGGTTAGATTTAGGTTCAGTGTAGGTTGAACCTAAAGGTTTGGTTAACTTGGGTGCAAGTTTGGTTAAACCTAAGATATAAGTTTGATTTAGGTTCAATGTAGGTTAAACCTAAAGGTTTATGTTAGCTTGAGTTCAACCTGGGTTGAACTTATTTTTAGGTTTGATTTAGATTCAATGTTTGTTGAACCTAAATTAGGTTAACTTGGGTTCAAGTTGGGTTAAACCTAAGTTTGGGGTAGATTAAGGTTCAACGTAGGTTGAACCTAATGGTTTGGGTTAACTTGGGTACAAGTTGAGTTGAACCTAAAGGTTTGAGTTAATTTAGGTTCAATTTGGATTAAACTAAAGTTTAGGTTTGATTTCGATTCAATATGGGTTGAACTTAGGGTTTTATTAACTTAGGTTCAAGTTTGGTTGAACCTAAGTTTGGGTTTGATTTAGGTTCAATGTTGGTTGAGCATAGGGTTTGACTTAGGCTCATGTTAGGTTGAACCTATGTTTGGGTTTGATTTAGGTTCAATGTAGGTTGAACCTAGGGTTTTATTTAACTTAAGTTCAAGTTAGGTTGAACCTAAGTTTGGGTTTAATATAGTTTTGATGTAGGTTGAACCTAAAGGTATAGGTTAACTGCGTTGAACCTAAGTTTAGGTTTGATTTATATTCAATGCACGTTGAATCAAAATTGGGTTAACTTGGGTTCAAGTTGAGCTGAACCTAAGTTTGGGTTAGATTTAGGTTCATTGTAGGTTGAACCTAGAGGTTTGGGTTAACTTGGGATCAAGTTGGGTTGAACCTAAGTTATAGCTTTGATTTAGGTTCAATGTAGGTTGAACCTATGTTTTAATAAACATGTGTTCAAGTTGGGTTGAACCTATGATTTAGGTTTGACTTAGGTTCAGTTTAGTTTGAACCTAATATGGGTTAACTTGGGTTTAAGTTGGGTTAAACCTAATTTTAGGTTAGATTTTAGTTCAATGTATGTTGAACCTAAAGGTTTAGTTAACTTAGGTTCAAGTTGGGTTAAACTTAAGTTAAAGGTTTGATTTAGGTTCAATGAAGGTTGAACCTAAAGGTTTAGTTAACTTTGGTTCAAGTTGGGTTGAACCTAAGTTTGAGTTTGATTTAGGTTAAATGTAGGTTGAACCTAAATTTGGTTAACTTGGGTTCAAGTTGGGTTGAACTTACATTTTGGTTAGATTTAGGTTCAATGTAGGTTGAACCTAAATGTTTGGTTAATTTTGGTTCATGTTGGGTTGAACTTAAGTTATAGGCTTGATTTAGCTTCAATGTAGGTTGAACCTAAAGTTTTAGGTTAGATTAGGTTCGACTTGGGTCGAACCTAAGTTTAGGTTTGATTTAGATTCAATGAAGGTTGAACCTAAATTGGGTTAACATGGGTTCAAGTTGGGTTGAACCTAAGTTTGGGTTATATTTAGGTTCAATGTAGGTTGAACCTAAAGGTTTGGGTTAACTTAGGTTTAAGTTGGGTTGAATCTAAGTTATAGGTTTGATTTAAGTTCAACATAGGTAGAACCGAAATTAGGTTAACTTGGGTTCAGGTTTGGTTGAACATAATTTTGGGTTAGATTTAGGTTCAATGTGGGTTGAACCTAAAGGTTTGGGTTAATTTCGGTTCAAGTTTGGTTGAACCTAAATTATAGGTTTGATTTAGGTTCAATTTAGGTTGAACCTAAAGGTTTAGTTAACTTGGGTTCAAGTTGGGTTGAACCTAAGTTATATGTTTGATTTAGGTTCAATGTAGGTTGAACCTAAATTATGTTAACTTAGGTTCAAGTAGGGCTAAACCTAAGTTTGGGTTAGATTTAGGTTCAATATAGGTTGAACCTAAAGGTTTAGCTAATTTGGGTTCATGGTCGGTTGAACTTAATTTATAGGTTTGATTTAGGTTTAATGTTGGTTGAACCTAACGTTTGGTTGAGATAGGTTCACTGTGGGTTGAACATAAAGTTTGGTTGTTATGTTCAATCTGGGTTGAACCTAATGTTTAGGTTTGATTTAGGTTCAATGTAGGTTGAACCTAAAGTTTGGGCTTTGATTTATATCTTTACTTAATGAGATTGATTATGTATTTTAAGTTTAACTTAGATAAAACTTAAATAAGAGTTAATAATTAAGCCTAATTTTTTAAGGTTTAATTGGATTAATTAGACCTAAATAGGGTTAGGTCTAATTAGGGTTTAATGTTATTTAAGTCTTATTTAGGTAAGGTTTAATTAGATTACTTGGGCCTAACTAGGGTTAGGTCTAATTAGGGTTTAACATTAACTAAACCATATTTAGGTAAGGTTTAATTGGGTTAATTACACCTAATTAGGGTTAGGTCTAATTATAGTTGAAGGTTAATTAAACCTTTTTAGGTGCGGTTTAATTAAGTTAATCAGACCTAATTAGGGTTAGTTCGAATTATGGTTTAAGGTTAATTAAGCCTTTTTTACGTAAGGTTCAATTGTGTTAATTAGACCTAATTAGGGTTAGGACTAATTAGGGTTTAAGGTTAATTAAACCTTATTTAGGTGCAGTTTAATTAGATTAATTGGACCTATTAAGGATTAGGTCTAATTAGGGCTTAAGTTTAATTAAACCTTATTTTGGTAAGGTTTAATTTCGTTAACTAAACCTAATTAGGGTGAGGTCTAATTAGGGTTTATTTTGACTTAAGCCTAATGTAATTAAGGTTTAAGGTGATTACTTAGGTCCAATGAGGGGTTAGACCTAGTTAGGGTTTATTTTTCTTAAACCAAATGATATTAAGGTTTAAGGCGATTAATTAGGTCTAATGAGAGGTTAGAACTAATTAGGGTTTTTGTTGACTTAAACCTAATGTTATTAATGTTTAAGGTGATTAATTAGGTCTAATGTGGGGTTAGAACTAATTAGGGTTTATTTTTCTTAAACTTAATGTTATTAAGGTTTAAGGTAGTTAATTAGGCCTAATGGAGGGGCTAGACCAAATTAGGTTTTAGGATAAATTAAATCTTATTTATGTAAGGTTTAATTAGGTTAATTAGATCTAATTAGAGTTAGGTCTAATTAGGGTTCAAGGCTAATTAAACCTTATTTAGGTGAGGTT
The DNA here is from genome assembly GCA_022702705.1 of Papilionanthe hookeriana x Papilionanthe teres. NCBI lineage: Eukaryota > Viridiplantae > Streptophyta > Magnoliopsida > Asparagales > Orchidaceae > Papilionanthe > Papilionanthe hookeriana x Papilionanthe teres. The sequence goes on along the minus strand of CM040424.1, from coordinate 20,366,411 downwards.
TAATTAGGTTAATTGAACCTAATAAGTGTTAGACCTAATTAGGGTTTAAGGTTAATTAACCTTATTTAGCTAAGATTTAATTGGGTTAATTATACCTATTTAGGGTTAAGTCTAATTAGGGTTTAGGTTAATTAAACATTATTTAGGTAAGGTTTAATTGGGTTAATTAGACCAAATCATTGTAGGTTCTAACTATGGTTTAAAGTAAATTAAACCTTATTTAGGTAAGCTTTAACTGGGTTAATTAGACCTAATTAGCATTAGGTCTAATTAGGGTTTAAGGTTAATTAAACCTTATTTAGGTGAGGTTTAATTAGGTTAATTAGACCTAAATAGGGTTAGGTCTAATTAGGGTTTAAGGTTAATCAAACCTTATTTAGGTAAGGTTTAATTGGGTAAATAGACCTAATTAAGGTTAGGTCTAATTAGGGTTTATTTTGACTTAAGCTTAATGTGATTAATGTTTAAGGTGATTAATTAGGTCTAATGAGGGGTTACACCTAATTTGGGTTTATTTTGTCTTAAACCTAATGTTATTAAGGTTTAAGGTGATTAACTAGTTCTAATGAGGGGTTAGACCTAATTAGGGTTATGTTGACTTAAACCTAATGTTATTAATGTTTAAGATGATTAATTAGGTCTGATGAAGGGTTAGATCTAATTAGGGTTTGTATTGACTTAAATCTAATGTTATTAAGGTTTATGGTGATTAATTAGGTCTAATGAAGGGTTAGACCTAATTAGGGTTTTTGTTGACTAAACCTAATGTTATTAAGGTTTAAGGTGATTAATTAGGTCTAATGAGCAGTTATACCTAATTAGGCTTTATAATGTCTTAATCCTAATGCGATTAAGGTTTAATGTGATTAATTAGATCTAATGAGGGGTTAGACCTAATTAGGTTTTGTCTTAAGCCTAATGTTTTTAAGATTTAAGGTAGTTAATTAGGTCTAATGAGGGGTTAGACCTAATTAAGATTTATTTTGTAATAAACCTAATGTAAGCGATGATTAATTGAATTAATTTAGGTTTAAGGGATTTAAACCTAAGATAAGAATTCTTTACTGTTTAAAATAAAATTTTTTATTATTTTAACTCTAAATGTCTACATTTTCATTTTAAAATTTTCATAGGTTGGAGATTGTCATTTTTAGGATTCAAATTCATCATCCTAAGTTTCCTGACCAAATTTTAATTTTCAATTTCCTAATTATTGTAATTATTTTTGAAAATAATTACAAAGTAAGGTTGAAAATTGTATATCTAATGCAAAAAAATTTCCTTAGCCTTAAATAAATCACATAATATCCCCAAGGATAAATAAATTAATGTGTGAAATTTCAAATTTTTTTTGATTTATAATTAATTTTTAATAAATAAAATACTCCAGAGAGTAATTAATTAATTAAAAATTAAAATAATTCATTAATTCTAAATTTTAATTAAGTTTTATAATTTTGTCCTTTATATAATTCTAATGATGGTTCATGGGTTGATTAATGTATTAACCATGCTATGGAGAGTCCTATGGGTCGACTCTTTAGTGACCCCCATAAGTTGATTTTGAAACTCATTTATGTGTTTCTAAATTCATGTATGATATCATAATTTCAAATTCAATTTAGGTTTATTTAGTTATAATTTCATTTTGAATTAATTATGTAATTAATTAAAAAAATACTAAATTATAATATTAACCTATAAATTGATCAAAATGATTCTAGGTGTTGACCAGGTAACGAATCTTTTTGAATGTAGTCCAAGGTTGACGTTTTTGCTAGGTTTGAGCTATTTTAGTGTTTAAGTTGACCAAATGGTCATATTTGGTCATTTTGATGTCTTAAGCTGATCGAAGAAATTAAGTTTGACCAATTTGGTGTCTAGGTTGGGCAGGTGGTCAATGGGGTGGTAAATGGGTCCAAAATTTATCATTTTGACCACAGTTTGACCAGTTAGGTCAAGGGTTATTCTGATAGTTAATGTGGTGGTCATTAGGTCCAAAATTGACCATTTTGATGAAAGTTTGACCAGTTAGGTCAAGGGTTGACCAGGTGGTCAATGTGGCAGTCATTTAGTCCAAAATTAACCATTTTGACCAATGTTTGATCAGTTAGGTCAAGGGTTGAACAGGTCGTCAATGTGGTGGTTAGTGAGTCCAAAATTGAACACTTTGACCAAAGTTTGACCAGCTAGGTCAAGGGTTGACCCGATAATCAATGGGTCCAAAAATGACTATTTTGACCAAAGTTTGACCAGTTAGGTCAAGGATTGACCTAATGGTTAATAGGGTAGTCAATGGGTCCAAAATTTATCATTTTAACCAAAGTTTGACCAGTTAGATCAATAGTTGCCCAGTTGGTCAATGGGAGGTCATTGGGTCCAAAATTTACCATTTTGACCAAAATTTGACCAGCTTGATCAAGGCATGACCTAATGGTCAATGTGTCCCCAAATTAGGGTTTATTGTCATTTGTTTGGTTCATCTGGGATATCTTCAGAATTTAGACTCAAAAGGGTATAATACAGTTTTAACCTAAATTTTAGGATTTAGGAGATATTGGATATATTCAAGAAGTCAATTTTGGTAGACCCCTTCCGAAGGTAGATTATGAATGTCATTTATAATGCATCCGCACAAAAGTGAGGTCAACAATCACCAATGGTGATGTGGTAATGAACTCTAGCAAACCATTTAGTTAAATGGTTTTCTAGTTCTTTATGATCAATTCGTAAGCTTAACATAACAATTAATAGCCACACTTGACATAGTGCTAACAAACTACCAGAATAAGAAAGCATGCTACTCCCTCCCCCCGCACTCCAACAACTAGCTTAAAAATTGAAAACTTGTTGTTAGGAGTTTATAGTGATGGTTCATGGGTTGGTTAATGCAAAACTAGCTTAAAAATGACACATATCCCTCACCTTCATGATGGTGTCATGATGGCTCTTAACCATGATTAAAAGTGATGGTTCAAGGGTTAGTTAATGTATTAACTAGGCTATGGAGAGTCTTATAAATCATAAGTAACCCATTAGTGACCCTACATAAGTTAAGTTTGATTTTGAAAATCAATTATGGGTTTTTGATGTCATGTATTATGTCATAAATTCAAATTCAATTTTGAATTATTTAGTTATAATTTCATTTTGAATTAATTATGTAATTAATTAAAAATATATGAAATTATAATATTAACCCATAAATTGATCAAAATGATTTTGGGTGTTAACCATTTGACCAATTTTCTTGAATTTAGTCTAAGGTTGACTTTTTGGCTAGGTTTGACCTATTTTAGTGTTTAAGTTGACCAATGGTCATATTTGGTCATTTTGATTTCTTAAGTTGATCAAAGGAGTCAAGTTTTACCAATTTGATGTTTGGATTGACCTGGTGGTCAATAGGGAGGTAAATGGATCCAAAATTGACCATTTTGACCAAAGTTTGACCTGTTAGGTCAAGGGTTGACCTGATGGTTAATGTGGCGGTCAATGGGTCCAAAATTATCCATTTTGATCGAAGTTTGACTAGTTAGGTCAAGGGTTGACCAGGTGGTCAATGTGGTGGTCATTGGGTCAAAAATTGACCATTTTGACCAATGTTTGACCAGTTAGGTCAAGGTTTGACCATATGGTCAATGTGGTAGTCATTGAGTCCAAAATTGACCATTTTGACCAAATTAAGACCAGTTAGGTCAAGGGTTAACATGATGGTCAATGGGGTGGTCAATGGGTCCAAAATTGACCATTTTGACCAAAGTTTGACCACTTAGGTCCAGGGTTGACTAGGTGGTCAATGTGGTGGTCATTGGGTCAAAAATTGACCACTTTGACCAAAGTTTGACCAGTTAGATCAAGGGTTGACCTGATGGTCAATGTGTCCCCAAATTAGGGTTCCTTGTCATTTGTTTGGTTCATCTGGGATGTCTCCAGAATTTGGGCTTAAAAGGGTATAATTCAGTTTTACCCTAAGTTGGGTTTAGAAGATCTTAGATGTATTCAGGAAGTCAATTTTGGTAGGCTCCTTCCAAAGGTAGATTATGAATGTCATTCATAATGCATCCTAAAAAAAGTGAGATCAACCAATGAGCCCTCAATATGCGTGGAATATTGAATAAGTTTGTCGAACATATTGGCATTAATCGAAACGGTCTAGATGACATGATGAAATTGTTAGTTTGTTGGTGATTTTGAAAAAGATGAGATTATATTGTATCAGGTGTTTTCCCTTTAAACTTTGTTGGATAAAGGAATAATATAACTGTAGGAAAGGTATGATTCCATGTCAAAGAGGGCTTATATCCACTAATCAAAAGAAAGGTGGATGCCATGTACCATTAAAGGAGGTCTTATGTCATCTTTATGAGTATTGGATAAAGGGGTGATATAATTATAAGAATGACATGCTCCCATTAAAAGAGGTTTTATATCCTCTTTTATGAGCATGGGAGTGAGGAGTGATGAGTGATAAGACTATAAGAAATCCATGCTCCCATGTCAAGAAAGGCTCATATTCAACAACCAAAAGAAAGATGGATGCCATTTCTCATTAAAGGGCTCTTATATCATCTAGAAGATGTTATTGTCGATTTTGGGAAGGAATGCTAGGAGACTTATATCCTTTCCTAGGGAAAAAACTATAGAAAAGCCATAAAGGGAGGCTTTATATCCAATAACAAAAGAGATTAGATGCCACATTCCATTTAATAAGGTCTTATACTATTTCTCAGAGACGTCAAATGTCTCAGTTTTGGAAAGGAATGCTAAGAGACTTATATCCTTTCTCAAAGGAAAAGCTAGAGGAAAACCATATATCCATATCAGAAAGGTTTTATATCCAATAGCAAAAGAGAATATATCTCATATTACATTTAAGGAGGTCTTATACTATTTCTCAGAGATGTCAAATGACTGTATGTCGATTTCGGAAAGGAATTCCAAGAGAATTATATCTTTTCCTAAAGGAAAAGCTAGAGGAAAACCATAATTCCATATCTGGAAGGTGTTATATCAAATATGAAAAGTGAATATAATTCATATTCCATTTAAGGAGGTCTTATACTATTTCTCAGAGATTTCAAATGTCTGTATGTCGGTTTTGGAAAGGAATGCTAAGATACTTATATCATTTCTCAAAGGAGAAGCTAGAGGAAAACCATAATTTCTTGTCAGGAAGGCTTTACATCCAATAGCAAAAGTTTTGTGTGAAAAGAACACAAAGAAAAATGTATTCGCTGAGGATTTGATTTTAATAAGTCAAAATACAAGTCTAATGTTGTTCCACAGAATCTTGTTTGCTTTGAATTATGTCATTTTTAATTTTAAGTGTTCATTTTGGCATTTCTGAATTTGCACAAGAATTATCGACTGCTAGGGATTTTTTATAGGATTTTATTCCATTACCAAAGATAATGTACATTGGCAAAAGTGTCGATAAGAGAATTTAACAATACATCATATATTACAAAAAAAAAACATTATAATACAAGCCATCAGAAGAACATCATGTCAAAAGTAATCGCTTTATCTTTCTGTCATCTTTATAATCGCGGATGCTACTAGACCTACCATGAATCTCTAGCACTCCAAGATACTATCAGAAACAGGTTATGTCAGGTATGTTTTAGGTTCTTGGATTTTCACAAGGTCATGGAATTTTCAGAGGTTGTAATCCTTCAAGCTCTGGTATAGGTTGATAGTGGATCGAATTATTAAAATGCATTGTCTGTTGATCCCTGGTATACAATGTTTAGCAACATCAGCTCCATTTCCATGTATGACTAGGACTGATCCTTGTGGAAGGGGGATTTGGTAAGAACCACAAACTCCCCTAGTCCTATGATTTGGATTCCTTTTTCAAACATGATAACACATTTATTTAGTAGTGTTAGTGTACAGAAAGGTCTTTCAAAATCATGATTGTCAATATGCAGTGGGATGCAGTTCCCTTCCTCGTAAATGTTGATGATACAACTATCAGGAATAAAATAGAATGACATTATATCCTAAGCTATTAGTTGCTTTATAATCTAAATGATTATAATGGGCATTGGGTCTACCTGTTCGTATCATAAGATTCCAGGAGAATTCACAACTTCGTCTTTGGCCTAGTTGTCACAACATCCATATTGAATATTTATTCATCCTTTGCCTCATATCCATTTGTTGTGTTCTGAGTATGTCCTTTTTGCCAACTGTTCAGCCTGTCCTTGGTCACGCGCTTCCATTACATGTTCAATAATGGCTGTTGTTCATCTTCATGAAAGACCTTGGTGACCAATTGTATGCTTTCAAGTATATTGACAGTTCGACCATTAATATACTTGAATTGTTCAAAAGAATGACGTTTGAAAGTCTGGATATGTTTCAATTCTTCTTCAGAAATAATCTATCTTTCAGCTGGTTCTTTTGATGTTGTAAGGTCAAGCACTGATACATATGGAGCTGGTGCAAATATTGTTCTCTCTATTGATTCTTCTTCTTTAGGATCTAAATTTCCTACTCCTAGGACAAGATATACCTCTCCAAGTTTATATTTAGGGATTGGAAATTCAAATCCAGATGTATCTTCCTCCATAGGTTTCGTGTTTTGTCGTTCTTTTTCTTTAAGTCATTTCAATCGTTTATTTTGGTTTTGCTTTTTGAGTCTGAGTTAATCCAGCTGTCACTTTATTGATTCCTGCAACAGATGCTTCTACAATGTCATGAGCCACATGGAATACTACTGATTTCAACCTTCCAAAGTTATGTTTTCATTTCTGACCCATTGGTTTCTCATTTTCTTTAATAATATCCTGCCATTGGGTTTTAATTTCCAATTCAAGCAATTTCCTTTCAGCTTCTTCTTTATGAACAACGGACAACAACAACCCATTATACATTAGTTTGACCTGTGTCAGATCAAATTCAAAATGGAAACTTGATCCTTTTTCAATGCATCGGCGGTCCAGTGCCAAACATACACCACATCGAAAAGTGAGTAAGAGTCTATTGTTCGACATTTCCCTACAAGCAACGGGTTAATGGAAACATGTCAGACCAAGTTTTGATTTAATTTTATTAATTGTGAATTTTATTTAATATATTATCAAGAAATGATTTTCACAAACACATGTTATATGAACAAAAGGAAAAGTCCCAAAAAGTGCATTGATTGTCAGAAAATTCATTTTTTATTTTATTATTGTTTTTCCAGTTTACAAACGAGTCATCATTTTTCATGTCGCATAATATTTTTTCAAGAACGGCCAATTGATTGGGGGTAAGATTCTCTCCTCGACAGTCTACCAACCGGTAAGATCCTCCTGAATATGTCTTTTCAACAACATACGACCCTCCCACATTAGTTCAAATTTTCCACCTATTTTTTGGTGAGCAAGGATAGATCTTCAGAGAACTAAAACTAATTCACTGATTTGAAATGTCCTAGGGTGAACCAATTTGTTGAGGGCCCGTAGCAATTTTGCTTGGTATAATTCAAGATTTTGCTGGGCTTGTTGACATTTGCCTTATAATTTTTCAATTTCATCAGGTCATACTATTGCATTTTCTTCTTCTGTTATCTTGTTTGCAATTACAACTCTGAGAGAAGGAATCTGCACTTCAAGTGGTAGCAAAGCCTTAGAAACATATAGCAATGCAAATGGTGTTGGCTGTGTTGGAGTTCAGTATGTAGTTCTATAGGCCCATAAAGCTTCAATTATTCACTCATGCCACTATCTTGGATTATTAATTAATTTCATTTTCAAAATTTGTACCAATATTTTATTGAAAGCTTCAGCCAAACCATTGGCTCTAGGGTAACAGATTGTTGAATATCTCCAATCTATTCCATCTCTCTCGATAAAGTTGTTCATTTTTGTATTTTTGAAGGCAAGTCCATTATCTGATATGACTCTTCGAGAAACTTCGAATTTCACGACAATATGTGTTTTGAAGAAATGGAGGACTTGTTCTACTTTAACTTCTCTGAGTGGTATTGCTTCTGCCCATTTAGAAGTAACAAGTGGCTACTAAAATGAATCGATAGTCTTTAGATGATGGAGGGTCTATGGGGCCCGCTATATCTGTGCGCCAACATTCAAATGACTAAGATCCAATTGTTGGATGCAATACATTTGGCAGTTGATGTAAGACCACTCCATGTACTTGATATTGATGACATTTTTTTGCAGTTTTATGATAGTCATTCATCATTTTCTGCCAGTAATAACCCATCATTTTTATTTTCATCTTCATTTTAGGTCTGAATTGATGTGCACCGCATAGAACTGAATGAACTTCTGTAATAATCTCTTGAGCCTCATATTGGTTTAAACATCTTAACCACATTTAGTTAAAAGATCAACGGTAAAGAACATCATTTTAGAGCATAAGACAATGCCATTTGTTTAATTTGAATTGCAATAGAACTGTTTTCGAGTAACCTTCCATTTTGTAAATATTGAATAATAGGTTTTCACCAATCATTCTCTTCTTTTTTTATTAATGTCATTGTCGTGTTTTCACAAATTTTGTGTAGATTGTCAATGTCAATATCAGAAAGAACCTGTCGTCCTCTTACAGAAATTAGAATGTCATCTTCTTCTGGGCAAACAAATTCTTTTGCAATCTTTGCCAGGCATCTGCTAGAGAATTATCTTATCTTAGAAATAAGAAGAACGTTACATTATAAATCAGCTAAAGCAATTTTATAGTGTAATAGAAGTATTGTTTAAGTCGAGGTTTTAGAGTCTTTTATTTGCCTGTGATTTGATTAATGATTAATTCAGAGTCTCCGCAGATGACAATGTTTTTTATTTCCAGCAAAATTGTCAATTCTAGTCTTGTTATGAGTGCTTCATATTCATCTTCATATTTTGTGCATGGCTCGGTCAAATGATAGGAAAATGACATCATTGCTTTGTTTGGAGTAAAGAATATTAATCCCACTTCTGCTTTGCCAGGTATGATTGCCTATTTGTCTTTGTCTTTTCCAGCAGATGACGCTCCATCAAAATATAATTCCCATCATTGTATGTCTGAATTTTTTATTTGAAATACTTGCTCATCGGGTAAATCATCGTTAAGAGGGGACCCTGTCGGTATTGGATGTGCTACTAAGAAATTTGCCAAAATTTGTCATTTAACATCCCGTAGTGGTACAAATGTTATGTCGAATTGGAGCAATATCATTGCCCATCTTACTAATCTCCCAGAAAATGTCGGTCGAGTCCTTATATATTGTAATGGGTTAAGACATGAGATAAGATTTACCTTATGATAAAGCATATAGTGTCTTAACTTTTAAACTGCAATGATCAAATCTAAGAAATGGTTCTCATATTTTATTTCAGTTGGGACCAAACAACATCATAAATAATATAATGTATTTTCTTTTCCCTCGTCATTTACTTGATCCAGTAATGCTCAAAGGGAATTTTCCAGTGCCGCACTATAAAGGATTAAAGGTCTTCCTAATGCTCGAGCTGCTAGAATAGGAGATGTTGTCAAATATTTTTTGATATTTTCAAAGGCGTGTTGGCATTATTCATCCCACGCAAATTTGGCATTTTTTCTGGTAAATGCAGTGAGAGGTTGGCAGCTACTTGATAAGTTGGAAATAAAGTGCCATATGTATGCTAATTTTCCTTGAAAAGATCGTAATTGATTTAAGTTTTTAGGAGGAGGCATATTTAGACTGTCTTCAGTTTTGAAAGGATCAATTTTGATCCCACGATGTCGAACAACAAAGCTTAAAAACTACGGAGGTGCCACCCAAAGCACACTTTAAGGGATTCGACTTGTCAAATTGTAGTAATCGTTCGAAGATGATTATCAAATCGTACACATGATAGTCTTTTTGTTTACTGTTGATAACCAAGTCATCCACATAACATTCCACCTGATTATGAATGAGCTCCTCAAAATTTGTGTCATAGCTCTTTGATAAGTAGCACAAAAAATCTTTAATGTAAATGGCATGGCGTTTTTGACCTCACTTTTGGTTGAGGTCTAGTCTCTCTTTAGAATAGCCTAGGGTCTAGCCGTAGGACTCTCTTGGTGACTTTCTTAGAAGACTAGTCATGGAACCCTCCCTATAGAAATTAAAAACTCTTCTTGCTTCACTAGGGGTTTTCATATGCTTGAGGCCTAACCTCCACCTTTTGGTAGGAAAAAGGCAAGCATAAGGAATCCTAGGGGAAGTCTCCTATAGGTGGTCAGACCTTAGGATTTGCCCTGAGGGAGGTCTGGAGTTCACCACTCACATGCACACATTCCTCTAAAGCTTTGGAAACTCATGTAGATGGTTCTTCTCAACTCTTGGCATCAGGCTAGGGTTTGACTAGTACCAATACAGAGAGGACCAAATGTGAGTAACCCTTGGTCCAGAACTCAATTTAAACCATCTCATGACATTCATCTAAAACCAAGCTTCAATATTCCAAAATTTCAAAAAATTTGGCCCCTGACCTCCCAAAATGCCCTAAATTACCCAAAATTCTTCAAATTCACCAAAATTCCCCAAAAATCATTCCAAGATATTCCTTACCACTCAAATTGACCATCCATGACCAAAAATTCTAAAATTTCCAAAAATACCCCCAATACCCCTAAAATACCCTAAATACCCAAAATTTTAAAAAATCCAAAAATTCCAAAAAATTCTCAAAAAATTCCAAAAAATCCTAAATATTCCCAATTTCATTTTGTTCAACTACACCGTAAGCTAATTTTGTCAATTTAACCCAATATAAATAAAAAAACCCCGGTTTGGCCTATGTAGCCCAAAAGTGCCCAAATCAAACACAATCTTGACCCAATTGACCAAAATCTAGCCCAATTTCAATTCTAAACTTCAATTATACATCCCCAATATCAATATAAACCAAACTCAAGCCCAATGTGACCCACATTTGAATCCAATACCACTTGAAATCTAAAATCCCCAATTTTGCCTAAATAATCCAAAATCTCCTAAATAAACCCAATATCAATCAATTCCTCCCAAATTTCAATCCCAAACTCTTTATAACACCTCCTTAAACTGAATTGAATCATCAATTGTCCACAATTTGAGCTCAAGTCTTACCCAAATCCATTTTGGACCAAAACCCCCAATTTTGACCCAAATTGAACACATGTCCTAAATCCACCAAATTGACCTTCCATTATTAGTCAAAACCATTTCATGTCTTCATGAAAAATCTTAAAAACAACCATATCTACACTATTGTTTAAGAACTCTAGACCTCATTCCCACTCAAAATCAAGATAACTTGACCCAAATCCAATATGGTCCAAAATAATAAAAAATCCTATCCATACCAAAATTGAACTTCCAAATGAGCTCAAAACCACTTTATGTCTTCATGAAATATCTTCATTACAATCATGTGGAAAATATTGATCAAGGCACTTGGGCTTCATTCAAGCTCTAACCCATGTTAAGTCAACCCAAACCCAAATGAACCTAATTGAACTAATAATTCAAATCAAACCAAATTAAACCAAAATTAACCAAATTAACCTCATGGCATCCCTAAAATAAATATATATATAATAAAAATAATAATAAATAAATAAAATAAAGAAATATCTCTCCTCCATGCCTCTCCCCTCACTTCTCCCCTCACCTTACCTTCACCTTACCTTCACCATGCCTCCACCTCACATCCTCCTTACCTTCACCTTACCTTCACCATGCCTCCACCTCATCACTCCCTTACTCCCTCCTTAATGCCAAAACCGTGAGCCTCCCCCTAAAAAAATCCCTTACCATCTCACTTCCACTACTCTTACACACTTACACACTCACTTCACTCACTTCACCATCCCACTCACTCACTTCCCCCCCAAATTCCTCTCCTAGCCGTGAGCCTCCCTTCCTCCTCTCCTTCTTCTTCTTCCAAGCAAGCCACACCCAATCCCAACTCCTTCTAGCCGTGAGCTTCAACAAGGGCATCCCCTCTTCAAGTTTCTTCCATCAACTCCTCCAAATCAAGGTAAGTTTCTTCACCCTTCTCATGCTTAGCTTAAGATCTCACACATACATGCTTATTGTTTAGTTTTCTTCTTCCTTTTACAAAGATTTTTAAATTTATATGCAAGCTATTAATCTCCATGTATATCTCCAAAAATCATGTGTAGGTTATTTCTTTTCACAAATATTCATGTATGCTTTTTAAATGTTTCCATGCTTAGGATTAGGAATTCCTTTTTTATGCAAAGTTATTTAGCTATTTAGTTTTTAAATCTTTCCATGTTTTGCCTTAGGATTTCTTTTTCACATCTAATTATTAGGTTAACTAGTTTAAATATTTACAAATCTACCACCTAATTTTTATTACCTTGAAAAATAAATTTAAAAAATTTTTTAATACAACATAAAGGAAATAAAAATAAAAGAAAGGAAAAATAAACATAAAGAGGGAATAAAAAAATAATAATAATAAAAAGAAGAAAATGAAATAAAAATCTAAAATAATAAATAACTAAAGGAATAATAATATATATATGTAAATTAATAATAACAATATTAAATTTAAAAATAAATAAATACCACTAAAATATCAAAATACTAACTAAATGCTAAATATGGATATTTGTAAATTAATGTTATTATGAAAATAATGAAAATAATGTTATAATTTTAAAAGAAAACCAAAAGTATGAGAAAAAAAATGATAATAATAATAACTAAAATAATAATTGTAAATTTAAATAAATAACAAAAATAAGTAAATAAAAATATCATTCTTTTTAAAATAATGTAAATGTAAATATATATGTACATAATAATTTTAATATATAATAACCTAATATAAATGATAATAACTTTAAGAAAAATCAAGGAGAGAGAAAATGAAAAGCTTTATAATTAAGTAAATAATAATATAAATGATAAATAAATGATATAAATAATAAACTTAAATATACATCTAAATAAAAACAATAATAAATTAAAATAAAAATAGCGTATAATTTATATATATTAAATGATATGAATATAAAGGATAATAAAATAAATAACACACACACACACACACACACACACAGATATATATATATATATATATATATATATATATATATATATATATATATATATATATATATATATATATATATATATATATATATATATATATACATAAATTGAAAATAATGTAAATATTATAAATAAATAATAAATTAAATTGAAATTAAATAGTTAAAATTAAATAAAACAAAAAAAATTAAATTAAACAAATTAAATTAAATATTATTTAATTAAATAAACCAAAAACTATTATATAAACAAATATTAAATTAAATTAATTAAATAATAAAAAATAAATTAAATTAAATTAAATTAAATTAAATAGTAATGTAAATAAAATGTAAAATTAAATAAAATAAGTTAAATAAATTAAATTAAATTAAATTAAGCAATAATGTAAATAAATAATAATTTATACTAAATTAAATTAATTAAATTAAATTAAATAATAAAATAAATTAAAATAAAACCAAAAATAATAATTCAAATAAATAAATATTAAGTAATTAAAAAATAAAGTAAAATAAAATAAATAAATAACAATTAATTAAATAAATAAAATATATATAACAATCAATTAATTAAATAAAATTAATAATAATTAATTAAATAAATAAATGATAATAAAGTAAATAAATTTAAATAAACTAAATAAGATAATAAATTAAATAAATAATAAAGATAACAATAATTTTAATTACAAATAAAGGATAATAATTTTAAATAACACATAATAAAAATAACAAAACACATAAATAATAAATAACAATAATAACATAAAATAATAATACATAACAATATAAACACTAATAACATAATACAATACAATAATAACATAAAAATAACATAACAATTACATACAACAATAACAACCACACCACACAACAACAATCCCGACCACAATACAATACCAACGCGATAACAACCAAACCTAGTTCAAACCTAAACCAAAACCAAAACCAAAAAACCAACCAAAATCAAAACCAAACCAAACCAAACACAAACCAAATCCAAACACTAACCAAATTCAAATCCTTCAATCCCAAAAGTAAACACAAACTCAATTAAATCTTCTACAATTAAAAACCACAAACTTTTCATAGCACTCCCATAAGTCCAAATAAAACTACCAATTGCCATCAATCCAAATCCAAACCACACCTAAACCCATTTGTTCTAACCTGCTCCGAACAACTGTGTTCATTAAGCATAAGGGTATAGGTAGGATGAGTTGTTAAGCAACATAATAAGTCTAAATGAGCCTGAGACTTTCACCAGGCTGTGAGAGGGAATCATAGACCTGCATCCTTCTCTGACCTTTTGGATACCTTAGAGGTCTATTAAACTTAATATGTCTGCTTAACGAAACCATCCTCAATTAAATTAACAAGTTAATTGAAACACAACATAGAAATTCACATAAACATCATAGGACTTGGTAGACAACCAGGATCTAAACATAGAAATCATAGGATTGAGTAGTTACTGCTTGTTAGTCCTACTTCTTCCTGTTTTCTGGCATGCTTTAATTTCTGCAAAATTATAAACACATACATGCAATGCAATACTAAAGTTTCAGCTGGGAATGACGAGAAGACCCTATCAGGTACAGTTTTATTTTAATGCAATTTACTTACCTGTATTGTACTTTACTTCTCTTGCATGTTAAACAAGAATGTCACCCTTCATGAAAACTAAAACCTTTAGGATATCCACAAAACTGAAACCCAAAATTAAATTAAAAGTCACAACAAGATAAAATTCACCACCACAACATTCAAAATATAAAACAACTCAAAATTTAATCACAAACAGAACAACAAAACTATAACTACAACTAAATTAAAACGTCCCGTTGAATGATAGGGAATACCTCGGATGATGTAACCCACATATTGCTAACGAGATTTCCCACGGTCTAAATGAAAGTGTGGAACTCATTTAGTTGAGTTTAGCAAATTCATTTGGACTAAGTGAATCCGATGAAAATAACTAGTGTCTGGGATGACGGAACCATGGGATCTTAATCGGTTCTGTTTAATCAACTTTAAGATTTGTTTTAATTAAAATACTAAAATAATTGGATTCTAAGACTTCTCTAAACCAAAACACTTCTCTCATCTCTTGATTATCATTTTCCAAAACTGAACCTCTACAAAGACGTGGAGCACGGAGCACGACTTTGAGGGCAGTACGACCATCTTCAATAGCAAAACCTGTGTCGACATCAACATAACCATTCTTTAGTTTAAATAACAAGCCCTAGGACTTTAAGGTAGTCTGCCTAGTGCGACATAAATCCTCACCTGTTCTTTTAAGCTTTTGCATAACATTGCAGTGCAATATAAGCCCTAACTCGCTTAGGATTCCGAGGTCGTCGTCCGATACAGCGTAATCCTCCCATCTGCCAGGTTATTTGTATAATCATGTGATTATGTAATTCCTATAATAAATTGGCAGGATTGAAACCTAAATAAATTCATTTCCAAAATTTGAAGCCCAACATTAGGATAATCTGGGACGTCATCGAGGTTCTCTTCGAGATCTGTGCCATCCCCTACCTTTCTTTTCTCTAACTCCGAAAATAACTGTTTCGCATTGCGCCTTTCACCTATTAGATTTCCTACTACCACACTTCGTTGAAAATCCTACCCTTGAATTCATGAAGATAGAAACCCTGATCTAAATCGAGAGTTCTCTCGAGTGACTTCGACCTTTGAGGGTAATCGATTATAGGGCTTGCCTCTATAGGGAGCCTTAAAGACCCTAGGTAATATAAACCCTATTTAATTCTTTTTGTATTAAATAGGGGAATTTGTCGGTCCACATAAAGGTTCGCAGACTAGAACAGATGTCATGAATTCTGTAGTTTATTTGATCGAGCGATATCGTCAAGTAGGGTGTCTATTCTTCGGAATAGATGTGTTACTTGCGATATGACGCTCGTTCATTCAAACTGCTAAACGAATGAGATCCGTCCATTCTCATTCTCATATTTTAAAATATAAAAAAGAATTTTTATTTCCAAAACTAATAAATATATATATTAAATTAAAATCTTAAACATTCAGCGGCCGACAACTTTGTAACAGTATATCTCAATGAATGTTCTGAAAGCTATGTTTGGTTCATCTTCTAGAGACATTTTGATTTGATTGTATCCTGATGATTCATCCAAAAATGAAATTATTGCATGTGTGGATGCTAGACCATCAATTCTGAAATAGGTAAAAGAAATTTATCCTTTGAACATGCCTTGCTTAAGTCTCTGAAGTCTACACGGACTTTGATTTAACCATTTTTCTTCATTACTGGCACCACATTAGCTAGCCATGTTGGGTAATTTTCTTCTCGTATGAAACCAACCTCAATCAATTTCTTAACTTCGACATTGACTTATTTTTCAATTTCAACACGTATCCTTCTTAGCTTATTTAACTGGGATTTTAGTTTGGATTATCCCAAGTTTGTGGATTGCGACTTCTGGAGCAAGCCCAGGCATTTCGTCATAACTCCAAGCAAAGCAGTCTCTATATTCCTTTAACAATTAAACTATTTATTTTTCTTCAATGTCATTAATGAATGAGCTAATAAAAGTTTGTTTTGGGTTTTCTTTAGTTCTCAATTTTTTTTCTTTTATTTTTTCCACTGTCCACTTAATTTCATCTTTGAATTCTGGTGGTCATTGTCAATTGGAAGATCAGATGTTTTTTCATAATCAAAATTTTTGGTGATGAGCAGGCAAAATTTGTATCATCTAGAGGTTCTAAGGTACCAAATCCTAAACCTTCTTTAGAGTAAGGATTTCGTTTTCTGTTATTGCACAATTGTTCAAAAAGATAAGATTGATCTAATGACCATTGCACGGGCATCAAACTATTTTGAATAAATTTTTGAACACAAGGAGAATAAAATTCAAAAGGGATTTTCATTGATTTCATAAGATTTTCCTCTTCTATTTTTACATTTTTTTCAAAATTAGAAGAAGTAGAACTAAGTCTAAATTTGATGGCTTTTTATCATCACCATATACTTCTTTCACCGCTAAATTCTCCATTTTGGAGGTAGATTTTGGAGTTAGGGTCATAGCGTGTATATAATGATTAATTCATTGTACATAGACTCGAATTATTTTTCTTTGTCTTCTCCCTCAAAAGGTATTTTGAACTGTGATTTTGAAATCACCGATGTTGTCTTTTATTTTACTCTTTCTTCCTCAGAATCCAAACAAAATTTCAACTTAAATAGTTTCTTCATTTTGACAATTGGATTTTCTTTCTTTCGTCCTCGTCCCCGGTGTCGACCTCAGATGCGAATTTGATGAGAATTATCACCCTTTGCCTGTGTCAAAGAAGAATTTCTATTAATTTATTTTTCTTTTTCACAATCATTTTCATTTATTTTCTTTTCTTTACCTTTTTCTTTTGTTTTCACCAGTACCTCTCTGGAGAATATTGTTTTCTTCATTGGAGCATAATATGCAGCGTCTTCATGTACTCCAATTTTGTGGACTAAAATAGTTGCAATTCTCCTGTCATATAACATGCTTGTCCTTTTTGTAAATATTTTATGCATTGATGTAATGAGGAGGGGACCATCTTATATTCATGAAGCCTTGGTCAGAAAACTATAACATTGAAAGAAGTTTCGTAATCAATGATATGGAATTTTACCGTTGTCACCAAATCATCCATCTTTAAGAGCAATGTAATTGACCCTAAAGCTCAATCTCCTTGTTGGTTAAATCCTTGTAACATCATTTTATCCCTTGATAATTGCAAGCGTCAATGTCCAAATACGCAAGAGTTCTTAAATTTATAATGTTAATTGAGGCACTAGGTTCAATAAGAACCATTGAAACTATAATGTCATTTTTATTTACTGTGATGTACAATGGAAGATTGTCTTCAGTTGTACCGAGCAACAAGTCATTATCAAAGAAGGTTATCTTAGTCTGCTCCTTTGATGAATAAACTTCATTTGAAGTAATAATAGCGAGTTGAGCTAAACAGATTTCTGGATCTAAAAGAGCTTTTATCAATGATTCCTTTATTTTTTTGGAAAGTATAAGGGCGTCATAGATGCTTAACTTTGCTGGTAATTTTCTTAAATGGGATAGTACATTGTAGTCCACTTTGTTATGGAGATTATCTTCATTTCTTTCTGATAATTGTTGATGTACTGGGGGAATGATGCTTTCTGGTGCAACTATTTGTTTTTCTTTCTCTTTATGAGCCGTTCTTGGAGGCAAAACTCTTTTAATTCGTAAATTGACTTCATTTATTTCTTCAAGTTTTGTCTGACTCTTTTGTCTCCGAGTCGGAAGGCTCCAATACTATGGAAATCAGTTCTCCTTGTAGCTGAAGTGTAATAGTTTCATCTTCATTTTCATCATTATCCGAATTGTCGTTCGTATCATTATCATTTTTGTTGTCATTGGGTTTATCAAGATTATGTACGATTCGAGTATTTTCTACAATATCAAAATTATTGATCATTTTCATAAGTGGCATCAGAATCAAACTAAAAGTAAGCAAAACTGGATGTATTATTATTCATTGTCGGGATAAAAAGGAAGTCATAAAAATTCTCCGGCTCAAGGTATTTCCTCCCTTAATCCGAGACAAATATCCTAGTAGGAGTACGTGAGCTGGAAGATACAAAAGGAACAACAGTCCCTATATCTAGAAGACCTCTAATCCTATTTTGTTCTTTCTTTTTCTTTTCATTTTCTTTCATGGAAGATTTTGTGATTTGTAAGTCTGTAAAGGTCTCTTCAAAAGATATACCTAGAGCAGTGTTGTCTTTATCTTTGTTATCAGGATAATTATTAGGAATAAGTTTATCGACCGAAATCATATTGACTGAACATTTTTCAGGTTCTTTCAGATATTATTTTGAGATTACTATATTACCTTCTTTGAAAATGCATTCCAACTAGTCTTCGAAGATAAAACATTCTTCAATTTTATGTTCGAGCATCCTATAATAAGAAATTTAGGATTGTCCTTTATGTCAACCTCTCCTGGCCTTTTAACTTCAGGTAATTTGAACTCTGGTACTATCAACAAGCTACATAATATCTTTCCAACATCTTCTTTCTTGAATGGATATTCTTTATTCATTCTTTCAATAATTGATTTCTTGTCTGTCATTAATTGAGCTGATTGTTGAAATTTTAGTTAGGAAGGTGACTGTTGTAATGATTGACTTTTATTTTGTCATCTCTTCTTCTGCTCGGGTTAAATTTGCATCACTTGCTTACCCTTTTCTGGAATATTTCATGATTTCTTTTCAAATGTCTTAATTGGATTTGTCTTCTCCGTCTTTTCTATTACACTTTTTTTCTTAGTTTCTTACTGAAGATTGGCAGCTTTACTGAGCAAATTTTCAAATGTCTTTATTGTAAATCCCTTAAGCATTTTTTTTTTGGGAAAGAGAAACTCATGGCTCTGCATTTTATTACAATAAAGGAAAAATACAACCCGGGAAAGAGGTCCTACTCACACACGCTACAAATCTTAAAAAAGAAAAAAATAATGAATAGGTCCTCTTTACAGAAACAAAAAACACAACTCAACACACCCGACCAACCACACGAAGCTAAAAATCTAAACAAACAAGGTTATGAAGCTCAATAGGTAACACTTTAGAAATAAAAGGCGCTCTTTTTAAAGATCCCAATTTAACAGCCCAATTAGCAACAATATTACCTTCTCTTTTACTGTGAGACCACACCATATTAAGATCTTTAGCTAGATGACGTAGTTGTTTAACCTGCAATTAAAAACTCCAATGACACTTCGAATTAACCCTGCAAATCTTCCAAAGAGTAAGAGAATTAGTCTCAACAATAATATTATGCCAACCCATCTTTCTAGCCATAAAAAAAGCAAAAAACCATAACATCAGAACATAAGACATAACAACTCCAATCCCTACAAACTCTTCCAATACCCGAACAATTCTGTTTCAAGCTGCCATCTAAATTGTAAATCCCTTAAGCATGAATGCTATTGGACCATGAATATTTTAAGCAGAATTTCAACTGCATGTTGTTCTTGGAGTTGTGGTTCACATTTCATGCTTAGATTTCTCCAGCATAAAATGTAATCCACAAGACTTCCTCCTGATTTTTATTTCTTTACTATTGGGTCTCCAATTGTTATACGATGTTGTGCCCCAACAAATCATTGAATGAAACGATTCTCAAGTTCTGTAAAATTTTTAATGGACTTGTTAGGAAGCTCTGCATACCAATTGAAGGCAACCCCTATGAGGTTATTAATGAATTATCGGAATAGAAGAGCATACTTCCTCCCGCTTTGCAGCAACTTGCTCTGAAGTGTGCAAGATACTAATGAGGGTTACCAGTCCAGTAAAACATTTTGAAGTGAGGTGGAATGAAGCATTTGGGTTATTGGACATAATTGAACTCCGCTGGATAGGGTCTATCCTTTGGAATTAATGATCAGACCCACACCTGAGCCATTGTTTCTTCTCTTTTTCGTTCCAGGAGCTGTATAATTTCTTTTTTGGGAATTCCACTATGGGAGGAATCCTTTTCTTTTGAGTGATTTCTTCAATTTCTATTGGTTCTCTTTTATCATCAAGAATGTGTATTACCTTCGGTCTAATATTTTCAACGGCAGGCAATGGTGTTTGTGGCAAATTTTGTAAAGCTCCAACCATTTCTTCAATTTTTTGTTCAAGATGATTAATAAGTTCATCTCGTTGTTGGATTACTATTTGTAATTCTTCTATTTCATTTTCTTCGTTTGATGAAGATAATTCTCATGTTGAGGAATTGGCTCGCGTCTTTACCACATTTATTTCAGCAAATTCCTCATTTGGACTACTTGAAGATTTTTTCTTTCTTTGTATTGAGAATTGTTTGATATCAGTTGTTAACTTTTTCAAAATTTCTTCAAATGATTTGATAGGATGACCTTTACAAGTTTTTTTCCTGAGAACTGTTTGTAGAAGTACTCACAACATCTGAGATTTTTTCTGATAACTCACGTTTCCATACATTATTTTTTAGTATAGTACGAGACATTATAGGAAGAATATCATCATGCTGTGAGTAAGAACAGACTCCATCTTGCAATAATTAGACAATAGCTTTCATTTTAGCAGATGTCTCTTCTGCTTCTAATATAAATTTGTCATGTTTTGTTCTATCTTCTGAGATAGTTGTACCCTTCACTCTTGGCCCCAAACAAAGTTTAATTGGTACTCTTGTATATTGAATTTCCAATGGGATTTGTTGATCCATTTCTTGATAGGTAGGATCTTGTTGTGCAAGAAGTTTTCTTTCTATTGTTGTAGATACTGCACATCCCATTTTGTATAAAAGACGAGAGATTGAACATATATATTTTTGTGTTAATCTTTTGAACATAAAATATATAGTTCGTATTCAAAAATAATTTTTTTCTTGAAAAGATTAGAACATATTATCCTTATATCTGATAAGTATTGGATAAAACTTGTTTTCATTTAAGAAAGAAGGGTTCCCAAAAACACTCTTTTCAAATTCAGATGTTTCAAAATCATTGTCTTCATTCCACTTCTTTTTTCTTTTAACAGAACGAGTTCTATTTCTTTGCTAGGTACGTGATAGTGGCACATTGTTTGAACATGATCCAACCTCATACATAGGACAGAATGCTTTTTTCTTGATCCATATATTTTTTTTTCCTTTACGATCAACTTCGTCTTCCATTCCCTCAAAAGTTAACGGTTATATGGGAATTTCTTGAGGGAAATCTTCAGTAAAATGAAGAAAGCCTTCGTAAGAGTCCAAATTATGTTCCTTAAAGTGTTGTATACCAGTTTGGTATGGATTACTCGACGCAAATTCAGTTTCATGAAATAATCTAAAGTCATTCTGGTAAAAGTAAGCAGCTTCATTAGTCGACGAGTTAAGTTCTTACATATAGGAAAATACTGAGTCTGGATATTCCATTGTAATTTTTTGAAAATTCAAGGAGAATAAAATGCCATAAACTCATTTTATAAATTGGAATTTGATTATGTTATAACATTTTGTTTTCTCGTTATAAAATGTCAGGAATAACTCTTTAAAGAGTTAGATTTGAAAGAGATGATCCTATTTGTCAAAAGATGGAACATCTTTAGAGAACAAGTGGTTTAACTAAAGATAAGAACAAAGAATGTCCCTAACAGAGTCAACTCTCTTTTGATGGCACCCAAAAGCTATCACCGTCGTCAGCGTTGTCAATTCTCTCGTGTCATTTTGTTAAATATCAGAATGTTTGTCCATGTTCTTGTCAAAGTTGAGGAGTCAACTCTGTTTATCTATCATATTGCCCTAATCTCCAAGTAATCTTATTCTTTTAGATCATGTAAAAAATCCATAAATATTAGAAAGTATGAAGAAGAAAAATAAGGATTGATAAAATAGAGAACAGTAGAACAAGGAAATGTCAGTGGTAGTCCTTATGGAATGGATTTTGGAATGCCTTATTCTGGATATTTCTATATAACGATGACTACATGGAAAATTTGATAACAAGAGATTTTAGGTGTGATACCTATTCTGAGTTCTTTAATTTCCTATAGGAGCAAGATCCTTTATATCTTAGACAGTTGGGATTGTCTAAGAAAACTCTTGATTAGCATTAATACTCATTTTCTAAGAAAAATTATAAAATTTCAAGCTCAAGGAAAGAAATGTCAAAGCTCAATCCTAGGGGTAATATGATTCTGAGTGTCACATACTACCCTAAAAATTTTATTTTGATTTTTTTTGTCGTTTCTATGTCATTGTTTTGAATCATTTTAGCTTTATTTTGTTTTGATCATTATTATTTTGATGTCATTCTAGTTTAGTTTTGTTTTGAATGTTGTTATTTTGATGTCATTTTAGTTTTTTTCTTTTTTTTTGAAGTTTATTGTCTTGCCTTCAGAATATCGTCCTACAAAATAGAGTTAGCACACCCTAATAACATGTAAAGTAAATCTAAAACAAAACTTATCTTCAACCTGCAAGAAAAACAATGTTAGAGTTATTCTTGCAAAAGAAATAATGTCAATTTTATTTCTTAAATTATTGGTTAAATTGTAAATTTTAGACAACCTGGTCAGGATGTCCATGACTCCTCGTCCCAGCGTAGTCGGATGTCTCGATCTACTTAGTCTGAAAGGTGTTTAAACTAGGACCGAAAGACTCCTATCAACAACTAGGATTGTATCGTCTAAAGAAATCTTCGTAGATCAAAACATACTGTATTTCAAGTTGTGTGCGATGATCATGGTTGATTAGGGTTTTATTTAAGTTTTAATGTGTTTTATCTGATTTTAAAGGTTGGCATATTTTAGGTTGTTTATGATTTATTAAACAATCTTATTTTGTGATTTATTTTAGTTTTATTTATGGTTCCATTATTTAGGACCATTAAGTTTGTGTTTGAATTGGGTAAAACCTAACATAAGTTAAACTTTAGGTTTTTAGATTTAATGTCTTTTGAATCTAAAGATATTTGGGTTAAGCCTAATATAAATTTGACTCAAAATTGGGTAAAATCTAACACAAGTTAGACTTTAGGATTTTTTATTTAATATCTTATGAATCTAAAGATATTTGGGTTAAGCGATTTAGTTTTAATTCTAATGTGGGTTAGACTTAGAATTTTAGGTTCAATGTAAATTAGTTCTGAGGGAGTTTTGTTATGTTCGGTTTACATTAGGCTTAAAGTTTAAATTCAATGTTGATTAGATTTAATTAATCTTAACCAGACTTCAAAATTAGATTAAGTCTAACATAAATTAGAATTATGTTTTTAGATTCAGTGTTGTTTGAATCTAAAGGATTTTTAATTAAGTCTGGATCAGAATTAATATTTGAGTTGAGTCTGGGGTTTAGACTAATTTAATTTTAATTTAAGTTGATCCTAATGTTTAATTCAAATTAATTTTATTGATTTAGATTCAATTCAAATTGAGCCTAGGGTTTAGTTAATTTAAGTTCAATTTGGACTGAACGTAAAGTCTAAATTTAACTTTGGTACAATTTGTATTGAACCTAAAGGTTTGAGTTAACTTACGTTCAAATTAAACCAAAGTTTAGGTTTGATTTAGATTCAATATGGGTTGAACCTAGGGTTTTATTTAACTTAGGTTGAACTTATGTTTGGGATTGATTTAGGTTCAATATCGGTTGAACAGGGGGTTAACTTTGGTTAAAGTTAGGTTGAACCTAATTATTGGTTTGATTTTGGTTTAATGCAGGCTTGACCTGTGGCTTGATTTAACTTAGGTTCAAGTTAGGTTGAACCTTAGTTTGGGTTTGATTTATGTTTGATGTATGTTAAACCTAAAGGTTTATGTTAATTTGGGTTTAGCTTGGGTGGAACGTAAGTTCAGTTTTGATTTAGGTTCAATGTTGGTTGAACCAAAATTGGGTTCACTTGGGTTCAGGTTGGGTTAAACCTAAGTTTGGGTTATATTTAGGTTTAATGTAAGTTTAACTTAATGGTTTGGTTAAGTTAGGTTTAAGCTGGGTTGAACCTAAGTTATAGGTTTGATTTAGCTTCAATGTAGGTTGAACCTAAAAGTTTATGTTAACTTTGGTTCAACTTGGGTTGAACCTATGTTTATGTTTGATTTAGATTTAACGTAGTTTGAACCTAAATTGGGTTAACTTGGGTTCGAGTTGGGTTGAACCAAACTTTAGGTTAGATTTAAATTCAACATAGGTTGAACCTAAAAGTTTGGGTTAACTTGGCTTCATGTTAGGTTGAACCTAAAGGTTTGAGTTAACCTATGTTCAATTTGGATTGAACCAAAGTTTAGGTTTGATTTAGATTCAATATGGGTTGAACCTAGGGTTTGACTTAACTTAGGTTCAAGTTAGGTTGAACCTAAGTTTGGGTTTAATTTAGGTTTAATGTTGGTTGAACCTAGGTTTTGACTTTTGTTCAAGTTAGGTTGAACCTAAGTTTGGGTTTGATCTAGGTTCAATGTAGATTGAACCTAGGGTTTGATTTAACTTAGGTTCAAGTTAGATTGAACCTAAGATTAGGTTTGATTTAGGTTTGATGTACGTTGAACCAAAAGGGTTAGGTTAACTTAGGTTCAACATAGGCTGAACCTAAGTTTAAGTTTGAATTAGATTCAATGTTGGTTGAACCTAAATTTTGTTACATTGGGTTCATGTTGGGTTAATCCCAATTTTAGGTTAGATTTAGGTTCAATGTAGGTTTAACCAAAAGTGTTGGGTTAACTTGGGTTCAAGTTGGGCTGAACCTAAGTTATAGGTTTGATTTAGGTTTAATGTTGGTTGAAGCTAAAGGTTTAGTTAACTTGGGTTCAAGTTGGGTTGAACCTAAGTTATAGGTTTTATTTAGGTTCAATGTAGGTTGAACCTAAATTAGGTTAAATTGGGTTAAAGTTGGGTTGAACCTAAGTTTGGGTTACATTTAGGTTCAACGTAGGTTGAACCTAAAGGTTTTGTTAACTTGGATTCAAGTTGGGTTAAGCCTACGTTATAGGTTTGATTTAGGTTTAATGTAGGATGAACCTAAAGGTTTAGTTAACTTGGGATCAAGTTGGGTTGAACCTAAGTGTGGGTTTGATTTAGGTTCATTGTAGGTTGAACCTAAACTAGGTTAACTTGGGTTAAAGTTGGGTTGAATTTAAGTTTGAGTTAGATTTAGGTTCAATTTTGGTTGAACCTAGAGGTTTGGTTAACTTTGATTCAAGTTGGTTTGAGCCTAAGTTATATGTTTCATTTAGCTTTAATGTAGGCTGAACCTAAAGGTTTAGGTTAACTTAGGGTCAACTTGGGTTTAACCTAAGTTTAGTTTTGATTTAGATTCAATGTAGGTTTAACCTAAATTGGGTTAAGGTGGGTTCAAGTTGGGTTAAACCAAGTTTGGATAAGATTTAGGTTCAAAGTAGGCTTAAACTAAAGGTTTGGATTAACTTGGGTTCAAGTTGGATTGAATCTAAGTCATAGGTTTGATTTAGTTTCAATGTAAGTTGAACCTAATGGTTTAGTTAACTTGGGTTCATGTTGGGTTGAACCAAAATTATAGGTTTGATTTAGGTTCAATGTAGGGTTAACATAAATTGGGTTAACTTGGGTTCAAGTTGGGTTGAACTTAGGTTTTGGGTAAGATTTAGGTTCAATGTAGGTTGAACTTAAAGGTTTTGTTAACTGATGCACCAAAAAATATTTGACTTTTTATATACATTTGTACTCATTTTTTGTGATATTGCACTTTAATGGAAGTATTTTTTATGTTTTACTACAGGTATGATGATTTTAGGCAAATGGAGCAAAAAGAAGATAAAAGGAACAAATTTGGAGCGAAAAAAGGTAAAAACCACAAATTTGATGTTCTAGCACCGACGGTGCCCAAACCAGCACCGACGGCGAGTTTTCCATAGAGTTCAGAATTAAATCATGCAATAGGGCACCGACGACGCCCTATACAGTGCCAATAGCGCCCAATGTCGGTGGAGGCTAAATTCAATGTATTTGGATGAATTTTGGAGGGATTCTTGGGGCAACTTGTTGACCTCACATTTGGTCGAGGTCTAGTTTCTCTATAGATTTCATAGGATCTAGCCATAGGACTTCCTGGTGACTTTTCTTAGAGGACTAGCAATGGTACCTGCCACATAGAAATTCCACATGCTTGCTCCCTTCACTTTGAATTTTCATATGCTCAAGGCCTAACCTCTAGGTTTGGGTGGAAGAGACCGAGCATACGGAAAGTTCCAAGTGAAATCCCTATAGGTGACTAAAGCCTTAGGATTAACCCTGGGGAGCCCGTATCAAACACTTACACTTTCACACTTACACTTTCACATTTACATTTACTCCGACATTCACATTTACACATTACATTCTACACTCACAATTCGAATTGAATACATTTCACTTCGATCTTCGGACTCTTTGGAAACTCATGTGTGTGGTCCCACTAGTCTTAAGCCCACGGCTAAAAGAGCTGAAATCACCACATAGAGGACAAAAGGACGCTTTCCTTAGCCCGTTGACCATCCGGAATCATTCCATTCTTCATGGTCTGACGATACCTTGCTTTTCCTAAATTTTCAATTCTACCCCGAAATTGTTCCGGAGCGTTCCTCTCGTCAAATGATGAAGTTTAACTATAAACATGCCATACTTTTGAGCTGCCGGTGGACCCCTCGCGGCATAAATAGCCGCAACTTGAACGACATTCCGGGCCCCACAAAACCCTCCACAGTGGTCAGAAACGCTCCCGGACACTGTCATTCAATTCTAAATTTCATTTTACACTGCATCGTACCGTTGTTTTGACATTTCGGACACTTTCCCAAAATGACCCCGAAATGACCAAAATACCCCTGCGGGCCCGGATGACCTCGGATTTCAAAACGGACTTAGCCGTTGCGCTCAGAACATCGAAAATAGTAGGAATCGATATAAAATTTTCCATGTTTTGACGAGCGACGAAATCAGCTCGAAATCGGTGTGATTTTAATGAAAATAATTACATTTTTACCACCTAAAGCCAAACCCACGCCTAATAGGGTTGGGCCGAACCCTAGCCGAACCCCTCAGTCCTCCTTTTCGCGAAACAACAGCCAAGCCCCCACTCCATTCGCGATTTCTTCCTCCCCAAGCCCTAGATTCGCGATTTTCTCCTCCTTGCGCCTCTCCTTGTCGTGGCTTTTCCTCCTCCTTGCGCCTCGGGGTGAGGTGGCCTCTCCCCTTCTAGGTAAGTGCTGCCATGAAAGGGAATCTCTGGCTCCAAGTCCTCTCCATGGCAGCCCCCTATCACTTCTCCATGGATGGTCACTTCTCCTTTTACTTTTCTGTCATCTCCTTTTACTTCTATGCAGGATTTTGGGCTGCACTTACCTAGTACCCATGGGTATTACCCATGGGGAGTTTGGGAGCACCTTCTTCCTCCTCCCATGGCTTTAAATCAACCTTCTTTTTGCCATTTTTGGGGTTGGCCGAAAATTGAAGATTGGGAGAAGAGGAGGTGCTGCCCAAAAGTGTTCTAAACTTGTTTCTAGCCTTGATTTGGTGTCTTACTTCAAGTGGTAAACCCCTTAACTCCTTAATTTCTTTGGTTGCTTGACTTTGAATGTTGAGATTGATTTATCTTGTGGCTTAATTGGTTGGTTTGGCAAGCCCTCCTTTTCTTTCCTTCATTTTGCAAGTTTCATTTTTATATAAAAAAAAAAAGAACAAAGTTTGTGCATCAAACATCTAAAGCTTTTCTTATCCCATGTGCAAGACTATTCCTACATGCAAAAGGTTTAAATTTGTGCCTATGTTCAAGATCGCTTTTTTATGCCAAGTATCTAATTTTGGGCCTATGCTTCAAATCGTTTTTGCGTGGCTAAAGTTTGGGGCTTATGATTAGGTCTTAGAGCTTTTCTTACATAGCAAAGTTTTAGACTTATGCTTAAGTTTTCAAAGTGCTTTACATGAAAAAATGGTTGGGATTTCTATGGCTTGGTGCCCTTTTACTTGAAAGTTTGGTGATATCTTATACATGTTGGAGAATGCCTATGGCGTGATACACCTTACTTAGAAGAGATTACTTTTTTTCCCTCTTGTCATTTGTGATATTTTGGCTTTATGGCTTTACATTTTGAAAGCATGAAAAAACTTGTGAATTTAGTGCAATTTTCGGATTTAGGGAGGTTCACACATGGAACTTTCAAGTTGGAGCACATATGCAGTTGTTTATCACTCATTTCAACACATATTCATACACACAACATCAAAGTTGGTATTTTGCACTCATTTGCACTCATTTCATGTATTTAAAGTGCTTTGCATTGGTTGGGATGCATATGAAATAATTTGGTGAAATAGTTGCAATTTTCGGATTTGGAAA
The DNA here is from genome assembly GCA_022702705.1 of Papilionanthe hookeriana x Papilionanthe teres. Taxonomy (NCBI): domain Eukaryota; kingdom Viridiplantae; phylum Streptophyta; class Magnoliopsida; order Asparagales; family Orchidaceae; genus Papilionanthe; species Papilionanthe hookeriana x Papilionanthe teres. The sequence continues at coordinate 20,337,512 of CM040424.1, read as the reverse complement.
TGTACGCACATACAACTTCCAAATTTGAAACCATATGGGCTTGTTTCTCACTTCCCCCAACATGTATTCATATATGCATCACTTAAGCTTCAAATTCACACACATTCCACCCCATTCCCTACATAAAAGGTGATGATTTCTCATGTAGAAATTCCAAAGCTCCTTACATGACACCTACACGTAACACATACTTCACTCACATATCACTCACATACACTTAACATTTTCATTCCATATCATCCCTACATGTCATCCACATTAAATTTAACCCTCATACACAATTTTGGGAGTGATTTTCATCATTCCTACACTTCCCAAAACAAAAATCTGCACTCACCTTTTGCCCCGGAATTGATCTACATTTATTCTACACTTGCCAAAGTGCAAAAACAGCACTTACACATTAATATAGAGTTGGTTTATATCATCCCTATGCTTGCATAAAGTGAAAATCTGCATCTTTGCACTTGCTTTAAATTGATTTGGATCACTTCCTTGCTGCTCCTATGCATTATACACTTGGTTCGGTTTATGGCAAGTTGGTAATAAGCATTCTTTTGTTGCCCCTATGTTGATAATTGCAAGGATGCCTACCATGCAAGTTTATTTTGAATGTTCCTTTGCTGTCCTCACTTAAAATTTACATTATTTAGCATCATTTGGGTTGCTTTCAAGTGAGAAAAAGAAAAGAAAAGGAGGTGGCAAGTTCACCGCTTTAAAGAGGGATCCCGGATATGTTTTACATGCTTAGATGCCTTTAACTTGCATAATTAAGTTAGGTGTCTTTACATTCTTATATATGCTCTCTTGCTTGCTTAATATGCTTGGAATGATGTTATATGCTTGGGTTGCTTCACTTTCATATTGTTGCAAGTGTGGGAAGTTTAAAGTTGATGCCAAATGTGGATGTTATATATATACATGCTTGGTGCACTTTTTTTGGATGGATTGCAGGTGTGAAAATTTGATTTTCCTGTCGTTATGCTGCCGAAATTTTCTCTAAATAGGATTGTACTCTTTTCATTCCTTTTTTTTGGGTATGTTGCCCTCCCCCTTACATTGTGGTTTTGGTTTCATGAAGTCCTAGGGTCGTCCCCTGCATTTTGGCAAAGGGACTTGTATTCACACTTTATACACTACACCCCATCACTACAACTAAATTATATTACACTACATGATCACACATATCCCTAAACAATTACATCAGATAATATTACCCTACATGTTGCACGGTTACATATCTTACCTCACTCTTTATGTTACACCACATTCTTATACTATCTCACCTTACACATTACACCAATACATGTCTTACCTCATTACCTTACACACTACACTTCCTATTACATTACTCCACCACTTTATCTTTTATTTTACATGCTACATCACCACACTCTCCACATTTCCCCACATGACTTTTCTATCTTGTTTCATTATCTTACATGTTTTATACGATGACCCCTTGCACCATGATAGAGCGGTTTAATCTGTTTGTGTCACATATCTTACCGTCAGCTCTCCGCAGCACGTTGGAAGAAGCTTCTGTCATTTTGACATGTGTTTCAATTTTGACTTTGAGAGGCAATACACCTCTTTTCCCACAATTGCGTTAGGTCGATTTTCTTCTCCTCTTTCTTTCCTTGACCCCCTGTACTTTGTTTTTCACATTGTTTCTTGGTTCAATTCACGTGCTTATGCAGGACACATAAGTACGCATGTATAGCTTTCTGCTATATGTAGGGCCATCAAGCAAGGCTGTAAGTGCGGTGGGGACATTGATAAAATTGCATAGGGAAGGTTACGAGAAAATTATAGAATGGTGGCGCTTGACCCAGAGACTCTGGAGAGGGTAGAGCAGGAATCAAGGCACTATTCGCCCGTCCTTGGGGTTTCTACTTCCAGCTGTCTAAGGATGTTAGCAGTCATAGTCTGATTTGGGTAGTCAACCTGTGGATCGAAATATTTTAAATACAAAAAAATACATATATTTGAAAAATACATAAAATTTTACCTCCACCACATCACAGCCTTCTTACCTACAGCTTTTTACTTGCATGCAAACCCAAACTAAAATGTGTGAAAACCTACAAAGGTCCATGGTTGGCTACTCGAGTCAGGTTAAGACTGCCTTCTACAGCAAGTCGGTCTAGTAGTCAATACCTAAGGTGTGGACATACATCACAGCTCTGAGTCCTCAACACCACCGTGCTTACAGTCCTTTTGGACTTGTAGTCCTTTGCTTCCTGTGATTTTTCCTACGTTGTTTTCTTCGGATTTACTACGGATTTTTCTCTACACATTCATTTTCCACAGATTTACTATGGATTTCCTTCACGGATTCATTTTCCTGGTTTTCCTACGAGATGTTACTCCTTTAGACCCTTTTGGTTTCTCTTGTGGTTTCCTTTTGGTTTGTTATACAGGCTTTACACTTCGTCTTTCACACACACAGACATGTTCTTTTACATACCTGTTTTGCTTTCATATACATGCTTGCTTACACACCTGCTTTACTTTCACACATATACATGCCTGGTTATCTACCTACTCTACTTCCATACATACACATGTGCTTGCTTATTCGTTTACTGTACGTTTCTTACATATACAACTGCTTGGGATGAAATAAAACACTTCACAACATTTCAAAATATAAAACAACTCAAAATTTAATCAAAAACAAATTAAAACCACAACTTTAACTAAATTAAATCACCCCTTCGGATGAACGGGAGTTCCTTGGACGATGCAACCTACTTGTTGCTGATAAGGTCTCCCCGGTCTGAATGAAAGTATGGAATTCATTAAGTTTGATTTAGTAAACTTATTCGAACTAAAGGAATTCGATGAAATAATGTAACTAGAACGAGGGAGCCGTGGGGTCCTAACCGGTGGCGTTATAATCAACTTTAACATTTGTTTAAATAAAACACTAAGTCACCTTGATTTTCAACCTTCTAAAACCTGCTACTTCTCTCACCCCGCTACATTTGTCACCTCTAAAACTGAAACTTCTGCAACAACAACAAGGAGCTTGAGGCAACACACCGAGGGTAGAACGATCGAGGATCCGGGAGGACATGTTCGAGAGAGCGAACGACGAGTCTACGACAGCAACCTTCCCTTCCTTAGTAATAACAACAAGCCATAGGACTTCGAGGTATTTGTCCAGTGCAATATAAACCCTCACCTCATCTTTAGGCCTTTGCACCTCATTCTGATATGACATTAACCCTCACATCTTCCACGCCATTCACATTCCTACTTAATTAAAATTGGCAAGATAAAACATAAATTAAATCTTTCCCGAAATTGAGCCAAACAATATGATAGCTTGGGAAGTCACCGAGAGTCTTCTCGGATCAGTGTCTTCTCCTAGTCTTTCCTCCTTTGGATTCTACAACAACTCTTTCAAAATTTGACACCGACTACCTATTGGATTCCGACAATCACATTTTGTTGAAGAAATCCTTAGCCCTTTGAAGTCTTAAGAACATATTTCCTGATTTGTATCGAAAGTTTTCTTAGGTGATTTGTGTCATTTAAGATGTAATTAACTATAGGGGCTTGCCCTTATAGGAAACTTAAACGACCCCAGATTAATATAAACCCCATTTAATTCTCTTTTGTATTAAATGGGGGAACTTGTAGGCAAATACACAGGTTTCACAGACCAAACGGATGTCATATACTTCTTTAGTTTATTTGATCGAGCCTCATCCTCAAGTTTTGTGTTTATCTTTCAGGATAGATACAAGGCTTGAGGTATAGTGATCTTTCATTTGAACTTCAGAAAATATGAGATCAGTTTGACTTCATATTTTTCTAAACTAAATTTATAATTAAATTAAAACTGTCCTTCCGAAGCAGGCGACGGGATTTCGATTCCGGCGGCCGACAGCTTCTAATGGGCAACCCCAACCAAAACTTACATTTGAACATTTTACCCGCTGACACAACTCTTAGGAAATTCATTCCTAAACTATTTTAACTTATTTTGGGCACTAGAACTAGTGGTGTGTGTGTTTATGTATGTGAAGTAAAGTGTGTGTGAGTGAAGATGAAGACTTTAGAGAGAGTTTAGAGTCTAGGTTTTGGTGTTAAGTTTTGTGAGGGATTCTTCTAAAAAGAGTTGTAGGAGGAGAGGGAAAGTGAGAGATCTTTTCTTCCCTACTATTCCAAGAGAGAATTGTGTATTGCTGTGAAGAGAGAAGAAGATTCAAAGGAACTTCAAGAGATTTGCTTGGGGAAGAGATTAAGATAAGTTGTATTTACTTTTCGTAGTTTGTATGACTTTGCTTTTATATATAAAATCTTTGTTTTGTTGTATCTTCCTCATGATTTCTGAGTTGATTTCTTTGTCTTTCTCCTTGCAATGATAAATGGTGAAGTGATGGTTTAGATTGGATGTGTCATTTGAAATATAAGAAATTGTGATGATTTTTCACTTTGTTCTTCATTTACTTTTCGATATGGCCAATTGAATTGTTAAAATTTGTTGTGAAACATACGATTCAAAAAGGGCTATACTTTCTACAATAAAAGTGGAGATTGCATTCAATATCCATGAATGAGTAATGTAGTTCATGGAAGTTGGGTGATAATAAATAGGGAAATATGGTTTATTAGGCATAGAATTGGAGATTTTAGAGTGACAGACTAACATCCCCAATTTTGTCCTAGTTGTTGGAAACAAAAGTGAGAGTTAGCCTTCAGGCGAAGGGAAGTGGAAGCTCTGGAATGAGAGCCAGTATCCTCCCAGCATAACCACGGATTTAGGGACTAAACCTAGGATTAGCCAATGTTCTTTATAGCACTCGGAAGAGGGTGATACACCTAAAATATATAGTCTTTTTTATGCACATTTTTATACCTATTATTGATGATATTGCAATTTAATGGAAGGTATTTTGTGTTTTTCTTGCAGGTATGATAAAAATGAGTGATTATGATGAAAGGAGCAAGATTGGATCAAATTTGGAGCAAAAAAATGCAAAAATGAAAAATTGGGCACTCGCGGCTAAGCGCTGCTGGGCCGGCGCTTAGCCACCACAGTTAAAAATCGAGTTTAATTTAAATTTGGCATCATTTTCAAAGGTATGGGATGCAACTCTTTGTGGTAACTTCCATAACTTCCTTTGGGCGGCAAGTTTGAATGAAGGGGTGCATTCTTTGGTGGATACATCGAATCTGGACATATTTTGAAGAGACACCGATACACCTTTTGGTTTAATATTTAAAGAGAGTCTTAGGAAAAATTAGGGGGCTCTTCCTTTGTCTTTTGAAGGGTTCTTCCATTGCATTTTTACAGAGTTTTTATTTTAGTTTTTATTAGGAGTAGGTAGAATAGAGAAAAGGGTAGGATTGAAGCCTTCTTCTTCCCACTTCTTTTCTTTCCTTTAGTTTAGTTTTTATTGAAGTCTGAAGTCTGTATTCTGAGTGATCAGAGTTGGGAGACTTGCTCTGAGGAGTAGTTTAGTGAAGAGTCAAAGTTTCAGAGGAACTTCCTGAGTCTTGTGGAGAGGATTTTCAGATAAGTTTTCACTTTTGTTCTTACATTTAGTTTTTAATTAATACTTGTTCTTATTTGTTGTTTTTCTTATGGTTTTAATTTCAAATCAATGTGTTTTTGTATTTTCTCAATACATTCCGAGTTGTTTACTTTATCTTTTTCTTTCTTAAATGAAGAAGTAAGTAACTCATGAAGAATTATTGTGGAAAGTATATTTGTTTAAAGTAGGAAGACGTTGTGAATATTGATTCTATAAAATTTATTTACTTCTTAATTTGGCCTGTTAAGATGTAAAATTTGTGGTGAGATTATGTAAGATCCAATGCGGTATTGTCTCTTAAAAGTTAGAAAGAATAACATGCAATTATATATGTGAAAATTGTAGTTCATATAATTGAATGCAATATATTAGAAAATGTTTTAAAAGGGGAGTAAAATTAGAGGATTTTTAGTGTGACAGGCTAAAAGCCCCTAATTTGGTTTGAAGTTTTGAATTTTGTTATGATAAGTTAGCCCCCAGGTGGAGGGAAATGAGGGAACTCTAGAGTGAGAGCTGGTATCTTCCCTGCCTAACCATGTTCAAAATGATAAAATTTCAAATTAACCAATGTTCTTTACAGAACCAAGTAAGGGTAAAGAATACATTTGCTTCTATTTTTCACAAGAAATTTAAATACTTCCACAACAATGTTTTCATAATTATTACTACTTTATAAAGAAAGAAAAAGATATTCTAGTTAATAGTGTTTTTCATACCGTTTTTATAGTTATTATCATTTTAATTTCTTTTTTGACTTTTATAAGAAAATTTAAAGAGTGAAATCAACTATCAAACTTTTCAAAATCAAAACATACTTTCAAAAGCCAATTTAAAAAGTAAAAAGATAATTTTCTTATTTCTTTAAAGATTTTCACTTTTCCTGTGGGTTCGATATCTCGAGGCCTAATCAGAAAGTCTTATGATACGTATACTTGCGTAGTATCCACATTATAAATCAAAATCATAAGCATATATATCTGGCGGGATTAAGTTTCTGTCGCCGTTGCTAATTTTCATATCATAATTGTAAGTATAAATACCAGGGTGGCGCCATGTTTTTGGCGCCGTTGCCGAGGAAAGAAATTAATTAAAATTACATTTTAAAGAAAATTCAGAAATTTTAAATTTTTACTTTTCTTTATTTTTGTTAGTGTGTTGTGTTTTGTTTTGTTTTATTGTTGTATGCGTAGTTCAGGTTCTGAGGGACTTGTGCCTTACGATTCTAAATTAGAAAGAACTATTAGAAAAATTTTAAAAATTAAAAATACATAAAAAGATAAAAATATTCGAGAAATGGCAAATCATCAAGATCAAAATGTTGGCATCCATCAAGAATTAAGACCTTTAAGAGATTATGTTAACCCTATAGTGGATGAACTTCGTGGTAGTATTCAAAACCTTGTTATAGCTGCTAATTCTTTTGAGCTTAAACCTGCTATTATCCAAATGGTGTCTAATAATCAGTTTGGGGGAGCAACAATTGAAGAACCTAATTTGCATCTTGCTAATTTTCTAGTGTTGTGAGCTACTTTTAAATATGATGGTGTTTCAGATGATGCTATTAGACTTAGACTTTTTCCTTTCTCACTAAGGGATAAAGTTAAAATATGGTTACATTCGTTAGTACCTGGATCAATTAGAACTTGGGGAGAACTGTCACAAAAATTTCTTGCTAAATATTTTCCACCATCTAAGACTGCTAAGTTGAGAAATGATATAACAACTTTTTGTCAGTTTAAAGGGGAATCAATATATGAAGCGTGGGAAAGATTTAAAGATCTCCTCAGGAAATGTCCACAACATTCGATACCAGATTGGTTAATAATTCAAACTTTTTATAATGGATTAGGTGGATCTCTTAGATCGATCATCGATGCTAATGCTGGTGGATCATTAATGTCTAAACAATTTTCTAATGCTTACGCTTTAATTGAAGAAATGGCTACTAATAATTTTCAATGGCCTTCTGAAAGGTTAAATCCTAAAAAGGTAGCCAGTGTTTTTGAAAATGATGCTTTTACAATGTTAGCAAATCAAGTTGATGCTGTTTCAAGGAAGATAGACCAATTTGAGATGAATTTTTCTCAGCCACTTTCCATGATTGAAGAAAACTTATTAGGCCAAATGGTTGATTCTTATTCTTCACCAGAAACTGTGAATGCTATAATTAAGCCTAACAATCCATATTCCAATTATTACAACCCAGGTTGGAAGAATCATCTAAATTTTAACTGGAATACCAATAATTAGGGTGGTGTTAATCAACAATGGGGGAACCACCAAGTAAACCCATTGGGGAATTGGAACAACCAAGGAAATAATAATAATAATAGATTAACTTATCCTTCTGGTTATAACAATGCTGTGCAATTAAAGGAGAAGAAGTTGTCTATTGAAGAAGTGGTGTCACGTATGAGAAATCAATTACAAATTAAAGGAGCAACCATCAAAAATATTGAAAATCAATTGGGACGAATTGCAAATGCCTTAAGTAATAGATCCCAAGGATTGCTTCAAAGTAATACTGAAGTAAATCCAAAAGAAAAGAATAAAGAACAAGTAAACGTAATTCAACTGAGAAGTGGAAGAGAATTGGAAGATAGAGTTCAAAAAGAAACTGAAGTAGAGAAATAAGAGATTGAAGAACCAAAAGAGGAAGCTCCGAAAAGTTTTGAAAGACCTGTTTCTCCACCTAAGGTTGATTTAGAAAAACCACCACCTTCATTTCCTCAGAGACTTCATCAACAAAAGTTGGATAAGCAATTTTCAAAATTCTTGGAGATATTTAAGAAGCTTACTATTAATATTCCATTTGCTGAAGCCTTAGAACAAATGCCAAGCTATGCGAAATTTATGACGGATATTCTTAACAAGAAAAGGAAGTTTGAAGATAACGAGACTGTTGCTCTTAGTGAGGAGTGCAGTCTAATAATTCAGAAAAAGCTTCCTGAAAAGCTTAAAGATCCTGGTAGTTTCACAATTCCATGTGCAATCGAAGATAGATTCTATGGAAAAGCTTTATGTGATTTGGGTGCACGCATTAACCTTATGCCTCTATCAATATTCAAAATACTGGGATTAGGAGAAATAACACCAACTACTGTAACTCTGCCGTTAGCAGATCGTTCGACCACATATCCTAAAGGAGTTATAGAAGATGTTTTAGTTAAAGCGGATCAATTTATTTTTCCTGTTGATTTCATTGTGTTAGATATGGAGGAAGATAAAGAGATACCTATATTTTTGGGAAGACCTTTCCTAGCTACAGGCCGAGCTATGATAGATGTGCAAAAAGGGGATTTAACGATGAGAGTTAATGATCAGACTGTTACATTTAATATTTCAAAATCAATGAAATATCCTGCTAGAGGTGAAGAAGATGAATGTTATAGGATGGATGTTATCAAATATTTGAGTGAATGTCATTTCGAATCAACTTATGAAGAGAAATCTGAAAGAGAAGAATTGGAACATAGGCAAGAAGAGGAGTTACATGATTCTGAAGATTTTCAAGAGGAAGATTTAAAGTATGTTCGTGAAAGTTTTGAATTGTTGGACTTGACTGAAAAAGATGAATCTTATGGTCCATCAATTGAAAAACCTATTGAACTTGAGTTAAAAATACTTCCTGATAATTTGAAGTATGTTTTTCTCGGTGAATCCTCAACTTTGCCAGCTATAATTTCCTCTCAATTAACTGAAAAAGAAGAAGAGAGTTTGCTTGAAATTTTAAAGAAGCACAAGAAAGCCTTTGGATGGACAATTGCTGATATTAAAGGAATCAGTCCTTCAATTTGTATGCACAAAATTCTTATGGAAGATAATTGTAAATCGCGGGCTGATCCCCAAAGGAGATTAAATCCTATCATGAAAGACGTTGTTAAGAAAGAAATTTTAAAATGGTTGGATGCTGGAATTATCTACCCTATTTCAGATAGTGCATGGGTTAGTCTTATTCACTGTGTTCCTAAGAAAGGAGATGTGACTGTGACTGTTAATGAAAAGAATGGAATAATACCAACAAGACAAGTTACAGGGTGGAGAATATGCATTGATTATAGAAAATTAAATCTTGCCACAAGGAAAGATCACTTTCCACTCCCATTTCTGGATCAAATGTTGGATAGACTGGCTGGGTATAAATACTTTTGTTTTCTGGATGAATATACTGGTTACCACCAAATTCAAATTGCTCCTGAGGATCAAGAGAAAACGATGTTTACTAGTCCTTATGGTATGTTTGCTTTTAGAAGAATGCCCTTTGGTTTAAGTAATGCCCCTGCTACATTTCAGAGATGTGTGATGGCTATTTTTTGTGGTTTAATTGAAAAAGGGATTGAAGTTTTTATGGATGACTTTTAAGTGTTTGGAATTTCATTTGAATCATGTTTAGAACATTTATCTAAGGTTCTAAAACGCTGTGAAGAAACTAATTTGGTCAATAAATGGGAAAAATGCCAATTTATGGTAGTAGGAGGAATTGTTTTGGGACATCGGATTTCAGAAAACGGTTTGGAGGTAGATCCTGCCTAATTTACCTTGCCCAACCAATGTAAGGGGAATTAGAAGTTTTTTAGGACATGTTGGATTCTACTGGCGTTACATCAAAGACTTTTCAAATATTACAAACCCTTTATGCCATTTACTGGAAAAGGATGCAATTTATAATTTTGATGATGATTGCCTCAAAGCCTTTGAAACATTAAAAGAAAAATTAATCACTGCACCTGTAATAATGTCACCAAATTGGGAAAAACCTTTTGAATTAATGTGTGATGCTAGTGATTATGCTATTGGTGCTGTTTTGGGTCAAAAATATGATAAGATTTTCAAAGTTATTTATTATGCTAGTAAAACTTTTAATGAAGCTCAAATTAATTATACCATTACTGAGAAAGAGTTATTAGATATAGTATTCGCCTTTGACAAATTTCGATCATATTTAACTTGAACTAAATGTGTTGTGCATACGGATCTTTCTGCTATCAAATACTTAATGAAGAAAAAAGATGCAAAACTGAGACTGATAAGATGGATTCTTCTTTTGCAAGAATTTGACTTTAAGATAGTAGATAGAAAGGGTTCTGAAAATCAAATTGCTGATCATTTGTTCAGACTTGATATTGAAAAATCTCTCTCTGATTTTGAAGAAATTAATGAACATTTTCCTGATGAAAAGTTGTTCACTGTTAATGAGTGGCGTGTTCCGTGGTATGCAGATATAGTAAATTTTATTATCAGTGATATTATACCCTATAGTTTGACATATCAGAAAAAAAAAGAAATTTCTGTCTGATGCTAAGACTTATTTTTGGGATGGCCCATTTTTATATAAACAAGGAAAGGATCTTATAATTCGAAGATGTGTACCTTTGGAAGAGACTTATGAATTATTCAAAAATGTCATGATTCTGATTATGGGGGACATTTTGGAAGTGATAAAACTGTATATAAAATCTTACAATCTGGATTTTATTGGCCTATAATTTTTAAGGATGTGAATGTTTATATTGAAAATTGTGATAGATGTCAGCGTGTAGGCAATATTTCTAGGAGAAATGAGATGCCCCTCAATTATATATTGGAATTTGAAATATTTGATGTTTGGGGATTAGATTTTATGGGACCATTTACACCATCTTTCGGAAATGTTTATATTTTGATGGCAGTAGACTATGTTTCCAAATGGATTGAAGCTATTGCTTTACCTCGATGTGATGCTCAAAGTGTTGAAAAGTTTTTGATGAAGAATATATTTTACAGATTTGGAATACCAAGAGTAATCATAACTGATGGGGGAAGTCATTTTAGAAATGCGGTTATTGGAAAGTTAGCAAAGAAATATCATATTAATCATCGCATTGTCATTGCTTATCATCCGTAGACAAGTGGTTTGGTTGAATTATCCAATCGTGAAGTTAAAAGAATATTAGAAAAGACTGTTAATCCAAAAAGAAAAGAATGGTCAATCAAACTAGATTATGCTTTGTGGGCCTATAGGACTGCCTATAGAACCCCTATAGGAATGTCCCCATATAGGCTTATTTTTGGAAAAGCTTGTCATTTACTTATTGAACTTTAGCATAAAGCATTTTGGGCTATTAAAGAGTTTAATTATAATTTGAAAGATGCTGCTGAGAAGAGATTATTGCAATTAAATGAGCTTGAAGAGATAAGGAATGAATCTTATGAAATTGCTAAGATTTATAAGGAAACGATGAAGTTATGGCATAATTGGAAGATTATTACTAAAAATCTTGTGCCAGGACAGAAAGTTTTGTTGTATAATGGCAGATTGAGAATTTTTTCTGGAAAACTTAAGTCTAGGTGGATGGGTCCCTTTATTGTGATGAAAATTTATTCCTATGGAGCTGTGGATAGTCAAGATCCTAAGACTGGAAAAATATTTAAAGTTAATCCAAATAGACTTAAACCATATTTTTCAGTTAAGAAATCTAAGTCTGATGAGAATCTGATGTTAGGTCACTCAGAATGAGTTCTGGGTTTGTCAGGCCGAAGACATTAAACCAAGCGCTTTGTGGGAGACAACCCATAATTATCGGTGTGCTTTGCTTTATGTTTGTTTTGTGTGCTTTGTTTGCTTTGTTTGGTTTGATTTTATGTTTTTAGTGGTAGTAATTTGGAGTTTTTAAACTAAATAGAGTTTATTTGACCTTAGTTGATGACTTAGAGGAGTCAGAATGAAAATTTGGATATTTGGCAGACCTGTGCTAAATTGAGCACTGGTGGCTAAGTGCCTCCTAGTTGGCGCTTAGGCGCCGGAGTTACAAAAAACATGAAAAATGAGATTGTAGAATCCTAGATCGTGAGGGAGAGGTTTTGGAAGTTATTTTGGAGTTTTAAAATGTCTTGGGGTAGTTTTAGCACTTCCCAAATCTATAAAAAGAACCTGATTTAAAAGAAACACTTGCCCTAAGTCCTATTTTCATTCCTGAGTCATAAGAAGAGTATTTTGAGTACATCATGTCTTCCTGGGAGAATGAGATTAAGAAGCAAGATTCTGACAAGAGTAAGTTCATTAGTGATAGTGCTAAAGAGTTATTCAATGGATTTCTCGCTGTTAGTATTCAAGGGATTGCAGAAATGATTGTAAAAATTGAAGCCCAAGTGACTTCAATGGAAGCAAAGATCAATGAAACTAACTTAAAATTGGAGCACATGGGATGGCAACTCAAGATGCAATTCAGTCAATCAAGATACATGGAAGAAGCGGATAAGGCGATGTTTTTGAAGAGCAAATGGATTGAAGAAGAAGATATAAGAATGAATAATTATCGCCCATTCTATCATATTTATATTCCAGAAGGGTCAAATGAGAATAATAGTGGTCCTGCATATAATCCGCCTAATGGAGAGTGGAATTAAGTGTGCTTTGTTTTTATATGTTTAGTGTTCTTATATGTTTTGTTTAATATGTTTTGTGTTCTTATGTATTTTGTTTTGTGTGTTTAGTGTTTATGTTTAAGTTTTTAATTATGCCTTATGATGTGATAGTTACATCCTAGAGATGTAAACTTATCAGTTTGAGATTAAGTCTCTTGTATCTAGAGAATTTCATCCTATATATGCAGATAGAAATTCTAGGATTGTATTAAGTTTTATGTTTTAATGAATATAAGTTTGGGTTTGTGTGAAATTTTTTTGGAATCGATGAATATTTAACATTTGAATTGGAATATTGGAAGATTTATAGGGAAGAGATAATTATCTTGAAGAGATTAAGGGTGATTAACGAAGTGGTTTTAAAGCATATACCTTAATTGTGAAAATCTGGGTATTGGCGGCTAAGTGCCAGAGTGCCGGTGCTTAAGCGCCAGACTTCGCGGCTAAGCGCCAAAGGGTACGCGCTTAGGCGCCAGTTCACGAAAATTGGTTCCCTGCAGTTAAAAACCCGTGAATCGCCATTTTAACTCCTATGTTCATCTTCAACCCATCATTTTCACGGGAGAAAGAGTCTAGGGCATCCTTGATTTGGACCATTTAAGAGCCGATCTCAACAAAAATTTGTAAATTTGGATTCCTTGAGGTATGAGCACTACTCCTAAGTAAAAACTTTTGATTTTCACCATGTATTTTTAGTACATTTTGGAAAATATTAAAATCACTTTTCATGGTGAAAATTTGAGGAAAAACTTAAGAAATTGCTTGGATTTACTGGAAATATCTTTTGGAAGATAATTTAGCAAGTTTAGTTTGATTTTGGAATTTATGGTAAATTTTTCGTGAACTTGTTAGTGCGAGGGCTGAGGAACGATACGTCGATGCATTGTAGTCACGTAAATTGATTCCTGAAAGAGTGTTTAGTAAGCCAGGAGAAGTGATTGAAGATATGATTGTTAGGAGGAACTGGGAGAACTACTGTTGCTTCTCCACTCATTATCGTTGTTTCGTTGTTAGAGAATTCTATGTGAATTTGCTCGCATCGAAGAGAATTTGGTGATGGTTTGGGGGCAAGATGTTGACTTTTCTTCTGGGGTAATTAACACTTTCTATAAACTGCCTCCTGCTATGTTTTGTTTCTATTCTAATTTTCATCCTACGGAGGGAGAGTTAGATGAAATAATGAGATTTTTGACTTATGGAAGAGGATTATGGAAAAGAATGAATGATAGAAGAGTGGATTTTCCTGCTTCCAAATTAAATTCCACTCTAAGGCATGGCATTATTTTATCTCTTCTAAACTGTTGCCTTCAAGTCATACAAGTGAAGTGACGAGGGAAAGAGCTGTTTTGAACCATTTCATTTAGCAAGGGAAGGCTATAGATATTGGAGCGATCATTTATGATTATATCGTGAATTGTGCCAGATCTACCACTACTGCAGGTATGGGATTTCCTTCTCTGATTCATTCATTATGTGAACGGTCTGAAGTGAAATTTGAAACTTGGAAAGAGGTACTTCAGCCTTTGAGACCTATCACCAGTCTAAACATTAGAGCTTACACTGTAAATTCAAAATTTAGCTGGAGAGGAGGGTTATGTAGGGCTTCTACTGCTTCTACTTCTGCTTCTGCTGCATCTACGTCTCGTGCTACTACTCCACGTGCTTCATCATCTACTGACTCACAGACTGGTTTATAAAGAAAAATTAAAAAAAAAAGTGAGTCTTACTTGAGAGCATCTAAAAGATATGGATGGTAAGATGGATAATGTGAAGAGATATATTGTAAAACATGATGAATATGAGGAGAATTATCAGTATTATTTGGATATACTGATTAGAGGTGATCAGAGTGCTGAGATGCCCCCTCATCAATTCTACATACCTTATGTGTCATCCAGGGATTGGAACGAGCAGGATGATGATGATGATGAGGATGAAGAGTAGATTTATGTTGTTTGTTTTAGTTTTTGTGTTGTTGTGCTGTGTTATTGTGTACCTTGTCTAGTATTTTGTTTGATGATTGTGTTGTGATGTGAACTCTAATAGTATGCAGATTGTAGTTGTACTATTTATCTGTTTTGTATATTCAGATGTATTGTTGTTGGATTGATGTTTTATATGTTGCTTTGAGTGTAGTGTGTGTGGTAGTAAATGTTTTTATGTGTATGTTGTATTAGTTTTTTTTTAGGGTGTACTTTAATTCTAAAACTGTTAGGAGATTAGAGAACACTATAGAAACTACTATTTAGGAAAATGCATGCTTAAAAACTTTACAAAAATCTACCACTGCCATTTGCTATCTTGTATCAGTGTGATTTCAGTTGGTGGGTATTTGCTTTGAAAACCTCCACTACTGTAGAAGTCTTTTGAAATTTTTGCTTTTCATATTATAAAAAGAAAATGTTTTAAAAAAAAAAACTGAATTTGATTTCATTTTACTCATGTTGTTTAAATTGTTATAATTGCATATTTAGGATATTTAAATTCCTGCAAGCATGTTATGTTAGTCTTTAATTCTCACCCATGTATCATTTCTTATGCCTAAATGTTTTATACTAACTAAAAATTAAAGTTTGGGGGGGGGGATTTAAAAAAAAAATATTTTTTTTAAAACAAAAAATTTTATTTGTTCTCAAGAATACTTAAAATAAATCTTATTTCTTGATTGAGAACAATTACATGTATGAAGTTATATTAGGGGAACAAAAATTTTGAATATAGAAATGAATAAAAGAATTTAGTTGAAAATTTATAGTAATCATGAAAAAAATAAAGTTAAAATTTTCTTAGTGAAGAGATATTAAATATATTTATCTATCTTTAGTATGAAATTTTATATTTTTGGACAAATAGAAAATTTGACTTTTATTCTTCAAAGCTTAAATTTCTTTTATTGAAAAATAATTTTCAAATACTATTATTATGATTTTTAAGTTAAAGATATATATCTGACCTTTATTTTAAATGGAAGGGTGGAATTCAAAATCATTAAAGGCCTATCCAGATATAGCAATCCTTGCCTTAGAAAAAGAAAAAACAAAAAAAGAAAAAAAAAGAAAAAGAAAAAGAAAAGAAAAAGTGAAAATAGTATGTAAAAAGGAAGGAGAAGCTTGAGGATTTAAGGGCCTAATCAAAAATTGGTTCCATACCTAAAGTTTAACATATAAGTTCAGAGAAAATCTAAAGCTTAAGGTTATAATATAGTAAGTAAAATTATTTTCAAATAAAGATTTTTAAGTGAGAAAAATAAGATGTTTGAATCCTATATTTTGAAGAGTCTACAAATATTTATGAATTAGATAGAGACTTATATTTGTCATTTTTCTTTCCTTAAGAACTTTTTAAACTTTAACTTGGTCTTAATTACTGAAATTTTTTCTAAATTTGACTATTCCATTTCTAGAAGAAAATTTTGTTATCTTCCTAAGAAACTCATTACATAATTTTCATGTTAAATTTTTTTCTATAAGATTAACTGTCACTTGAGGACATGTAACATTTTAAGTTTGGGGGATTTTGATATACCTAAAATATATAGTATTTTTTATGCACATTTTTATACCTATTTTTGATGATAATGAACTTTAATGGATGGTATTTTGGGGTTTTCTTGTAGGTATGATGAAAATGAGTGATTATGATGAAAGGAGCAAGATTGGATCAAATTTGGAGAAAAGAAATGAAAAATGAAAATTTGGGCATTGGCGGCTAAGCGCCGCTGAATTGGCGCTTAGCCGCCACAGATAAAAATCGAGTTTAATTTAAATTTGGCATCATTTTCAAAGTGGATGGGATGCAACTCTTTGTGGTAACTTCTAAAACTTCCTTTGGGTGGCAAGTTTGAATGAAGGGGTGCATTCTTTGGTGGATACATCGAATCTGGACACATTATGAAGAGACACCAAGACACCTTTTGGCCTAATATTTAAAGAGAGTCTTAGGAAAAATTAGGGGGATCTTCCTTTGTATTTTGAAGGGTTCTTCCATTACATTTTTACAGAGTTTTTATTTTAGTTTTATTAGGAGTAGGAGTAGAGAGTAGAAAAGAGAAAAGGGTAGGATTGAAGCCTTCTTCTTCCCACTTCTTTTCTTTCCTTTAGTTTAGTTTTTATTGAAGTCTGAAGTCTGTATTCTGAGTCATCGAAGTTGGGAAACTTTCTCTGAGGAGTAGTTTAGTGAAGAGTCAAAGTTTTAGAGAAACTTCCTGAGTCTTGTGGAGAGGATTTTCAGATAAGTTTTCACTTTTGTTCTTACATTTAGTTTTTAATTAATACTTGTTTTTATTTGTTGTTTTTCTTATGGTTTTTAATTTCAAATCAATGTGTTTTTGTATTTTCTCAATGCATTCTGAGTTGTTTACTTTATCTTTTTCTTTCTTAAATGAAGAAGTAAGTAACTCATGAAGAATTATTGTGGAAAGTATATTTGTTTAAAGTAGGAAGACGTTGTGAATATTGATTCTATAAAATTTATTTACTTCTTAATTTGGCCTGTTAAGATGTAAAATTTGTGGTGAGATTATGTAAGATCCAATGCGGTATTGTCTCTTAAAAGTTAGAAAGAATAACATGCAATTATATATGTGAAAATTGTAGTTCATATAATTGAATGCAATATATTAGAAAATGTTTTAAAAGGGAGTAAAATTAGAGGATTTTTAGTGTGACTGAGCTAAAAGCCCCTAATTTGGTTTGAAGTTTTGAATTTTGTTATGATAAGTTAGCCCCAGGTGGAGGGAAATGAGGGAACTCTAGAGTGAGAGCTGGTATCTTCCCTGCCTAACCATGTTCAAAATGATAAAATTTCAAATTAACCAATGTTCTTTACAGAACCAAGTAAGGGTAAAGAATACATTTGCTTCTATTTTTCACAAGAAATTTAAATACTTCCACAACAATGTTTTCACAATTCTTACTACTATTTTCACAACAAATTTAAATACTTCCACAACAATGTTTTCATAATTATTACTACTTTATAAAAGAAAGAAAAAGATATTCTAGTTAATAGTGTTTTTCATACTGTGTTTACAGTTATTATCATTTTAATTTCTTATTTGACTTTTATAAGAAAATTTAAAGAGTGAAATCAACTATCAAACTTTTCAAAATCAAAACATACTTTCAAAAGCCAACTAAAAAATAAAAAAATAATTTTCTTATTTCTTTAAAAATTTTCACTTCCCCTGTAGGTTCGATATCTCGGGGCTTAATCAGAAAGTCCTATATTACTTGATAAACGATACGTATACTTGCGTTGTATCCACATTATAAATCAAAATCATAAGCATATATATCCGACGGGATCATGTTTATGTTGTCGTTGCCAATTTTCATATCATAATTGTAAGTATAAATATCGAGTGGATCAGAGGGTAAAGAATAGGTATGCTCCTATTTGACACAATACAATAATTATAATAATCTATATCATTCACTCAACATAACATCATTGTAAGGGGGAGGACACTTTCTCTAAATTGAACCTTACAGTACAAAACTTAGTGTAGTAATATTTAACTTTTATCTGAAGTTTAGAAAGTAATTTAGTAATTTTAAATTCTTTAGTAAACTTTAACATCTTATTATTTACTTTTGGTGCTTTGCAAATTTGAATATTGGATTTCTGTGCTACGCTTTAAGGTTTGCTTTCTCCCTATGGGATGGATAATCAGGACTCTGCAAGAGCCTTGTATTACTTGAGTGATACGTATACTTGCGTATAGACTGGGTGTTTTATTTTTAAATTGATTATACTCTATAACTAAATTGAAGATACTTTTGAATATTACTTAAATTCAGCAGTCTGCTAGTCAAGTTTTTGGCGCTGTTGCCGAGGAAGCAATAGTAAATTTAGTAGTATCTGAAAACCTTTATTTTGTATTTGTGTATGCGTAGTTTTGGATCCGAAGGTTTATTACCTAACGATTCGGAATTAGAACGTACAATTAGGAAAATTCAAAAACAACAAAAAGAATTTTAGAATTTCAGTAAAATGGCGAACCATCTAGATAACTAAAGATATTAAAATGAACTTCAACCTAGACCTTTAAGAGATTATGCTAACCCTATAGCAGAGGAAATTCACTTAACCATTCAAAATCTTGATGTAGTTGCTAATTTGTTTGAGCTTAAGCCTGCTATTATCCAAATGGTACAAAATAACCAATTTTGTGGAACACCGAATGAAGATCCTAACTTGCAACTTGCTAGTTTTCGAGAATTGTGTGCTACATTTAAATATGACAGTGTGTCGAACGATGCTGCCAGGCTTACACTTTTTTCCGTTTTCATTAAGGGATAAAGCTAAGGCATGGTTAAATTCGTTAGCACCTGGATCTATCAGAAATTGGGGAGAACTATCACAAAAATTTTTATCAAAATATTTCCATCTATAAAAAATTACCAATCTTGGATACGATATTACATCTCTTTGTCAGTTTGAAGGGGAATCAATATATACAGCTTGATACAGATTTAAATATCTCCTTATAAAGTGTCCACATCATGCTTTACCAGATTGGTTAATAATTCAAACATTTTATAATGGATTAGTGGGATCTCTTAGATCGATTATTGATGCTGCTGCTGGTGGATCGTTAATGTCAAAACCTTTTGATGAGGCATATTCTTTAATTGAAGAGATGGCTATGTCGGCATATTTTTAGGTTGTGTGTTGTATTTTGAAAAGGGGTCGCCTACAGAAATTATCGGCGAATTTTAGATTTTAAATTTAATTTAAATATATATATATAATTTAGAAAGTAGCATTTGATTTTGAAAATAATTTTAAATTTGAAAATTTTAAGATATGAAATCAAACCGATCTCACATCCCAAATAGTTTATATAAATGAGCGACACATCACAAGCTGTGTATCTATCCCGAAGAATAGACACACTACTTGATGATGTGGCTCGATTAAATAAACTAGAAGATTTGTGACATCCGTTTGGTCTGCGAACCAATTTTATAAGCCGACAAATTCCCCTGCTTAATATGAAAACATTAAACAGGGTTTATATTACCTGGGTTCTTTAAAATTCCCTATAAGGGCAAGCCCCTATAGTTAATTACATCTTAAGTGACGGGAATCACCTAAGAAAACTCTCGATAATAATCAGTAGTTCCGCTCTCAAGAATTTCAAAGTTTAAGTCTTCAAGGGATTGAATTTTGGAAATTTCAATAGGGAATGGATCAAATTTAGAACATTTTATTTTGGGAATTCAAAGGAAGAAAAGTATGAGAGATCACGGATTCGAAGCGAACTTCGGTAATCTCCCGACTATCCTATTGTTTGGCTTGGATTTAGGAAAGTCCTAATGTTTATTTAATGTTTTAATCTTGCCAATTTTAGTTAATTAGGGCTTATATTTATATGATAGAATCATACAAATAGCCTAGAAGATATGAGGGTTTATGTCGTATCGGACGACTACCTCGAAATCCTAAGACCGGTTAGGGCTTAATTTGCAATGCAAATGCCTAACGAAGAGTTGAGGATTTATGTTGCACTAGGCAAACTACCTCGAAGTCCTATGGCTTTGTTGTTTAATTCTAGGAAAGTTTCTGTGAAGTGGGTTCAAGTTTTGCCGACGACGATGGCCGTGCCGCCCACCATGCTCCGAGCTCCTTGTTGTTGCAGAGGTTTAGTTTTAGAAATCATAAATCAGGAGATGAGAGAAGTGTTTGGTTTAAAGAAAGTCTTAATTTCCAAGTGTTCTTTGTGTTTTAATTAAAACAAATCTTAAAGTTGATTATAACAACACCGGTTAAGATCCCACTGGTTCCATCCTTCCGGCATCATTATTTTTATCGGATTCACTTAGTCCAGATGAATTTGCTAAACTCAACTGAATGAGTTCCATACTTTCATTTAGACCGTGGGAAATCCCGTTAGGAACACGTAGGTTACATCATCCGAGGTATTCCCGATCATCCAACAAGACGTTTTAATTTAGTTGTAGTTGTAGTTTTGTTGTTCGTTTGTGATTAAATTTTGAGTTATCTTATATTTTGAAATGTTGTGGAGGTGAATTTTATCTTGTAGTGTCTTTTAATTTAGTTATGGGTTTCAGCTTTGGTTTCTGTCCTAAAGGTGTAGGTTTTCATGCAACTGTTGTTTATCATGCAAGAAAAGTAAGTGCGATGCGATTAAATAAATTGCCGTAAAGTAAATCGCAATAAAATAAAAGCGTACTCGGAGGGTCTTCCCGTCATCCCAAGCTGCACTTAAAACACAGTTAGAATATTTAAGCAAGTTCCTAGGTAAAGCTAAGGTAAGGGTTATGGTTTTCTACCAAATTCCTAATCTTATAGCTAGTCATTTCCTATGACGTCTAGGTTCCTTGTGTTTTTGATTTGAAGACGATTTTCTTCATCAAAGAACAATTAAGTTCAATTGTTCTTATAAATATCCTATCATATTGAGGAAGTGCTTAAGAAGAATCCTAAACATCTTTTCAATATTTCTAGGATTGTTTTAAGTCCAAGAGAATTTAATTATGTAAATGAATCAATCGTCCGAGGTTTTCAAGTTTTGTTAACTCGCTCGGTGAACTAGGATATTTGAATGTCCTATAAGTGAAGTAACATTTCATTTAATACTCCATTTAGGAGTTACAATAGTAAAAGCTCCTAAGGGCAAAATGATATTTAATGATTTGTGATTCAAATTTAAGTTCAAATTAATGATTTAAGTTTGGAATAGTGTTCAAGTTATTTTAGATTTATTTCTTTATGTCTTAGGTGATGTTATTTAATTCAACTTAATTCAATTTAATTTAATTTAATTTAATTTAATTCAATTTAATTCAATTTAATTTGATTTGATGTTACATTAAATTAATTTGATTTAATTTAATTTTTAATTTAATTTGATTTAATTTAATTTAATTTAATTTAATATATTTAATTTAATTTAATTTTTAATTTAATTTAATTTAATTTAATTCTTAATTTAATTTAATTTTTTAATTTAATTTTTAATTTGATTTAATTTTTTAATTTAATTTTTAATTTGATTTAATTTAATTTAATTTAATTTTTTAATTTAATTTTATTCATTTTGATTTTAATTAAAGAGTTCAATTATTTAATTTTAGTTTAATGATTAAGTCTTTTAATATTTTAAATTTGAATTATCATTTTAATTAGGAATTAAACATTAATGAAATGATTAATTTAGGGATTTTTAAATTAAAGAATGAATCTCTTCCTAATAATATCCCTATTTTAATAATTCCAATTTCATTATTCTTTCAAATTTAATCAATTATTTAATTAAAGTTTAATCATTTTAAATTGCTTAATGGGTTTCTACCCTTCAATTATTAAATTTCAATCATCCAAATCAGATTAGGATCAAATATTTTACTTGTTAATTTTTATTAAACCTAAAGTTTTAATTAAGGATTAAAAGAAATTTAATTACCACTTTACCCTTTAAGCTTAATAATTTCATAACTCACTAAATTGAGCTCAAATGAACTTGAAATTTTTATGTGACTTCACTCATATGTCAATAAAGACATTAGAGGAGAAAATGTGATTTTTCTGTATTTAATTTATTTATATAATTATTTTTGGTAGAAAATATAGATTTCCAAGGAAAATTTAATAACATGACCAAGGAAAAGTTTCTGTCCTTAAGAAAATTAGGGGACATTCCTAATGACCAGGGGATCACTTGGACCAAATTTTGTGATTTTTTGAATTATATTTTATTTATTAGAATTATTTTAAGTTCTGGAGTATTAATTAATTTAAAAATAAAATAAATGTTAAAAAATGAATTTTATGTTTTTTAAAAATCTCTCTGATATCAAGGAAACCAGAGAAGCAAATTTTGCAATTTTCTGATTTTTCTATGATTTATTACAATTATTTTAGTGAAAATGCTAGAAAATACATTTTTTTTAATTTTAAAATTACCCTAGAACTTTAAAAATTAATATCTCACCAAATAGGCCTAAGAAAAATATGGGGTTTGTTCCTAAGTGATTAAAATTCAAAATGTGACATTTTGGTGAATTTTTTTATTTTTTTATTTTTATTATTTTTTAATTATTAAAAATATTAAAATAATATTAAAAATCAACTTTTTTAGAAAATTGAAATTTTAATTTTCTTAAATTCCCCTGATATCAGAGAGGCTCTAAAACCAATTTGGTGAATTTTTGAAAGGTATTTTGAAAGTTATGAATTTTTAAAGTTTAAAATGACTAAATGGCTTAATCAACCCAATTAATAGGGCTAACCAAGTCCAATTGACTTCAAACTTTTAGGGTGGGTTCCTCTGATCCTAAAGGTCAGTGGAGAATTGATTTCAAGTCAATTTGATCTATGGTTAACTCTAATTAATTAGAGACCTATTTTGAGTGTTTAGGCCAATTAGGGTTGTCTAAAATGAACTAACTCAAAACCTATTTTTCCTAGAGGTTCTCTGGTCATAAGAAACATCACCAAATTTTCCTAGAATTTATTTCACAACATGCTATTTATTGGAATTAAAATACTCAAAACAGTGACATGAATTTGAAAAATCAATAACTCTTCATAGGGATGGCCTCTGACTTTGGAAAATTCAGGGAATGTTCCCAAATTCAGAGGCTTCAAAAGCCCCATGGTCTCATGCCATGGTGAATTGTATACATGCATGGAGAATTAAATGTATGCAGAGAGTAAATAAATTATAAAAAATAAAATACTTGATGAAATTAAATGATTTCTTTTCCACATTATTCTCCTCCGTTCACCGAGCAAGAGGGTATTTTTATTTTATTTTTATGATTTTCCTACACAAAGTTATGGATTTTTGAAGTTTAGGGAATTAAATAAATAGAAAATACCCCTAATTTTCTACTTATCCACGCGGCGCCGCGTCATCCTTAACATCTCCGAAGGCACACGCGTCACGATCCCATTCGACGCCGCCATCCGCGTCAGCGCTCCCGGGACCCGCCGTATCGCTCCGTCTTCTGATCCGACGCGATCCTGGCCGTCCGTCCGCGCGTGTATTAAATGGACGGCATCCGTTCATCGTCCCCAAGTGTCCTCACCCGAGAGCCGTCCACACTAAATCCCTAATATCTCACTCGATACTCAATGGATTTTCATGTTCTTTACTCTATGGATTCGTCTTGAAGAGACGAACACATCTATACGGCTAATGTTTATTGAAATTGACTCATTTGAAATGGAGAATGTTTAGAAGCTCGGGATGAAGAATTGATCCATACCTTAGCTCGAGAGGTGAAGCCTCGATCGGAGATGCTCGGCACGTTCGTTGGAGCTGCAGGAGGCTAGGGATGAAGCCCGGGGATGTGGTGAATTGCTCTGGTGTGATTTCCACCAAGGTCGATCACAACCTTTGAGTCCGGAACAACTCGGGTGGCACTGGAGATGGGGCTTTTGCTGGTGGACACCTTCTCTTGGTCCGGTGAAGGTGTAGGACCAATCAATTTGAGGATTGATCCACCGTGGAGAAGTGTCCTGGTTTTGGGCTTGGATTTCAACTGCGAAATTGAGCTCGCGGAGAAGAAATGGCGGGGGATTTCAGGTGGGGATCAAGTGCTCGTGTATGGGGAGTAGTCCGGAACAATTTTGGCGGAGTTTCCTTAAGGTTTGTTTCCAGCTCCTCCTCATGGCCGAGAGGTGGGGAGTTTAAATAGGCGGGGGCTGGAGGGCCTCCGGGGGAGTTGAGGGTCGGGATCGCCTGCTCATGGCAAGTGAAGAACAGTTGCAATGGCCACTGGGCATGGGGCGGCTCAGCGGTGAGAATTCCAAGCTTGGATTGACTTGGACCTCTCGGCCATGGAGTTTTCCGGCGGCCGGGGTGGGCTGGCGGCAGGCGAGGGTCACCCTCGGGGTCGGGTGGGTCGAGGGCGGGTATTTGTGCAAGCAATTGGCAAATGCCAAGTGTAAAGGCTTTGATCCAAAGTAGAATGGGGCATGGCTAGTTTTTGGGTCTAAATGGGTCAACTCACCCATTTGGGCTTGGTGCACCCTTCAAGGTGGCTTTGGGTGCTGTGGGGGATCAAAGGGATCAGACTTGGTTTGGCATGGAGAAGTCTCCATCCAAATATATTTGGATTAAATTTAGGTTTAGGTGAATCATGATTAAGGCTAATGAGCTTTAGGGATTAAGGAAAGGGGCCCTCCTTCCTACCCAATATGGTATGGTGACATGTAAAGAGGCTCTCATGGCTTCCATGTGGCTCATGCATGGCTTCATGGCTCACCTTTGGCTTGGGAAAAGTCAAGTCAATTTCATGTAAATGGATTTAAGAAAAATTTTGATATTTTGATGTGAATTTGTATGGGGCTTGATTTGGAATTGTTTGATGATGGAATTATAACTTAGGGAATGGCTTTGATTAAATGGATGGCAAATGGAAATGTCATGTGGGCTTTAGGGCCAATTTTGGGCTTTTGTATTTGGTGGAAATGGGCTTTTAGGAAGGTTTAGGGAAGTGGGCTTTTAGGTTTGAAAATGAATTTATGGATAGAAATTTTGTAAAGAGGTTGGGCCAAATAATTGTTGAGTTTGGTTTAGGGATGTGTCATGAGTGGTTTGGAGTCAATTTGGTGTGATTTGGACTTGAATTGGTTTGAATTTGGGTTTAATTGGTAAGTGGGCCTATGTAGGTCAAATTGGGCTAACTTGGGCCAATGTTGGGCTAGAGTTGAAATTGATGTAAAATTAATGTTGGGAAATGTTTATGGGAGTGTTTCAAAGAGGTTTTGGCTTTGGTTAGGTTTTGATTTTGGGATTTGGGCTCATTTGGGCTAGGTTTAGGTTTAGGTCAAAATTGGGCTTTTTGATTTTGGGTTGAATTTGAGTGGGGTTTGGATCAAAATATTGGGCAAATCATGTTAGTGTTTTGTTTATGGGGATGTTAAGGAAGATTTAGAAAAGATTTGGGGTTAATTGGAGTTGAATTGGGTGAGTTTGGGCTAAGTTTGGGTCATGGGTCCAAATTGGGCTTTAAGGCCAAAAGTGAAATTGGATCCAAATTTCAATCAAATTGGGCTTGGATTTGGTCTAGATTGGTGTTGGGGATGTTGAATTGAAGTTTAGAATTGAATTGGACCAGAATTTGGGTCAATTGGGTAGGTTAGGTTTGACGTTGGGTTTACTTTGGGTTAAAATGGGTCAAATTGGGGTTTTTGATAAAAGTGGGGTAAATTGACAAAATTGGCCCATGGTGTAGTTGAACAAAATGAAATTGGGAATATTTGGGATTTTCTGAAATTTTCTGGGAATTTTCTGAATTTTTGGATTTTTTGGCTAGGAGGGGTATTTTGGGTATTTGGAGGGTATTGGGAGGTATTTTTGGAATTTTTGATATTTTTGGGTAGGGATGATCAATTTGAGTGATGTGGAAATGTTTGGGAATGATTTTGGAGAATTTTGGGTGATTTGGAAATTTTTGAGAAATTTGGGCTATTCAGGGTTTTGGGTAGGTTAGCGGGTGTAGGGTCCCGGGGGTCAAAAATTGAAAATTTGGAAAATTGAAGATTGGGTGGGTGTAAGTGGAATGAAATCATTTTTGTTGAGCCATGAAGCCACATCAAGCCCATATGAGCCATGAAGGGACTCATTTGAGGCATTCACTATGTTGTTCCTAACCTGCAGCCGAGGCTTAGGGGTTAAGGACCATCCATGTGAATCACCTACATGAGTCAGGAGGTCAAGTCGGGTATGGGTGTGTTTTTAGGAAGAGTGTGAAAGTGTAGTGTGTAGGTGTAGTGTGTGTGCAAGTCAACCCTTCACCAGACCAGGCCACCCAGGGCAGTTCTAAGGCCAAAGAGTCCTATAGGAACTCATCCTTTAAACTTCCACATTTGATTTCAACCCTCTAGGTGATTAGGGGTCTACAATCAAGTTTGTGGAGTTTGCAGGGAGTTTAGAAGTGGTTTGAATTTCTAAAAGGTGGGTCCCAATTCTAATCCTCTAAGATAGTCAAAGGAAAAGCCTAAGGCTAGATCCTAAGCACTAAAAGAAGAAGAGAAGACCTCATAAAAAATGAGGTCAACAGGCTACTAATAATTTTTAATGGCCCTTTAAACGGGTAAATCCAAAAAGAGTAGCTAGTATTCATGATTCTGATGCAATATATATGTTGGCTTCTCAAATTTCCACGATTTCAAAGAAAATAGACCAATTCATAATGAACTATACTCAAACGCCTCAGGTGTTAGAGGAAAATTTATTGGGATAAATAGTAGATTCTCAATCATCTTATGAGACTTTAAATGTCATCAATAATAAACCTAACAATGCTTATTCTAATTATTATAATCCCGGATGGAAAAACCGCCCAAACTTAAACTTGAATAATAAAACTGCTACTGTTAACCCGCAGTGGGGGAACAATTCTGTAAACCCATTGGGAAAATTGAACAACCAGAGAAATACTAATTATAGACCTTCTTATCGTCCAGGTTTCAATAATAACCCACAATTTAAGGAAAAGAAGTTGTCTATGGAAGAATTGATATTATACAAAGGTATTCAGTTGTAAAGTCAAGGGAATCAGTTGCAAAGTCAAGTGAACCAATTGTAAAGTCGAGGAGTTGCTATTTAAAATATTGAAAATCAATTGGTACTGCACTTAGTAATAGAATTTCTAAAACTTTCCCTAGTAACATTGAGATTAACCCAAAAGATCAAAATAAAGAACAACTTAAGGCTATATAATTAATAAGTGGAAAAGAATTGGAATCAAGGGTCCAAAAAGACGTTAAACAAATGATAAGGTGGAATCTAATAAAGGACATGATAATATATATCCTGATTTGGAATATCCGCTTAAACTAATGAAAATTACTGTAGAAAGACCACCACCTCTGTTTCCTCAAAGATTGAATTAATAAATGAGAGATGAACAATTTTCTAAATTCATAGAAATCCTTAAAAAATTAACTGTCAATATCCATTTTGTTAAAGCCTTATAACAAATGCCCAACTATGTGAAGTTTATGAAGGATATACTAAATAGGAAAAGAAATTTTTTTAGATAATGAGACTGTCTCACTCAGCGAACAGTGTAGCGCTATTATTCAGAAAAAGCTTCCTGATAAACTTAAAGACCTGGTAGCTTCACCATTCCTTGTGCCATTGGAGAAAAAGATATTTGGTAGATCCTTATGTGATCTTGGAGCCATCATTAATCTCATGCCTTTATCAACTTTTAAAAGGTTGGGAATAGGAGAATTTCACATACTTCATTAACCCTTCAGTTAGCTGATCGTTTATTACTTATCCTAAAGGAGTTGTTGAACACATTTTAGTAAAAGTTGATAAATTTATCTTTCCTATGGACTTTATTTTTTTAGATAAAGAGGAAGATAAAGAAATTCCTATAATTTTAGGAAGACCCTTCCTTGCAACTAGAAGATCCATGACATATGTTCAAAAAATAGAGTTAACTATGAGAGTTAATGATTAAGAAGTGACATTTAATAGATCAAATGCTATGAAATACCCTGCAACAGAAAAAAATGATGAATTCTTTCGAATGAAAATTTGTGACTACTTAAAAGATGAATATTTTAAGGAAAACTATGAAGAGAAACTTGAACAAGAAAATTTGAAATGTGAGGATGAAGATGTAATGGACGATAAATTTGATGAGATATATAATGAAGAGCTGGATTATGTTCAGGAAAGATTTGAGATGTTGGATATTATAGAAAATGATAATAAAAATTTAATTTCATCTATCATAAAACCTCCTGAATTTGAGATGAAAATACTTTGAAATCATTTGAATTATGTGTTCTTTGGAGAATTCTCTACATTACCAGTTATTATATCCTCTGATTTAAATGATTTACAAGAGCAGAAATTATTAAAAACCTTGAGAAGATACAAAAAAGCTTTTGGTTGGACTTTAGCTGATATTAAAGGAATCAGTCCTTTGATCTACATGCAAAGAATTTTGTTCGATGAACAACATCAACCCAGAGCTGTTCCTGAAAGGAGGTTAAATCCATTGATGAAAGAAGTAGTGAAAAAAGAAATTTTAAAATGGTTGGATGCTGAAATTAAATATCCTATTTCAGATAGTGCGTGGGTAAGTCCAATTCATTGTGTTCTTAAGAAAGGAGAAGTGACTGTAGTGACTAATGAAAGAAATGAATTAATAATCATTAGACAAGTCACTGGTTGGCGAATCTGTATTGATTATAGAATATTAAATGCCGCCACTAGGAAAGATCACTTTCCTTTACCTTTTCTAGACCAAATGTTGGATAGGCTTACTGGGCATAAATATTTTTGCTTTTTAGATGGATATACCGGCTATCACAAATGCTAATTGCTCCTAAGGATCATGAAAAGTCCACATTTACTAGTCCTTATGGAACATTTACTTTTTGAAGAATGCCCTTTAGATTATTTGATGCACCTGCAACATTTCAAAGATTAATGATGTCAATTTTTAGTAATTTGATTGAAAATGGAATAAAAGTTTTAATGGATGATTTTCTGTATTTGGAACTTCATTTGAAGTTTGCTTAAATAATTTAGAAAAAGTTTTGGAGTTATGTAAAAAAAAATTAGTTCTAAATTGGGAGAAATGTTAATTTATGGTTGCAAGAGGAATTTTTCTTGGGCATAAAATTTCTGAATATGACATGGAAGTAGACCCTATAAAAATTCAAATCATCGTGAAACTGCCACCTCCAAATACTGTGAGAGGGGTAAGAAGTTTTTAAGACATGCTAGGTTCTATAGACGTTATATTAAAAATTTCTCAAAAATTACTAAAGCTCTATGCCAAATTTTAGAAAAAGATAAGAATTTTGATTTTAATGAAGAGTGTTTAAATGCCTTTGAATTATTGAAAGAAAAATTAATCACTGCCCCTATAATAGTTTCACTTGATTGGGAGAAACCATTTGATATTATGTGTGATGCCAGTGATTATGCAATTGGAGTTTTTTTAGTACAAAGTTATGATAAAATTTTCAAAGTTATATACTATGCTAGTAAAAATCTTAATGAAGCTTAAATTAACTATATCACCTTTGAAATAGAGTTATTAGAGATTGTATATGCTTTTGAAAAATTTAGCCATACTTAATTGGAATTAAATGTATAGTGCATATAGACCATTTTGCTATTAAATACTTAATGCAAAAGAATGATACTAAGACAAGACTAACTAGATGGGTACTTCTAATGCAAGAATTTGATTTCATTATAATAGATAGAAGATGATCTGACAACTAAATAGCTGATCATTTATCTAGGTTGGAGGAACATGAACAATCTGATTTTGAATACAAAATTATATAAACTTGTCCTGATGAACAACTTTACAATATTAAGGAATCGAATTTACTGTGGTATGCTGATATTGTGAACTATATTATAAGTGATAATTTACCACCTGAATTACCTTAACAACAACAGAAAAAATTATCTATGAAGCCAAATTTTATTTTTGGGATGACCCATATTTATATAAACAATGCAAGGAACTAGTTATAGGAGATGTATACATTATGAAGAAATTCAACTAATTATTCAGATATGCCATGATTCTGAATTTGGAGAACATTTGGGAACTAACAAAGCTATACATAAGATTTTACAATATGGATTCTATTGGCCTACTTTTTTTTAGGGATTTTAATAGATATATTAAAACTTTGTTCAATGTCAACGAGTAGGTAATATTTCTAGAAGAAATGAAATGCCCCTAAATTTTACATTGGAAGTTGAAATATTTGATATTTGGGGATTAGATTTTATGGGACCATTTATTCCTTCATTTGGAAATATATATATATATATATATATATATATATATATATATATATATATATATATATATATATATATATATATATATATATATATATATATATATATATTAGTTGCTCTGGATTATGTATCAAAATGGATTGAAGCAATAGCTTTACCCAAAAGTGATGCCCGAAGTGTTTCGAAATTTTTAATGAAAAATATTTTTACAATAAATGAAATGCCGAGAGTTATTATTATTGATTGTGGATCTCATTTTAGAACTAATCTAATTCAGAGATTGACTGGAAAATATAATATTATGCATAGAATCTCAACTTCTTATCACCCCCAGACTAGTGGTTTAACTGAAGTATCTAATCGAGAAATTAAAAGAATTTTGGAGAAATCTGTAAATCCCTATAAATTATATTGGTCTGTGAGATTAGATACTGCAGTATGGGCATATAAGGCTGCTTATAAAACTTCTATAGGAATGTTTTCTTATAGACTGCTCTTTGGAAAAACATGCCATTTACCAGTTGAATTGGACCATAAAGCATATTGAGTGAATAAAAAGTTCAATTTCAATTTAAAAGATGCTTGTGAGAAAAGATTATTGCAACATAATGAATTGGAAGAAATGAGAAATGAATCTTATAATAATGAAATAATTTATAAGAAGAAAATGAAGTTATGGCATGATTAGAAGATCATAAGAAATATATTTGAACCTGGACAAGAAGTTTTGTTGTATATTACAAGATTAAGATTACTTCCTAGAAAACTTAAGTCTTGGTGGTAGGACCTTTCAACGTCTTAAAAGTTTATCAATTTGGAGCTGTTGATATTGAAGACCCTAGAAATGGAAGAATATTTATAGTTAATGGGCATCGACTAAAATAATATTTTGAAGGTTCACAACCTAATTATAAAGAGGTTTTAATTTTAAGTCATCCTGGTTAAAACAAACATTTATTAGCTGAAGACGTTAAACCAAGCGCTTTATGGGAGGCAACCAATATTCATATTTGTTTTTTTGTGTGTTTAATTTGATTTTAATTGATATTACTATTAGATTGTCTTATATTTGAGTCCTACTCGCTCATAAAAATCCTAAATGGTGCTAATTATTGGATTGAATTGAAGATTTAGAGTTTATTTGGACAAAAATGTTGATTGGAGTTAAATTATGCTCTGGCGCCGACGACACCTAAACCAGCACTGACGGTGAGATTTTCTGGAGAGCAATTTTAATTTTCGGAGCTTGGTTACCAACGGCGCCCTATTCAGCCCTGACGGCGCTCACGGCCGAGAAGCTGTTTTTGGAGTTCAAATGACATAATTTGGCAGTTTTGAGCGGGTCTTTCGCCCCTATAACTCTCCAAACTCATTTTAAAACCCATTAAATCTAGAAAAAAGAAAAGGTAGTTCCAAAAATTGCATTCCATGGCTTCCAACTTCTTAGATTCTTCAAGATTTAGAGTTTTCAATAAGAGAAAGTTTGTCAGTTTCGAGGCGCAGCAACTTCGTGATAAAGTTCTTATAAGGAGGAGACTTAACAAGGAAAGAGGCTTTGTAAATGGAGGTATGAATGCTCCTAGTACTCGTGTTGAAGAAATTATTATGCAAAGGCATTGGGAAGTGTTTTGTTACACTCTGCCGCATTAGTCATTCTTGTGGTGAAGGAATTATATGCAAATCTTCATGGAATTAACCAAGGAGTCGTCTATGTGCGAGGTTGGGGGATTTCATTCACTTCAATGATCAATGAACTTTAAACGATAGATAATTTGACAATCTGTAATTACACTAATTTTTCCCCTACAAGAGACAATATTAATGAAATCTATCGATATCTAACAGATGAAGGAAAAGATTGGGAGAGAGGAGACATCCGTTATGTCAATTTATCTACTACTTTATTGAATTTTGTGTCGAAGCAATGACATTTTTTCATATCTTCAAAATTACTTTTGACTTTGAAAATTAGTAAAGTGATAAAGGAAAATGCAATATTGAACTATTCTATTCAAACTGAAAGGCCTGTTGATATTTGCACCATAATTGTGAAATATGTTTTGGTTTGATTGTGCATGGATCAAGTTATGTCCTGGGACATCCTTCCACTATATTTCTTCTTTGTAGCCAGTCACAAGTTCCAAATGAGAGTTCGGAAAAAGTGCTTCTCCCTTGGAAGCCCTTTTTATCCAACTAATGTTTATGACTGTCCCACAACTGGGGATAAAAATGATCTGAGCATAACTGTAGAAGAACCATCTCAGAGTTTACTACCTATTCAACCTTGCTTTTATAAAAATGCACAGTTGATTATGAGAAAGATCAAGAAATTGGAGAAAGAGGTACAAAATCTTATGGATGCAATTAATAATAAGTTTGAATTATTTGATCACCTAGATTAGAGGATAAAGGAACAGTTTGAGCATATTGTGCGTATAGAAGAATGATTGATACGATTGATGTAGAAAAATCCTTGGATTGAAGATGATTCGACAGATGAATTCCCGTATCGACATTTCTACAATTTGTTTGTGCACCACCAATGCATGGGAGATATCAGAGAAGATAGTACTGACATTGATGAGGAGTAGTGATTTTCTATTTTATCTACTTTATTTAGTATTTGGACTTTATTTGCTTGAGTTTGGTTTGTATTTGGCTTGCTTATGGTGTGATTTCAGACTTATTATGCTTGAGATTTGAATTTATGTTATGTTTTTCAGCATTAGAGTGTTGTGGTTTGATTACGACGCTGAGTTATTGATGTAGTAGTTTGTTTGATGTGTGTAAGTTTGTAACTTTTGATTTTATATATAAAAGTGATATTTTGTATTGTTTGTGTGATTTTCGTATTAGTTAATCACTCAATATTGAATTTAGATGCTTAAAAAGGCTAATTATATGTCGTTGTAAACGATCAAAATTGCAAAATAACTTTGTAACCAGATATTTGGTCTGGCTCCGACGGCGCTCGATTTAGCACTGACAACGCGCAAACCAGTGCCGACAGTGCCCAAACAAGCGCCGATAGCACTTGATTTAGTGCCGACAGCACCCAAAACCTGAAAGTTCAAGGTTCCCTTAAAAATCATGATTTTAAATAGTAACTACCCCATTTATCACATTCAAACCCTAGTTAAGGCCGAAAAACACCCCTACGACTTGCTTGCATTTGGATTTGAGGCAATTTTAGAGCTTTTTGAGGTTGGATCTCATCTTCTTTCAGAGCTTTTTGCGGTTGGACCTCATCTTCTATTGGTAAGAGCTATTTGAACTAATTTTTTTTATTATCACCATGGAAATCTTCTACATTGTAGTGATCCAAAATTTGGGGTTTTTGAAGAAAATTTTGAGAAAATCCATCGTGAAATGCTCTTACTTGTTAGATTTGGCTTTGAAGTTTATAGCATTGTGATTTTGAAATTTATTCGGATTTATTTGCAAATTTTATAGTGATTTTGATATGGCTCCAAAGATGTTTAAGGGGAAGAGAAAAGTTGATTTTGATGAAAGGAAATTTGTAAATGTGAAAGCACAGTACCATTTCAAATATACACTCCAAAGCAAGATGTGTATACAAAATCCAGGTTTTGAAAATCTGGGCGGAGATGTAGAGCAGGAAATTGCTAATCGGAATTAGGAAACTTTTTGTTATTTTTCTGTTGATGCAGTTGCTGATGTATTTCGTGAGTTTTATGCTAACTTGGATTTACTGAAGAAAAATATGTGCTAGTTCGAGGACAAATGGTAGACTTCACTCATGAACGGATCAATGCTTTCTACCAGTTAAGAGATAATCTTTTTTGTGAATACAAATCTTTTGGTATTGTGGATGCTGCTTTGAATGAGTTAATTATTTTTCTTACTGATGGAAAAAGGGATTGGAAAACTAATCAAAGACAAATGATAAATTTTCCTGCTTCCACTCTTAATGTAGCATCTAAGGCCTAGCATTACTTTATTTCTACAAGACTACTACCTACTTATCATCACAATGAAATTTCAAGGGATAGAGCAGTTTGACTTTTTGTATCCAAACATGAGAATAATTGACACTGGAAAAGGTAATTTACAATAGCATTCAGACTATAGCTAAGGGAGAAACCACTGAAGGACTGGGACATCCTGCCCTGAGTTATACATTATATAGACAATCAGGAGTTGAGGTTGATAGTAATGAAGAGTTGGTCCGTCCTCTGAAGCCTATTAGTAAGGCCAACATTCGCACTTATGAATCTCATGTTGGATGGAGATCTGGATGTAATAGTAGTGAGATTCCCTCTGCTAGTCATGATATACCTTATACTTCCGGGACTCCTACTGTTTTTGATGTTATGGAGCAGTTGATACAACAAGGTGATATTACGAGGCTTCATAGTAGGATTGATGGTTTGGAAGAAAGAAATAACATCAATGATGATTATCATAAAA
This sequence comes from Papilionanthe hookeriana x Papilionanthe teres, assembly GCA_022702705.1. Taxonomy (NCBI): domain Eukaryota; kingdom Viridiplantae; phylum Streptophyta; class Magnoliopsida; order Asparagales; family Orchidaceae; genus Papilionanthe; species Papilionanthe hookeriana x Papilionanthe teres. Next base: position 20,302,346 of record CM040424.1, on the reverse strand, counting down.
GAAGAGTGGAATATGATATTGCTTATCATGTGATCAGATGAGATTTATGAGGGGAGAAGTTGGTGTAATATTTCCTACTTGCTCCAATTACATTCCATGTCAGACTGAGGAAGAAGAAGGAGTAGAAGAAGGAAGGGATGATGATTGGTAGGGTAGTACTCTTTATGTTTGCTATTGTTTTGTTGATTTTTATGTTTGGTATAGCTTTTGTTTAGTAGTTGTGTGTAGTAATTGTACTTTCATTTTAGTTAGGTTGTATAGAAGCTTTGTTGATATATCACTTTTGTAGTAAATTTGTAATGGACATTTTATTTAGTGTTGTAAGTAGTGTTTTTAATTTTCTTTTCCCTGTGAATCTCTGATATATACGTGAACAATGCTTCTAAATATTTTATACCTGTAGTTAAAGTTTTAATTAATACTTGCATGCTTCAGAAGAATCAATAGCCAGACACAAAATGGTTAGTTTTCTTTTTATTTTTCTCTCTCATTTGCTAATTCAATATGCACTGAAAAACTTAAGTTTGGGGGAGGAAAAATTAACTCTTAATTGTTCTCAAATAAAATATATTTTCAAAATTATTTTAACATGACTTAAAGCAGTTGAGCTTAACTTTAGATCACTAAATTTTTGATCTTATTTAAATATCATAGTAAATTTGAATGAAAGTTTATAGTAACGCAGGTTAACTTTTTGGATTAAGATATTTAGTATGAGAGGATTAGACTATAGTTGACTATTTAAAGTAAACAAAACTATAATTTTGGAATGTTAAGAAACATAGAGGTTTATGTGAGAAGAAAAGATCGAGACTCTATTATGAATCATTTAAAAGCTAATATATATATATACAAAGTAAAGAAATTTTTCAAATTCCAACTTTAAGAAGAGGAGAATGAATTTAAAAATTATTAAAGGCTATCCAGATATAGTAATCCTCACGAGAAAAGAAAAAAAAATGATTGAAAAGCAATACCAGAAAGAAAGAAAAAAGAAAAGAAAGAAAGAAAATATATGTGAGGAGAAGCTTGAAGTGATGCTTAATCAAAAATTGGCTTTACTTGAATCAACTTAAGGGAAGAGCTTAGTTACATTTTTGAATTTATATTTAAACTATTAGCATCCTTACTAATATAGTTTTCATGTGTTTCTTTTTCATATGGTGCTTCAAAACACCCTTAATGTGACAAATTATGATTATTCTTGAAATAAATAGGAAGCTAGAACACTTAGACTTGATTACTAAATGTTCTTATACCTATATTTTTGACCTAAGTTATTGAGAATCATTATAAAAATCTTGTTATTATATTCATTTAAATTTATAATCATAGTAATCATTAGGTAAAGTTCACCGCTTAGAGCCATATTTTTATGTAGTAAAATGATTACTTGAGGACAAGTAATAGTTAAGTTTGGGGGATTTTTGATGCACCAAAAATATATTTGACTTTTCATATACATTTGGTACTCATTTTTGGTGATATTGCACTTTAATGGAAGGTATTATTCATGTTTTGTTGCATGTATCATGATTTTCGGCAATTGGTGCAAAAAGAAGTGAAAAGGAATGAATTTAAAGCTAAAAAAAGGCAAAAACAAAGAATTTGAAATTCTGGCACCGACGACGCCAATACTAGCACCGACGGTGAGTTTTTTCAGATAGTTCAGAATTAAATCGATTAACAGAGTGCCGAGTACGCCCTGTCCAGCGTCGACGGTGACCAATGTCGGTGGAGGCCAAATTTAATGTATTTTGACGACTTTTGGAGGGATTCTTGAGGCAACACTTGGGAAATTCATTCCTAAACTATTTTAACTTATTTTGGGTGCTATTTTTAGTCGTGTGTATGTGTGTGTGTGTTTATGTAAGTGAATTAAAGTGTGTGTGAGTGAAGAGCAAGTCTTTAGAGAGAGTTTAGAGTCTAGGGTTTGGTTTTAAGTGTTGTTTTGTGAGGGATTCTTCTCAAAAGAGTTGTAGGAGGAGAGGGAAAGTGATAGATTGCTTCTTCTCAACTATTACAAGAGAGATTTGTGTGTTGCTGTGAAGAGAAAAGGAGATTCAAAGGAACTTCAAGGGATTTGCTTGGGGAAGAAATTAAGATAAGTTATATTTACTTTTTAAAGTTTTTATGACTTTGCTTTTATATATAAATCTTTGTTTTGTTATATCTTCCTCATGAATTCTGAGTAGATTTCTTTGTCTTTCTCCTTGCAATGATAAATGGTGAAGTGATGGTTTAGATGGGATGTGTCATTTGAAAGATAAGAAATTGTGATGATTTTTCACTTCATTCTTCATTTAATTTTTGATCTGGCCAATTGAATTGTTAAAATATGTTGTGAAACATACGATCCGAAAGGGCTATGCTTTCTACAACAAAAGTGGAGATTACATTCAATGTCCATGAATGAGTGATGTAGGTCATGGAGGTTGGGTGTAAATAAATAGAGAAATATGTTTTATTGGGCATATAATTGGAGATTTTAGGGTGACAGACTAAACTCTCCAATTTTATCCTAGTGTTTGGAAACAAAAGTGAGAGTTAGCCTTCAGGCGAAGGAAAGTGGGAGCTCTGGAGTGAGAGCCAGTAACCTCCGAGCCTAACCACTGATTTATGGACTAAACCTAGGATTAGCCAACATTCTTCATAACTCGAAAGAGGTAAAGAATAGGTATGCTCCTATTTGGCACAATACAATAATTATACTAATTTATATCATTCACTCACCATAACATCATTGTAAGGGGGATAACACTTTTTCTAAATTTTAACATTACATTATAAAACTTAGTGTAGTAATAGTTAACTTTTATCTAAAGTTTGGAAGTTACTTTAGTAATTTTAAATTCTCTAGCAAACTTTAGCATCTTAGTATTTATTTTTGGTGCCTTGCAAACTTTAATATTGCATTTTTTGCTACGCTTTAAGGTTTGCTTCCTCCCTGTTAGATCGATAACCAGGACTCCACTAGAGCCCTGTATTACTTGAACGATATGTATACTTGCATATAGACTGGCTGCTTTATTATTAAACTAATTATACTCTATAACTAAATTGAAAATACTTTTTAATATTACTTAAAGTCAGCAGTCTGTCTGTCATTAACTTAGGTTCATATTGAGTTGAAGGTAAATTATATTTTTGATTTAGGTTTAGTGTAGGTTGAACCTAAAGTTTGGTTGAGTTAGGTTCAATTTTGGTTGAACTTAATATTTAGTTTTGATTTAGGTTCATGTATGTTGAACCTAAAGTTTGGGTTTCGATTGATTACTTATTTTAAGTTTAACATAGATTAATCTTAAATAAGGGTCAATAATTAAATATAATTTAGGTAAGGTTTAATTGGATTAATTAGACCTAATTAGGGTTAGGTCTAATTAGGGCTTAATGTTATGTATACCTTATTTAGGTAAGGTTTAATTAGGTTAATTAGACCTAATTAGGCTTAAGTCTACTTAGGGTTTAAGGTTAATTAAACCTTATTTAGGTAAGGTTTAACTGAGTTAATTAAACCTAATTAGGGTTAGGTCTAATTAGGGTTTCAAGTTAATTAAAACTTATTTAGATGAGGTTTAATTAGCTTAATTAGAGTTAATTAGAGTTTAAGTTTAATAAAACTTTATTTAGGTAAGGTTTAATTGGGATAATCAGACCTAACTAGGGTTAGGTCTAATTAGGGTTTATGGTTAATTAAACCTTATTTAGGTCAGGTTTAATTAGGTTAATTAGACCTAATTAGGGTTAGTCTTAATTAACGTTTATAGTTAATTAAGTCTTTTTTAGGTAAGGTTTAATTGGGTTAATTAGACCTAATTAGGGTTTATTTTGACTTAAGCCTAATGTAATTAAGGTTTAAGGTGATTAATTAGGTTAAATGAGTGGCTAGACCTAATTAGGGTTTATTTTGTCTTAAACCTAATGTTATTAAAGTTTAAGGTGATTAATTAGGTCTAATGAATGGTTAGACCTAATTAGGGTTTATATTGACTTAAACCTAATGTTATTAAGGTTTAAGGTGATTTATTAGGTCTAATGAGGGGTTAGACCTAATTAGGGTTTATTTTGTCTTAAACCTTATGTAATTAAGGTTTAAGGTAGTTAATATAGTCTAATGAGGGGTTAGACCTGATTAGTTTTTAGGATTAATTAAACCTTATTTAAGTAAGGTTTAATTAGGTTAATTAGAGCTAATTAGGGTCAGGTATAATTAAGGTTTAAGGTTAATTAAACCTTATTTAGGTGAGGTTTAATTAGGTTAATTAGACCTAATTAGGGTTAAGTCTAATTAGCATTTATGGTTAATTAAATTTTATTTAGGAAAGGTTCAATTGGGTTTATTAGACCTAGTTAGGGTTAAATCTAATAGGGTTTAAGATTAATTAAACCTACTTTAGGTAAGGTTTAATTAGGTTAATTAGACCTAATTAGTATTTATATTGACTTAAGTCTAAAGTAATTAAGGTTTAAGGTGATTTATTAGCTCTAATGAGGGGTTAGACCTCATTAGGGTTTTGTTTTGTCCTATGCCTAATGTTATTAAGGTTTAAAGTGATTAATTAGGTCTAATGAGTGGTTAGACCTGATTATGGTTTAGGTTAATTAGACCTAATTAGTGTCAGTTCTAATTAGAGTTTAAGGCTAATTTATCCTTATTTAAGTGAGGTTTAATTAGGTTAATTAGACCTAATTAGTGTTAGGTCTAATTAGGGTTCAAGGTTAAATAACCATATTTAGTTAAGGTTTTATTGTGTTAATTAGACTTAATTAGGGTTAGGTCTAATTAGGTTTTAAGGTTAATTAAACCTTATTTAGATAAGGTTTTATTGGGTTAAATAAAACTCTTTAGAGTTAGCTCTAATTAGGGTTTAAGGTTAATTAAACATTATTTAGGTAAGGTTTAATTGGCTTAATTAGACCTAATTAGGGTTAGGTCTAATTTGGGTTTAAGGTTACTTGAACCTTATTTAGGTGAGGTTTAATTAGTCTAATTAGACCTAATTAGGGTTAGGCTTAATTAGGGTTTAAGGTTAATTCAAACCTTGTTTAGGTAAGGTTTAATTAGGTTAATTAGACCTCATTAGGGTTAGGTCAAATTAGGGCTTATTTTGACTTAAGCCTAATGTAATTAAGGTTTAAGGTGATTGATTAGGTCTAATGAGGGGTTAGACCTAATTAGAATTTATTTTGGTCATAAACTTAATGTTATTAAGCTTTAAGGTGATCAGCTAGGTCTAATGAGGGGTTAGGCCTAATTAGGGTTTATTTTGTCTTAAATATAATGTTTTGAAGGTTTAAGGTGATTAATTAGGTCTAATGAGAGGTTAGACCTAATTAGGGTTTATGTAGACTTAAACCTAATGTTATTAAGGTTTAAGGTGATTTATTAGGTCTAATGAGGGGTTAGACCTAATTAGGGTTTATTTTGTTTTAAACCTAATGTTTTTACGGGTTTAGGTAATTAATTAGTTATAATGAGGCGTTAAACCTGATTATGGTTTAGGATTAGTTAAACCTTATTTAGGTAAGTTTTAATTAGGTTAATTAGACATAATTAGGGTTAGGACTAATTTGGGTTTAAGGTTAATTAAATCTTATTTAGGTGAGGTTTAATTAGGTTAATTAGACCTAATTAGGGTTAGGTTTAATTAGGGTTTAAGGTTAATTAAACCTTATTTAGGAAAGGTTTAATTGGGTTAATTACACCTAATTAGGTTTAGGTCTAATTAGGGTTTAAGGTTAATTAAGCTTCTTTAGGTAAGGTTTAATTAGGTTAATTAGACCAAATTAGGGTTTATTTTAATTAAGCCTAAAGTAATTAAGGTTTAAGGTGATTATTTAGCTCTAATGGGGATTAGACCTTATTAGGGGTTATTTTGTCTTAACCTAATGTTATTATGGTTTAAGGTGATGAATTAGGTCTAATGAAACGTTAGACCTAATTAGGGTTTATGTTGAATTAAACCTAATGTTATTAAGGTTTAAGATGATTTATTAGTTCTAACGAGGGGTTAGACCTAATTAGAGTTTATTTTGTCTTAAGCCTAATGTTACTAAGGTTTAAAGTAGTTAATTAGGTTTAATGAGGGGTTAGACCTGATTATGGTTTAGGATTAATAAAACCTTATTTAGCTATGGTTTAATTAGGCTAATTAGACCAAATTAGTGTCAGGTCTAATTAGGGTTTAAGGTTAATTAAACCTTATTTAGGTCAGGCTTAATGGTTTAATTAGAACTAATTAATGTTAGGTCTAATTAGGGTTTAAGGTTAATTAAACCTTATTTAGATAAGGTTTTAGTGGGTTAATTATACCTAATTATGGTTAGATCTAATTAGATTTTAAGGTTAGTTAAACCTTATTTAAGGAAGGTTTAATTGGCTTAATTAGACCTAATTAGGGTTAGATCTAATTTGGTTTTAAGGTTAGTTAAATCTTATTTAGGTGAGGTTTAATTAATATAATTAGACCTAGTTAGGGTTAGGTCTAATTAGGGTTTAAGGTTACTTTAAACCTTTTTTAGGTAAGGTTTAATTGGGTTAATCAGACCTAGTTAGGGTTAGGTCTAATTAGGGTTTATTTTAACTTAAGCATAATGTAATTAAGGTTTAAGGTGCTTAATTAAGTCTAATGAGGGGTTAGACCTAATTAGAGTTTATTTTATCTTAAACCTAATTTTATTAAGGTTTTAGGTGATTAGCTTGGCCTAATGAGGGGTTAGACCTAACTTGGGTTTATTTTGTCTTAAACCTAATGTTTTGAAGCTTTAAGGTGATTAATTAGGTCTAATGAGTGGTTATACCTAATTAGGGTTTATGTTGACTTAAACATAATGTTATCAAGGTTTAAGGTAATTAATTAGGTCTAATGAATGGTTAGATCTAATTAGGGTTTATGCTGACTTAAACCTAATGTTATTAAGCTTTAAGGTGATTAATTAGGTCAAATGAAGGGTTAGACCTAATTAGGGTTTATGTTGACTTAAGCCTAATGTTATTAAGGTTTAAGGAAAGTAATTAGGTCTAATGAGGGATTATAATTAATTAGGGTTTATTCTGTCTTAAACCTAATGTTAATAAGGTTTAAGGTTATTAATTAGGTTTATTGAGGGGTTAGACCTAATTAGGGTTTATTTTGTCTGAAACCTAATGTTATTAAGGTTTATGGTATTTAATTAGGTCTAATGAGGGATTATAACTAATTTGGATTTTTTTTTGTTTTAAATCTAATTTAAGTGAGGTTTAAGGGATTTAAACCTAAGATAAGAATTCTTTAGGGTTTAAAATAAAATCTTTTATTTTGTTAAAATTTTCATTTTAATATTTCAGAGGTTAGAGATTGTCATTTTTATGATTAAAATTCACCATCCTAAGTTTTCTAACCATTTCCCAAATTTTAATTTTCAATTTTCTAATTATTGTAGCTTATTTTTTAAATAATTACAAAGTAAGATTGAAAATTGTATATCTCATGCTGAGAAATTCCCCTAGCCTTAAATAAATCACAGAATATCCCCAAGAATAAATAGATCAATCCGTGAAAATTTCAAAACTTTTAAACTTATAGTTAGTTTTTAATAATTAAATTACTCTAGAGAGTAATTAATAAATTAAAAATTAAATAAAATTCACTAAATCCAAATTTAGTTTTTAAAATTTTTTTCTTGTTCTCCTGAATTCAGGGTTATTTTTATTATATTTTTGTGATGTTTCTTTGCCAAAATATGAATTTTTAAAGAATTCATGGTTTTTGTGAATTTATTAAATCCCTAATTTTCTACTTAGTTGACTAGTTGGTCGGGGTTGATGCCTGCCTCAAAAGTTATTATTCAAAAGATAGTTTTAGTTTAGTCTCACAAACAAATTAATTTAATAATTAGGCAGTCACCCGTATACGTAAGTATACGTATCGATCAAGTAATACAGAGCTCTAGTAGAGTCCTGGTTATCGATCCCACGAGGAAGGTAGGAACTTTTCAAAATATAGCAAATATGTTGAATTTCAATACTCAATCCACAACGCAAGTTCAAGTACAATTTAGGATGCTAGAGCAAGATTAATAATAGCTAATATTTACAAGTTACTTTTAAATTTCTAAGTAGGATTAACTAACACACACACTAAATTTTGTAATTGAATGGTTTATATAAGGAAGTGTGTCCTTCCTCTTGTAATGATTTTATGACGAGTGATTGATATAGATTGATGATAGATTTGTATTGTGCCAAAAAGGAGCATTCATAATCTTTACCCTCGTCACAGTACCCACTCTTACAAGTTATGTAAAGAACATTAGCAAATCCTAGGCTTAGTCACTAATTCCAAGCTTAGGCTGGGAGGATACTGGCTCTCACTTCAGACCTCTCACTTCCCTTCACATGAAGGCTAACCCTAGCTTCAATTACGAAACGTTAGAACTAAATTGGCTATTTCATCCTGTCACCCTAAAACCTCCAATTCGACGCCCATTAAACCATATTTCCCTATTTAATTGCACCCAATTCCCATGAACCATGCAATTCATTCATAGACATTAAAATGGATTCTCCACTATTATTTTAGAGCACTTAGTTCTTTCGGATTGAATGTTTCACAAAATATTTTAACAATTCAATTGGCCAGATCAAAAAGTAAATGAAGTTTAAAATGAAAAACCATCACAATTTCTTTAAGATATGGCACATCAAATCTACATCATCCCTTCACCACATCTCATTGCAAGAAGAAAGACAAAGAAATCTACTCAGAATTCATGAGGAAGATAAAACAAAATATGGATTTTATATATAAAACCAAAGTCAAGCAAACCACAAAAGTAAATACAACTTATCTCTTTCTCTTCCCCACGCAAATCTCATGTAGATCCTTTGATTCCTTTTCTCTCTTTTTTCTACAACACTCAATTCTCTCTTTAGAATGGTAAGGAAGAAGCAATCTCTCACTTTACACTTTCTCCTACACTCCTTATAGAAGAATCCCTCACAATACAACCTTCTACTCACTCTCTACAAACCCTAACACACTCTCTCCACTTCAGAAGACCTCTCTCCCTCTCCTCTATCACTCTTTTGGCATCCAAAATAGTCTAAAATATGTTAGAAATGAATTCCATAAGATTTTCCTCAAGAAACCCTTCAAAAAGTCATCCAAATACATTAAATTTGATTAAAACCGAAATTGGGAGCCGGCGGTGCCCATTCTAGCGCCGATGGCGCCCATTCTGCCGCCGGCGGAGCCAGAAGTCAATTTTCTCCATTTTGCTCTTTTTTGCTCCAAATTCATTTCTTTTCGCTTCTTTTTTCTCCAATCACCTAAAATCATCATACCTGCAATAAAATATAAAAAATACATTCCTTTAAACTAAAATATCACAAAAATGAGTAAAATTATATAGCAAAAACCTAATATATTTTTGGTGTATCAAAATCCCCCAAACTTAACTATTACTTTTCCTCAAGTAATCCTTTTACTGTATAAAAATATAACTCAAAGTAGTGAACTTTTCACTTATAGAATACTATTATTTATGATTTAAATGAATATAATGGCAAGATTCTTAGAAAGAAGTCCAGTAACTCAGGTTAAAACTACATGTATATGAACATTCAGTAGTCAAGTTTAAAAGTTCAAATCTCATATTCATTTCAAGATGAACCATAATTTGTCACATTAAGGGTGCCTTGAAAGACTATATGAAAGAGAAGATCATGCAAACTCCAATAGAAAGTAGGTTAATACTTTAAATATAAATTCAGAAATGTAACTAAGTTTTTCCTTTAGGTTGATTCAAGTGAAGCCAATTTTTTATTAGACATCTCCTCAAGTTTCTCCTCACATTTATTTTCTTTCTTTTTCTTTTCTTTTGGGATTGTTTTGCAATCCTTCTTTTCTTTTTTTTTCTTTTTTTATGTGAGGATTACTATATCTGGATAGTCTGTAATGGTTTTGAACTTCACTCTCCTTTTTCTAAAGTTCAAACCTGAAACACCTCCTTACTTTATAAATATATAGCAGCTTTATAATTCATCATAAGGTCACAATCCTTTCTTCACACATAGTTTTTTAAGTCTCTTAACATTTCAAAAATACAGTTTTCTTTACTTTAAATAGTCAACTATAATAAAATCCTTTCATACTAAATATATTACCATATAAAATTAACCTTTATTACTAAAAACGTTCATCCAAATATACCATAATATTTAAATGAAATAAAAAATTTAGTTATCTAAAGTTAGGTTCAACTAATAAAAGTTATGCTAATAATTTTTTTAAAATATATTAATTGAGAAAAAATAAGAGTTAATATTTTTACCCTCCCCCAAACTTAAGTTTTTCAATAAATTTGAAAAGGTAAAGAGTAAAAGAAAACTAACATTTTTGTGTTGGGATTTTGAAAACTTCATAAGCTATGCTGGTATTAATCAAAATTTTAAGCTAGCAAGCATGAAAGAGTTAGTAGCACTGCTATATATAATTCAAAAGATTTGCAAGGTAAAGAAATATTAAACACTTAAAAATTAAACATTCAACATAACATCACTAAAAAAACTATCAAAGAGTTCATTACACATACATTTTTTTATCATTTTTCGAACACATATACAATTACAGACTACATACAACACAAAAAAGAAAATAACTAATACAATCAGTACTACAACACACATCATAAAATAGAGATCATAGAACTACCAATCATCATCACCAGCTTCATCAACAGGATCAGCAGGATCAGGTCTATCAGGAACATAGCTGGGGCAGGTAGGGAATATCACTCTAGTCTCTCCCCTTATATATCTAACATGAGCATCATGATGAGCAATATCATACTCTACTCTTCTCCTCATGTACTCATCATTCACATCACTTCTAGCCTCAAATACATCCATTCTGCTATGAAGTCTATCCACACTAGCACTCTGGATCCTCAAATGCTCCATAACATTGGATAATGTAGGTGGCTCAGAAGTAGATGGAATGTCCTGGCTGGTAGTAGGAATATCAGTACTCCTACTCTCTCCTCTTCCTACCTTATGAGACTCATAAGTCCGAATAATAGTCCTGGTAATAGATCCAAGTGGTATGGCTACCTCTTCAGAACTATCAAACTCAACTCGAGACTGTGCACATAGTGAATGAATCAGTGCACATAGTGAATGAATCAGGGCAGGATGTCCTCATCCACCAGTGGTTTCTCCTCTAGCAATAGTCTGACTATTCTTGAACATAATAGATCCAATACCAATCTTCTTCATTATCTGAATACAATAATTTAGAATTTCTCTATCCCTTGTGACTTCACCGTGGTGATAAGAAGGTAGTACTCTCACAAAAATGGAATAATGTCATGCTTTAGAAGCTACATTTAACTTAGAAGCAGGGAAGTTAATCACATGCTTTTGCTTCACTTTCCATTCCCCTCTTCTGTCGGTCAAACAGTAATAACATCTTTCATATAAAACTCCTGCATATCAAAATGTTCATAATCACCGAAAGTTCCCTGTAACTGCTAAAAAAAATTGATACGCTGAGGGGTGAATTCTACCATTTTTCCTCGAACGAGCACATATTCTGTTTCGGTCCAGGGCAGATTTGCATAAAATTCTCGTACAATACCCATAATAGCATTAGCAATGAAATAACAAAATCTTTCCCAATTTCTATCAGAAATCAACTGCTCAATAGATCTTCCCAAATTTTCAAAAGCCCGATCTTGTATGCACTTTTTATTATCAGGATTGAACTGAAACGAAACTGTGCTTTCACATTAACAAATTTATCTTCATCAAAATCTAACTTTCTCTTTCCTTTGCTTGTTATAGAAGCCTTGTGAAATTCTAAAAATTTGTAAGAAAATATGATAAATCCCAAAATCACAATGTAAGAGCCTCCTTAAAATAATCTAAGTAATAAGAGCTTAAATCACCATGGAAAATCCCAAAACATCTTCAAAAATTCCAAATTTCAATTCTAAGTAATGTGAGAAATTCTCATGGTGAAAATAAAAAAATTTTAGTTTAAAGTGAAGGTCCTATCAAGAGAAGGCTAGATCCGGCCTCAAAAAGCTTTGAAAACGCTCCAAATCTCTAATCTAGTAAGCCCAAGATCCAATTTTCATGAAAGCTAGAGGAGGAAGACGATGGAAATGGCTAGATTTGAAGGTTCCAGGGCAAAAATCAGAAATTTAGGGGGTTTAGAGCCTTTTTTGCACTTGGGCCCTAGCGACACTCTATCTAAACAAATTGGCCCAAACACCCTGTATTTGGGCGCCGTCGGCGCCCATTCTGACTCAGCGACACCTGTTCAATTTTTTTCTGGGTCTGAAAAATTTTAGCAATTTCGATAGTTTCAACGCTCCACCATTGCATCAATAGCCTCTTTAAGCATCTATTTCATCAATTAAGTGACTAACTAACATCAAACACACAAACAACACAAAACATCATTTTAATACATAAAATCCATGTTACAAACATGCACACTTAAGCATACACCAAATGAGTTCGTCAAGCAACAAATTTTCAGCGTCACAAACACATTACAATATTCTAACACTGAAAACTAAGCACAAACATAGAATCCAAGCATAACAAGTCCAAACACAAACTACAAAGTAAAGCAAGCCAACTCTAAGCACACCAAAGCATATAAACACCAAATGCTAGTACTAAGTAGAGTCACTACTCCTCATAAGTCTCAGAACTATCTTCTCCTTTGATATCTCCTACAGAATGACGATGCACAAATAGATTGTAGAAGGGATGAAAAGGGAATTCATCAGATGAATTTTCAGCAATCACAGCATTCCTCTTCAACATATTTATCAAACTTACTTCAATTCATCCAATATGATCAAACTGTTCTTTCATCCTCCAATCTAAGTGATCAAATAAATCAGATAAATTATTAATAGCATTCATAAGATTTTGTACCTCTTTCTCCAACTTCTTGATCTTCATCAGAATCAATTTAGAACTTTCAGGAAAGTAAGGCTAAATAGGTCGTGAACTCTAAGATGGTTGATCAACAATGAGGCTCATATCACTTTCATCTCCTACTACTTGACAATAAAAAAAATTAGTTGGGTCAATAGGCCTCTAAGGAAGAAGCACTTTTTCCTAACTCACATATGGAACTTGTAACTGACTGCAAAGAAGAAATATGGTGAAAGGATGTCCAAGCCCATATTTAGATCCATGAACAATTAAACCCAATAAAGATTTTACAACTATAGTTCCAATATCGATCGGCCATCCAGTTTCAATACAGTAATTTAGAATAGCACTCTCATTTGTCACTTTACAAATTTTCAAAGTTGGAAGTAAATTTGCTGAAATGAAGTAACGCCATTACTTTGACACAGGATTTAAAGATTCGGAAGAAAAACTTACATATCCATTGTCCCTTATCTCCCAACCTTCTCCTTCATCCGTCAAATAGCGATAAACTTTATTCATATTGTCTCTCGTCACATCGAAATTTGTATAAAGGCAGATAGGCACATTCTCGATCATAAACAAATTATTTATCTTCGAAGGAGTGAATTGTACAAACTTACCTCACACATAGACGAATCCTTGGTTGATCCCATGAAGATTTGCATGGAATTCTTTCACAACAGGAACAACTACGGCGACAGTAGTGTAGCATAACACTTCCCAACGCCTCTACACAATTATCTCTTCAACTCTTGTAATAGAATTATCCAAACCTCGATTTACAAAACCTCTTTCCTTTATAATCCTCCTCTTCATCATTATCTTGTTAAATAATCACTGGGCCTCAAAACTGATCAACTTTCATCGATTAAAAACTCTAAATCTTGGGGTTTCTCCAGAGTTGGATCCATTGGATGTGAGTTGGAATGGAAGTTTTCGTTTTTCTGGAGTTTGGGGTGTTATAAGGAAGAAAATCCCGTAAAAATCTCATTTTGAAACACCAAAAACCGTCAATAGACCTCGGGCGTCGGCGACGCCCAAATCCTGAATTCAGTGCATGCTCTCTAGAATAGGGAGCCGTCGGTGCCAGAGGTCAATTTTGCACCGAACTTCATTTTGGTCCTTAATATTCCAGTTTTGCAATATGATCCAGTATTTTCCATTCATTCATGATATTTAAGAGCGAGTAGGACTCAAACATGACTAACTACAAACACAACTACTAAAAACAAGCAAGCAAACATAACAAGGATAAATATGAGTTGCCTCCCACAAAACGCTTGGTTTAACTTCGTCAGTCCGACAAACCATTCAGTTATTCAGGACGTCATAACATTAAAGCCCTCTTTAAAATCTGGTTGAAACCCTCCAAATTATGGTTTTAATCTGTGCCCATTAACGTTAAATATTTTCTAGTTTTAGGATCCTCAATATCAACAGCTCCAAAAGAATAAACTTTTATAACAGTAAGAGATCCTGACCACCTAGACTTAAGTTTTCCATAAAATAATTTCAATCTTGTATTGTATAGCAAAACTTTATGTCTAGGTTCAAATTTCATTCTAAATATCTTTTGATCATGACATAATTTCATTTTCTCTTTATAAATCCTATCATTATGATAAGATTCATTTCTAGTTTCTTCCAATTCATTTAATTGAACAAATCTCTTCTCACCTGCATTCTTCAAATTAAAATTCAGCTCTTTAATCACCTAATATGCTTTATGCTCTAATTCAATTGGTAAGTTGCAATTCTTTCCAAATACTAGTCTATAAGGAGACACTCCGATAAGGGTCCTAAAAGCAGTCCTCTAAGCCCATAATGCAGTATCTAATCTCACAGACCAATCTAATTTTTGAAGATCCACAATTCTCTCCAAAATTATTTTAATTTCACGATTAGACACCTCAACAAAACGACTAGTCTAGGGATGATAGGCAGAAGAGATTCTATAAATAATATTATATTTTCCAACCAATCTCTGAATTTGATTATTCCTAAAATGAGATCCACCGTCAGTTACGATCACTCTCGGCATTCCATATCTTGTAAAGATATTTTTCTTTAAAAATTTTGAGCATCTCATCCGGGTAGCAATTGCTTCGATCCATTTTGAGACATAATCAACAGCATCCAATATATATATATATATATATATATATATATATATATATATATATATATATATATATATATATATATCCAAATGAAGGAGTAAAATGTCCCATAAAATCCAATCGCCATACATCAATGATCTTTACTTCTAAAGTATATAATTAGAGGCATTTTGACCCGACCGCAATTACGCAAGTAAAATAGCTTAAAAA
The DNA here is from genome assembly GCA_022702705.1 of Papilionanthe hookeriana x Papilionanthe teres. NCBI lineage: Eukaryota > Viridiplantae > Streptophyta > Magnoliopsida > Asparagales > Orchidaceae > Papilionanthe > Papilionanthe hookeriana x Papilionanthe teres. Next base: position 20,287,073 of record CM040424.1, on the reverse strand, counting down.
ATTATGGCCAAACTTGACCCCAAATCTGATTAAGCGGATAATGTACGATAATTAAAGATTAAAGTTTTTATAAACAAATATAAATCATACACTAGGGGTACTACGCAAGTATATGTATCGTTTCAAGTAATATAGGACTTTCTTTTAAAACCTCAGTATTGATCCCACAATGAAGCGAGGTAAGAAATCTTTTAGGCTAATTCTAGTCTAATTCTATAAAGCCTTAATTTGGAATATCAATTAAAATGGTTTTCTAATAACTATTACTAAATTAAAATTTAAAATAAAAGGATAACTTATATGGATAAATTGGTTTAGAGAATTTTGAGATTTTAAAGACTACCTTTCTCTTGCAATTCCTAGATAATGTGTAGGAAAGAGAAGCTTAGATATTAATGTAGTATTGACAAATAGAAGCATATATATTCTTTACCCTTTGGTCCAGGTCATAAAGAACATTAGCTAGTTTTTAAAGATTGGATTAGGATGTATTATAATTAGAAAGGGATGAATTTCTAGACTCACTTCTAGGTTCCCCCCAAATGGTTGCCAATGGTCTGGCCTACTAGCATCTAATAGAAATAGATTATTAAATTAAAATTCCTTAAAAGTTGCAGTACAGCCTAACTATATTACTAGTTAACCGGACAATTTGAGTGCACTCAAGTTGTGAGATTACTTACAACGAATTTTAACATAACCTATTGCGACTTAAGTTATGTAAATTAAGCGAAGGAGATGCTACTCATCACATTAAAATTAAAATAATTCTATCATAAAAATAATTTTCCTACACATGCCACTACTTTATATTAAAAGAAAATAGTAAAGAAAATTACTTATGAAGCATGGATAGAACACAATAGAAAACTTCGTTTAAATAAAAGAAAATCCACTACAAATTGTTCACAACAATTACAAGAAAATGAAGAACACAATACTTAGCTTTTTGCCTCTAAAAGAAAAAAGAAAATCTCTCCACCAAGTGTCCCGATGATCCATGCGTCGCTCGTACATTCCTTACATAAAATTCTCAAAACCCCTCACCAAGCACTCCAGAAAATGTAGAAATCTACATCATGACTCTAACCTAACTCTAAAATGACTCCACATAACTCCCTAAGACTGTGAAAGGACTCTCCCTAGCTGTAGAATTAATCCCTATTTATAGAGCTTCAAAAATGACCAAGGGTTGCTTCAGGCATCTCTTCAATATTCGTCCACATTTGTTGAATCTTCTAGAGATTAATTGTGGTGCCTAGGTGCCAGTTATGGCGCCTAGGAGCCAGACCATTTGTGTGAAGGGTCACACCCCTTCATGTAAGAGACACACATCTTCAATTAAAAATTGCTCCAATGTGTCTAGATTCATTGTATTACTTGATGACATGTAGGATTTCATTCAAAGGCTTCTAGAATGCTTTGTAACTACCCAAAACCATCCAATAACCATCCATAACCGTCCCCAAAATGTTTCTGGTTGTGTCTGGCACCTAGGCTCCATTTTCTAGTCGTCACTGGCGCCTAGGAACCACCCTGTAAGAAGCTTCACCGTTTTGCTCCGTTTAGCTTCGTTTCAACTCTGTTTCACCCCGTTTCAGTTGCGTTGCATTCCTAACATCTTCACCTACAAGATAAACATAAAAACAACCTTATTTCAAAGTGTAATTTGTTTTAAAAATATGTAAGAAATTTAAAAGAGATTAAGCATGGAAAGACAAATAAATATGTGTTGGGTTAGAATTTTCTTCTTCGCTCATTTTCGCTCCAAATTGCATTGTTTTTGCCTTATTTTCTCTAAAATCATATTTTTTATACTTGAGGACAAAAATATGAAAAATACCTTCCTTTAAAGTATAAATCATTAAAATGTGCATAAAGTAAGCATCAAATCTACACTAAAAAATAGGTAATTTTTAGGTGGGTCACATTTCATTTCTTCTAGAAATATTACCTACTCTTTGACACTGATCACATGATTTTATATCTGTGTACATCCCTAAAAAGAGTAGGCCAATACAATCCAGATTTCAAAATCTTATAAGCAGTTTTATCAATACCAAAATGCCCTCCAAATTCAAAATCATGGCATCTCCAAATAATTGGTTCAGTTTTTTCATATGGCACGCATCTTCTAATGTTGAAATCCTTACACTGTTTATAAAGGTAGGGCTCATCCCAAAAAAAAAATTTAGCATCATATCTAAATTTCTTTTGTTTTTGCCTTGTTAAATCAGGTGGCATAATATCATTACAATCTAATTCATAATATCAGCATACTAAGGTAAATTCCTTTCCATAATGGTATAAAGTTACACATCAGGGAAAGTTTCTGTAACTTCCTTCTCAAATTCAGATAATTTATAATACTCTAGTCTAGACAAATGGTCAGCAATTTGGTTATCAGTTCCTTTCTTATCAACTGTCACAAAGTCAAATTCTTGCATTAGAAGTATCCATCTGATCCATCTTCATTTGACATCCTTCTTTTGCATCAAATATTTGATAGCTGAATGGTCAGTATGCACTATGCACTTAGTTCCAATCATATATGGTCTGAAATTTTCAAAGGAATAAATTATAGCTAGTAATTCTCTTTCAGCAGTGGTATAATTAATCTGAGCTTCATTAAGAGATTTACTAGCATAGTAAATAACCTTAAACATTTCATCATACATTTGCCCTAAAGCAACTGCAATCACATAATCACTTCCATCACACATAAGTTCAAATGATTTCTCTCAATTAAGTGAAAGGATTATAGGGGCAATGATTAATTTTTCTTTTAATAGTTTAAAGGCATTCAAACATTCTTCATTAAAATCAAATTTCTTATATTTTACTAAAAGTTGGCACAATGGTTTAGTAATTTTTGAAAAATCTTTAATATAACGCCAGTAAAATCCAGCATGTCCTAAGAAACTCCTTACCCATCTCACAGTAGTAGGATGTGATAATTTCTCAATAATTTGAATTTTTGCAGGGTCTACCTCCATACCAATTTCAGAAATTTTATGCCCAAGCACAATTCCTCCTGCAACCATAAATTGACATTTTTCCCAATTCAGAATTAAATTTTTTCTCTAACAAAGATCCAAAACTTTTTCCAAATTATTCAAACATAAGTCAAATGAAGTTTCGAATACAGAAAAATCATCAAATGAAGTTTCGAATACAGAAACGTCATCTATGAATACTTCTATTCCATTATCAATCAGATTACTAAAAATCAACATCATGCATCTTTGAAACGTTGAAGGTGCATTACATAATCCAAAGGGCATTCTTCTAAAAGCAAATGTTCCATAAGGGCTAGTAGATGTAGTCTTTTCTTGATCCTCAAGAGCTATAGGTATTTGATGATAATAGGTATATCCATCCAAAAAGCAATAGTACTTGTGTCTGGCAAGTCTATCCAACATTTAATGTAGAAAAGGAAGAGGAAAGTGATCTTTTCTGATGGCGGCATTTAATTTTCTATAGACAATACAAATTTGCCAACCATTAACTTGCCTTGTTGGTATAATTTAATTCTATTCATTCACATCAATAGTCACTTCATCCTTTTTAGGAACACAATGAAATGGACTTACCCAAGCACTTTCTGCAATTAGATAAATAATTCCTGCATCAAGCCATTTTAAAATTTCCATTTTAACTACTTCTTTCATCATTGGATTCAGTCTCCTTTTCGGATCAAATCTAGGTTCATGTTGTTCATCCAACAAAATTCTGTGCATACAAATTGAAGGTCCAATTCCTTTAATACCTGCTAAAGTCCAACCAAAATCCTTTTTTTATCTTTTTAAAGTATCCAATAATTTTTGTTCTTGATATTCATTCAAATCCAAAGATACAATGACTGGTAAGGTAGATGATTCTCCTAAAAACATATATTTCAAATGATTAGCAAGAATTTTCATCTTAAGTTCAGGGGATTTTATGATAGATGGAATTAAACTTTTATCACGACTTTCCATAGTATCCAACATTTCAATTTTTTCCTGAAAATAGTCTAAATCTTCATTCTTCATATCATAAAAATCATTTTCCATTTCTTTATCATCGCCACACTTCACATTTTCACATTCCATTTTCTCTTCAAAAATTTCTTTAAAATGATCTCTCTCAAATAATCACATATTTCCATTCGAAAGCATTCATCTTCTTTCTCTGTTGAGGGATATTTCATAGATTTTAGAATAGTAAAGGTCACCTCTTGATCATTAACTCTCATACTTAATTCTCCTCTTTGAAGATAAATCATAACTCTCCCAGTAGCAAGGAATGGACTTCACAAAATAATTGGAAGTTTTTTATCTTCCTCTATATCAAACACAACAAAGTCCACAAGAAAGATAAATTTATCCACTTCACTAACACATCTTCCACCACTTCTTTATGATAAGTAATGGAATGATCAGCCAGTTGAAGAGTCACAGATGTAGGTGAAATTTCTCCTATTCCTAATCTTTTGAAATTTTATAAAGGCATAAAGTTAATACTAGCTCCTAGATTACATAATGCTCTTCCGACAAATATTTCACTTATAGCACACGAGAAAGTGAAACTACCAGGGTCTTTAAGTATTTATGAAAGCTTCTTCTGAATAATTGCACTACACTCTCCGCTTAGTGCAACAGTCTCGTAATCTGTGAAATTTCTTTTCCTTTTAAGAATATCCTTCATAAACTTCGCATAATCAGGCATCTGCTCTTATGCTTCAACAAAGGGAATATTTACTTTTAAATTATTAAGAATTTATAAAAATTTCATAAAGCTGTTATCCTTATTTTGTTTCTTCAATCTTTGAGGAAATGGAGCAGGTGGTTTTTCAACAGTAATCTTCATTGGTTCAATTTGTTATTTTACGTCTGGATAAATCTTATTAGAACCTTTTCAATATCCACTTTCTCTTGTCAACTTCAACTTCTTTTTGCACTCTTGTTTCTAATTTCTTTCCATTCTTTAATTGAATAGCCTTAATTTGATCCTTTTTTCGATCTTTAGGATTGATCTCAACATTGCTGGGAAGAGTTCCAGAAGGTCTATTATTAAGCGCAGTGAAAATATGTCCTAATTGATTCTCAATATTCTTAATCGCAACACCTTGAGTTTGTAATTGATTACCCATATTCAGAATTATCTCTTCAGTAGAAAACTTCTTCTCTTTAAATCGTTGGTTGCTATTAAAGCTAGGAGGAAAAGAAGGTCTATATTTGGTGTTTCCTTAGTTGTTCAAATTTCCAACCGGATTCACAGGATTGTTTCCCCATTGTCGGTTAACATAACATTGTTGTTAATCTAGTTGAAATTCGAGTGTTCTTCCAACCAGGATTATAATAATTTGAATAAGGATTATTAGGTCTATTATTTATAGCATTGAAGATCTCATAAAGTGTTTGAGATTCTATTATCTGTCCAACTGAATTTTCCTCTAACACTGGGGATGTTTGAGAATAATTCATTCCATACTGATCTATTTTCTTCGAAAGGGCTGCAATTTAAGAGACTATCATAGTTATCACATCAGAATCATGAATACTGGCTACTCTCTTATGATTTACCAGTTCATAGGGCCATTGAAAATTATTAGTAGCCATCTCTTCTATAAATGAATATGCTTCATCAAAAGGTTTTGACATTAATGATCCACCAGTAGCAGCATCTATAATCGATTTCAGAGATCCCACTAATCCATTGTAAATTGTTTGAATTATTAACCATTATGGTAAAGCATGATGTGGACACTTCCTAAGGAGATCTTTAAATCTTTCCCAAGCTTCATATATTTATTCCCCTTCAAACTGACCAAAAGATGTGATATCATTTTTTAGCTTAGCAGTATTTAATGGAGGAAAATATTTTGACAAAAACTTTTGTGAAAGTTCTCCCTAAGTTCTGATAGATCCAGGTGCTAATGAATTTAACCACGCCTTAGCTTTATCCCTTAATGAAAAAGAAAAAAGTCTAAGCCTAACATCATCATTCGACACTCCGTCATATTTAAAAGTAGCATACAGTTCTAGAAAACTAGTGAGATTAGGATCTTCATTACGTGTTCCCCCGAATTTATTATTTTGTACCATTTAAATAATAACAAATTTAAGCTCAAATGAATTAGCAGCAACATCAGGATTTCAGATAATCAAGTGAATTTCATAGGTTGTTGGGTTAGCATAATCTCTTAAAGGTCTCGGTAAATTTTCATTTTCATTTCTTTCATTATCTAAATTGTTCGGCATTTTGTGAGGATTTTCAGATTATTTTTATTATTTTTGAATTTTTTGAGTAGTACGCTCTAACTTTGAATCGTAAGGCACTAAACCTATAGATCCAATCCTACGCATATAAAATCACACAAAACACACTAAAAAGTAAACAAGCACACACAATTGCAAACTACAAAGTAAAGGTTTTCAACTACTATAATTTTGATAGTTATCGTTTATACCTTCCCCGGCTACGGCACAAAAAACTTGGTCGGAGATGATGCCTGCCTCAAAAGTTAATATTCAAAGATAGTTTCAGTTTAGTCTCACAAACAAATTAATTTGATAATTAGGCAGTCACCTGTATAGGTAAGTATACATATCGATCGAGTAATACAGGGCTCTAGTGGAGTCCTGGTTATCGATCCCACGAGGAAGGTAGGAACTTTTCAAAATATAGCAAATATGTTGAATTCCAATACTCAATCCACAACGCAAGTTCAAGTACTATTTTGGATGCTATAGCAAGGTTAACAATATCTAATATTACTACAAGTTACTTCTAAATTTCTAAGCAGGATTAACTAACACACACACACTAAGTTTTGTAATTGAAAGGTTTATATATGGAAAAGTGTCCTTCCTCTTGCAATGATTCTATGTTGAGTGATTGATATAATTGATAATAGATTTTTATTGTGACAAATAGGAGCATTCATATTCTTTACCCTCCTCAGAGTACCCTCTCTTCCAAGTTATGTAAAGAACATTAGCGAATCCTAGGCTTAGTCACTAAATCCAAGGTTAGGCTGGGAGAATACTGGCTCTCACTTCAGAGCTCCCACTTCCCTTCACCTGAAGGCTAACCCTATCTTCAGTTACCAAACGTTAAGACTAAATTGAGGATTTCAGCCTATCACCTTAAAACCTCCAATTCGACGCCCATTAAACCATATTCCCTATTTATTTGCACCCAATTCTCATGAACTACGTAATTCATTCATGGGCATTGAATGGATTCTCCACTATTGTTGTAGAACACTTAGTCCTTTTGGATTGAATGTTTCACAACATATTTTAGAAATTCAATTGGCCAGATCGAAAAGTAAATGAAGTTTGAAATGAAAAACCATCATAAATTATTTAACATTTTTATGGCGCATCAAATCTACATCATCACTTCACCACATCTCATTGCAAAAAGAAAGACAAAGATATATACTCATAATTCATGAGGAAGATACAACAAAACATGGATTTTTTATATAAAAGCGAAGTCATACAAATCTCAAAAGTAAATACAACTTATCTCTTTCTCTTCCCCATGCAATCTCTTGTAGATCCTTTGATTCCTTTTCTCTCTTCTCTACAACACTCAATTCTCTCTTTAGAATGGTAAGGAAGAAGCAATCTCTCACTTTACTCCTTCTCCTACACTACTTAGAGAAGAATCCCTCACAATACAACACTTCTACACACTCTCTACAATCCCTAACACACTATCTTCACTTCAAAAGACTTCACTCTCTCTCTCCTCTCTCACTCTTTTGGTATCCAAAATAGTATAAAATAAGTTAGAAACAAATTCCCCAAGAGTTTCCTCAAGCAACCCTTCAAAAAGTCGTCTAAATACATTGAATTTTATTTAAACCGACATTGGGCGCCGACGGCACTGGATAGGGCGCTGGCTGCGCTAGGCCGGCAATAAATTGCCAAACTCTCTATATTTGGGTGCCGGCGACACCAGCAGTCAAATTTCTTCATTTTGCTCCAAATTCGTTCCTTTTCGCTTCTTTTTGCTCTAATCACCTAAAATCATCATACCTGTAGCAAAACATGAAAAATACCTTCCTTTAAAGTGAAATATCACCAAAAATGAGTAAAATTATATAGCAAAAACCTAATATATTTTTGGTGTATCACTAGGGGCCAACGCAACCTTAAAGATGTTGAATCTCCAAGCGGCGTTATTTGATTGGTGCGGATTTACACGCGGCAGCTTGCGTGGCCGGCAGTTTCCTCTATTTCATATGGACGGATCTGCTATTTGAATGGATCACATACGTCCATTTCTAATACATGGAAATGGACGACATTGAGTCGTCTTCCACAACTTGGGGTATCACGTGAGCCATTCATTTTAAAACCCTAAAATCTATGTCATTTCTCAATAGATTTTGATGACATTTGTTTCTAGAGCTTCATCTTGAAGAAACGAACTCATCAATATGGTGATGTGAGTGTTTTGAATTGGTCTACTTCACAAATGTCCAAACCTGAGTAAGATTTAGATAAAAATGGCCATACCTGGTCTTGATGAAGTGAAGCTTCAATCAAGCTTGACAGACACGATCGTTGAGTCCTTGCGAAGCTTCCTCTATGCTCAATTTGAAGTGAAATCGAGTGGAGGTATGATTTCATTGAAATGGGTTCACGGCTTGATCTTAGATTGGGTTAGGGCTCACAGAAAGATCCAATATCGATTAAAAACTTCTTCCTACACCTCGGAGTTGGTGTAGGAGTGATCAATTAGGATTATTGAAGGGTTTTGTGTCAACCTAAAAATATGTCATGTTTTAGGGTATACAATTAAGGCAGGTTAGTGAGTTTTAGGAGTCAATTCTATGGGGAATCAACTCCTTAGGACTTAGGGAATGATTTTTATCTTTGGTGGTTCAGGGTTTAGGCAGCGTGTCTTGGTCTCTTCTCTTTCTTGGGGGCTCTCGGGTTAGGCTCTATTTATAGCCATCGAGAGGCCATGGCTGAGCTTAGAGAAGCTTGGGATTGCTTGGGGATAAAGCTAACAACCTTATGATGGCATGTATATAAGCTCTCTGGCTAGAGATAGCTATGGGAGGGCTTCCCCACGTTTTTCATGATGAGCCTCCATTAAGGCTCAATTTGGACTTTCATCTTGGCTCCCCTTCATGAGATCATTTATGAGGTGGATAAGGCTGGTTAAAATTTGCTGAATTAACCACTCCATGTTAGTTCACACACTCGCTCAATGGGCTCAAGAGGGAATGCCACATCAGTTCCATACTTACCTCCTTTTCATGGCTAGTCATAATAGGTTTAATCATGAAAGAGAGTGACTTGGATAAGATCTTCTTTCCATTGGCTAAGGGTTGAGGTGATTTCCACCTAACCATACATCACACTTCAATTTTTTATGGGGAATGACACATATCCCTCACCTTCATGATGGTGTCATGATGGCTCTTAACCATGTTTAGAAGTGATGGTTCATGGGTTGGTTAATTTATTAACAAGGCTATGGAGAGTCTTATGAGTCATAGGTAACCCATTAGTAAACCCTCATAAGTTAAATTTGATTTTGAAAATCAATTATGTGTTTTTGATGTCAGGTATGATGTCATAAATTCAAATTCAATTTTGGGTTATTTAGTTATAATTTCATTTTGAATTAATTATGTAATTAATTAAAAATATATGAAATAATAAGGTTAACCCATAAATTGATCAAAATGATTTTGGGTGTTGACTATTTGGCCAATTTTCTTGAATTTAGTCCAAGGTTGACTTTTTTGCTAGGATTGACCTATTTTAGTGTTTAAGTTGACCAAATGGTAATATTTGGTCATTTCAGCGTCTTAATTGAATCAAAGGAGTCAAGTTTGACCAATTTGGTGTCTGGGTTAACCTGGTGGTCAAAAGGGTGGTAAATGGTTTGACCAGTTAAGTCAAGGGTTGACCTGATGGTTGATGTGGTGGTTATTGTGTCCAAAATCGATAATTTTAACCGAAGTTTGACCAGTTAGGTCAAGGGTTGACCAAGTGGTCAATGTAATGGTCATCGGGTCCAAAATTGACCATTTTGACCAATCTTTGATCATTTAGGTCAAGGGTTGACCTTATGGTTAATGTGGTGGTCATTTGGTCCAAAATTGACCATTTTGACCAAATTTTGACAAGTAAGGTCAAGGGTTGACATGATGGTCAATTGGGTCGTCAATGGGTCTAATATTAAGCATTTTGGCCAAAGTTTGACCGGTTAGGTTAAGGGTTAACCATGTGGTCAGTGTGGTGGTCATTGGGTCCAAAATTGACCATTTTGACCAAAGTTTAACCAGTTATATCAAGGGTTGACCTGATAGTCAATGTGTCCCCAAATTAGGGTTTACTGTCATTTGTTTGGTTCATCTCGGATGTATCCAGAATTTGGGCTCAAACGGGTATAATACAATTTTACCCTAAATTTTAGGGTTTAGGAGATGTTGGATATATTCAAGAAGTCAATTTTGGTAGACTCTTTCCGAAGATATGAATGTCATTTATTATGCATCTTCCAAAAAGTGAGGTCAACAATCACTAATGGTGATGTGGTATTGAGCTATAGCAAACCATTTAATTAAATGGTTCTCCAATTCTTTATAATCAATTTAAAAGCTTAGCATAACAATTAATAGCCACACTGGACATAGTGCTAACAAACTACCAGAACAAAAGAGCATGCTACTCCCTCCCGCCGCACTCCAACAAGTAGCTTAAAAATGCAAAACATGTTGTCAGAAGTTTATAGTCCCATCGAACATTATAAACATCAGTGGCATGAAGCACTTTAAATATTTAAAACATTCAATTCTTCCCAGGCCTACCCTTCAAAATCAATGCTCTACCCTTTGAGCAAAACAAAACAACATAACAATTTAATGAAAAAATATGGTAACTAACCCAAGACATACGGTAAACTTGTCACTCAAAAATGTCATCTAAATATCATTATTGGTTTAGTGATGTTCTTCCTTCACTTTTATGTTCAACTTCACTTTGATAGTTTAGATGTCAATAGTTTACCAACTATGACAAACACCTTAAATTTGAAAAAGGAAAAGACATTACTAGAAAAGAAATTTACATTTACTACAATATCCTGGGTTTACTATTGCACTCTAGGTTACTATAGCAACACTATAAAACAAATTAAGCATATCCTAAGCATACCATGACACTCTAGAAATTTTTTGGGAAATCTAGCTCAACTTAGCTTAATTTGCAAAGGAAATACCATGATTAAAATAAAGCTATTTAGCTATCCTAAATAATTATCTAGTGAGTAAAAAAAAAATAAACAAACAAACTCCACATAAACACATCAACCTCACCGCAACCTAATCCTAAAACTAGGGTTAGTGTCATATGACGGCTAAAGGCTGTCAGCGAGAAAATCCAAACTGAGCCTTATCGTTCAAGTTTCAAAATTTTATTTTCTTGTTCGGTTTTTAAATAAAAGAAGATTTAATCTTAATTGTATAACTTTTTATGAATTTTATTTGAATTTTGTGATTGTTTAAAATAAATGCCTTATATATGCTTACGAGGCATATATAAGCATTTAACATTATTAATGCTTATAAGGTGTTATAAATCACTTACAAAAGTGATGTAGATTTTAAGGCCAAATATAAAATTTTAGAACTTTTCATGAATTTGTGAATTTTTATGATTCAAAATCGTTCCATTTGAATGATTTTTAGGGTTTTGTATATTTTGACTTAAATTAGTTGAAATTAATTTGAACCTATATCTTGAACTTATTATGAAGTTCAAAATCTTTATGCATTATTGAAGTTTCATTGATTTATTCAAATTATTTGAATTATTCAAAGTATTTTTATTATAAATTGATAATAAATCTAAATGACATAAAATCCTTGAAATTTTTTTGAGATGTTTGGAATCGAATTCTATAAAACCAAAAAAATTCTCAAGTCAATCTAAGTTCATTTTAACTTTTTTATGAATTATTATCGATTGATGAATTTATTGTTTGAATATTATTAAATGTGGTTAAATTAAAAAGATTTTAGTGAGTGAGGACCGTGAGGTTATATTTGTAGATCTGTCATTTAGTCATAAACTACTTAGCTTTAAAGTGAGAAAGATTTTTATCCATTTCTTTTGTCTTGGTGAGTTATTCTAATAAGTTTGTTGAGATATCCTATTTTTTTTATTAAGTTTAAGAGTGAGAAGGGAATATTTATGTTTTTGGAGAAATTGGAAATGTACCCAAATTTGCTTTTAAACTCCTAAATTTTATGATTTACCTTTTTTTTAAACTTTAGTATATGATTTTCAATCGTGTTGCAATTAAGGCTTGGGAAGTTCATTTTGGATTCATGTAATGGAAAGGATTAGTGCAGCTCCAGTGGCATACAAGATTAGATAGTCATCTTAGAATGTTTGGTCACATTAAATGTCAACCATCTGATGATTCGATTAGGAGAGTTGATATTTAGAATTATGGATTTTTAAAAACTTGCATATAAACCTTTCTGCCTTTTATAATTATGGATTTCACAGAATTATTATCATTTTATCATTAATCAATCACATTAAATTATGCTTTAATTATTTTTCAGTTTGTAAATGTCATTTTGGAGATTTTAAATCAAGAAAGACATATTTTCCTTTTTTGAAAAATTACTATAATTCCACTAATCACTATCATGATGCTTAATTGACTATTACCCATAAATTCTAGAAATTCTAATTCTAAAAATTTTTAATTTGAAGGTTTAAAAGTCAGAAAGGATGTATTTATAATTTTTAAAAATTTAAAATAACCCTTTTTCGTACTTTTTTTCAAGTGAACTTTTATTGGAGTTTTATTATTTACATTTTTTTTCTTAATGGGTTACAATCAGATTTTAGCATTTTTGAATTTCTAAATGTTCAAATTCCTTTATAGCATAGATTTATATTTTTACTATTTTACCCGGTTTCAATTAAATTTTGGCCGATTCAACTTACTAATTTTACCTAATTTTCAAGAAATGATTGAAATAGTGAATTAAAAATTCTCACCAAATTTGGATTAATTGGAGTTTTGAAAATTTTACAAAATATAAATTATCCACTTTCTAGTAATTACAAATTACATTTTTATTCAATTTAACCATTATCTCATCGAATCAATACATTCCATAAGTTTATTCGATCATACTATAAAAATCTCAAAGGGTAATTCTGCTAGGAATTGAATTTGTAAATAAAAGGATTAAAAGGAATAGCAACTTATAAATACACCTTCAGACTTAATAGACGATTCAAATGGATTCAGGTCCATGAAATCACTATTTTATTGTATGGGTTTGTTGTTAGGTGATTTTCTAAATTGTCAAAGGGATTTTGTATATTATTATTTATTTTTATTTTATTTATTATTCAATTTAACTCATTTTTTGAAAAAATTATAATTTCCTTTTGAATTATTGGTTAATGTCACAAATTAGGGGAGCACAATGAGGCCATCAGTGGTGCAAATTTCATTTATTTATTATTATTTTTTTATTTATTATGATTTTTTGATCATATGATGGATTTATTTAAATGAAGAAGTTAATTATGAGTCATTTTGTTTTGATTTAATTTTTTTCTATTATATATGTTTCAAGAGTTTTATAAATTTTAGTTTATATTTTATTAATGATATTTATTTCGTTATGATTTCCAAAGTTTACTTAATGTTTGAAGTATTATTTAAATTAGAACAAGGGATGAATTATTTATTAAACTGCAATTCTAAATGTCCTCCACGTCACGCGGCATTGTTCACTATTTCCACGCGTCTGGCTCCCATTGGTCACACTATAGTTCGTCGCGTCAGCTAAATGATCGCATGAGCCTAACCATCCAAATTTACTCCATCTGCTCTGCTCCTAGTCGTCCAAATCAAACATAACAAATTGGATGGCGTCGATTCATTAACCCAAATGGAATGAAGAACGTCAGTACTATGAATAAAATAACATAATCCATATGATCTAACGCCTATTCCTAAGTTTCAATCTAACAGTAAGCATCTCTATGTCCTTAGGAGCTTCTCCTGTGGTCAAAATCTTGTAAATTAAAAGTTCACTTTGCAGTCAACTCTAACCAATACCTATATCTGTGATTTAGTGTAATACATTTGTCTAAGAGGTGGGGTTTTGATTAGATGCTTCATCCATGGTTAATTGAGTCCAACACAGATTTCTTTAGCTCTAATTTGAATGTCCTCGAGTTAATGTGACTTTGACCAAGTGCTCCCTCAGCTCGATCCAAATTTGGTGCTGAGATATTGGGAAGGATGAATAAATGGGTGAAGTGATCTGAAGACTTAAGGCTGATAGGGCTAGATTGGGAATTTGATGTATGAATTTGGAGATCAGATTGAGTATAGGTTTCAGATGGAATTGATGGTGGATTAATGGTGGATTTTGGAGGAATTAATGAGCAAACGATCATTTAGGTCTTAGCTATGGTTTGAAATCAAATTGGTTAGGGTTTGCCAGGGGAAATGGTGAAGTGGAGCTCATCCTGAGAAGGGGTATTCATAGGCGTGGGTGGATTGGGTTGGCTCAAGAAGGGCTAGGTGCACCAATTATTGTAGTCAAGGCGATGTGTTGCAGTGATAGAATGTTGGCCAATGTGAATAGGCCATTTGGATGGTCAAAGTTGGTGTGCCACCCATTGGGAAAGTACATGTGTGCTTTAAGGTTTGGGAGGCTTGTTTAGGAAGCTTGATTAAATAAGCTAGCTTAATTCAACTCCTTCAAGTGGGTACAATAGTTGGAGAGGTTGTGAACTTGACCTGTAGGCATTTGGCGATTATATGTGTTGGATTGAATCAAGATTAGCCAAAGGATATCATTTCCTGAATAGCTTGGAATGGCTTTCCATGACATGCTTTTGGCTTGGAAGATGGTTCCAAGTGGCTCAGTTTAGGCTCACCAAGGTTCAGAGACGTCATGGCTTGAATGTGAGACAAAAGGGTTTGAATGGTGGCTTGAAATAGATAGGTACAGCTAGGCTTCAATCAATATGGATTTGGCTTGAATTTAGGTACGATTTGTCTAAGGTTGGCAAGTGATTTTAAGGCCAAATTTGGATGAAGTTTGAGATGATTGATTTACCAATGGGTGAGTTCAAATTGGGTGGTTTTGGTTTAGGAACGATTAGTGGGTAGAGATGTATGTGTGAGAGAAATATTTTATTTTATTTTATTTTATTTTTTGCAAATTAAAGTAGTTTAATGATTTGAATTAATTTTGTACTGATTTTGAGTAATTATGAAGTATTTTAAGTATGTGAAGTGTATTTTACAATTTTATTTTATGCATGAAGTTGTTATGGATAAATTTCAAAATAAAGAGAGAAAGAGGTGAGAGAGTGTGAAAGTTCCATTTCATTATTTATTTTGGATTTAATTTATTTAATTGGAATTTTATTAATGAATTATTATATGAAATTGGTTGTTTATTCTTTTTGAAACTTTTATGTAATTTTATTCCTTCTTAGTTGACTTACTGGATTATATTGAATCGATTTCAAATTTTTTTCTTATTTTCTACTTATTAATTTTTTTTTGAACTTTATGTTATTTTTAAATTATTTTGATGTTTTGATAATATTTTCAAAATTTTATTCTTATTTTCATTTTTTTATGGTTAACTTTGAAATTTTTATAATAATTTTTTATTAAACTCATTTTACAATTTGATTTTGAATTAATTTTTGAAGTTTTAATTAATTCGATTTTATATAATTTGACTTTGTGATGTTAATGTGAATTTTTTCTAATTTTGGACTGAATTTATGATTTTATTCATCCTCACTTGTATTAAGAGTTAAAACCTATCTTGGTTCAAGCTGAATCTCATTTATAATGAACTCTTTATGAACAATAGAAAGAGATCCATAAAGTTTAAAGAAGAGAGTGTGAAGTGCCAAAGAAGGACCTAGTAGAAGACCTAAGCCTCTGGGGTCAAAGAATAACATAGAACAATTCCAAGCCTATAGAAACTCAACTTATGCTTTAATTACATGACCTTAATTAAGTCTACAAATTATTAGAGATACAATATCAAAACATACGAAATAATAAGCGATGAAGAAGTATTTCAATTTCTAGCCTAGTATTGGTTCAATCACTAGTCCTCTAGAAAAGGCTATAATGGAAAGCTTATGGCTATGCATTATGTTCTAAAGAGCGATGGAACAAGATATACTTCATTTAAAGTTGAGGTCAACACTGGATATTCCCTTTGATTGTAATTGACCACAAAGATATGTCACCTTGGGACTTGTTTTAAATCTAAAAAATATAAATTTGATTTTATATTCTAGTTTGGTTATGAAGGTCTTCTCATAGGATATTTCTTGTAAATTTATTTTGGTTGGGTATGGTTTGATTTTCTTTGGACAGCTCTTCTATGGTTTAAGTTTTGTGGACTTTTCTATATATTCATCTTTGTAACTATTCATTCTGTTTCTTCTTAGATATTGTCCATTTTTAGTCCTACGATTCTTACTTTGATGTTCCAAGTGAGGGCACACAAGAAAGGGGGATTCGAAAACGGAGGTGCTATGAAGGCCATCTTTAGCTAGAATAAAAAGAGGCATGAAAAAAATCTGGTGACTTTTCTATAGATGAATTACCTCAACCTATTAGGTGTTGTGTTCACTCACTTAATTTTTTTTCTTAGTTGATTCGGTCATCAGATTTAATTATTATAATCTTGACTATATAGGATTCCTATTTCTTCCTTGGCATGGTCACTAGTGTTAGCGATCTTATACTAATATTGCCCCTTCTTTATGCTCTTGGCATGCTAGTAATTTACTTTAGGTGTCTTGGGTGCTGATTGAGCCTTCGAGCACTTGGCTACACCAGTTGTACACCTTTTAACATTTGGGCACCATTGTACTCTGATTTTTTAAGCAGTCTAGTTATATGCTTTATGTCGTGATAGTTTTTCTTTTGATGGTACAGTTGCATGTTTTACACAATATTCATATCATTGTGAACCTTTGTTGGATTCATATTTGTATATTGATACTTTTGTTTGATTCTGGCTTTCTCCTTCATAATTGTGTGTTCTTATAGAGGATGGTCATGACAGAGTTTATTGAGGGGGTACTTTCTGTCCTTATCCTTACTTATTTTAGCACTAATGAAGAAACTATCACTTTTAGACATGTCTATCGACCCATTTATTTTGTGGTAGGAATCCTTACCATTTTAGTTGTTCTTAATTTATGCCCTTCTTAGAGGAAGGTGAGTTGCACCCATACAGATGTTCCCATGTTAGTCACACGCATAGTGCCTGCTCTTTCATTCTTGAAGAGGTTGGTGCCTGTGGGCTAGATTGTCCAATATATCTGTTGAACTCACTTTTGTTGAGGTCTAGTCTCTCTTCCTTAGGAGCCTAGAATCTAGTCATAGGAATTTCTATTGACTATCCTAGAAGACTAGTGATGGAACCCTACTTATTAGAAATTACAAACACTTCTTTACTCTCCTTGAAGTTCCACTTGTTTAGTTCTAACCTCTAGAACTTAGTTGGATGGAGGCAAACATGAGGGAGCTCAAAAGGGTTTTCATAGGATTGTTTGTCCTTAGGATTGACCCTGGGTGGTGTGGCCTTGGTCAGTCTTGTGGGAATAAACCTTATGTGATTTGGTTGAGTATTAAGCGAGAAATTAGGGTTTGAGTGCGAACGTTTCACAATTTATACCAGTTGGGGACAAAGATGGTGGACCATTGGATCAGATTGACGACTGGGATTGCGCCGTACGGGACGAGAATAAATAAAGCATGGGTCGTGTGGCAGCTGCTGCGGAAGGCAGCGTCAAATAGGAGTGCACCAAGTGGGCTTTCAGAGCCGTTGTAGGTTGAGTCAGCTCCACATGGAAAAGTAGAAAAATAGGGTATTTTTGATTTATTTAAATACTAAAACTTTAAAAATTCATAACTTCAAAAATCATAAAATAAAATGAAAAAATCTTTTTGCTTAGTGAATAAAGGAGAAAATTATGGACAAAAAATTAAAATTATTTTTCATATATTTTATTATTACTTAATTAAAAACTTCAATTTAGTATTTTAATTATATTTAATTAAATATTAATCATCTTAGTTAGGAGTTTAGAGGGCTTGTTTTATATTGGATATGTATGTTCTTTGTCTTTTCTAAAGTTAAAGAGCGCATCTAGCCCTAAATGACCTAATTTTTAAGTCTAGTTGCCTATTTTTGCTGAAAATAATTATATAAATTAAAATAAAGATCATAAAAATATGAGATCTATTTTGGTAGGTTCCCTGTGGTCGGAGGACTCTAGGAAAAAATAAAAATGAGTTTGAATAATTATGTACATTATTATAGCTAATTAAGTTATTAAGATTCATAAAAATTTAAATAAATATTTTATAATCCAAAATAAAAGAAAAATTGTTCCACACTGTAAATAATGACCATTTTAACCTTCTGTAAAAACTTGAAACCCATTTGAAATATATTTCACATTAAAGTCTATTTTTTAAGTAAACTGGTATTATTGCATTAAAATAATTATAATAAATAAAATATAATTAGGAAATTTATGAAAATAGTTTTAAATGTTTCTTTGTGATTAGGGGAATCTAAGAAAATTAAAATTGATATTAAAATAAATAGTTCTTTCTTAAGCTACCTTTTAAATTAAAAGTAATTAATAAAATTGAAAATTGCAAAAATATAAAAATGCACCAAAGTGCTCCTAATTGTTCCCTGATCATTTTGGATGCTTTAAAATTATTTTGCTAATTTTTCTAATGTAGTTATGTATTTTTAAATGCTAAAAATATATTTTTCTCAGTTTTCCATTAAAAAAAATTATACTAAATAAAATAAAAATCATAAAATTGAAAAGTTTGTTTCTCTATGTTCTCTAGACTAAGATAGATTTAATAAAAATATAAAATTTATTTTTTGAAATTACTTTGTATTTTCTATTTAATTAAAACCTAAAATCAATAAGTAATTATAATAACTAAAATATAATTTTAAAAAATAATG
Source organism: Papilionanthe hookeriana x Papilionanthe teres (assembly GCA_022702705.1). NCBI lineage: Eukaryota > Viridiplantae > Streptophyta > Magnoliopsida > Asparagales > Orchidaceae > Papilionanthe > Papilionanthe hookeriana x Papilionanthe teres. Next base: position 20,268,019 of record CM040424.1, on the reverse strand, counting down.
AAATTTAGTTAAAGTGGTTCTCTGACTTAGGCGAACCACCAAAAATTTTCCCATGAGCAGAAACTTTGCTTTGAGTAATTAAACGAAACATTGAAAATCTTTTTTTGGATAAAATAATTATTAAAAATTAAATACAAATTAGAAAATCATAATTTATCCTCTGTTATGTTAATTGACCATTGAGTAGGGTAACTGTGAAATTTCAAAGTCATTTGTGTTTTATTTGATGAATTATGAAGTGGAGAGCCTTAGGGGAAAAATGGTAATTTTAGGATTTTGATAACCTAATTAAATTTTTAGGTTGAGCAAATGTGTAATTTTGATCATGACAAACTCCTTTGGATTTTTGATACATAATGGGTTAACCGGTAGAAACCAACTTGTCCTTCTTTTCACAATATGGGTAAAGATGTACTTAATAAATTGTTGAGTTTTCGAAGTTATCTGGATTGGATGACACTAAGGTAGTGTGCTTAAGAAAGGAAGATAATAACTTACTTATTTGAAGCCCCTAATTAGCGATTAGAAGATAAAGTGTGATCCTTTAATGAGAATTGAATATCATTTAACTTAACATTTTGATTACTGTAAATCTACCCTGAAGATTGGATCTAAGAGCTTAGTAGTGAGTATGTCTGATTTAAATTTGTTTAATGAGAATTAAAAAAGAAAAACATGATCAGTTAATGAATATCTTTAAACACTATGAGCCCAATTTTAACCTTGGTTATAAAATTCTTAATGACTTTTGTTTGCCCTTAAGGGCATCCACTCACATAATCCTTAAATAAAATATCAAGTGAATATTTATGTACCTTGCTCATGGGTTAATCAAAATATTAAGGTTCATTTAGCACAAGTTACAACATTATCACTAAAAATTAATTGCGGATGAATGATTTATCAAGATAATAGGTTCAGAACTACTTGAAACAATTCAAAGGGTTTTAAGAGTTGTTCAGGGTTATTCTTCGAGCACTTTATGATCTTTTGGGTGTTATGAAGGAAAATTGAACCTATTACGCTTTGATGAAGAAAATCATCCTTGAAATCTTTAGGGACCCACCAAGTTATGCTCTAGGACCCGCTAATTCACCTAAATCAATAGAAATGACCTAAACTACTTATCCTACTTTCATGACCCAATGCTTAAGGACTTGAGTCTTCTCTATGGTATTTAAGTCCTCGTGAGTAATTGGCTTCTGTAAATCTGAGGTATAGGTGGCGATGAAGATGAAAATAATGCTTATATGTGCTTAAACGAGGGATACGATATGATGTGGGAATTTTAGAATGGTATCTCCTACCTCGAGGACCCTTAATAAGGGAGAGGAAATGACCGATGATACTATTCACTGACTCTTGGTGGGATTGTTGGCCTCGATACTCTTGACTTGTTAGTAGTCCTAGCGCGATTTGAGAAACTAACCTGTGGACTACACACTTTATAAAATTTTAAAAAATTTCTTTTGCCAGTTAAAACAAACTCTGCATGAAAACTTTCAAATGAAAATTAAAGAATTTTTTAAAAAAAATTATAAGGGTTCAAGGTTAGTCACTTGGATTGAGGTTAGGACTGCCCTCTATAGGTTGTCGGGTTTGCAACTCTTACCCAAGAGCGGGAAGCACACAGTTCAGCTCTGGGGCCCCACATTTACTGATGTCTTATACTTAGTCATGGTTTTTCATTCATGACTATGGGTTTTCTTTTTCATATTTCTTGTGATGTAGTTTTCTATTTTTCATGTACTAGATTCTCCTTACTCTGCTTACTTTCTTATCTTGCAATTTACTTAAATTTCCTACAAATCATATTTTGCTTTATGGACTAACCATGAAGCTGTAGCAGAAGTCTAGGTAAGTATTTACAGTATATTTACAACAATTTATTTTACTGCATTTTACTTTTCAGTACATTTTCATTTACCTACAGTTTACTTTATTGTGCACGCATGTAGGACAAATCAAACGAAACAAATATATGTTTTCAAATATAAAAATACACTTTTAAACCTAGTGAACGCCGTTAAATCACTCATTTTGGATTATGGGAATCCCTTGAATGAGGTATCCTACGGTTACTAAAGAGATTTCCCTAGTTTAAATGAGTGTAACAGCTTGTTTAGGCTCAGTCAATCTAAAAGAAAATATTGGTGCCGGAATAAGGTAGCCGTGGGATCCTAACTGGTGTCACTTTAATTAAATTAAAATTTTCTCAAATGAAACCAAAACCAAGAAAGAAAAAACAACGATACCATAACAACAACGACAACCAAAACTAAAATGTTAAAATAAACATGGTAAAACCTTATGAACATTGGAATTTAGGATTGCTACTTTAATGTGGAGCTTGGAGCATGCACCGTGGGTAATACGACAAGGACCCGCAGAAAGACTTATTCAAGAGAGCAGGTGGATCTACAATTGCAATACTTTCATTATAAATAAGCAACAAGCCGTAGAACTTCGAGGTTGTCTACCTAGTGCAACATAAATCCTCAACTTATCTTTAGGATCCTGCATAGTCATGCTGAGCACTATAAGCCCTAACTAGTCTAGGATTCTAAGGTCATCGTTCGATATGACATAAATCCTCATATCTTTCATGCTATTTGTATGATCGGTATCGTACGAACGTAAGCCCTAATTTATAAAATTGGCAGGATGAAACATCAAATAATCTCTCTTTTAAATTGAAGTCAAACCATAGGATAGTTTGGGAAGTCATGAGAGGTTCTTTTCAGAATTCGTGAGATCCCCTACCTTTCTTCCTTTGCATTCCATAATAACCATTCCAATTTGATCCTTTCCCATTTGAATTTCCTAAGTCCAACCTTAAGAACCCTAAATTTTAAAATTCATGAAGACAATAGCTTTGATATAAATCAAGAGCTTTCTTAGGTGACTTTGGTTATCTAAGATGTAATTAACTATAGGGGCTTGCATTTATAGAAAAATTGAAGGAACCAGCTTAATATAAACCCTACCAAATCTTTTATATTAGATAGGGAATGTAACGTTAAACATATAAGGTTTTTGCAGACTAAAACAAATGTCATAACTTCCATAGTTTATTTAATCAGACCTCATTATCAAGCAATGTGTCCATTATTCGGGGTAGATGCATGATTTGTAATGTAGTGCTTGTTATTTAAACTAGAATATATGAGATCAGTTTGATCTCGTATTATTCAAAATTAAAATACTAATTCTCAAATATATATATATATATATATATATATATATATATATATATATATATATATATATATATATATATATATCTGTGTGTGTGTGTGTGTTTGTGTGTGTGTGTCTATAATTAAAAGCGGGCAAAGTGATTCCTTCTCTGGAGACCAATAAATTCTAAATTAACGAGCGACAACTTCTGGTCACTCCACTAGGAACTAGTTTTTCTCTTCATTGTGATCAGGAAGTTTTGTCTTCAAACATTGGTAATGCGTCCATGTCCTTCACGGTCGAGATTACTCTTTTTTTTTTTACATGATTTGCCCATTTCTTTCTTGGGGAAGTATGATTGACTCATTTCAATTTCATGATTGTCTATTTAACCATTCTTAAACAAAGGTGTTCAAGAATATCTATGTATTTTTCTTTTTGTGCGGGATCAGACTTTAAATAGGTGTGTCATACAAAAAACACTTTTCACACAAAATAGTTTTTACGACACTACAATTTTCGAATTCTAAGTCTAAATACTTTAACTAAAATCCTCCTAAAAGTTAAGATCAATCGTTGCGATCCCCGACAACGGTGCCAAAAACTTGGTCCCCGATTATAATATACCCGAGTTTAATCCTTTAATTTTCTTGTTTAAATTACTTCCTTTACAACGGTGCCAAAAACTTGACTCCAAAGCAAAGTAAGATTTCAATTATGTCTTTACATAGTAGGGATTTTACATAAGTATATGTATCGTTATCAAGTAATATAGAGCTTTCTGATTAAGCCCTGAATATCGATCCCATGGAGACCACGGTAAATCAGAGCGGCTTTCAAGAGAAATTTTAGTCTACAATAACACACCATAACTTGGAAGGTCAATAAAGGTTTGGTTTTAATTAAACCCTACAATTATTTCTACAATACTACTTCTAAACTAAAATACTTAGTTAAAATCAGAAAGTGGGGTTTATATATATTAAAAGTACTCTTCTTTATGCAGTGAATGTGTAAAAGTAAAACAATTAGTGAGAGAGATTCTGACAAATAGGAGCAATTATATTCTTTACCCTTACTTAGTTCTATAAAGAATATACGTTAATCTGATGCTTTATAATCTTGAAGATGGGTTAGGTAGGGAAGATACTAGCTCTCACTTTAGAGTTCCCTCTTCTCCCTCCACTTAGGGGCTTACATATTAAAACATCAAACCAATTCGAGGGCTTTATCCTGTAACTCTAAAGTCTTCAAATTTTACACCCATTAAAGTGTATCTCCCTCTTTATTTGCACTCAATTATATGGACTACATTCTCACCCATATAATCTCATGTAATACATGTTCTCACAAAAGATTTTAGCATGCAAGTTGATCAAGTTTACATGTAAATGAAGAAAAAAGTAAAATTATCACAATATATTCTCACTCTACTCAATTCTATATCCTACACATGCATACTAATTCATTCTAAGAGGGAAGAGTAAAGAAAACTACTCAATACACATGGAGAAACAACAAGAACTTTTCATTGAACAAGACTTTGAGACAACACAAACAAAGTACTAGATTCAAATTAAAATATAATGAAAATATTTATCTTTGATGGAAATCAAACTCTCCACGTATAGTAAAAGAAATCTCCTTACAATCCCCTCCAAGAACAAAGTGAAAAGAAAAGAAGAAATCTCTCACTCTCTCTCTTTCTCTCTCACCATGTCACACCACTTGGGGCTCAAGCCCAAGTGATCTTCTTCTTCTCCAAACGTTCTTCTCCTCTTCTAATACTTCCTCTCCCTTCTCTAAATCTTCTTCTTCAAGAGTTCCTATGCCCTAATTATAATTTCCCAAGAGATGCTTAAGTGTCTCTTCAAAAGGAGTCCACATTCAATGAATCTTCAAAAGGGTGACTTAAGTGCCTCTTCACTCCAAGAGACACATATCTTTAACAATAACTCCTTCTAACCACCCTAAATCCTTCTAGAAATTCCATTTTATGATTTCCAACGAATTCCCCAAGAGACACACTTCGCAACTCTTGAAAATCGTTCAAATATGACATTTCTTCTAAAAGTTATGGAAAAAACCATCACTGGCGGCTATGTGCCGATTTCTAGCAGTTAAGCTCCACTGTCTGGTGGCTATGGGCCAACTAGTGGAGGTTAGGTGCCAGGCACAGGTACATAAGTGTCCATTTTGACCCGTTTTGCTTCGGTATGCTCCAGTTTGACCCGTTTTGCTCCGGTAAGCTCCATTTTCCTCCATTTTTGTTCCTTTTGCTCCAATCACTCTAAATTCTTCAATTTGATGTATCTACAACAAAAATTACAAGAAAATATCTTTAAAATGCAATGTCATTATAAAATTTAGCTTAAAAAGTTGTACATTTTTAGGTGGATCAAAATCCTCCAAACTTAAACATTGCTTGTCCTCAAGTAATACTACATTTTTAAAATAATATTTGTAGATTAGAGTTAATGGGTCATCCTTTAGATTTTCCAACAATTTGTTCTTAAAATATGATAGTTCAACTTAGAAGAACTTCTAGTGAATTAGACTAGCCCAGGGTCTAAAATATTTATCATCAAACTTGGGAATTTGTTTTCCTATCTAATTCAGAAAAATATGCAGATTTTTCAAACTTCAGATCCTATGAACTTTACTTTCTAGACTTAAGAACTCTCTTAAAAATAATTTAACTAATATAAGTATAAAAAACAAGCTTAGGATTGTTCTAAGTTCCTTACTCTAGAAAGACTCAAGTGAAACCAATTTTTGATTAGTACCTCTCCTCAAGCTTCTCCTCACAATTTTTTTGTTTTTTTTTTGAGTGAGGATTACTATATCTAGAGAAGTCCTTAAATAATTTTGAATTCCACTATCCTCCTCTAAAGTTAAAACTTATTACTTTCCTTTACTTGAAGAGATGTATAATTTTTTTAAATAATTTTTAAAGGAGCCTTAAATGTTTGAAAATAAAAATTCTAAGAATCCTTAATTTTCCAAAAATATATTTCTTCCTACTAAAGATAGTATTCATTTTCCCATATTCTCCACTAAATATCCTTAACTCTAGGTTTACCCTTTTCACTAAAAATATCAACAAGTTTTTCTACTCAATTTATATACATAAAATTCTAACATTCTTAATATGACTCCACAAAACAAAAATCATTAGAAATAAAATACTAATTTATTTGTAGTATTTTTGAAAACAAGTAAGGTTGAAATTTGAAATCTTTTTCTCCCCCCCCTCCCAAACTTAAGCTCAAACGTGTGTAACAATGAAGTACAAAAATATGCGACAAGGAAAGATCACTTTTACAATTTACTACACATCCTACAAAAATATCAACACAAAGCACTTAGTAGAATATTGCAGTAGAAAGTAATCTAGCATAAACATGCTTGACATAACACCATAAAGGAATTTTAAATTATAGAATAGGTACAAACTGAAGATTAAACAAGAACACATTTTAAACTTATATAAAGGAATTGCAGGATGCTAACAATTTTAAAATATTAAGATAAGTTTTTTTGTCTCCAATGACTCATTCAACTTGACTCACAAACATAGACACACAAACTCCAATACATAGGCTCACAGATTTCATAAACAAACAACAACTGAGGTTAATTTGATCTCCCTTCTACTCACATTTCCCCTCCTTACTTTCAATTTCTAACGGAAGAAATTACACTAATAACGTGGGTGTATTATAAAATTTTTTATATGGTTATCATCCTTAGATCAGAATTCCCCTATTATAAAAACTCATGTGTTTCCAATTTTAGGTTTACTCTAAGTCTAAGGTATACACAATCTGGTAAATAAAACTAGTGCAGTTCATCCAGATGTTGTTGACTAAGTAAGTTCATGGCCTTAATTAGTAAATAAAAAGTCAGAAAAGGAAGTAATAGAGTTGACATGGAGTGGTCCAAGTCTAAACTCTTCATGCTTTAAGGTAATACTCAACTCTGGTTGAGAACTAAGTCATAACTGACTCGTCAGCCTGCTACTACCAGAAGTTATATACAAATTTTGTCAAGACAAAGGCATAACCTCACAACATTAACCCAAACCACTCTTACACATCAAAAAAGGATCAAAGTCCAACATCTCACTATTATCCAATTTAAAATAACAACAATCACACTAAACAAATAACAAAGATAACCATGGGTTGACTCTCACAAAGCGCTTGGTCTAACATCGATACCCCGATGTATCCAATGTTTACTATGGTTGCCCTAGTTTCAGAATCTCATTCATTTTGTTTGTATACCAAGGAATATGCAATTCAGTGATTTTGAATAACACTTTCTTAGGAGATCTTTTACTGATTTCATCATTTAATTCAGGTTCTTCTTGTGATTGAGTCGAATCCAAAGATATAAAGACTGGTCGTGTAGATGAATTCCCTAAGTAGGTAGGCTTTAAAATTGTAAGGGGTGCATGATATTTTTCAACAGATGGAATTAAAATTTTTCTATTTTTGGTAACTTCCATCATTTTACACTTCTCCTGAACATACATACAGTCTTCTTTAAATAACATTTTCAACTGATCATGAAAATTCATTTCGATCTCATCTATTAACTTACTCTCAAAACTCTCTTGGAAATGGTCTTTAGTTTAATAATCTATTTCATCCATCTAAAAATAATCATCATCTTTTCTTTCAGTTGGATATTTCATTGTCTTTAATACATTAAAAGTTACTTCCTGGTCATTAATATTCATAGTCAACTCTCCCTTTTGCACATCTATTATAGCTTATCCAGTAACAAGGAAAAGTCTTCCCAAAATAATTGGATTATCTTTATCGTCCTCCGTATCTAATACAATAAAGTCCAAAGAAAAGATAAATTTATCCACTTTAACAAGCACATCTTCTATAACCCATTTTGAATAAATGATAGATCGATCAACTAACAGAAGGGCTACGTAGTCAGAGAAATATTACCTAAACCTAACCTTTTAAATATAGATAGAGGCATCACATTAATGCTCACTCCTAAATCACGTAAAGTTTTTCCACATAATTTTTCTCTAATTGTAAAAAAAATTGTAAAGCTACAAGGATCTTTAAGTTTCTGAGGAAGATTTTTAGCGCTGCGCTCCTCACTTAGTGCAACTGTCTCTTAATCCCCAAGTTTCCTTCTCTTATTTAACATCTCCTTCATAAACTTTGCATAACTTGGCATCTGTTCCAAAGCTTCAGCAAAAGGAATATTTATCGTTAATTTCTTAAGTACTTTCATGAATTTTGAAAATTATTTATCCAACTCATGCTGTCTAAGTCTTTGAGGAAATGGAGGTGGTGGTCTTTGTCGGCATATTTTTAGGTTGTGAGTTTAATTTTTTTTAAAAAAGGGGTTGCCTACAGAAATTGTCGGCGAATTTTAAATTTTAAATTTAATTTAAATATATATAATTTAGAAAACAGCGTTTGATTTTAAAAATAATTTTTTTTGAGTTTGAAAATCTTAAGATGTAAAATCAAACTGATCCCACATCCCAAATAGTTTATATAAACGAGCACCACATCACAAACCGTGTATCTATCCCGAAGAATAGACACACTGCTTGATGATGGGACTCGGTTAAATAAACTAGAAGATTTGCGACATCCGTTTGATCTGTGAACCAATTTTATAAGCCGACAGGTTCCCCTGCTTAATATAAAGGAATTAAACAGGGTTTATATTACCTGGGTTCTTAAAGTTCCCTATAAGGGCAAACCCCTATAGTTAATTACATCCTAAATGACGGGAATCATTTAAGAAAACTCTCGATAATGATCAGTGGTTTTGCTCTCAAGAATTTCAAAGTTTAAGGTTTTCAAAGGATTGAATTTTGGAGTTTCAATAGGGAATGGATCGAGTTTGGAACAGTTTAATTTAAGAGTCCAATAGGAGAGAAGTAGGAGAAGCTGAGGATCCAAGAAGAATTTTGGCAACTTCCCAAACTATCCTATTGTTTGGCTTCAATTTGGGAGTTTACTTAATGTTTCATCCTGCCTATTTTAATTAATTAAGACTTATATTCGTATGACACAATCATACAAACAGCCTTGAAGATGTGAGGGCTTATGTCGTACCAAACGACTACCTCGGAGTCCTAAGACCGGCTAGGGCTTAATTTGCATAAGACAATTTTGCAATTGCCTAACAAAGAGTTAAGGATTTATGTTGCACTAGGAAAACCACCTTGAAGTCTTATGGCTTTGTTATTTAATTTCTAAGAAAGGTTTAGCTGATGTAGATCCGTGTTTTGCTGACGACGATGGCCGTGCTGCCCACTATGCTCCAAGCTCTTTGTTGTCGCAGAGGTTTAGTTTTAGAAGGTGAAAAATCACGAGATGCGAGAAGTGTTTTGGTTTATAAAAATTTTAAAATTCAAGTGTTTTTTAATGTTTTAATTAAAACAAATCTTAAAGTTGATTATAACAACACCGGTTAAGATCCCACAGTTCCAACCTTCCGGCATCATTATTTTTATCGGATTCACTTAGTCCAGATGAATTTGCTAAACTCCACTGAATGAGTTCCACACTTTCATTTAGACCGTGGGAAATCCCGTTAGCAACACGTGGGTTACATCATCCGAGGTATTCCCGATCATCCAACGAGACGTTTTAATTTAGTTGTAGTTGTAGTTTTATTGTTCTGTTTGTGATTAAATTTTGAATTGTCTTATTTTTTGAATGTTGTGGCGGTGAATTTTATCTTGTGTTGATTTTAATTTAGTTTTGGGTTTCAGTTTTGTGGCTATCCTAAATGTTTCAGTTTTCATGCAACAATCTTATTTATTATGCAAGAAAAGTAAAACGCAGTGTAGGTAAATAAATTGCAATAAGGTAAATTACAATAAAGTAAAAGCGTACCTGGAGGGTCTTTTCATCATTCCCAGCTGAAACTTTAGTATTGCATTGTATATATGTGTTTATAATTTTGCAGAAATTAAAGCATGCCGGAAAATAGGAAGAAGTAGAACTAACAAGAAGTAACTACTCAATCCAATGATGTCTATGCGAATTTTTATGTTGTGTTTCAATGAACTTTGTCAATTTAATTGAGGATGGTTTCGTTAAGCAGACATATTAAGTTTAATAGACCTCAGAGGTATCCAAACAGTCAAAGAAGGATGCAGGTCCATGCTTCCCTCTCATATCCTAATGAAAAGTCTCGGGCTCATTTAGACTTATTATGTTGCTTAACAATTCACCCTACCTATACCCTTATGTTTAATGAACACTGTTGTTCGGGGTAGGTTAGGGCAGATGGGTTTAGGTGTGGTTTGGGTTTGTATTTGGTGGTAACTGGTAGTTTGATTTGGACTTATGGGAGTGCTGTGAAGATTTGTTTGAGTTTATGTTTTAGATTTGGTTTTGGTTTTGGTTTGGTTTGAGTTTGATTTTTGTTTTGGTTTGAGTTTTGGTTTTGGTTTGGTTTGAGTTTGATTTTGGTTTTGGTTTGTGCTGGGATTTGAAACTAGGGATTTTGAGTTTGGAATATGAATTGGAAGGTTATGTGGACATTCGGTAAAAATTTGGATTACTCAATGCATTCACTAAGCATAAGGGTATTCTTGTTATGTTTTCTACACCAAGTTGTGATTTCCTAGGGGTCTTTATAAAGGGGAAAATAGGTCATGCCTTAGAGAGGCCTATCATAGGTTTGATTGTTATCGTGTTGGTATCGTATTATGGTCGGGATTGTTGTTGTGTGTTGTGATTATTGTTTGTGTTGGGATTGTAGTTATGATTATATGTGATTGTTATTTATATGTTATTATCGTATTATATTGTTATTGTTTATGTTGTTCTGTGTTATCATTGTTGTATGTTGTATGTTATTGTTTTATTTTGTTTATGTGTTATATTATTATTGTATGTTATTTTATTCTTATATTAATGTTATTTTATATGATGTTATGCTATTATTATTTTTATTATGTGTTTTTTTAAACATATTATCTTTTATTTGTAATTAAAATTATTATTCATCTTTATTATTTATTTAATTTATTATCTTTATTTAATTCATTATGATTTGTTTACTTTATCATCGTTTATTTGTTTTTTTTTTGTTTTATTTAACTAATTGGTTGTTATTTATTTGTTTTATTTAATTAATTGTTATTTATTTAATTAATTTATTTTATTTTACTTTAACTTAATATTTATTTATTTAAATTATTATCTTTAATTTTATTTTAATTTATTTTTTTATTTAATTTAATTTTAATTTAATTTAATTAATTGTTATTTATAATTATTATTAATTTAATTTAATTTATTTATTTAATTTAAAGTAAAGTATTATTGTTTAATTTAATAAAATTTAATTTAATTTGTTTTATTTTATTTAATTTAATTTAAATTACTCTTTATTTACATTATTATTTAATTTAATTTAATTTATTTAATTTATTTAGTTTAATTTAATTTATTGTTTATTTACATTATTATTTAATTTATTTAATTTGTTTATTTAATTTATTTAATTTAATTTAATTTATATTATTATTTAATTTAATTTAATTTAATATGATTTGATTAATTTATTTAATTTAATTTAATTTAATTTATTATTATTTACAATTATTATTTAACTTTAATTTAATATTCTGGTTTTCATTAATTTATTTAACTTAATTTAATTTAATTTTAAATTATTATGTATTTACATTATCATTTAATTTAATATAATTTTGATTTATTTAATTTAATTAATTTATTTAATTTAATTTAAACTATTATTTATTTAATTGTTTTTGTTTTACTTAATTAATTATTATTTAATTTAATTTATTTAATTTAATTATTATTTAATTTAATTTATTTAATTTAATTACTATTTAATTTTTTAAATTTAATTCATTATTCATTTATATTATTTAAATTATTTTCAATTTATATATATGTATTATTTATTTTTATTATCCCTTATAAGTTTATTTTAATTAATTATATGTACATTTTTATTACTTAAATATTATTGATTTAATATTATTAATTTATGTCATTAATTTACATTAATTATTATTATCATTTTTATTATTATTTATTTATTTATAAGACTTTTCATTTTCTCTCTCTTAAATTATTCTTTTCTTTATTTATCGTTATGATCATTTATATTAAGTTATTATTTTTTAAAATTATTATTTACATGTGTATATACTAAAAAAAAACACTTTTATTTACTTCCTTTATTTTCATTATTTATCTTACTTATTAATTTACATATATATATTATTATTCATTTATTTATATTCTAGTAGTTATATTATTTTAAAGTTAGTGTAGTTATTCTTATTTAAAATTTAGTATGGTTATATTTTATTTTACATTTAGTATAGTTATATTTTATGTTTTAATGTTTTTTAGGTATTTAAAATTTTAGTATAGTTATTTTATTGAAATTTAGTAAGGTTATTTAAATTCACAAATATTTTATCACTTATGTTTTTTTTTTTTTACATTTGTTATTTATTATTTATTTACTTTATTATAAACATTATTCATTTAGTGTATATAATATATTTAACATTAGTTTATATATTATTTAGTATATATAGTTTATTTACATTTATTTATATTATTAAGTTACATATGTATAATTTACATAGTGTATGTTATATATTATTTTAGATTTTTATTTCATTTTCTTCTTTTTATTATTATTATTATTTTTTTTTATTTCCTCTTTATGTTTATTTTCTTTTAACTTTATTTCCTTTATGTTGTATTAAAAATTTTAAAATTCATTTTTTTTAAGGTAATAAAAACTAGGTGAAAAGATTAGGTGGTATTTTTGTAAATAGTGAAACTAATGAGCCTAAATAATTACATATCTTTGCATAAAAAGGAAATCCTAAGCCTATGCATGAATAAAATGAAGATTTGTAAAAGAAATAATCTACACACGATTTTTTGTTTTTTTTTTTAGATAGCTTGTATGAAAAGAAAATCCCTAAGGCTAAGCATGGAAGAGTTTAACACATAATTCATTGTAAACCTATGTAGAGGAAGAGGAGCTTTAAAGAAAATACATGTATATGTGGGGTCTTAGGCTAAGCATGAGAGGGGTGAAACATTTCTTTGAAGCTTAAATATTCATAAGATAAAAGAGAGGGGGAAGAAGCTTACCTTGCTTTGGAGGAGTTGATGGAAGAACCCTTGAAGAAGCCTTGTTGAAGCTCACGGATAGAAGGGGATTTGGGTGGGTGTGGGTTTGCTTGGAAGAAGGAAAGGAGGAGGAGAGGCTCACGGCTAGGAGGTTGGGAGAGAGTGGGATGGTGAAGTAAGTGTGTGTAAGAGAGTGTGTAAGTGAGATTATGAGAGGGATTTTTGTGGGAAGAGGCTCACGGTTTTGGAGTCAAAGGGGGAGTAATGGAGAGATGAGGTGGAGGTGTGGTGAGGGTAAGGAGGAGATGAGGTGGGTAGGGTGAGGTGGCGGGTAGGGTGAGGGAGAGGTGAGGGAGAGGTGAGGGGAGAGGCATGGAAAGATCTATAGATATATATATATATATATATATATATATATATATAATAAAAAATATAATAAATAAATGATATATATATATATATATATATATATATATATATATATATATATATATATATATATATATATATTGATTTTAGGGCTGCCATGAGATTAATTTGATTAATTTTGGTTTAATTTAGGTTGATTTGAATTATTAGTTCAATTAGGTTCATTTAGGTTTGGGCTAACTTAACTTGGGTTTGAGTGAGAATGAGGTCTAGGTGCCTTGATAAATATTGTCCACATAATTATAATGAAGATCTTTCATGAAGACACAAAGTGGTTTTGAGCTCATTTGGAGGTTCAATTTGGTATGGATTGGATTTTTGATTATTTTGGACCATGTTGGGTTCGGGTCAAGTTATCTTGAGTCTGAGTGGGAATGGGGTTCAGAGGTCTTCAACAATAATGTAGATATGGTTGTCTAGACGAATTTTCATGAAGACATAAAATGGTTTTGACAAGGGTTAGAGGGTCAATTTGGTGGATCTAGAACATGTGTTCAGGTTGGGTCAAAATTGGGGTTTCATTGGTCCAAAATGGATTTGGGTAAGACCTGAACTCAAATTATGGGCAATTGATGATCCAATTCAGTTTAAGGAGGTTTATGAAAGAGTTTGTAATTGAAATTTTGGAGGAATTGATTGACATTGGGTCACTTTAGGAGTTTTGGGTTATTTAGGCAAAATTGGGGATTTTGGATTTCAAGTGGAATTGGATTCAAATGTGGGTCACATTGGACTTGAATTTGGTCTAGATTGATATTGGAGATGTTAAATTTTTGTTTGGAATTGAATTTGATGAAAATTGGGGTCAATTGGGTCAAGATTGGGTTTGGTTTAGGCACCTTTAGGTTAAATGGGCCAAGTTGGGATTTTGGATTGAAAGTGTATTAATTTGGCAAATTTGAACCCATAGTGTAGTTGAACAAAATGAAATTGGGGATTTTTAGGATTTTATGGAATTTTTTGAGAAATTTTTGGAATTTTTGGATTTTTGGGCAAAAAGGGTATTTTGGGTATTTTGAGGGTATTGGGGGGTAATTTTGGAAATTTTGAAATTTTTGGTCATGAATGGTCAATTTGAGTGGCAAGGAATATCTTGGAATGATTTTTGGAAAATGTTGGTGAATATGAAGAATTTTGGGTAATTTAGGGCATTTTGGGAGGTCAGGGGCCAAATTTTTGAAATTTTGGAAAATTGAAGCTTGGCTTCAAGGTGAGCAGGATGTAATGACCAAGGGTCAGTTACATTTGGTCCTCTATGTGTTGGTCCCTACCACTTAGTCATAGACTTAGGGCTGGGCTATCCACATGAGTTTCAAAAGAGTTCAGGGTTGAAATTAGAATGTGCAGTGTGTGTACGTTGTGAATGTGAAGTGTATGAGTGGTGATCTCCAGACCTCCCTCAGGGCATATCCTAAGGTCTGACCACCTATAGGAGACTTCCCCTAGGATTCCTTATGCTTGCTTTTTTCCTACCAAAAGGTGGAGGTTAGGCCTTAAGCATATGAAAACCCCCTAGTGAAGCAAGAAGAGTTTTGAATTTCTACGGGAAGGGTTCCATGACTAGTCCTCTAAGAAAGTCACCAGGAGAGTGCTATGGCTAGACCCTAGGCTATTCTAAAGAGAGACTAGACCTCAACCAAAAGTGAGGTCAACAGTCTTTCTAAATTGATTTTAGTTGGAGATATTAATTTTTCTAGATCCTTAAAATCATGTTCTTTAGGGCTTTTAGTTTGTTTTGTTTCTCTCACAACTACTTTCTCTTTTCTAACCATATCCTCTATCTCTCTTCCACTCGTTAATCAGACAGCTTCTACTTGTTCATTAGTGTTCTCTTTAGGGTTGATCTCAACGTTGCTAGGAAGTCTTCCTTGGGCTCTATTGTTAAGTGAGTTATAAATTTGTCCCAGTTGATTTTCTATGTTTCTAATTGCAGCATTTTGACATTGCAACTGGCTTCCCATTTGCAATACCACTTCTTCTATAGACATCTTCTTATCCTCAAATTGTTGACATTGTTAGATTTCAGTAGATATGAAGGTCTATAGTTTGTGTTCCCCTGATTATTCCAACTTCCATTAGGATTTGCATTATTATTTTTCCATTGTTGGTTTCCACCCCCAGTAGTATGATTCCAGTTAAAATTAGGATGGTTCTTCCAACCTGGGTTGTAAAAGTTAGAATATGGGTTGTTTATGGTATTTAAAGTATCTTATGATAAGTTAGAATAAATCATATGCCCTAATGAAATTTCTTCACTTACTGAAGTAAATTGAGGCTGGTTCATTCCAAATTGGTCCAACTTCACTTGAGATGCAAGAATTGCAATCGCATCTGTATCATCAACACTAGCTACCTTTCTAAGATTTATCCTTGCAGAAGGCCATTAAAATTCATTTGTATCCATGTCTTCAATTAACTCATATGCTTAATCAAATGGTTTTGACATTAAGGAACCACCACCATCATCAATAATGGACCTAAGGGATCCTACTAGCCCATTGTAAGAAGTTTGAATGATAAACCAATCAGGCAGAGCATGGTGTGGACACTTTCTTAGGAGTTCCTTAAATCTTTCCAAGGCTTCATATATTGATTCCCCTTGATACTAAATAAATGAGATAATATTATTTTTAAGTTTAGCTGTCCATGAAGGTGGAAAAGTCTTAGTTAGGAAATTTTCAGTTAACTCCTCCCTATTTTTTATATAGCCAAATGCTAATGAGTATAACAACATTTTAGCCTAATCCCTTAGTGAGAAAGGAAAAATCTTTAGTCTAACAGCATCTTCTGACATATCGTTATAATGAAATGTAACACAAAGTTCTAGAAAACATGATAAGTGTAAATAGGGATCCTCTGAAGGAGTTCCCCCAAAACTGGTTGTTCTGCACCAGTTAGATCATCTCTGGATTTAGTTCAAATGAGTCAGCTTCTATGACAGGGATTTGTATACATGAATAAATTTCACCTATCATAGGATTTACTTAATCCCTCAATGATTTAAGATGATATTCCAAGTTATTATTTTAAATGTTTTCCATTTCTATTTCTAATTTTTAAAGTCCTTTTGTTTTTTGATTTTTTTTCTTTTTTTCTAACTCAGGATCATAAGGCACAAGTCCTGCAGATCCTCGAGTTCGCATACATAACACAACATACAATACATTAACAATTAAACAAAAAAAAATTTCAACACAAGAAAACATTTTCAAAAACACCTTATTTTTTTTACACAAATAGTTTTTTCACAACACTTTTTCATACAAAAAAAACTTTTCACACAAAACAGGTTTTACGAAACAATAATTTTCTAAGTCTAAGACTAAATACTTCAACTAAAATCCTCATAAAAGTCAAGATGAAATGTTGCGATCCCCGGCAACGACACGAAAAACTTGATCCCCGATTACAATATACAAGAGTTTAATCCTTTAATTTTCTTGTTTAAATTTCTTCCTTTACAACGGTGCCAAAAACTTGACTCCAAAGCAAAGTAAGATTTCAATTATGTCTTTAAATAGTAGATATTTTACGCAAGTATACGTATCGTTATCAAGTAATATAGATCCTTCTTATTAAGCGCTGAATATCAATCCCACGGAGATTGCGATAAATCACAGCGGCTTCCAAGAGAAATTCTAGTCTACAGTAACACGCCCTAGCTTGGAAGGTCGATAAAGGTTTAGTTTTAATTAAACCCTACAAATATTACTACAATACTACTTCTAAACTAAAATACTTAATTAAAATCAGAAAGTGGGGTTTATATATATTAAAAGTAATCTTCCTCATGCAATGAAATTAGTGACATGTGTAAAACTAAAACAAGTAGTGGGAGAGATTTCGACAAATAGGAGCAGTTATATTCTTTACCCTTACTTGGTTCTATAAAGAACATAAGTTAATTTGATGCTCTGAAATGTTGATGTCGGATACTAGATTTCACTTTAGAGTTCCCTCTTCTCCCTCCACCTGAGGGCTAACATCTCATATCAAAACTTAAAACATCAAACCAAATTAGGGGCTTTAGCCTGTCACACTAAAGTCCTCTAGTTTTACACCCATTAAAGTATATCTCCCTATTTATTTGCACTCAATTATATGGACTAAATTCTCACCCATATAATCTCATGTGATTCTTACCAATAGTTGACTGAGACAATACCGCATTGGTTCTTACATGTTCTCACAACAAATTTTAACATGTAAGTTGATCAAGTTTACATGTAAATGAAAAACAAAGTAAAATCATCACACTATATTCTCACTCAACTCAATTCTATATCCTACACATGCATACTAATCATTGTAATAGTGAAGTGTAAAGAAACTACTCACTACACATGGAGAAACAACACGAACTTTTCATTGAACAAGACTTTGAAACCATACAAAAAAGTACTAGATTCAAATCAAAATACAATGAAAATAATTATCTTTGATGGCAATCAAAATATCCTTGTATAGCAAAAGCAATCTCCTTACAATCCTCCCCAAGAACAAAGTGAAAAGAAAAGAAGAAATCTCTCACTCTCTCTCTATCTCTCTAACCTTGTCGGCCCACTTGGGGCTCACACCCAAGTGATCTTCGTCTTCTCCAAGCCTTCTTCTCCTCTTTTAATAGTTCCACTCCCTTCTCTAAATCTTCTTCTTCAAAAGTTTCCAAGCCCTAATTATAATTTCCCAAGAGATGCTTAAGTGCCACTTCAAAAAGAGTCCACATTCAATGAATTTTCCAAAGCGTGACTTAAGTTCCTCTTCACTTCAAAAGACACATCTCTTCAATAATAACTCCTTCTAACCCCCCCAATCCTTCTAGAAAGTTCATTTTATCATTTCCAATGAATTCCCTAAGAGACACACTTCGGAATGCTTCAAAAATCGTCCAAATCCGACGTTTCTTCTAGAAGTTATGGTAACAACTGTCACTGGCGGCTATGCGCCGATTTCTGGCAGTAAGGCACCATTGCCTGGTGGCTATGTGCCAACTGGTGGCGGTTAGGCACCAGAAACAGGTACATATGTGTTTGGTTCGACTTTTTTTGCTCTGGTATGCTCTGGTTCAACCCATTTTGCTCTGGTATGCTCTATTTTGGTCCATTTTTGTTCTTTTTGCTCCAATCACTCCAAATTCTTCAATTTGATGTACCTAAAACCAAAAACACAAGAAAAATACCTTTAAAGTGCAATATCATTATAAAATTTAGCATAAAAAGTAGTACATTTTTAGGTGGATCAGTGTGTTGGTGAATGAGTTCACCAAAGCGAGGTGTGCTGTTGAGCGGGTCCTGCACTGGGTCCTGAACTTCACCTTTACTTCGTGTATTGCGGGTTGCATTTGTTATTCGCAAGTTGAGTCGAGTCTACGCTTTCTTAACTTCAACTTAAATATGGAAATCATTTAAAAACTCATTAAGTTACCGATAAATAATAAAATTTGGAAAACACACCTTTAATTTGAAAATAAAATGAAATCGAATAATAAAAATGTACCTAGTTCACAGAATGACCTTCGTTGATTTGTAGATTTCACACTATAATTACAAGGTGTATGCCAATGCTAACCCATGAAGTTTTTGCCCACAGTCACAATGTCTTCCCCAACATTAACCTTGTTCTATGACTTACCTACTGGCTGGGAAGCTCGTCTCATGGCGCCTATGTTTAAGTTTGGATCTGGGTTCACTGAGTTTGAGGTGGTGCTCAACAAATCCTAGTTCCTCGTCGTGAAAGTTGCCGCTCCAGAGATTCAAGAGCCATCTCCTAAGTTTGACAAGAACTATTTTCAGGACTTCCCTTCCTTCAAGAAGGTGAAATTAACTGCCCTAGCTCCTGTCAAGTCTGTCATTTCAACATCTGCCAGATCTGTCGCACCTGTGCCGAGGAGAGTCGTCACGCCCGCCGCTGCTAAATTTTCCGTTAACGCTCCTATCGCTTCGTCGGCTAAAGGGAATGAGATTCTTTTTGAAAAAGATTCACTTGATTCATTTGCTATCTCACCATCTCTGTTCAAGTTTAGTTCTTCTTCGAAGGTTGCACCAATGAATAGTCCCAGAAAAGGAACTGCAATAGTAAGATTTTGAGGGCTGTCAAGGCCCAGGCTTCTATGTTAGATACAATTGAGGAGATTCCTCAGCCAGAGGAACTTTGTGTGCCTGAGACCTCTCCTCTCCTCCAAAGGAGTAGGTATCACCCATTGTTAGACACTAGCAGAGACAAGAGCCTCCATAGGATTGCTGCTACTCTACCGCCACATCATGATCATGGTGATGAGTGGAAGAGGCCCACTCCCATAACCCAAGTATGTATTGTATTTCAGAAAATAGCCATCAAGTAGGGATGTTCCATCACCAATTTACTTAAAAAGATGAGCAGCACAGTGTCGCCAAAATGAGACATTAGATTTTGAGGAAAGACAGACCTACTCGCCAATTACAGAGATCAGTTTAAGTATCACTAGTCTGTGTTCCCGCTAGACTCCATTTGTGAGGCTGTGTTGATACCGTTGCAACTATTGCGGATGATACCACTATCAACGTAAGACCTACGCAGTGTAGATCAGTCAAGTCCTGCTTGGGTCCCTGAGTACTGTCCGTTGTTATTTATGAGGAGTTATCAAAGAGGAATAAAGGGATAAGATCGCTTATTAATGTACATGGTTTACACTTTAGGGATATCACTTCTTCCTGGCATGTTGATGTCACCACTAGGGCACCCCACCTCAAAGCATCGATACCCAGGAAGAAAGTGTGGGTAACTATGGGTGTTGTACCAGTACTTTCAGAAAATCCAGTGGAGCATGTCTGTGAAATGGATCATGAGTCCGATGCTCCAGCTACCGCTAACGCCATTGCTTCTGAGACCATTGCGGAATGTAATGATGTTTACGAGAAGTCTGCCGATCTTAAGTTTATTAAATAGAAAGCTGTCGATGATAAAGTGAGAAGGCTTAGAGCTAAAATTTTAGAGTTAACCAAGGAACGAGGTATGGACATTAATGATGAAGATCACTATCTGTTAGATTACATGGATGACGAGTTCATGGAAATCAATGTTGTCAAGACTAGGGCCACAACATCTGCCAGCGAGGCTCCTCCTTCTATAATGGAGAATGCCCCGGATGAGTTTCAAAGGGCCATTCAGTTAAGAGATGAACATATCTGTTTAATGGAGAAGAGAAAGGTAGAGATGGCTGCCGCTATGACCATCATGACTATATTACACAGGCAGTCACAGTCATGACAAGTAGCAACTCTGGAGGTGAATCAGCCCAAAGTGATACACATTACAGATGAAAGGAAGGAGGTCCTTTTCGCTAACGGGGATGAGCTGCCAAAAAAATATGTCATTCAAAATTCGGTAACAGAAAAAGAAATCAATTAGTTGTTCGAGCAACAAGTGCGGGAGGCCTTTGACTAATCTAAAGGAGGTGCATCATTGCAAAGGTTAGATCTTACGCGGAAGAGTTTTATACCGTGCCGTACCCTAAGGGCTTTGTGTCGACAACTTTCAAGACATTCGACGGGACAAAGAATCCTCGCCATCACACTATGCATTTATGGCCAAGTTGTAATGTCGGGGGAAACGAGAAATTGTTGTTCTGCCCGTTTTTCAGTAGTTTGTCAATTGTTGCCTTTGGTTGGTATGCAGAGTTGCCTAACAAGTAAGTCAAGATGCTTTCAGAGTTGGAGAACTTCTTCTTGAAGAGGTTGGCTGGTGCTCAGCATTATGTTACTGTTGACCTCACTTTTGCGAGGATCATTTATAAATCATCATAAGAAAGGAAGTCTACCAATACTGACTTCCTAAATCTAACTAATGGTCACTAACCCTAATGTCTAGGGTAAAACCCTAATGAAGCCTTTTTAACACAATTCCTAATGACATCTTAAAATGATCAAATAAGAATGACAAACCCTGATCTGATCAACTCTTGACCTAAGTGGTCAAATTAGGTCAAAATGGTTAATCTATGACCCAATGACCACCACATTGACCAAACTGGTCGATCTTTGACCCAAATGGGTGACCCAATTACCAACACATTGACCAAACTGGTCAACTCTTAACCCAAATGGTCAAATTAGGTCAAATGGTCAATCCATGACCCAATGACCATCCCATTGACCAAACTGGTCAACCTTTGACCCAAATGGCCAAATTAGGTCAACATGGGCAATCCATGACCCAATGACCACCCCATTGACCAAATTGGTCAACCTTTGACCTAAATGGTCAAATTAGGTCAAAATGGGCAATCCATGACCCAAATGACCACCACATCGACCAAATTGGTCAACCTTTCACCCAAATGGTCAAATTAGGTCAAAATGGCCAATCCATGAGCCAATGACCTTCCAATTGACCAATATGGTCAATCCTTGACCCAAATGGTTAAATTAGGTCAAAATGGTCAATTCATGACCTAATGACCACCACATTAACCGAATTGGTTAACCTTTCACCCAAATGGTGAAAATTAGGTCAAAATGGTCAATCCATGACCCGATGACCACCACATTGACCCAATACCAACCCCATTAACCACCAAGTCAACTTAGACACCAAATTAATCAAATCTGACTCATTTGATCAATTTAAGACATTAAAATGGCCAAACATCATTTGGTTAACCCTAGTCAAACCTAGGTCCCAATACCAAAGTTAATGACCTTATGATTAAATTAATCATGACAAGGTTAAGTAAATTACCTCGGTCAACCCTGGACCTTGACTGGTCAACCATGGTCAACATTGGTCAATCATAGTCAATCCTGGTCAACTATAGCCAACTTTAGTCAAATTTGGTTAAAATACTCAATTTTGAACCAAATTAATAAAATTGATCAAATGATTAACCTTCAAAATCATTTTGATTAATTTATCAATTAATATTATAATTTTCTACATTTTTAGTTAATTACATAATTAATTAAAAATGGAATTATTATTAAAGAACCCTAAATTGAATTTGAAATTATACATCACCCATGACATAAACAATCCATAATTAATTTTTAAAATTAAATTCAAATTATGGGGGGTCACCCATGGGTCACCCATGACCCATGAAACTCATCATAACATGGTTGAGACAATAACTAACCCATTCTTAACCAAAGGTTAAAAAACCCATCATGGAATCATCATGAAAGGGATAGTGAGGTGTAATTCCCTCATATATTTTTGAAATAAGGATGAGGGGAGGTCATCACTCACCTCCATTTTTCTCCAATGAAAGAAAAACTCCTCTAAATCCTATCTTACACATGAATAGGGCCATCATGAGCAAGACATCAAAAATGAGGAAGAGGAGGGATATGTACCCTCTCCTCCCTTAATTTATTAAATGTTTTATGAATCATATAGGGGAGGTTAATTTAAGACATCCTTAGGCAGCCTTATCCACTTCTTAAACCTTCTAATGGAGGGTAGCCAAAATGAAAGTCCAAATGGAGCCTTAATGAAAACTCATCATGGCAAGCTTTGAAAATTCATCCATGGTTATCCTCAAGCTTAGAATTTATCCTCATACAGTCATGGAATGGATAACCTTCTCCCTCAAGTAAATTGATCCATATCCAAGCCCCTTCATAGTCCAGCCATGGCTAGAAATAAGCCTAACCTGAGAGCTCCCCATAAGAAGAGAGACACACATACAATCCCCAAACCCTGAAACACTCAAGACCAAAATTGCTCCCCATATCATGAGGAATTGATTCCACAAAGAATCAAGCTCTGAAATCCATCACCCTCCTCCAGTTTTTCTACCCAAAACAGGAAAATTTTCAGGTTTGAAATGAAGTTTCTCAAAACTTCAAATTAACTCCTTTAAAAGCTTCCGAAATCCCTACGAAGATGAGCTCAATTGAAATTGACTCTTCCCATAAACTCTAACCCACTGTTCCACTTTCTTTTTTTAAACCATGGCTCACTCTGAATGAATTCTTATCTAGCCTTAATTTTATCTCAAATTGAGTTAGGCATAAGCTCTCTGAGGTCAAGTCGAAGTTGTAGAATCAATCCAACTGAAGTTTCATCCACTAAGGCTAAGGTATGGTTCTTTGGACTAAAGCCGAGCTCGGGTTTGGTACTTGTTGAAACAAACCTACTCACAACCCTAACATCACTATATGGATGGGTTCTTCATCTTCAGATGAAGCTATAAGAACAAAATTCACTCGAAGCCATCAAGACTCGAGCAAGATTTTGCCCCTAAGCCATGAACATCTTGCAGGTTTAGACTAGAGGAAGGAGTTGAACGGATGTCATCCGTTTCCATATTTTGGAAATGGATGGCTCTGATTTAATCCCAGCTTATCCAATGTTCTGAATCCTGTAGCTGATCAGCCGCATTTCGACACATCCGAGGACATGCCGCCTCCTCTGATAATTTTGGGTTAATAAGGATTTAATTAAATCCAGATTAACCTTAAATTAATCAAAAATCCATATCTTGATAAATAAAAATAACAAAAATATAATAAAAATACCCCCGAACTCAGTATAATGAGAGGAATAATGTGGAAACGAAATTACAAATTAAGGAGTTATATTTAATTTTTAATTGATTAAATACTCTCTAAAGAAATTTAATTTTTAAGAATTATTTATAAATCAGAAAATAATGAAAATTTTAGGGATCAACCTCTAAGTCCTTATGAACATCCCGTAATTTTTCAAAGGTAAGGTTCCCTAGGATAAGATTTCTTAATATCTATTAAACTTTGTAATTATTTTTAATAATATATTATAAAAAATCAGAAATTAAGAAATTAAATTTGAAATTGGTTAAGAACCTTAGGGTGATAGATTCAAACCCTAAAATGACAAATCTTAGCCTTTTGAAAATTTAAAATGACATTTTTATTTTTAGGGTCAAAATTATTAATTATAAATTAATATTTAAAACCCTAAAAATCATTTAAGACCCAAAACCTCACCATGCTTAGCGGATTTCACATTAGACTAAGTCAATTATGAGTCTAACACCAAATACACTCAAATCAAACACTAATTAGGTTTAATCCACCATTAGACTTAATTAAACCTCATTAAACCTTAATCAAATTAGGTTTAATATAAAGCAAATCCTAATTAGGTCTAAGACATCAATTAGACTTAATTAAATCATGTTAAGCCTTAATCACATTAGGTTTAACTTAATAAACCCTAAATAAGTCTAAGACACCAATTAGACTTAAATAAATCAAGTTAAGCCTTAATCACATTAGGTTTAACTTAATAAACCCTAATTAGGTCTGAGACACTAACTATACTTAATTAAATCAAGTTAAGCATTAATCACACCTAATTAGGTCTAAGACACCAACTAGACTTAATTAAATCAAGTTAAGCTTTAATCACATTAGATTTAACTTAATAAAACCTAATTGGATCTAAGACACCAACTAGACATAATTAAATCAGGTTAAGCCTTAGTCACATTAGGTTTAACTTAATAAACCCTATTAGGTCTAAGACACCAATTAGACTTCATTAAATCAAGTTAAGCTTTAATCAGATTAGGTTTAACTAAATAAACTCTAATTAGGTCTAAGACACTAATTATACTTAATTAAATCAGGTTAAGCCTTAATCACATTAGGTTTAACTTAATAAACCCTAATTAGGTGTAAGACACCAAGTAGAATTAATTAAATCAAGTTAAGCCTTAATCACTTTAGGTTTAACTTAATAAACCCTAATTAGGTCTAAGACACTAATTAAACTTAAATAAATCAAGCTAAGCCTTAATCACATTATGTTTAAACATTACCCAAATTAGATTTAATTAAACTTAATCTAATTAGACTTAACCACAATTAAGTCTAATTAATCAATGAAACCTTACCCAAATTAGGTTTAATTAACCTTAATCTAATTAGAATTAACAACAATTAAGTCAAATTAATCAATTAAACCTTACCCAAATTAGGTTTAATTAACCTTAACCTAATTAGACTTAACCACAATTAAATCTTATTAATCAATTTAACCTTGTCTAAATTATGTTTAATTTACCTTAACCTAATTAGACTTAACCACAATTAAGTCTAATTAATCAATTAAACTTACCCAAATTAGGTTTAATTAACCTTAAACAAATTAGACTTAACCACAAGTAAGTCTAATTAATCAATTAAATCTTACCCAAATTAAGTTTAATTAACTTAAAGCTTTTAGGTTCAATATACATTGAACCTAACCTTAACATATACATAAGTTCAACCCAACTTGAACCTAAGTTAAATTTAAACCTTTTAGGTTCAACATACAATGAACCTAACCTTAACCTATACTTAAGTTCAACCTAACTTGAACCTAAGACAAACTTAAACCTTTTGGGTTCAACATACATGGAACCTAACCTTAACTTATGCTTATGTTCAACCCAACTTGAACCTACGTCAAACTTAAACCTTTCAGATTCAACATACATTGAACGTAATCTTAACCTATACTTAGTTTCAACACAACTTGAACCTAAGTGAAACTTAAACCTCTTAGGTTCAACATACATTGAACCTAACCTTAACCTATACTTAGGCTCAACCTAACTTGAACTTAAGTCAAACTTAAACCTTTTAAGTTCAACATACATCAAACCTAACCTTAATCTATACTTAAGTTGAACTTAACTTGAACTCAAATCTTTCATGTTTAACCTATATTGAATCTTTCCTAAACTTAGGTTCAATCTATATTGAACCTAAAAATTAGGATCAACCTAACTTAACCCTAACCCAAACTTAACCTAGGTTCAACTTACATTGGACCTAATTCAAATTTAACTTAGGTTCAATCCACATTGAATCTAACTCAACCCAAACTTAAGTTTAACCCAACTTGAACTCAAGTTAACATTCTTAACATAGGGTCAAACCACATTGAAACTAAAATAAACCTTTAACTTAAGATTAACCCAATGTTGAACTTAAGTCAAACTCCTTAACTTAGGTTCAGACTACATTGAACCTAAACCAAACCTTTAACTTAAGATCAATGCAAAGTTGAACTTAAGTCAAAATCCTATACTTAGGATTCAATCCACATTGAACCAAAACCAAATGTTTAACTTAAGATCAACCCAAGGTTGAACTTAAGTTAAAATCTTTAATCATAAGTTAAAATCACATTGAACCTAAACCCAACTTTTAACTTAAGATCAACTCAAAGTTGAACTTAAGTCAAAATTCTTAACTTAGGATTCAACCCATATTGAACCTAGGATCAATCCAAAGTTCATCCTAAATTGAACCTAAATTCAACATTCAATCCAAATCAAATCAAACCCAACCAAATCATTAGGTCCAACTGACATCAAGACCTAAAACTCTAAGTCTAAAGTTAACCAAATTTCATTTGGTTCAACCAACATTAGGACTTAAACATTAAGTCTAATTTACATTTATACTTAGTCTAATTTCGTAAAACCTTTAGATTCAAAAGAAATTGAATCTAAATTTCTAAATCTAATTCAAATTAGATTTAACTCAAAAATATTAGATTCAAACAACACTGAATCTAAATTCTCAAGTCTAATTTATATTAGACTTAATCCAACACCTTTAGATTCAAATGTCACCTTTAGATTCAAAAGACATTTGAATATAAATTCCTAAATCAAATTCATATTAGATTTAACTTGAAATCACTAGATTCAAACGACATTGAATCTAAAATTCTCGAGTTTAATTAGATCTTATTGACATTAGATCTAAAACTTGACTCCTTTCTTTAGGTCTAAATTACATTAGACTTAAATAAATAAATAAAAACTGACATATAAAAATCAATAAAAATAAAACATGGAAAATTTTAATTGGTTAATAAATCGTAAACAACCTAAAATTTTCCAACCTAAAATCCGAAAAGTCATTAAAACATAAATGAAGCCTTAATGAACAAAGATCACAAAATGCAACTTAAACCCCAGTGTTCTTGATCTACGAAGGTTTCTTGGACAATGCAATCCTGGTTGTTGAGAAGAGTCTTCAGGTCCTGGTTTAAATAACTTTCAGACTAAGTAAATCAAGGCATCCGACAACCCTGGGACGATGGAGCCATGGACTGTCTGACCGGGTTGTCTAAAAATTAAAACTTAATCAATTAAATTAATAATTTAAAAATAAAATTGACTTTAATTTGACGCTGTTTTCTTGCAAGTTGAAGACAAGTTCTGCTTTAGATTTACTTTGCATGTTATTAGGGTGTATCAACTTTATCTTGCAGTGCGACATTCTGAAGATGGGATAAATGACAACAAAACAAAACAAAATCAATACGACATCAAAACAACGATATTGACAAAACAAAATAAAACAAAAAAAAATTAATAAAATAATATTGACAAAATAAAATCAAAATAACAAGCAAAGAAACAAAACCTAAAAATTTTAGGATAGTCATAAAACCTAAACTTTTAGGATAGCCACCAAATAAATAACAAACTAAAAGACAAAAAGACAATAAAATCAAAATGAAAAACAACAAAATAAAAATAAAACCAACACAACAAATGACATTGACAAAATCAAACCTTTAGGGTAGTACGTGACACTTAGAAACATATTACCCCTAGGATCGGACATTAATGTTTCTTTTTTTGTTTATGAATTTTCTTAGAAAACAAGTGTTAACATTAATAAGAAGTTTTCTTAGACAATCCTAATTGTCTAAGTTGTAATTAACTATATGAGCTTACTCCTATAGAAGATTTAAGGACTCAGGATAGGTACCATACCTAGAAATCTCTGGTTATCAAAGTTTTATACGTGATCCTCCTTATATAAGTATTTCTAGAATAAGGCATTCTAGAATTCCTTTTTGCAATATTTATCACTGACATTTCTTATTCTAATATTTTCTATATTTTTAACTTTTATTTTTTTTCAAATTTCTTACATGATTCAAAGAAATAAGATTTCTTGAAGATTAGGGCAATATGATAGATAAATAAAGTGGGGACTCCCTCAAAAAATGACATTGACATTTCATACCCCATATCGACACGAGAGAATCTTTGAGGCGACGATCCAGGATTCCACAACACCGGATGCCACCAGTCACTATAGGAGATCTCATGGTGGAAAGGTAGAAGCCCAACAAGACCTTAGTGGACTGTTTTTTGAGAAGGAGAAACCTTAGCATGAAGTGTGAGCCTCAGTGTCAGGAGCAACATGAAATGGAGAATCTGCTTAAGAGTGTCCACAGTCTAATGGTCATCATGCTTAAGGGACATACCATTAATTTGTTCGAGAAGTTGCTCAGCAAAGCCAGCAGCCTAAAAGATGAAGTCAAGCATTTAGAGTCCATGGAAAATTAGAAAGGCCCGGGCAAGTTAAGACATTTGAAAAGAAGTCCGGGACAGTGACAACGATCGATAAAGGCAAGCAGCCAATGAGAATTTAGACCGAGCAGTCTCGCTAAAGTTATTAGCATCCAGTACAGTATAATCAGCGTTAACAGTGGTACACTTAGACACATCAGTATGGCCAGCCTCATCCACAGCAGAATGACCAGCAATATAGTTAGCCCAGTTAGTAGTCTTCTCAGCATAGGTCATTCTGGACAGACAACATACATGGTCCGTCGATGGTAGAAAAGTTGAACAGAGACCACTCCTTCAAGGATGAAGCTGTGACAAAGCTTTTCTGAAATTTGTTAAAGAAGCCTGAGTTCAGATTACCTGGGCCCAATAAGCCTGATGAGGTAGACAAGAAGGATTAGCCTAACTATTTTTCTAATCACAGACTGCTCAGACACTCCATAGAGAACTGTTTTAGCTTAACATAACAATTCTGAATGAATATTTAAAAGAACCTAAAAGAGGTTATGTAAATATGATTTCGACTGAGCTTATTAGTTTGATAGTTCTGTACGTAGAGGAGGATGGATGGATCAAAGTTTGGACTTGTTCCTTCAAGAAGATCTTGGATTAGATTCAGGGCCCATTTGTTTCCGACTTTCTTCCGCTGCGCGGGGTGTCGCAGCGGCTTCGTCCGGAGTGTCGTCGTTTGGTTGCAGCGGCGCAGTGAAAGCCCCTTGAAAGCGGAGGGAAAGCAGGCCGCGACAATATCCCCACGTCCCCGCTTTCGCCCACAGGTTTAACTCATCCTTACCCCGCGGCAATATCCCTCTCCTTCTCTGCCCTAACCTTGCCCTTGCTGCTTATCTCTGGTATCTGAGGCATTTTCTTCTTCACTAGCCACGCGAATCGGCAGATCTCAGGTTAACCTGAGGCATTTTATTACTACTTGCAGATGTTAGGGCATTTTCTTCTTCCCTCAATGCTTGTTTACGGGCTTCGTTCACCTCCCCTTCCCATTTTTGCTAGTTGCTTCCTTCTGTGGATTAACATAAATTTTATGGTTTTACATTATGAATGTTTGGCATTGTCATGAGTATCTAGATTTTGGGTTGTTATTCCTAGCTATATGCTTCTTACAATGAGCTTATGCTTCTTAAATTGGCTATATGCTTGTTCAGATGGAAATGGAATGCAGTTCCTAGCTATTGAGGCATTTTATTTTGTGATATATGAGCCATATTCCATCTGAGTTTTCACCAAATCAATGGAAGTAGGAACACTGTATGCATTTTACTATTTTCACCAAAGCAACGGAAGTCATGCTTATTTTTATTTTGAGATATCTTCCATTCTGATTTCTATGCATTAATGAAAAAAAGGAGTTTCATGGCATGCTTTGCATAGGTTCTTATAATTGAATAATCGTTAACTTGCTTGAGATGGCTTTTTCTTTAGATGGCACATTTGGGCTTCGTACTTGAAAAAAAAAATGGAATGCTATGTTTAAGCATTTGTTTTGGTGGCTTGGGAGAAATTTTTGGACGCCTTTTCCTTACTAATTGTACTGTTGATTTGGGAAAGTAATGTTTTAAATGATTATTTGGCTATTCTTCTTTAGTGGTCATGAAGAAGGATAGCTTTTCTTTTAGCTTGCTGTTTGGGATTATTGGGCATTGTGAAATGTTCTGTATGTTTCAAATTAGGTATATTTCAGTTGTTTTAAATGATGTTTTAAATGATTTTTCGGCTTTTCTTTTCGCTTGCTGTTTGGGGTCATTTGGTTTCTTCTTTTAGCTTTGGTGCTGAAACTTTAACCCTTTTTGGTTTTAATTTCTTGAGGTTTGAGTGACTCACTTTGATGCTTAAGCTTCTTTCATGAGAAGCCTGATTCAGGCATGCTTGGTTATTGTAATGAATCAGTTCCTAGCTATTGAGCTTCATAACAGAAAGTTGGATTTCATTTTTGTTGCCTATGTTATTAGTGGTTATCATGCTTCATCACCATCTCATCCTACGACAATAGAGTAGCTGGGATGGCCCCTGTGTCTGGCGACTATTGCTACTTCTATTCTCCTCATGGAGAATTGGTGGTTGGCTCCTCCCGTTGATTGGGAGCTTTCCCTTTGCTTTATATATGATGGATTTGGTTTATGGAAACTTTTGGAGCTTTCCCTATGCTTTACACATGCCTGCAACTTTTTATGTGCATTTTTGGATTTGATTGGAGCCCTCCTTCCTGGATGGTAACCACTGCAGCTTTGCTTCTTCTGCTAGGCTGGCTTGGAAGTCTCGAGCAGGTCTTTATACAACTTGGATTTGTATGGGTATTTAAACAACTTGGAAGTTTGGAGAATGTTTTTTCTTGGAATTTTATGCAGTCTTATTGTAAATTTAAGTTATATTTATAGTTTTGGTTAAATATAAGTTATATTTATAGAAATTTATGTTTTGGAGAAGGTTTTCTCTTACAAGTTTGGAGAAGGTGTTTTGCAGTTCGGATTTTTGTGAGGTTTTTTGTGCTATGCATTGTGTGACTATCATTTCATGTACATCTAGTCTAATTATCTTTGCAAAATTTGTAGAGATTTGGGGTTTATTTGCAAAACCTGAGAGCTTTGCATGGTTTCTTTGCAAAATCTGGAGAGATTTGGGGTTTATTTGCAAAACTTGAGATCTTTGCATGGTTTCTTTGTAAAATCTGGAAAGTAATGGGGGGGTTTATTTGCAAAATCTGGAAAGGTTTGGGTGGTTTATTTGTAAAATTTGAGAAGTCAGGTGTTTGGTAAAACTGTTTGGTGAAGTCGGGTGTTTGCCAAGAATCAAGTGGAATATTTGTAAGAATTTGGCCTACCTCTCTTTCTTTACTTTGCTTGTTTGGTGAAGTCTTCTTTATTGCAGTGAAACTTGTTTTTTATGATTAATTTAATTGTGCATACTGGTGAAGTCTTGTCTATTGCAGTGAAAATTGTTAGTGAAATGCATGAATTAATATGTTAGCAAATTTCTTGCCCAAACATAGTAAGGAGTGTTAAAAGTGAAATGCATGAACTGATTTGGCTCCCTGCTATGGCTCTCGATTCGGCTCTTATAGTGGGCTCGGGTTCCCTGCTATAGCTCTCGGTTTGGCCCTTATAGTGGTGTTATATATTCAAATATTTTTAATGAAATTATGCAAGTCCTCACAAAATATGTACATAGAGGACTTTGTACTATGTTGGAGGAAGTCATGTATGTATGAAAGCCTTGTATCTACCTCTTTAATCCTCTAATAAAATTTCCATCTTTTTTTCCCAAGGATGTAGGTCATATTGACCGAACCACGTTAAATAATCTGTCTCCTTTTATATTTTTGCAAATTTTTGTTAATTTTATGTTTAAATTGGATGTGATGAACGTTTATAATCTGTTTCAAATGTTAGATGTTTTTTAAATTTGAATGTATTTCATTTCTATATGTGCTTTAGCTTAGTATAACATGGCCAGTAAGAGGAAGGATATTGGTCCACCTGCAACATAGGAAAAGGTCATAAAATATCTTTTTTGTGATCTATGCATAAAAGAGATAGAGTTGGGAAATAGACCGTCCACATTTCTCAATAAAGAAGGTTGGGAAAACATTGTTAAGCATTTTAAAGAAGCAACCGGGAGGACGTATGATAAGACACAACTGAAAAATAAATGAGATCAACTCAAAAATGATTGGAAGATTTGGAAAGATTTAAAATGTGGGTGTACAGGTCTCGGTTGGAATCCGGTTAAGAGCACCATAGATGCATCTGAGGAGTGGTGGGCACAACAACTTGCGGTTAGTATGTAAACTCATTTCTTACAATTTCAAATGTTTATACAATTTTTGCTTAATTTTAAATGAACCAATTTTGTCTCAGATTGTTCCTGCTGCTAGGAAATTTAAACTGAGTGGAATTGAACTCGAACTTGAGGAGAAGATGGATCAGATGTTTCAGGGTATCGTAGCCACTGGCAAGTATGCATGTGCACCCAGCGAGGTTGGATTTGGTGAGACCCAGGAGAATGTGGTCGTCAGTCTATTAGAGGATTCTCCTGTACTGCCTAGCCCTGGACATACTGAACTTCAGTCAACGAATCAATCAAAGCGCCCTCACTTTGAAGGTAGGAAGAAGAGTGGAGCTCAACTCTCTTACTTGATCGAATCTTCAAATGATGCATCGCATAAAGTGTAGAAATCCTCAGTGAACGAGGTGGTTTCAATTTTGGAGGACGATGAAGACATAGCAGATGATGATGATCTGTACTACTTCACAGTTGAGCTGTTATAGGATTCGGTACATAGGGATTTCTTCATGACAATATCTAAGAAACGTAGGGTGAAGTACCTACGACATTTTTATTACAGGAGGAACATGTGACTTGGGTCCAATTTGTATTTTAATTTTCACATTTGGACAACTACTTATTTGTACTGAACGTATGGTTGGCTATATGTTTCTTTGAATGATATATTCTGATCATAACGCAATTTTGTTTCATCTCTTTCATATTGTTCTGAGAAGTGTTTTAATTATGCATATGAATTGCTTACTGATTTGATTTTTTTTTGTTAAATACACAGTACTGTTTTCCGCATCCACCAAACGGATGCATATTTTATCAAAATTCAATTATGTGATCTTGATGCATCAAGCATTACTTTCAAATTTGAAACAAGAAAATATTACTTGGTGGACGCCGGTTATCCGTTGCAACAAGGTTATATGAAACCATTCCCGGATACAATGTATCATATACCGGATTTTGAAAGAGCAAGTAATGTGACACGAACCCTGAAGGAGGTCTTCAACAAATGACATTCTTCCTTAAGAGGCGCGATCGAGAGGACATTTGGTGTTTGGAAGAAAAATAGGTTATATTGCGAGACATGCCATCTTATCCCTTTTCTAAACAGGTGCAGATCGTTATAGCAACGATGATGCTGCATATTTATATTAGGTGTCATCCATCACGATTCGATATCGATTTTCTGCAATGTAGAAATGAATGAACAAGAAGCAGATGCACGACGATCAGAAAACCAAATAGGTTCTTCGACGTTAACAGATGATAGCGAACAGCCTAACATTTGCAATAAGGATGGCGAAGATGCTGAAGAAATGACACAGCTTCGAGAAGAAATAACAAATGCATTGGTTAATATGACATAGACTTGAATTTCGTTATGGAGATTTTTTGAGTATTTCTATTTTGACTTTATAAGAGATTTGTCATTTGAGTACTTATCAAAATCTATTTTGTATAGCATATGTTCTACCTTTTGAATTAATTATGCCATCAATCACTACTTCATTTGGTCTATACCCTATAAAGGCTCATCTTCTTCATCACATGCTTTCTCTACTTTTCATGTAAGATATAGCCTTATCCACATCATGTGATAAAATGAAGACACTTATTTTACAATTTTTCTTGCAATATAACCAATTTAATAATTTTACCCAATGCTGATGAAAAACTTATTAAATTAAATTTAGTGGCAATTACATAGACACCACCTGAAACTTGCTATTTATAATTTTACCCAAGTCAGCAGGATTTTTTTAACATTTTTACCAAACAGGGGCAGCTTGGTGATTTTTCTTGAAACAGCTGCCCCACAGCTGTTCTCAGACAGCTGCAACCAAACAGATAACCAGCTTCCCCGCAACTACTTTCCCGCAGCAGCTTCTTGGGCAGCACAGCTGCAGCTGCAAAGCCGCGCCAAACAGGCCCTCAGTCCACTTCAGAAGAAGCTGCCATTCATAGTCTACAACCTGCCAAGCCAAAGATGGAGATCACACTGGAGAAGCCGCCACAACCGAAGATCGAGATGAAGGAGATCGTGGATGAACAGAAGCTTGATAGCATGAAGGGTAGGATAGGCGCTGCCCCCATTAAATTGGTTATGTCAGATTTGGGGGAGAATTCCCTCAAACCCTTAACTTTGTATGATTACCTCTACACCCCTCCGGGGTCTTTTGTCTATAAGAGTGATGATTTCAGCAATGTTTTGATTGTCTCTAGTGATGATGTAACTGACCCCAACCAATCTTACCTCAATTTCGATTCCAGAATGATTTTTAAATCATAGTTGATCCCAATGAGTAGGTCAATGAGAATAAAGAACACATCGGTAACACCGGATATGACAGTTCAAGAAGTGAGGAGCTAGTCGGACTTTTCAGATTCTCAATCAACAACATAAGAGTCAGCTTCTACTGCAAAAGAAGAGGAGATA
Source organism: Papilionanthe hookeriana x Papilionanthe teres (assembly GCA_022702705.1). Lineage (NCBI taxonomy): Eukaryota > Viridiplantae > Streptophyta > Magnoliopsida > Asparagales > Orchidaceae > Papilionanthe > Papilionanthe hookeriana x Papilionanthe teres. The sequence continues at coordinate 20,232,705 of CM040424.1, read as the reverse complement.
ACAAAATTTAAGTTGAGGAATGGAAAGGTATTACCCCCATGAATGGCTCTAATGGAAAAAAATAAAATAAATACTTACTCGAGAGGAGCCACCTCCAACGATGGAAACACATGCTCAAGAAGAACTTGGAGGTTCAACTAAAGTGGATTACAACTAGCTCATCTTAGGAAGTTGCCAGCGAAACTAAGCATCTATGAAACTCTGATCCTGGCAAAAGAGATGAGAGAAGCTCTGATTAAGTCTCTGCTCTATCCAAAAATTTTCTTAGCACAGTTGGCTAGCACATTCTCCGATGGAGTTTGTACTTTAAAGGAACAGCCCGAGGTAACTTTTACCAATGAAAATTTGCTACTCGTCATTATCGATCACAATCGCCTACTCTACATTTCCGTCAACATCAGCAGGTTCATGCTTTCTAGAGTTCTAGTAGAAATAGGAGCGTCACTCAACTTAATGAGTCTATGGATGTTGGATTACTTGGATATCGATACTCAAGAGCTCACTAGCAATAAGATGATGCTAAGAAGATTCAATCAGAAAGGAGAAAGAACACTCGGATTGATTACAATACTATTTGAAAGTTGGAGATTTAGTAACAACCGCAAAATTTCATATCATCAACGCAGAGACTTCGTTCAAATCTCTACTTGGTCGACCATACTTTCATGAGTACAATATGGTTTTGTGATCATTATATCAGTGCATTAAATACTATGAAGAGTGACAATAACACTGCATCAAAGAAGACTTATAGCCATTCTCAATACATAAAGTAGGCATCCACGAAGATGCCTTCTACTATCTCCCCCAAAGAAGACTATCTTCTCAAGAGAAAGTTTATCAAATAAGATTGAAGATTCAAATGGATCACAAGAATGGGACCATTCAGCTCCACTTCAACAATCTTCCACCACTCCTTTGCAACAAGCCGGTGGAGGTTCCTTAGCCCACGCATCCGAGATCAAGACTGGGGATGCGAGCGAGGAAGAACTAATAAGATTGTTGAATGGACAAGCCAGCTTTTAGCTTTAACGTGGAGGGAAGTTTCAAAGAGAATAAGTACAATGAAGACATGATGATCATACACCAGAAGAAGCCTCAGTTCGAGATCTCCTTGGAAGAAACCGAAAAGAATGAATATGAGTTGATGTACGATTGGATCAACCACTACATGCAAGCAATGACCTTAACTCCGATCCATCATTAAAAGATCAAAAGTATGAAGGTCAAGGATGTTCAGAGTGTTGGTTTGAAACCGATCAAGTTCTACCGTGCTTCTCCTTCTTCTACCTCTGAAACTTATGTAAAATTGGAAGAGCATGATTCTAATTAATTAATGGAACTATAATTTGTGTACTTTTCCTTGTGTGTACAAAAGCTAATTCAACAAGAGTATGTGCCAAAGCAGATGCTGAAAGATAAGCTACAACACTTCAAGAAGTTATGGAATGTTAAAGGACTAACTCTCAATTCAAAAGAAGCCCTTAAAATTAGTACGATAGGGTCAGTCGATGATTCAAAGTTTTTCATCTTTGTTACTAATGGATCAGAAGAGGATTGTATTGATTTCAAAATAATTTTAAAGATCAGCAGATAGATGATGCCTCGCCAGAATTCGAGGAGGAAATCAAAACTACAATTGATGAATTAAAGGAAATCAACCTCGGGACTAGGGAGTAGCACCATCCTACTATTATAAGTTCTCTTCTCAATGATGAAGAATCTATGGATTTGGTTAAGCTCTTGAAGGAATTCAAGGATTGGTTCACATGGATATATGATAAAATGCCAATATTATCTCCAGAAGTTGGGGTTCACAGACATGGAGTGGATAGAAGTATAAACCTGGTAAAGCAAACTCCTAGAAGAATCCAGCTCAAAATTGAACAACAAGTGACAACCAAGGTAAAGAAATTAATAGATGGTAACTTTGTGTGGGAGGAGAAATACTTAATATGGATGGACAACGTTGTGATAGTTAAGAAGAAAAATGGACAAATATGAATGTGTGTCGACTTTGGGGATTTAAACAAGTCAAGTCTAAAGGATGAGTTTCCACTACCAATATCAGAGCTAATGATGGATATCACATCGTCACACGAGATCTTCTCCTTCATGGACATATCTTCAAGATATAATCAGATCAATATGGCTCCAGAAGATACAATGCTTACAGCATTCAAAACTCTGATTGGAATTTATTGCTATATAGTTATGTCATTGGCTTGAGAACGCCGAAGCGACTTACCGGCGAGCAATGACAAGGATCTCTGATGACCTCATCCACAATCAAGTAGAGTGCGACGTGGATGACTTGGTCATTAATTGCAAAGAAAGGAACGATAATCTCTATTATTTGAGGATCATTTTTAAACGATTACGACAATAAAATATCAAGATGAATCCCTTAAAGTGCATCTTCAGCGTTACCTCCAGAAAATTTTTAGGATTCGTATTTCTTCATCGGGGAATCGAAATCGACCTAGAGAAGATTAAAACTATCATAGAAATACTTCCCCCTAAAACCTTGAAACAACCATGTTCATTTCAAGGGAAATTGACATACTTAAGATGCTTTATATCTAATATGTCAGGAAGGTGCCAACCCATTTCAAATTTACTTCAACAAGATGCCAAGTTCTATTGGGGAGAACAGAGCCAACAAGCTTTCAAAGAAAATAAGTAGTACCTAACGAGACCTTCTGTATTGGCAGCTCCTATCATCTGGGTCAACCATTGATACTTTATACAGCGGATTTTGATGACTCTCTCGAAGCTCTACTAGCCCAAATCAATGATAAGGGTAAGGAAAACACACTCTATTAATTAAGTCGATGTCTAATACAGGTGGAGTTAAAGTATGCTTCTATAAAGAAGCATTGTCTAGCCTTGGTTTTTGCCTCTCAGAACTTAGGCACTGCATGCTTTCTCATAAGATCAACCTGATTTCAAATTTTAATCCATTGCAATATTGGATGACTAGACCAACACTTTTTGGATGCTTAGCAAGATGTTCAATGATTTATTGTAATTTGATATAATTTTTGTACCCTTTCGCGCAATCAAAGGGTAGATTTTTATAGACTTTCTCACAGCGCACCCACTACCAGCTTAGTCCCCTCTCAATAAAGACTTTACAGATGAACATATAATGTAAGTGGAATAGCCTAGTGCCAGATGTTAGGAAATGTACTTTGATGGAGATTCGTCAGCCCGAGAAGATAAAGGATCATAAACAATCATACCTAGTAAAGTAGGGATTTGTTTGATTTTTGTTACACCGGATCAGGCAATGCTGAGATCTCCTGCTACCTGACAGAGCCATGCACCAACAACGAAGAAAAATATGAAGCTTTGATAACTGGATTGAAATTATCGATATTAATGGAAATAATAGACATCTTCATTTATGGAGACTCATAGCTCGTCATTCAGCAAGTAGTCGGGCAGTACAAGATTCTGAAGCCAAGACTCGCAGAGTATCACAAGTATACAATGAAGTTGTTGGAATAGATTCCCAAAGTGACACTCTACATTTCTCAAGTGGACAATGCCCATGCATATGCTTTACCTAAGCTCACTAAGGAATTCAGATATCCACTTGAAGACTCCATTGATATTATGGTGCATGGACGTTAAGTCCTGTCATAGATTGACCTTGACTATTTACCCAAGCTCGGAAAAGAAAAGATAACAGTTACAGTGATAGAGGATAATGAAGACTAGGATCAGCCATTAATAGAATATTTATAAATAGGAAAGCCACCAGAAGATAAGTCGGTGACAAATCAGATTCAGAAGAGAACTCTGTCATATGCTTTTAGTGAACAACATTTTGTACAAGAAGGTCGTTTGATCAGATGTGGTTAAGATGTCTAAACAGGACAAAAGCAAAGAATATCTTCAAATAAGTGCACACCGGATTGTGTGGTGCTCGCCAGTGAGGCCCAAAATGAAGATGAAGAATAAGTTAGTTGGATACTACGGGCCGGTTATGATAATTAGTTGTATGGAAATCGCTATGAGGTGTCATCAATTCTAGGTGCATGGAGTGTTCTTACACCAACCTCCGAATGCCTTGCACTCTAAAATTTCCTCTTCGCCATTCAAGTGTTGGGGTATAGACGTAGTGGATATGATATACCCTCCATCTTCAAAAGGATCTTCAAAAGGACACAAATTTTTTATCACAATTAAGGATTACTTATCCAAGTGGGCAGAGGCAGTGCTGTTATGAGAGATTACAACACATCATGTTCTTCAGTTTTTTAGAAATCAGATTGTCTACCGTTTTGGTGTTCTGTTCAGAATCATTTCAGACAATGGGTATGTATTCAAGAGCACAAAGATAAAAACTTTGTTAGACCCCATGGAATAGATTGAAGATATTATAAAATTTACTACCCCTGAGCGAACAGCTTTGCAAAAGCCTTCAACAAGACGCTTGTACAGATTTTGAAGAAAATATTGGATGAGAACAACAGAGCATAGCACGTGAAATTATTAAAAGCTTTATGGGCATACCAGACGACAGTCATGATGCTGACACAATCTACACCGTACGCACTCATGTACAGGTCTGAAGCAGTACTTCCGTTAGAAGTTCAACTACCTTCTCTCATAGTCGCCATCGTCAACCATATTACAATAGAAGACAATGCAAGAATTTGCCTTTCAAAATTTGAGACTCTCGAAGGGAAATGATTACAAGAACAACATAATATGGAGCTTCATCGCGACTATCTTAAATAAGTATTTAATAAGTATTTTTAGTTCAGTCACAAAGTATAATCAGTCTAATAAGAAAGCAGCCAATCTATACGCAAGTATACGTATCACTTAAGTAATACAGGGCTCAAATGGAGTCTTGGTTATCGATCCTACAGGGAGGAAGCAAATCTTTGAAGTGTAGCTTAGAAATTCAGTATTAAAATAATAATGCACGTAAAGTAAATACTAAAGTTGCTAAAGTTTAAAGATACTAAAAATTTTAATATCACTAATGTAATTTTTAAACTTCAAATTAAAGTTAACTACCACTACACTAATTTTGTATTGAAAGGTTCAAATGTGGAGAATATGTCCCCCCCACATACAATGATGTTATGATGAGTGAATGATAAAGATTAGCAAAAATCTTGTATTGTGCCAAATAGGATCATACCTATTCTTTACCCTCTTCTGAGTGTTGAAAAGAACATTGGCTAATCCTAGGTTTAGTCCCTAAATCTGTGGTTAGGTTGGGAGGATACTGGCTAATCCAGAGCTCTCACTTCCCTTTGCCTGAAGGCTAACACTCGCTTTAGTTTCCAAACACCATGACTTAATTGAGGATTTTAGTCTGTCATCCTAAAATCTCTAATTCTATGCCTAGTAAACCATATTTCCCTATTTATTTGCACCTAACCCCCATGAACTACATCAATAATTCATGGACATTGAATGTAATCTTCACTCTTGTTATAGAACACATAGTTCTTTCAAATCATACTTTTCACAATATTTTTAACAATTCAATTGGCTAGATTGAAAAGTAAATGAAGTACGAAGTGAAAAATTATCACAATTTCTTTATGCACAAAAAATGTAACTCATAGTAGTGAACTTTACTTGAAGAAAACCATGCTTTTTGATTTAAATGAATATAATAGCAAGAATTTTAGAATGATTCTCAGTAACTTAGGTTAAAACTACAGGTGTAAGAACATTTAGTCATTAAGTTTATGAGTTCTAGTCTTTTATTCATTTCAGGAAGAACCATAGTTTGTCACATTAAGGGTGCTTTAAAGGATCATATGAAAAAGAAGCTCATCAGAACTTTATTAGTAAGGATACTAATACTTGAATATAAATTCAAAAATGCAACTAAGCTCTTCCTTTAAATTGATTCAAGTGAAGCCAATACTTGATTAGGCATCTCCTCAAGCTTCTACTCACATATTTTTTCTTTTTCCTCTCTATATATTGATTGCTTTTCAATCCTTTCTTTTCTTTCTTTCTCATTTTTTTTCTTCTTTTCTATTTTCCTTTTTTTTTAAGTGAGGATTACTAAATCTAGATAGCCTTTAATATTTTTGAACTTCACTCTCCTCCCCTAAAGTTGGAACTTATAAAATCTCTTTACTATATATATATATATATATATATATATATATATATATATATATATATATATATATATATATATATATATATATATAGGAAAAGGAAAATTTCATTCAAACAAAGGTTACATACATCCGATGTAGGGAGTATCAATCAAGTCCCCAAAAAGTAAAAGCCTTAGAGGCTCAAAAGGTGTAACGAGAAAAATAATGGTATTAGTGGGTCGTAGCATGTTTTGCCAACCAATTAGCAGGTTGATTACCCTCCCTGAAGATATGGGTCCATTTAAGTGTGAGGGAACCAATGGTAGAGAGAAGAGTTCTGCAAAGATATACCAAGTTCCAAGGAGGAGAGGAGAGGCCTTGCAGTATGTTAATCAATAGTTGTGAGTCAGATTCAACCCATACAAAATGATAGTTCAAAGCTTTAGCAGTAATCAAAGCCCATTGTGCAGCCTGAAGTTCAGATTCAAGGGCTGATGAAGAGATAATAGGTGCTTGAAAGAACCACAATAACTGTCCCAAGGAATTTCTGCAAACAGCTCCAATTCCTGCAGCTGAAGTATTAAAGCTGCCATAAATATTAATTTTTATCCATGGTTGGGAAGGGAGAGACCATTTCAACAAAATAGGTTTTCTTCTAGGAGAGGAGTCCAGCAGTGAGTGTTTACTTAAAAAACTACAGCAGTTTGCCACAATCTGATTGATATTACAAGTTTTATTGTCATGTTTTGCCTGATTCCTGGCCATCCATACAAACCAACAGATAACAAAAGGAATGTGAAACTCTTTCTCATCTTTCCAGTCCTCCCAGCAAGCCCCCAAATTGATCCAGTTATAATTGAGATGAGTTAATTTGAATTGCTGTAACACTGAATTCCAAACCTTTCTAGTGATTGTACATTTGAGAAAAAGATGAGAAACTGATTCTTCCTGAGAATGGCATAACCAACATTTAGAAGCAGTTCTCAAACCTTTTAGCTTCAAAATGTCATATAATGGAAGATAATTATGAAACAATCTCCAGCAGAAGTAAGACATTGAGGGGGGATATCAGCCTAGTCCAGATTTTTTCTCCCCAATTGGTATCAGGCTAGTTATGCAGAGAATTATGGATCTTGCTGTTGAAGGAGTGTTTAGTAGACTGTTTCAGAAGAATTTTGTCAGGTTTGGTTGTATCAATCAGAATATGGATAATCTGCTGTACACTATCCTCATCCAAAATATCTCTAAGCATATTGGCATTCCACTGATTGTCCACCCGTAAATCGAAACAGGGAGTTTATGATTAAACTCGGTAGTGAAGTTTAAAGTCCCCTCACCAATCCAGTTATCAAAATAGAAATTCACATCCCCCTTGCCAACCTCCCAGCTAAAGAACTGGTTAGCACTTTCCCTAACATTTAGCAGATGTTTCCAGTGCTTAGAATCCCCCAGCCTAGGCAAAACAACATTTGGGTGTGACTACCAGCAATACTTATCTTTTAAAAATTTTGCCCACATAGTATCTTGCCTTCTGAATTTGATCCACCGTTTACAGTAAAAAAGATGACTCATCTGTTGAAAGCTCCTTATGCCCAATCCCCCAGCCTTTGTTGGTTTACAAACTTTGTTCCATACTACCCAATGATATTGTTTAGCCTGGCCTTCCCATAGAAATTTATTAAAAATGGTTTCAATCATTTTCTGAGTACTCTTTTTCATTCTAACCATTTGTAAATTGTAGAGAGGAAAGGTTGATAAAATACTATTCAGTAAAGTTAACCTACCTCCATTAGACAAAAAGGTAGTTGTCCAGCAGTTTAAGGCTGCAGTAATCTTTTGTACTATTTCATCATAATGGGTTTGTCTTCTCCTTCCTTTAGTTAACTACACCCCTAAATATTTTAAAGGGAGATCTGAAGCTGAAAAACCAGTGAAATCATTCACCCACTGCTTATGATTAAATCCTTTGCCGCCTAAAACCGACACTTCCTTTGGTTAAGTTCAAGACCCGCTACCATGGCTAGATGATCGAGTTATTTGTAATGTTTTTTGACAGCAAGCTTACTACCATTAGTGAAAAGGATAACATCATCAGCATATGCCAAATGACTGATAATTTGGGAAGAGCTATGCTTAAAATGAAGATAGGGGTACTGATTATGAGCAGCATTCAGAATCCTGGAGAAGTAATCAAATGCCAAAATGAATATGGTGGGAGAGAGTGGATCCCCTTATTTCAAACCCCTGCCTACTTTGAAGAAACCACAACTACTACCATTTACAAGAACACTATAGTAAGCACTTGATAGCCACCTCTGGATTATTGTACAGAAAGAAGTATGGAAACCTTGTGCCTTAAGTACAAGATCAATAAATTGCCAACTGATGGTATCATAAGCCTTTTTGAGATCCAATTTAAGAATTAAATTATGTCCCCTACATCTTTGATCTATGTCCAGCAACAATTCCTGAGCCAGCAGACAATTATCAGTAATGGTTCTTCCCTGCACAAATGCAGACTGGTTAGAGCTAATTAATTGATTGAGATGTGGTTGTAGTCTCCCCACAAGAATTTTGCTTATGATTTTAGAAAAAGTAGTAGTGAGACTAATAGGTCCGAAATCCGCCCAATGTGATTTTTGATTATCCTTAGGAATAAGAGCAATGCTACAGCGACAGCAAAATAATTTGGAAGGTCGATCCCAAGGAAAAAGGATTGTACGACTTGAATAAGATCAGTTTTCACTATCTCCCAAGCTTTTAGATAAAAGGTAGAAGTGAAGCCACCAGGACCAGCAGTCCTATTCCCATCAATATTTTTTAAAGCCTGCAAAATTTCCTGTTCATCTAGAGGTAATGTCAAGTTGAGCTGATTAACATAATCATGATTTTCAAAAAAAAAACCCAGCAATGAATGAATTGGTTGCTGTAAAATGTGCAGCAAGCATATGCTGAAAATACTGGACAGCACTTTGAGAAATAGTTGTTTGATCAGTAATCCAATTACCAGTTGCATCCTTTATTTTTAGAATGGCATTAATTTTCCTCCTATGTTTAATTATTGCATGGAAGTACTTTGAATTCTCGTCCCCATAGAGATATTTATTGACAACAGACTTTCGTTGGAGAAAAGTTCCTCTCTATCCAAAGCTTGTAGAAGTTGAGTTTGAGCAGATCCGCAGATCTTGATTCCGATTCCCTCCCATATCATTATCGGCTTCCGGCAAATAGACCTTGGTATCGGCCTCCTAACTTCGTTGAAACACATTACCAAAATAGTGCTTATTCCACTGTCTTAACTTATAAGCCACATTTTTATGCAATCTCCACAATTTTACCAGGGGGTTACAAGTGGGGTAATCAAGCACAATCCAGGCTCTTTTCACCTCATCTAAGAAACTATTGTGATCACACCACACATTAAAAAATCTGAAAGGTGAGTGCCCCCGTAAGAGCTAAAAGAAATGCTGGATTAAAAGAGGAGAATGATCGTGAGGTTGATCCGTGTAAATGTTGCACTTCGAGTAATTGGAAACATGTTAAGCCATGAATCATTAGTTAACACTCTATCAATTCTCTCTAACAGTTTGCCTCTCTGCCATGTGAAAGGAGAACCAATGAAGCCAATATCAAATAACCCAGCTGTAGTAATATTTTGAGAGAACTGCAACATAGATTGGAGATCAGGTGTTCTGCCCCCTTTCTTCTCACTTGGATCTCTAATGCAGTTGAAATCCCCACTCACAATCCAATTGGAGGTATTGCCAACACTAATCTGGTATAGCTCCTTCCAAAGGGAAACCCTATCTGTCTGAGTACAACCAGCATAAACAAAAGTAACGATCGCCTTGAAATTGATCCAACCCAAAGTGTAGATGTAGGAACCGATAATTATTAATCGAATAGTGCAATTCAACTCCTTCCTAGTGAAAACCCAAGTTTTATTATTACAGTTAGGCTGAAAGTGAAATCCTGGAAACCTTTTAGTAATTTTAGAGATATTGGTGTGCACCATAGGTTCAAGTAAAGCAAATATCCATAGTTTATGAGTCCTGTTTAAATGTAGGATTCTGTTAAGGGTGCCAGGACTTGCAACACCCCTAACATTCCAACAAAGAAGATTAATCATGGTGTATAGCCTTACCAGCCCTAGTAATCCTAGGGGGTGTGGCAATTGAATTCTCCAACCCAATAATATTGGACTTTGATAAATCTTGCGGCTCCATAGTGTCTTTTCTCCTCCTCCTACTTTTTTGTTGTGACCAAGCTCCTTCGCCGTATTGGCTAAGTTGTCAAGAACAATTTGGGCCGAGTCCCCGATGATGGGTTCGGATGGAGTAATGAAAGTAGCACCAACATCGGAACTAGTCGGTATGATCGCATCAGCAGAAGAATGTATATCAGCATGGCTGGGGTTAGCTGCAGGATCCCTAAACACATTAGGGAGACCAGCATACTGCCCAATGGAGCCTCCCTGATCCACTAGAGCAGGAAGAATTGCAACCTCTCCTTCCTTATCAACATTATTATCAGCAAGATAATGCCCAGCAGTATCAGTGGTCATGACTTCTACTTGTTCATTGTTCAGTTCCTGGACAGCAGGGGCATGACTTAATGGAGTTGCTTGAGGTATGGATGCTTGGTCAATCTTCTTGGTGCCTTTATTAATCACATTATAAGGTCTTAGTTCAGGATGGAGTTTGAAGCATTGTTCCATTGTGTGTCCAAATAGATGACAGTGCTTACAATATAGTGGTCGATATTCCATAATAATGGGTTGCCAGTACCCATTATTAGCAGTCCCCAACCAAACCCCATCAATATATGGTTGAGTGATGTCTCTTTATACTAGAAACCTTGCATTTGAAATCCTTGTAGCATTAGCAGAAGGAATGTCGAGCTTGAGTGGTCTCCCCATGGAATCAGCAATATCATAAATGATTCTATGATTATTAAATGGGAGCTTTAAATTAGGGAGACTGAACCAAACGAGAACAATAGGTGGTTCTTTGGTTGGATCAAAGTCCAAAGTCCATTTTAGCAGCTTCATTGGTTTCCCATCTATCATGATAACCTTCTTGGAAAAATTCTGTGCATAATCCTCCTCCAAAGCTAGCTGTAACATAATATGCATGCTATCAAACACCCCTATTTTCCAACTGCCCACAAGCTTGAAGTCATCGACAGCTTTCCTTAAAATATCCAGTTTGGGGTGTCCAAACTGAAATTTCCCTACTAAAGTAAATTTGTAAGGTTCTGACAGTTTTTGAAGTTCCTCCTCAGTGAAAATAAGAGCAAGCTTTCCTGCCTTTCTTGTGCATTTCCTGATAAATTCACACTCTGCTTTACCCTCCATGGCATCATGAAACAGCTGAGGGAAAACAAGTTTGTCTCCACGAGTAGTGCCACCTTCCTTTCTCGCAATCACTTCAGCAAAAGTGCCCCTCCCAATAAAGTGGGGATCAGCCCGAGTGAGATCATTAGCCATTACTCAATGTAACAGTACCACAGCAAAAATTCAAAAAAACGAAACCCCGGGAAAGAGGGAAAACACACTACCCACACAAAACTGAGGAAGAAATGAGAAGAAACAGCTTCCTTCTTCTTCCAGCTCACCTTCCTCCTCCCTGAGACAGCACTGCCGCCTCCACTATTTACCAGCTCCATTGAAACCCTAGCAGAGCAAAACCAGCCGCCACCTCCATTATATATATATATATATATATATATATATATATATATATATATATATATATATATATATATATATACATATATATATATATACATATATATATATATATATATATATATATATATATATATATATATATATATATATATATATATATATTTTGGGGGAAGGAGCTACTTTAGGCTCCCTACATGTTGATTGAAAAGGGTGAAGTTACAAAATATCCCAAATGGGAGACAACCAAAGCCGAGTTACAAAAACTCCACACCAAAATGGAAACTACCTAAAGTAAGAAGTAAAAAAGTAAACCTATCTCAAAATTGTGTGCCCTATAACCACAAAATCCAAGCAAATAGAAAAAGAGAAAAACTTAGGCACTTTCCAAGGAGTAAGGGGCTGATTGTAGGAGGAGCAAAAAGGACCACCAACAAGCCAAAAAGAGGGATCAGCAAGTAGGAGAAAAACTGAATGCCTAGCTGTGAACCAATCTGAATTAAGGAGCCTGGAACCATTTCTTGCAAGCCAGTTGGCAGGCCAGATACCTTCCTTGTAAATGAACTGATACCTAATATCACAATGTTGGGAGATAGCTTTAATTTTGTTATAAGGAGACATGGTGCCAACCTGGGTGATGTATGTCCCCAAAAATAGCATAAAGAAAAACATGGAAATCCTGAAGGAGCAAATATGAAAGTGCAGTAGCTGGAACATGGAACCTCCATCCCAAGACCAAAAACACAAAAAAATCAGTAGCTCACAAATCTGAAATATGGTGCCTTTAAACAATCAGCATCCATCAGAAATTGCAGATGTGGGGTTGGGGTAGTAGACACCATCACCTGAAGAGTAGTTTCAGCATTTCTAGCAAGCCAATGAGCAGGTCTATTCCCTTCCTTATAGATATGGCTATACTTGATGTTGGACTGAATTGCAAAAGCATTAATTTTGTTAATCCAGTACACATGCTGCCATTTTAATTGATAATCATTAGGAGAGGGCCAGGCTAGGTGTTGATTTTGCTTTAAGGCATTAATTACCACAGCTGAGTTATTTTCCACAATGATGAATTTCCGATTGAAAGCCTTAGCAAGTTCAAGAGCCTTACAAATTGCTGCAGCATTAGATTCCAAAACATCTTCAACAGTAACAGGAGATTGAAAATATGCAAGGCATCTCCCCTCATGATTCCTGAACAAACCCCCACAGCCAGCCCCCTCAGCCGAATAGGAACCATTTGTGTTGGCCTTAATGTAAGGGGTGGGTGGGTACTTCCAGTAGAATGTTTGAATGTGGTATCTTATAATGTGTTGTTTATGTGTGACCTTCAAAATGGCTGGGAAATTCTTAAGCCTGGATCGGTTTAGTCGGAAAGGATACACAATTTCCCACCACTCGTATCAACGGTGCTAACACCATTCTCAAATTTGATTGAATTTCTATGCATCCAAATAAACCAAGTAATAATGAGAGGGATGGTACCCAATTTAGACTTCGCCAAGAAATCCAGCGACTGCTTAGATCCAACCGATCCGAGAGGATGGTGTTTATGTTAATCTCTCTAATGATCCCCTTCCACACCTCTTGGGAAAAATTGCAATGGAAAAACATATGTTGAACAGTCTCCTCCTCCACCCCACACAGATAGCATTTTGAAGGTCCTCTAATCCCCTTTAGCTTTAGTATATCATCTGTAGGAATAAGCTTATGAAACACTCTCCAGGTGAGAAAAGACATTGAAGGGGTGAGGTATTTGTTCCAGATAATTCTTCCCCAATGAACTTTAGGCCACTCATGGATCTTTAGATATATTTGTTTAGTAATGTTGTGAGTATTACCATTACTCCAAATGATTCTATCATAATTATTTTTATCAAAAGGGATGGTGGCAATCCGGTTAGCAGACTCGAGCAGTGACAAATTTCGAAGTTCTCGTAAAGACCACTTCTCACTTTCCCAACAATTTGAAACGAATGAAACAGGTTTTATCAATGTTTGGGATGGCTTCCTTCATATGGGGAGGGCACCAACTGTCTTCCCAGAAATTAACCTGGCCATTACCCAACTCCCAGCTATACAGTGATTCAGCAATTTCCCTATTCTTCAGCATATGATTCCAAGTTCTAGAAGCACCCTTCTTAATACTAACCTTAGAAGGATGGCGACCTTTGCAATATTTCCCAATCAAAAATTTGGCCCAAAGAGAATTCTGCTTCCTGAACTGAATCCAGAGCTTGCAATAGTTAACTTTCTGTAGTTGTTGGATGCCTTTAAAACCCAAACCCCCAGCCTCTAAAGGTTTAGCCAACTTATTCCAAACCATCCAATGGATCTCCTTTCTGTTTCCAGTCCATAGGAACCTATTAAATAAACCTTCCAGATAGTGCCTGGTGCTTCTTTTCATTGTAGTCATTTGGAGGACATAATTAGGAAAAGTGGTGAGAATGCTATGAAGTAGAGTGAATCTACCTCCGGTAGATAAATAAGAATTTGTCCAGCTTTTCCAATTGAGCCTTCACCTTCCCAATGATATCATCAAATTGAGTCTGCTCGACCCTCCCTTTAATGAGTTGCACTCCAAGATATTTCATAGGAAGGGAAGCTTTAGAGAAACTCGTGTGATGCAAAATCCAGTGGGTTACATTAACATTGATATTCTTTGGAAAAATGATTTCACACTTATCTTTGTTAAACTGAAGGCCAAAAATGAGTTGAAACTGGTTGAGGCATTTGGTCACTTGCTTGACAGCATTTTTTGAAGCCCTAGAGAACACCATTATATCATCAGCATAAAGAAGGTGAGAGATAATAATGTTGGATTTGTGGTGGTATCTAGCATACTGGAGAGGAGCAATCTGATAGTTAATGAGCCTAGACAGATAATCCATGACCAATATGAAAATAGAGGGGGATAGAGGGTCCCCTTGTTTAAGCCCCCTAGTGGCTTGAAAACCATCCCAGCTCTGACCATTGATCAAAATGGAATGGTGATTAAATTTAAGCCAATTCTTGATCAAAACACGAAATCTTCATTAAAACCTCTAGATTGCGGAACCCGAAGAATAAAATTCCATTCCGGAGTATCATATGCTTTCTTGATATCAAGCTTATAAATCAAGTTGCCCCCTACAAGGGTTATCAAGATCTAACGACATTTCTTGAGCAAGAAGAACATTATCGGCAATGGTTCTACCAAGGACAAAAGCCGATCGGTTAGGGCCGATAATCTTATCCGGATGGGGTTGAAGCTCGCCAACTATTATCTTACTTATTATTTTGCTGATTACGGTGGTAAGGTCGAGAGGTCTATCTCGGTTCCGGCTTTTGGGATCGGGGGTCTTGGGGATAAGGACCATGGTAGATGCATAGAAATAGTATGGGATGTCCATACCTTGGAAAAAGCTTTGAATAAGCGAGTACAAACATCCACCTTGCAAATATCCCAAGTCTTCTTGTAGAATTCAGAATTGTAGCCATCAGGCCTTGCAGCCTTAGAGCTATCTATAGAGTTGAGGGCAGTCCAGATTTCATCTTGGGAAGGAACTTTAGTAAGTTGGAGCAGTTGTGTGTAGTTGCTAACATCTTCAAACAGCCTACTGTCAATATCAGGAATGGAATCTGCCTTAAAAGTAATCAACTCTCTATAAAAATTAATAGCATTGTTGGCAATGGCAGCATTGTCTCTAATAATTTCTCCCTGATCAGTAGTGATAGACAAGATGGTATAACTTTTTCTTCTGAAATTAATGCAAGCATGGTAATACTTAGTGTTCCCGTCACCATCTTTGAATTTAATACAAGAAGCTTTCCGTTTAAGCAAGAGATCCTGCCGGTTAATGTACTTGCATAAGCTTGTCTTGAGTTGCCATCAATTCAATATTTTTGCTTCCATCTACTCGAGCCTCCATTTCCAGCTTTTGGATATTCCTTTCAATACCGATAACAACTTTGTTAATATCCCCAATAGAGCCCTGACTCCAACTTCTCAGACACTTTAGCAATTTTGGTTTGAAGTTTTTGAAGTTTATCAAAAGGATTGTTACAAAATGCTCCAACCCGATTATTCGAACAATGGTTTTGAAATTGCTATGGGTAGCCTGAAGTTCAAAAATCGAATGGGGGGTCTCGCTGGTTGTTGGGGAGGAGCAATAGTAATGAGTATAGGTTTATGATCAGAACCTGCAAAGTTTAAATGGGTAATGTTTGTATATAGGAAATTTTGATGCCAAATGATGTTAGCCATGAACCTATCCAGCCTTTCCCAAATACTTCCTCTCCTCCAAGTAAATTTAGTGCCCTGATATCCAAGGTCAAACGGACCGACTTTCTGAATATTTTCATTAAACTGATCCATTGTGTGTTGATTGGGAATTCTGCCTCCTCTTTTTCATCAATAGAAGCAATGCAGTTAAAATCCCCTCCAACAATCCAGCTAGATTGCTCAGTCTTACTGATTTGCAGCAGCTCTTGCCATAGAACAATTCTGTCTTTAGGGGTGCAACCAGCATAAACAAAAGAGGCTGCCAACTTAATACCTTGCCAATTAAAATGAAAGTGGGCCAATTGAGGGTGATCTACTTGGAGAGTCCAATGAAGTTCTTTCCTGCAAATGAGCCAAATTTTGTTAGAGGAGTTAGCATAGAAAGTGCGACTCGGGAAATTTTTCAAAATTTTGTTCTGGGTTTTATTAACCATGGGTTCCAAAAGTATGATACACCATAGTTTGTGTTTCTTGTATAAGTAGATAAGCCTTTTGAGGGATAAGGGGTGGGCAGCCCCTCTAATGTTCCAGCAAAGGCAGCTAAACATCAGGGGTTTTGAGGTTGGTGATGAATGGTTTTTATTGGTTCCGGATCTAGAACCGGTCCCGCCCTCTGGGGAGTCAAAAGGATAGTCCAAATCTTTGGTTATTCCGTGATTGTCATTGTTTGGAAGCTCCGGTTTTTGTATCTCGGATGTATGTTTCTTCTTTTTCTGGACATATTGGATTTGCCGGGAGGCCTCCAATCTCTTTTGTTCTCCATCCATCAATAATCGGGGAGGGGGAAGAGCTTCGTATGCCGAGAAGCTGCCCCACTTCAAAGCCCATCCGGTCCAAACATTCCTTCGAAGCCCACTCGCCAACTCCGTATTGGTCGATCTATGTCCCCTTCGACTAACAAAGAAGACTCGTTGAAGAACTTCGTGGGGATTATCTCCCACTAAGGTTTCTATTGGTACATTATGGTCCTCCAGTTCAGCTTGATTGTCTTCCAAGGTGATCACTGGATCTTTCACTTCTACAGTTTTCCTTTTCCCCATCTTTTTTTGTGTAGGTTTCAGTTTATAGCATTTTTCTTTAAGGTGCCCAAACATCCTCGCAGTGGGAACAAAAGACCGGTTTATTTTCCAAAACCACCTCTTGCCAAAAACCTTCTCCTTCATCTGAAACTGTGATCCAAATCTTGTCTAGCTCAGGTAGAGATACATCTCTTTCAATAAGGACTTTAGCTGCTACAGGATTGCCCAGATCATGGGTTGGGGTGTCAACCCTGAGAGGAGTTCCCAAAGCTTTACTGATCTGAAAGATGGCATTAGTATGGTATAGCTGTATAGGAAGATTGGGGAATGAATACCATAAAGGTTTAAGTGGGGGTTCTTTCTGTCGGATCAAAACCCGGATACCACTTCATCAATTTCATTCTTGAATTTGCTATGGTCATAAATTCCATGCCTAACACTTTAGCATAGTCTTCCTCCCTTGTGAGCTCGATCGGAAGATGTCTTCCATCCGAACCCCTATCTTCCAATTACCCATGAACCGAAAATTTTCAAAATAACTCCTCACCAATTCCATTTTGGGGTGTCCAAACCGGAATTGGCCCACAATAGAGAATTTGATAGCCTCCGCCATGGTATTCATCTCCCGAGAAGTAAAGTATATAGCAGAGTCCGCCTTCCTTAGAGCCAAGTGGTCTTACAAAGGGGCAAACGGCCTTTACTCGTCGCTACATCATGTAAGACACTGGGGAAAGTTAACGAGTTCAACTTCATCATTGTTATTACCTCTGCTAACAGACAGATGCATAAGAAAGTGGCAAAGAAGAAGTATTGGAACTTCCCATAACCAATGAAACAAGTAACTCCGGCTTGAATCCAGCTAAGCCCGGGAAAACTCACTTTGTCTATCAGCACCCCACCAGCTGACAGACCTTCACACCAAGCACCCCGAGCAAGATAGGGAGGACCCACTTACCACTCCAGCCACCACCGAGAGACACCGACCGCCAAAGAAAGGAAGCCATCACCGCCAAAACCCTAGCAGAGCCCCAGTACCGCCACCTCCATCTTTTTATGTATATATATATATATATATATATATATATATATATATATATAGATTTGGCCCAAAAAAAAATTTATTTAGACTAGGATAATCAATTACATCTTATATGAGGAATAGAAAGCAGATCCCCATCAAGAAGAGAGCTAAATCTATACATAAAAGAAAATCTATGATTAACACTAGAATAAGAGCTTCATAGAATCTCCTCTGAAGAAGAGGATCTAGTAGCAAGCCAGTTTGTTGGTTGGTTCCCTTCTCTGTGCACATGACTCCACACTATAATTTTAGAGGTAGAAATATGGAGAACTTTATTAATCCAGATCTTAATATACCAAGGAATAGCAGCTTTATGCAACAATATGTTTAGTAAAACAGTTGAATCAGTTTCAATGTGAATAAGATGATGATTATTCATAATGGCAGATCTCAGTCCCCAGAAAATAGCAATAGCTTCAATCATAAGTGTATTAGTAGCAATAACAGGAGCTGATAAGAACCATAAGCAATTCCCATTATGATCTCTTCCAAGTGCTCCAATACCAGCAACATCTAATTTAAAGCTCCCATCCACATTGATTTTAACCCAGGGAAACTTAGGAGGTCTCCAAATGATCGAATTGGCACTTGATAGCAACAGAATGATGAACATTCTTCAGATACTTCCTTATCTTGTGCAGGTAGTTCAAGCAATTCTTTATGACTAGCTGAGTGGAGAAAATTTTATTAGTAAATAAAACTTCATTTCTGGAAAGCCAAAGAAACCAAAAAATTATCAGTGGGAAAAAATAATCAGGACTCCTTTCCAATCCTACCAACAAGCCTTAATGTTCTTCCATAAATAGAACTGAACACTGGATCCAACACTTTTTAAAACAGCTTTCCAAACTTCCTTACTTCCTGAACAATTCAGAAAAATGTGGTTGATAGATTCTTCATTTGCTTGACAGAAAACACATCTAGAAGGTCCTCTAATGCCCTTTAGCTTCAAAATATCATCAGTTGGTAGAAAGTTTCTAAATAACCTCCAACAGAAGAAAGACATAGAAGGAGATATAAAATTATTCCAAATTAACTTCCCCCAATCATTCTTAGTCCAGGAACCATTCAAGAGATAAATATACTTAGAGAGACTTTGAGTAGAAGGGTTCTTAGTAATTATTCTGTCTTTTTTAAAAGCCTGTATAGGAACATCCAAGATTTTTGCCTAAGTCTCCTTATTAACCACAGAACTGAGCAAGGTTTTATTCCAAGTAAAGTTCTCCCAGCAGTCTGAAATTTTCTGAATGGTGTTGAAAGGAATATATTGATCAATGAGTGACTCATTAAACAACCAGTTATCCAACCAGAAATTAATCTGGCCCTCACCTACATTCCAAATAAACATTTTTTCAGCAAATTTCTTGACCTTCAGCATCTCTTTACAGGTCCTTGAGTCACCATGTTTAGCTAGAATCTGAGTTGGATGAGAATTATGACAGTACTTCCCCTGAAGAAATCTGAACCATAATGAGTTCATAGATCTGAAGTTAATCTATTGCTTACAGTAATAAGAAAAGCTCAAATGTTGAAAACTTGTAAAACCAAATCCTCCACTTGACATAGGCTTACTAAGTTTATCCCAATTAGACCAATGCATCTGCCTGTGTTGACCTTCTCAAAGAAATTTGTTAAAAGTGATGGAAAGCAGTTTTTGAGTACTTTTCTTCATTCTAATCATTTGAAGAATATAGAGAGGAAAAGTAGAGTAATTCTACCCCCATTAGATAAAAAGGAATTAGACCAACATTGTATTTGAGAATTAACATTACTAACAACATCATCGTAATGAGAGAGTCTTCTTTTGCCTTTTGACAAGGTAAAACCCAAATACATAAGTGGAAAGCTTGCTTCTGTAAAGCCAGTGAAATTAGATGTCCACTTTCTAATATGCCCCTTGATTAGAGCACTGGGTAAAAATTGACACAATGCTTTATTGAAAGACATTCCTCAAAATTCTTCAAAACAAGTTAGTGTTTTCATGATACATTTGATAGAGTTCTTACTATCATTACAAAACACAATAACATCATCTGCATAAGCAAGATGACTGACCATTTGATTTGATCTGTGCTGATCTTGAACATAAGGATGATTTAGCTGAACTTAATTAAGCATTCTAGATAAGTAATCAAAAGCCAAAATGAAGATATAAGGAGATAAGGGATCTCCTTGTTTAATACCTCTACCAGATTGGAAGAAGCCATGACATCTTCCATTAATCAAAAAACTATAGTAGTTTTTATGAAGCCACTATAAATCAGACTGCAAAATTCAGATCCAAATCCTCTAGCAGCTAATACATCCAAATAAAAGACCAACTGATAGAATCAAAAGCTTTGGAAAGATCCAATTTTAAAATAATGTTATACCCTCTACAAGGCTTATCATTATCAGTAATCGGTTCTTGTGCCAAAAACACATTTTCATTTATAAATCTGCCTTTAAGGTAGGCAGATTTATTTTCAGTAATTAGATCAATCAAACAAGGTTGTAATCTAACCACAATAACTTTACTGATTATTTTAGAGAAAGCAGAAATAATACAAATAGGCTTGAAGTCCTTCCAGCTAGTCTTACTCTTATCCTTAGGTATAAGAACAATAGAAGAAGAAGCAAAGTATTTAGAAAGATCAACACCTTGAAAAAAAGCTTGGGCAGCAGCAATAACTCTAGCTTTGACAATCTGCCAAAACGTTTTGTAAAAATCAGATGTAAAACCATTCGGGCCATCAGTTTTATTCCCATCCATAGAGTTGATAGCAATCATAATTTCTTCCTCATCAGGTATTTGATGTACGTTTCTCCCATTCCCCATGAACAATCCATTCTGAAAAAAATCAGTAGAAAATAAAGTAAAATTGGAGGATTGAAAAGAAAAAAGCTTCTGAAAATAATTTATAGCATCTTCAGCAACTTCTTGAGGATCATATAACTAGCCTTTAAGATCATACTTAATTTTTAAAATAGCATTTAATGATATCTTGTATTTGATAACAACATGAATATACTTTGAATTTCTGTCCCTATAAAGGAAATGATTAGCTGCAGCCTTTTGCATTAGAAAGAGTTCTGCATTTAAGATAGCATTATTCAGATTATCATTTGCCTCCAAAAGTAGATTTTCAGAACTTTTACCTTCCTCAACTTCTTTTTCAAGAAAAACAACATGTTCTTCAGCTTTTAGTATGTTATCCTTCAGATTTCCAAAAACTGTCCAATTCCAGGAAGTTAAGGCTTTAGCCAACACTTTTTGAGACTGCCATAATTGAACCATAGGATTAGCAACATCAAAAACCTGAGGATAATACCAATTATCTTCAACCACTTTAAAACAGGTAGGATGACCTGACCACACATTTAAGTATCTAAATCTGTTCTGTCTAACAGCAGATAACACAGAAAAATGTGCTAGCCAAGGAGTATGATCAGAACAAAGCCTAGCTAGATGGTTCACTTTAGAGATAGGAAACATATCCAGCCAAATTTGATTAACAAGCATTTTGTCAAGCCTCCCATAAATGGAACCTCTCTTCCATGTGAAAGGAGATCCCTCAAATCTTAGATCAAAAAGATTAGTATCTTTAATTTTATTAGAAAAATTAAGCATATCCTGTAGCAAAGGATTCATTCCTCCCTTCTTCTCACTAGGATGGGCAATATAGTTAAATCACCCCCAACAATCCATCCTTCATTCATATTGAGACCAATACTATGTATATGAGACCATAATTCCTTTCTCTCAATACTAGAAGAAGCAGCATACACAAAAGAAACAAAGCCTCTAAACTGTTTAATTTCAAAATGTAAGTGCAAAATTGAGGATGGTCCTGAATAATTTCAATCTTTAACTCTCTTCTACAAAACAACCAAATTTTATTAGAAGAGTTAAAAGTAAAGCTATATCCAAGCAATTTCTTGATAATTCTATCAAAATTTGTCCTCACAAGAGTTTCAAGAAGAACCAAAACCCAACACTTATGAATCCTGTTTAAACAAAGTAATCTATTAAGGGAGCCAGGATTTGCCACTCCCTTATTATTCCAACAAAGGAATTTAATCATTGCTAGCAACTCTTCCTCCTCTAGTCAGCCTAGAGAAGGGAGATGCTGAAGATCTAGAAGGAATAATATTTGCATCAGATAGATTCTTCAATTCTAGAGACTTCTTTTTTCTTTTCTGCACCATCCAATCATTAATCAAATCTTTATTCACAGCCACCATATTATCATTGATGCCTAAACCATCTTGAGGTTTGTGCTAAAAAATTGGATAATGCATCTCTTGAGGCAGTACTTCCTTTGCAAGATAATGGCTACCAATACCATTAGTAGCATGACCCACATCAACTTGTGGGTTAACCTACTCTTCAATTGTATTAGAAGAATCACCAATCATAACCTAAGAATGAATAACTTCACTATTAACTCCTTGCTGAAAATCAGCCACCTTATCACCATCTGTTATAGGTAATGTATTTTTAGAAAACCCTTGATTTCCACCAATAACAGTCTCATAATTAATTTGATCTTGAACATCAACAGAAACAACTTCAGTAGTCATTATGAATTAAAAACATTCCTAACAACAGTAATATTATTCTGAACAACAAGAATATTATTCAGATCAACAGTAGCAACATTCAAATCAGCATTGAGATTTGGAACAGAATCAATAACAACATTATTATCATCAGTAATAACATGAACCTGAGTAACATTGCTAGGAGGAACAGTATTTTGGACTCTCACAGTCAAATCCCCATCGCTAACATTTGTGGTAGAATTATCACCTCTATCTTTGGCTGGCTTTAGGGATTCTATAGCAAGACTCCTTAGAATGACCAAACATCTTGCAGTGGTAACAATACACAGGCCTCTGTTCCATGACAATAGTCTGCCAATACCCATTATGAGGTGATCCAAGCCAAATTTTATCCACATCAGGAAGTGTAATGTCTCTTTCAACCAGGATTCTAGCCAAGGATGGCCTAGATAAATTAAAAGTAGACATATCTAGTTTCAAAGGTCTTCCAAGAGCAGTCCCAATAGCATATATGATTTGATGATTGAAGAATTCAAGCTTTAAATTAGGTAATCTGAACCAAATAGGAACTATTGGTGCTTCCTGATTAGGATCAAAACCAGGAGACCACTTCAAGATCTTCATGTACTTACCCTCCATCATAATAAACTTCTTAGAGAATAAGTTAGCATAATCCTCCTCCCTTAATAAATGAATCATTATGTGTCTTCCATCAAAGAGTCCCACTTTCCAATTCCCCACCAATTTAAGATCCTCAAAGCATTTCCTAATATAATCCATCTTAGGATGTCCAAATTAAAATTTACCAATCAAGGTGAATTTATGAATGTCCACCAAAGATGTAAGTTCAGAATCAGAAAAGATAAGAGTAGGTTTAGCACCCTTCTTCACAATTGGCTTAATGAACTGACAATCCCCCTTGCCAGCAGCAGTATCATGATAAACCCGAGGAAAGACCAATTTCTAATGTTTTTCAATCAAACCCTTACCAACTACATCAAGGAAGGAAGATTTAATCGAGGTCCCAGGGATATCAGCCATCAAGAAAAAAATCAAGAACTTGGGAAAAAAGAAGATTTCAAAAAGAAATAAAAAAAGAGACATCTAGGAAACAACAACAGGAAAAGAATTTGAAACTAAAAGGAAAATTCAGTCCCAAACCAGATTGAAATTGATCAAGAAGATCAAAAATAGAAAAAGAAAGAAAGGAAATTAAAAATCGTCTTAACCAGCAGCTCCAAAAAAACTGCCATCTTCAGTTTTTGACTTAGATGCTCCTTACTATATATATATATATATATATATATATATATATATATATATATATCTACAAATAATTTCGGCTTTCTACTTCTCGGTGAAATTGGGGATGATGCGATTAACTATTTTCAGACTCTATTCTCTTATCATGATACCAATTCTAATGTCCTCTCTAATAATCTTATGCAAACTGAATTACAGTTGGCTACGGACTGTCAATTATCCAGATTACCAAAAGAAGATGAAGTATTATCTTCTATTAATTCTTTGGATAGCAACAGGACAGCAGGAGCAGATGGATTTACTCCTGATTTCTACAAGAAATTTTGGCAAATTATTAGGTTGGATGTCGTTGAGGTCGTTAAGTATTTTTTCCAGGGAGTGGACCTTCCTAAGTATTTTGTCTCCTCTTCTATTATTCTTATACCAAAGGATAAAAAGAAAGAGTGTTGGCATGACTTCAGACCTATCAGCATCACTTCAACTTTTTTAAAAATTATCAACAAGATTCTTGTGGCCAGAATTCAGCCTTTTATGGATACATTGATCTCAGAAAATCAATCTGCCTTTGTCGAAGGAAGAAGTATTAGTGAAAATATTTTATTGGCTCAAGAATTGCTCACTGATAATGATAAGCCTTGTAGAGGTTATAATATGATTCTTAAACTGGATCTTTCTAAAGCTTTTGATACTATAAGTTGGTCCTTTATTCTTAAAGTACTTTCTGCTAAAGGGTTCGCTTCGATTGTCGTGGACTTATTTCAAGGTGGTTAAGTAATAATTATTATAGTGTTCTCATTAATGGAGAGAGCAAAGGGTTTTTTCAAGCGTGTAGAGGCATTAAACAAGGAGACCCCTTTCTCCTTATATCTTTATATTGGCTTTTGACTACCTTTCCAAGCTCATCAATAATGTTCGCATCACTCATCCTTTTACCCAAGCTTCAGCACGGATCTACTCAACTCATTACCCATCTTGCTTTTGCCGATGATGTCATAGTTTTCCGGAATGGTAGTAAGAATTCCATAAGATGTTTAATGAAGGCTTTGGTTGAATTTGAAGATGTTTCCGGTATGACTTTTAACAAGTCCAAATGTCATTTTCTACCCGGCTCTAACTTCAATGCTAACTCTAAGATGTGGATTGCTGATTTCACTGGTTTTAAGGAAGCCAAATATCCCTTCAAGTATTTGGGATTTCATTTAATCAAAGGTAGATGTCGGCATATTTTTAGGTTATGTGTTGTATTTTGAAAAGGGGTCGCCTACAGAAGTTGTCGGCGAATTTTTTATATTTTAAATATAGTTTAAAAGATAACATTTGATTTTGAAAATAATTTTAAGTTTAAAAGTTTTAAGATATGAAATCAAACCGATCTCACATCCCAAATAGTTTATATAAACGAGCACCGCATCACAAACCGTGTATCTATCCCTAAGGATAGTACACACCGCTTGATGGTGGGGCTCTGCTAAATAAACTAGAAGATTTGTGACATCCGTTCGATCTGCGAACCGATTTTATAAGCCGACAAATTCCCTCGCTTAATATGAAAACATTAAACGAGGTTTATATTACCTCGGTTCTTTAAAATTCCCTATAAGGGCAAGCCCCTATAGTTAATTACATCTTAAGTGACAAGAATCACCTAAGAAAACTCTCGATAATAATCAATAATTCTGCTCCCAAGAATTTCAAAGTTTAAGTTTTCAAGGAATTGAATTTTTGAATCTCAATAGGGAATGGATCAAGTTTGGAACATTTTATTTTGGGAATTCAAAGGAAGAAATGTAGGAGAAATTACGGATTCGAAGTGAACTTCGATAATCTCCCGACTATCCTATTGTTCGTCTTGGATTTAGGAAAGTCCTAATGTTTATTTAATGTTTTAATCTTGCCAATTTTAATTAGTTAGGACTTATATTCGTATGATAAAATCATACAAATAGCCTTCGAAGATGTGAGGGTTTATATCGTATCGACGACTACCTCGGAGTCCTAAGACCTGCTAGGGCTTAATTTGCAATGCAAATGCCTAACGAAGAGTCGAGGATTTATGTTGCACTAGGCAAACTACCTCGAAGTCCTATGGCTTTGTTGTTTAATTCTAGGAAAGTTTTGCTCGAAGTAGGTTCAAGTTTTGCCGACGACGATGGCCGTGTCGCCCACTATGCTCCGAGCTCCTTGTTGTTGCAGAGGTTTAGTTTTAGAAATCATAAATCGTGGGATGAGAAAAGTGTTTTGGTTTAGAGAAGTCTTAATTTCCAAGTGTTTTTTGTGTTTTAATTAAAACAAATCTTAAAGTTGATTATAACAACACCTGCTAAGATCCCACGGTTCCATCCTTCCGCATCATTATTTTTATCGGATTCACTTAGTCCGTATGAATTTGCTAAACTCAACCGAATGAGTTCCACACTTTCATTTAGACCGTGGAAATCCCGTTAAGCAACACGTAGGTTACATCATCCGAGGTATTCCCGATCATCCAACAGGACGTTTTAATTCGAGCTTGTAATTGTAGTTTTGTGTTCCGTTTGTGATTAAATTTTGAGTTGCTTTATATTTTGAAATGTCGTGGCGGTGAATTTTATCTCGCAATGACTTTTAACTTAGTTTTGGTTTCAGCTTTAGTGGACTATCCTAAAGGTGTGGGTTTTCATGCAACCGTTGTTTATCATGCAAGAAAAGTAAAGTGCATTTGCAATAAAATAAATTGCAAGAAAGTAAATTGCAGGAAAGTAAATCGCGATAAAATAAAAGCGTACCCTGAGGGTCTTCCCGTCATTCCAGTCTGCACTTAAAACACGATTAGTACATTTAAGCAAGTTCCTGGTAAAGCTAAGGTAAGGGTTATGGTTTTCTACCAAATTCCTAATCCTATAGCTAGTCATTTCCTATGACGTCTAGGTTCCTCGTGTTTTTAGTTCGAAGACGATTTTCTTCATCAAAGAATAATTAAGTTCAATTGTTCTTATAAATATCCTATCATATCGAGGAAGTGCTTAAGAAAAATCTTAAACATCTTTTCAATATTTCTAGGATTGTTTTAAGTCCAAGAGAATTTAATTATGTAAATGAATCGATCGTCCGAGGTTTTCAAGTTTTGTTAACCCGCTCGAATGAACTAGGATATTTGAATGTCCTATAAGTGAAGTAACATTTCACTCGATACTCCATTTAGGAGTTATGATAATTAAAGTTTTTAAGGGCAAAATGATATTTAATGATTTGTGATTCAAATTTAAGTTCAAATTAATGATTTAAGTTTAGAATAGTTGTTCAAGTTATCTTAGATTTATTTTTGAATTCTTCATGTCTTTATATTTAATTTAATTTAATTTGATTTAACTTAATTTAATGTAATGTGGTTTAATTTAATTTAATTTAACTTAAGTTAATTTAATGTAATATGATTTAGTTTAATTTAACTTAATTTAATTTAATTTAATTTAATTTACTTTGATTCGATGTTACATCGAATTAATTTGATTTAATTTAATTAAATTTTTTTATTTAATTTGATTTAATTTAATTTAATTTTAATTTAATTTATTTAATTTAATTTTTAATTTAATTTAATTTTTAATTTAATTTTTAATTTGATTTAATTTGATTTAATTTAATTTTTAATTTAATTTAATTTTATTCGTTTTAATTTTAATTAAAATTTTAAAAGAGTTCAATAATTTAATTTTAGTTTAATGATTAAGCCTTTTAATATTTTGAATTTGAATTATCATTTTAATTAGGAATTAAACACTAATGAAATGATTAATTTAGGGATTTTTTTTAAATTAAAGAATAAATCTCTTCCTAATAATATCCCTATTTTAATAATTCCAATTTTATTATTCTTCCAAATTTAATCAATTATTTAATTAAAGTTTAATCATTTTAAATTGCTTAATGGGTTTCTACCCTTCAATTATTAAATTTCAATCATCCAAATCAGGTTAGGATCAAATATTTTACTTATTAATTTTTTTTATTAAACCTAAAGTTTTAATTAAGGATTAAAATTTTAATTACCATTTTGCCCCTTAAACTTAATAATTTCATAACTCTCTAAATTGAACTCAAATGAACTTGAAATTTTTATGTGACTTCACTCATATGTCAATAAAGACATTAGAGGAGAAAATGTGATTTTTCTGTATTTAATTTATTTATATAATTATTTTTAGTAGAAAATAGAGATTTCCAAGGAAAATTTAATAACATGACCAAGGGAAAGTTTCTATTCTTAAGAAAATTAGGGGACATTCCTAATGACCAGGGGGCCACTTGGACCAATTTTGGTGATTTTTTGAATTATATTTTATTTATTAGAATTATTTTAAGTTCTGGAGTATTAATTAATTTAAAAATAGGATATAAGTTGAAAAATGAATTTTATAATTTTTAAAATTCTCTCTGATATCAAGGATTCCAGAGAACCAAATTTTACAATTTTCTGATTTTTCTTTGATTTATTATAATTATTTTAGTGAAAATACTAGAAAATACATTTTTTTTAATTTTAAAATTACCCTAGAGCTTTAAAAATTAATATCTCACCAAATAGGCCTGAGAAAAATATGCGGTTTGTTCCTAAGTGATTAAAATTCAAAATGTGACATTTTGGTGAATTTTATTATTTTTGTGATTTTTATTATTTTTTAATTATTAAAAATATTAAAATAATATTAAAAATCAACTTTTTTTAGAAAATTGAAATTTTAATTTTCTTAAATTCCCCGATATCAGAGAGGCTCCAAAACCAATTTGGTGAATTTTTGAAAGATATTTTGAAAGTTATAAATTTTTAAAGTTTAAAATGACTAAATGGCTTAATCAACCCAATTAATAGGGCTAACCAAGTCCAATTGACTTCAAACCTTTTTGGTGGGTTCCTCTGATCCTAAAGGTCAGTGGAGAATTGATTTCAAGTCAATTTGATGTATGGTTAGCTTTAATTAATTAGGGACCTATTTTGAGTGTTTAAGCCAATTAGGGTTAATATGAGTGAATTAACTCAAGTCCTATTTTTCCTAGGGTTCTCTGGTCATAAGGAACATCACCAAATTTTCCTAGAATTTATTTCACAACATGCTAATTTTTGGGATTAAAACACTCAAAACAGCAACATGCATTTGAAAAATAAATAACTTTTCACAGAGGTGGCCTCCGACCTTGGAAAATTCAGGGAATGTTCCCAAGTTCGGAGGCTTCAAAAGCCCTATGGTCTCATGCCATGGTGAATTGTATGAATGCATGGAGAATTAAAACAATGCAGGGAGTAAATAATTAATTAAAAATAAAATACTGGACAAAATTAATTAATTTCTTTTCCACATTATTCTCCTCATTTCACTGAGCAAGAGGGTATTTTTATTTTATTTTTGTGATTTTTCTACACAAAGATATAAATTTTCCAAGTTTAGGGAATTAAATAAATCAGAAAATACCCTATTTTTCTATTTATCCGAGTCGGCGCCGCGTCAACCTTAGCCTCTCCGAAGCGGTACGTGTCGCGCTGTGATTGGGCGCCGCCATCTGAGTCAGCAGTCCCGGGACCCGCGGTTCACGTAACATACCCTGGTTCGGCGCAATCTGAACCGTCCGCTTGATACACGCGCGATCCAACGGCTCCTGGTCATCGTCTACGACTGGTGTGCACCCGTGACCGTCAACCTTCTAACCCTAATTTCTCACTCGATTCTCAATGGATTTTCGTGTTCTTATACTCTATGGATTCTTCTGAAGAGACGAACACATCCATACGGTAAACATGCATTTAAATCGACTCAAATTAAAATGAGAATCTCTGGAAGCTCGGGAAGAAGAGGGTGTCCATACCTTTGCTCAGAGAAGTGAAGCTTCGATCTGAGAGTTGTTGCACCTTCGATTGGATCCCAGTAAGCTCCAGATGAAGTCTCCTGGTCTGGTGAATTGTCTAGGTTGGACTTCGACCACACCCGATCACAAAGCTTGGAGGCTGGAGCAACCGGGTGGCTCTAGAGATGGGGCTTTCAGTGGGAACTTCTCCTCTTGGTCCAGTGAAGGTGTAGAACCAATCAATTTGGGAATTGGCTCACTGCGAAGAAGTGTCCCGATTTTTGGCTAAAGTTCGAGCTCAAAATCGGGCTCACCTGGAGGAATCGGGGCTGGAATTCAGTGGGGATCGGGTGCTCTATGTGTGGAGAGTGATCCGGAGTGATTTTGCGCAGTTTCCTTAAGGCTTGGTTCATCACC
The DNA here is from genome assembly GCA_022702705.1 of Papilionanthe hookeriana x Papilionanthe teres. Classification (NCBI taxonomy): domain Eukaryota; kingdom Viridiplantae; phylum Streptophyta; class Magnoliopsida; order Asparagales; family Orchidaceae; genus Papilionanthe; species Papilionanthe hookeriana x Papilionanthe teres. Next base: position 20,202,521 of record CM040424.1, on the reverse strand, counting down.
TCCTTTGGCCGAGAGGGTGAGGGGTTTGAATCAGGCATGGTCGGAGGCTCTCCTGGGGGTGTCGAGGGCCGGGATCACCGCTTCGGTGAGGAGAAGAACAGCTGCAATGGCCATTTGGAGTGAGGCGGCTCAAGCAAGGTGGAATTCCAAAATTCGGCTCCTCCCAAGGTTTCGGGCATGGTGTTTTCCTAAGAACCTGGGTGGCCGGCCGGCCGTAGTCGGTCACACTCAAGCTCAGTGGGTCGTGGTCGGAGGCTTGTGCAATCAATCGAGGTTTGACATGTGTAAAGGAGTTTGATTTAAATGGAATGGGAGAAGGCTCACTTTGGCTTGGTTTGGGTCAACCCACCATTTTGGGCTTGGTGCACCCTTCCAAGCTCGATTTTGAGCCGAGGGAATCATTTAGGTCAGCTTAGAAGGAGTGGTGAAGTCTCCATCCATGATGAGGTGGCTAAACATGGTTTAGTGTGCGACATGATTAGGGTAAAAAGGGTTAAAGGAGGTTTAAGAAAGAACCCCTCTTCTTGCCATAAATGGACTAATGACAATTCAAAGCCCTCGTGGCTTCATGTGGCTTGAAAATGGCTTGTTCATGGCTCCATTCGGTCTTGGGAAAAGGTCGATTTGTTTCATGAAAAGGGTTTTAGAAATATTTGACATTTAGGGGTAATTTGACATGTGGCTTGATTTGGAATGGTTTAATTGATGATTTTGAAACTTAGGGGTGATTTTGATCAAATGGATGATGAGGGGAAGTGTCATGTGGGCTTTAGGATGATTTGGGCTTTTGAATTTTGAAGGAAATGGGCTTTTAAGAAGGTTTAAGGGAAGTGGGCTTTTAAGTTTAAGGATGTGTTCATGGATGGGAATTTTTGTAAAAGTTTGGGCCAAATAGTTGTTGGTTTTGGTTTAGGGATGTTTCATGAATAATTTGAAATAGATTTAAGGTGGTTTGGGTTTGAATTGGGTCGAATTTGGGTTTATTTGGTAAATGGGCCAATGTAGGTCAAATTGGGCTAACTTGGGCCAATGTTGGGCTAGGGTTGAAATTGATGTAAAATAAATGTTGAGAAATGTTTATGGGAGTGTTTCAAAGAGGTTTTGGCTTTGGTTAGGTTTTGATTTTGGGGTTTGGGCCTATTTGGGTTAGGTTTGGGTTTAGGTCAAAATTGGGCTTTTTGATTTTGGGTTGAATTTGAGTGGGGTTTGGGTCAAAATATTGGGCAAATCATGTTAGTGTTTTGTTTATGGGGATGTTAAGGAAGGTTTAGAAAAGATTTGGGGTTAATTGGAGTTGAATTGGGTGAGTTTGCGCTAAGTTCTGGGTCATGGGTCCAAATCGGGCTTTAAGGCCAAAAGTGAAATTGGATCCCAATGCCAATCAAATTGGGCTTGGATTTGGTCTAAATTGGTGTTGGGGATATTGAATTGAAGTTTAGAATTGAATTGTACCAGAATTTGGGTCAATTGGGTGGGTTAGGTTTGACATTGGGTTTACTTTGGGTTAAAATGGGTCAAATTGGGGGTTTTGATAAAAGTGGGGTAAATTGACAAAATTGGCCCATGGTTTAGTTGAACAAAATGAAATTGGGAATATTTGGGATTTTCTGGAATTTTCTGGGAATTTTCTGAATTTTTGGATTTTTTGGCTAAGAGGGGTATTTTGGGTATTTGGAGGGTATTGGGAGTTATTTTTGGAATTTTTGGTATTTTCGCTATGAATGATCAATTTGAGTGATGTGGGAATGTTTAGGATTGATTTTGGGGAATTTTGGGTAATTTAGGTGATTTTGGAAATTTTGGGTAGTTTCAAGGGCATTTGGTAGGTTAGGCGGGTGTAGGGTCCCGGGGGTCAAAAATTGAAAATTTGGAAAATTGAAGATTTGGTGAATATAAGTGGAATAAAATCATTTTGGTTGAGCCATGAAGCCACATCAAGCCCATATGAGCTATGAAGGGACTCATTTGAGGCATTCACTATGTTGTTCCTAACCCTCTTAGCCAAGGGCTTAGGGGTTAAGGACCATCCATGTGAACCACTTACATGAGTCAGGAGGTCAAGTTAGGTATAGGTGTGGTTTTAGGAGGTGTATGGAAGTGTATTGTATGAGTGTAGTGTGTGTGTAAGTGTAGTGTGTGTGTAAGTCAGCCCCCTCACCGTACTAGTGCCACCTGTGGCAATCCTAAGGCCAAAGAGTCCTATAGGAACTCATCCTTTAAACTTCCACACTTGATTTCAACCCTCTAGGTGATTAGGGGTCTACAATCAAGTTTGTGGAGTTTGCAGGGAGTTAAGAAGTGGTTTGAAATTCTAGATGGTGGATCCCAATTCTAGTCCTCTAAGATAGTCAAAGGAAAAGCCTAAGGCTAGATCCTAAGTACTAAAGAGAAGAAGAGAAGACCTCATCAAAAATGAGGTCAACAGTAGAATTAGACATTGTCACTATGATGATGTGGTAACTAAAATTTTTGCTCAAATTCAATGTTGGAAAAATTCATTTCTATCAAATGGTGGTCGGATCACTCTTCTTAAGAGTATTTTAACATTTATCCTCTCTATATCCTCCAAATGATCAAGATGAAGAAAAGCACACAAAAATTACTTTCAATTATCTTCAATAAATTTCTTTGGGAAGGTCATCATAGACAAATGCATTGGACCAATTGGGATAAAGTTTGTAAACCTATTGCTAGTGGTGGCTTGGGTTTTAAAAGTTTTCAACAAATTAGTTTTTCCTTTTACTGCAAACAGTGGATTAACTTTAGAGCGAAAGAATTCCTTATGGTCTAAGTTTTTGCATGGGAAGTACTCGTCATAATATTCATCCCACTCAAGTTCAGGTGAAGGCTAGGGATTCAATAAACTGGAAGCAATTACTGAAAATTAGAGATGAAGCTGAACAACTTTTTGTACGGGAGCTTGGGGATGGGCAAATTCATTTTTGGAGGGATAAGTGGTTTTTTAATGATTCTTTGATTGACCATAATGCTCATAATGCTCACCATTCCATTCAGAAAGTAGCTGATTGTTGGACCAATTCAGAATGGGATATCAATAAGCTTAATAGCTGTGTTGATTACGCAACTCAAAAGAAGATTCTGAACATTCCTATTCACCCAGCTAAAAGAGATAGATTAGTAACAAAGAATCCACCAAATCAAAGCTTGTCTAAATTTCTATTTAGAGATACCTGTTCTACTAATGACTGGGGGAAGAAGCTTTGGAATAAATTTTTAACACCTTCCATGTCTTTTTTCTGTTGGAGACTTTTTAGGAAGTTTCTTCCAACAGATGATATTTTATAATTAAAGGGCATTCGGGGACCTTCTATTTGTCAATTCTGCCATTCTAATGAAGAATCCATTTCTCACATATTTATAAGGTGCTTTGTTATTCAAGATGTATGGAAATCTGTTTTGGATATTCTTGGGCTATCTTCTAAATGTTATTCATGGCTTAGCATTGATTCATGTTGGCAAGATTGGAAAGGTTCTCCTGATTATTATATCCCTTTTATTATCTTTTGGTTTATCTGGATGGAGAGGAATGATGCTATTTTCAACAGCAAGGAATGTTCTATTCAGCAAATTACCAGAAATTGTCTAACTTATATTTATAAGGCTAGACAAATACTTAATTTCCAGCAGATTTCAGTTATTAACAAAGTCAAACTTGTTATTTGGAGATTGCCAAAGGCTCCTTAGATTAAAATAAATACTAATGGAAGTCTTTCTTCATTGAGTGCTGGAATTGGGGCAATTTGCAGGAATTATCAAGGTAATTGCATTTGGTATCTATCTGCTCCGATTATGGCTGAGAATAGTCTTGAAACTCGAAATAATTGTCGCTTATCGGGGTCTTAAAGCTGCCTTCCTTAATAATCAAAATTTCATTCATATGGAGATGGATTCATTGCTTTTAGTGCGGATGTTATTGAATAAAGTTGTTGTTCCTTGGAATATTCTTATTTGGATTAATATGATCTTCAAGTTATCCTCTTAGTTAGCCGTTATTTGGAGTCATGTTCATAGAGAGGGAATCAACCCGCAAATTGGTCGGCCAAGAGAGCTTCTTCTAGTAAGGAAATAATTTGTAACTCCAGCTCTTTTTCTGAGTTTCTATCTTCTTCTTTTTCTATTTTTAGAGCTCTTTTGTATGGGGATTTATTAGCCATTCCTCATGTCAGATGTAATAAAACCACAATTACTCAATAAAATTACTTAATAAAATTACTTTTACATGGGAATACTTCTTGGCTTCAGCAATTTCCCTATACTATTGTTACTCATCTATCCATGGCAGGTTCTGATCACAGACCATTGCTCATCTCTATTAACAACACTGATAATATTACAGGAGGTATGTTCAGATTTCAAAATATGTGGACTAAGCACCCAGATTTTCTGGTCGAACTTGAGAAGGTTTGGGTCTCTCCCATGGGAGGCTCCTCTTGGGGTAATCTTTGGGAATTACATAAAATCACTGCTAAGCATTTCAGGAGATGGAATCGGACAAGATTTGGGAATATACACGAAAATCTTAAGAAGGTCGAAGAGGATGTGGCCGCCGATGAAGCCGGTTTTCTTAATGGGGAGTGTAGTGAAGTCGCTCTTTACGATGCTCATGATCGGTTGCTAGTTCAGGTCAAGTATCAGGAAGATTTTTATAAACAGAAAGCAGCTGCTGCGAAATTTATTGAAGGGGATAGAAACACTAACTACTATCATGCATTCATTAAGTACAAAAGGAAGTGTAACATGATTCTTTCCATCACTGATGAGGCTAGAACTTTGCTCCATAATGCTGAGGATATTGCATTGGATGCAGTTAATCACTTTGCTCAAATCTTTACTCAACCCAATAGATGTTCTACCCCCATTTATGATAATTTGCTACAGGACCAGTTCCTTTATGTACAAAATCTTAATTTAGTTGACATCCCTGGGGAAGATGAAATCAAAAATGCATTAGACTCCATTGATGGTGCTAAAGCTGCAGGACTTGATGGCTTCTCTTCCAATTTTTATAAAGCTGGATAGACGCGTAGTTGGGAAGGAGGTAATTCAAGTCGTTCGAGATTTCTTCCGGTGGTATTGATATTCCAAAGTATTTTTCTGCCTCTACTATTGTGTTAATCCCCAAAAATAAGTTGAGAAAATCTTGCGGAGACTAAAGACCTATTAGCCTTACATCTGTAATGTCCAAACTTATCAGTAAAATCATTATGACAAGATTGCAGCCACATTTGAATATCCTCATTAGCTCCAGATCAAGCCGCATTTGTGAAAGGCGAGATCAATCTCGGATAATATCTTGTCGGCCCAAGAGATGGTGTTGGATTTAGATAAGAAATATAGAGGCAACAATGTTATCTTTAAACTTGACATAAGGAAAGCATATGATACCATCGATTGGGGTTCATCACTCAAACCCTATGTGCTAGGGGTTTTCAGCCAAGTTTTGTTCAGCTCATCCATAGGTGGCTAAGTAATAATGCTCATTCTATTATGGTGAGTGGTAGAAGCCATGGATTCTTTAGTGCATCTAGATGTATCAGGCAAGGAGACCCTCTCTCCCCTACCATTTTTATCCTTGCATTTGATTACTTATCCTGAATATTGGATTTTGTTTTTACCCAAACACCCAGCAATTTTACCTATCACGAGTCCAATTTTATTGTCGCCCATTTATCTTATGCGGATGATATTATTATCTTTTCTAAAGCTTCTAAGGCCGCTATTAAAACTGTAATTAAAACAATAGCACACTTCAAGGAGGTTTCTGGTTTGGAGCTTAATCTTCAGAAATGCCATTTCTACCCCAGCTCTAATGTTAGCCTTATGATGAGAACATGGATTGCTGATTATATAGGTTTTCAGTCTGCTAATTTGCCTATCTGTTACCTGGGAGTCCATTTGATTAAGGGAAGATCTAAACAAACTCAATTTCAAGAAATTACTGAAAAAATCAAAGCTCAAATTTCTGGGTGGTCTAATTCCTTTCTATCAAATCGGGGAGGCTAACATTATTGAAGAGCATATTAATCGCCCTCCCATCCTATGATCTACAGTATGTTTATCATGAAAAAGAGCACACAAACAAGCATTGGAAGAATGTTTAATAAATTTCTGTGGGCTGGTCAACATAGGCAGATCCATTGGTTATCCTGGAAACAGCTATGTAAACCCTTACAGGCTGGGGGGCTGGGGTTTAAAAGCTTTGAACATCTTAGCTTCATAAATTTATGTAAACTGTGGATTAGATTCAGAGCTAATGACACCATTTGGTCACAATACATGCATGGTAAGTACTACAGAAAGGATCATCCTTCTCTGGTGGTGCCCAAACTGGGGGATTCTAGACTATGGACAGCATTGCTGAAGGTCAAAGATAAGGGTGAACAGACATTTATCTGGGAGCTGGGAGAGGGCCAAGTTAATTTTTGGCTTGATAATTGGGTGTGGGGAGGGGAGAAACTCTCTTTTCCTCACAATGTGGATGGACTTTCTATTTCTAAATGCTATGTTAATACCTATTGGTCTGAGAACCAATGGAATTGCGACTCGAGGAACATCTTAACTTTTGATCAACTACGACAGAGTTCTCTTGACTCCTTTCATCCCGAGAAAAGAGACAAGCTTATCACTAAACAACAACACCTAAAAAAGCTCGGGGTCCTTTATTTTTCGAAATTCTATTCTTGGGATCACATTAGGTGGGGACTCGAGCCGTGGAACAAGCCGCCGTCACCATCCATGTCTTTCTTTTGCCGGAGAGCTAGGCATTTGCTCGTTGCCCACTCGATGATATCCTTAAATTAAAGGGACATAGAGGGCCTTCGCTCGTCAATTATGTATGCGAGGAGGAAGAATCTGGGATCATTTATTCTTCGTGTGCTCTTTCTCTCAAGAGGTCTGAACTCAAATCATTAGCAGAATTCAGGTGGAAACTTTGAATTTAAGTTGGCTAGATCTTTTGATGTGCTGGGGGGACTGTCATAAGGTGAATCTCCTGGTGGTTCCTTGTGTTGTGGCCTGGTTTATTTGGATGGGCAGAAATAAAGTAAGGTTTGAGGGTGTTCGTCCCGGCCTTCCTTGTTGTCGCTCACTCGTTTAACATATTTTCGTAAACTCACTAAATACCACAAATTCGGAGATATTTGTCGGGTAGGTTCTAGGATTTCTTCCTCATCCTCTCCGGTGGTTGGTTGGTCCCCTCCCCTTTCCAATCGGATCAAAGTAAACACGGATGGAAGCTTTAAAAATTAGCGAGTCAGGATTGGTGGTATTTTCGTAAATGGGGTGGGGCAATGTCTATTGTTCTTCTACTCTCCCATCGATGCTTGTGATGCTCTTGAAGCCGAAATGATTGCTATCTATCGGGCCCTTAAAATTGCCAAGATCCGTGATGTGAGGCTACCGATTGTGGAATCCGACTCTTCCATATGCATAAGCTTCCGCAGAATACCGAAAATACTCCATGGTACATTCGGAGATGGTCGAATAGAGTGAAAGGTTTGGTCGAGAGTAAAGATGTAATATTTTCCTATATACCTAGGGAAGGTAATGCTCCCGCACATTGGCTTGCCTCTCGTGGATATCGTAATGGTGAAATTTTGGTAGATACTACACCTCCCCTCCCCGGGCCGTTTTGATGCATGGGGATAGATTAGGCCTTCCTTTTGTAAGAAGACAGCTTGTACCGATTATGGAAATTAATATATCACTTGCCTATTAGGCAAGTTTTTTGCAAATATATATATATATATATATATATATATATATATATATATATATATATATATATATATATATATATATATATATATTAGCTTTTAAATGATTCATCATAGACTCCCAATCTTTTCTTCTCACGTAAACATCTAAGACTCTTAATATTTCAAAAATATACTTTTCCTTACTTTAAATAGTCAACTATAATCTAATCTTCTTATACTAAATATCTTAGCCCATAAAGTTAACATTCATCACTAAAAAAATTCATTTATATATATATTAGCTTTTAAATGATTCATCATAGAGTTCCAATCTTTTCTTCTCACGTAAACTTCTAAGACTCTTAATATTTCAAAAATATAGTTTTCCTTACTTTAAATAGTCAACTATAGTCTAATCCTCTTATACTAAATATCTTAGCCCATAAAGTTAATATTCATCACTAAAAAAATTCATTTGAATCTCACTATGATTTTTGAATAAAATAAAAAATTTTGTTATCTAAAGTTAAGCTCGACTACCTTAAGGCAAGTTAAAATTATTTTAAAAATATAGTTTAATTGAGAACAAATAACAGTTAATCTTTCCTCCCCAAACTTAAGATTTTCAGTGTATATCAAATTAGCAAATCAGAGAGAAAACAAAAATGAAAACTAACCTTTTATGTTGGGCTTTTGATACTTCTGAAGCTATGTAGGTATTAATAAAAAATTTAAACATACAGGCATAAAACAGTTAAAAGCTTTATTTCAGATAATATGTTAAATACTTGCTGAGTGAAGAAAATTTAAAAACATAAACATTAAACATCTAATACAAACATACATCCATTACAATTTTAGTACAATTAATAAACAAACCAACACAAGTTTCATTACAACTTAACTAACATAACAGAGTACAATCACCTCATACATCAATCACATTAAAGAAAATAACAAACACATAAGTTTACACATCAATAACATACTAAAAGAACACTAATCTACTAATCATCCTCTCCTTCTTCTTTTGCTTCTTCTTCCTCTTAAAGCTGGTATGGAATATAGTGGGGGCAAGTAGGAAATGTCACACCAGATTCTTCCATGAATCTGTCGGCATTTTTTTTTTTAGGTTGTGTGTTTTATTTTGAAAAGGGGTTCGCCTACAGAAATATGTCGGCGTATTTTAAATTTAATTTAAATATATATATGGTTTAGAAAGTACTATTTGATTTTGAAAATAATTTTAAATTTGAAAGTTTTAAGATATGAAATCAAACCGATCTCACATCCCGAATAGTTTACATGAACGAGCACCGCACCACAAACCGTGTATCTATCCCTAAGGATAGACACACCGCTCGATGGTGGGGCTCTGTTAAATAAACTAGAGGATTTGTGACATCCGTTTGGTCCGCGAACCAATTTTATAAGCCGACAAATTCCTCGCTTAATATGAAAACATTAAACAGGGTTTATATTACCCGGGTTCTTAAAGTTCCCTATAAGGGCAAGCCCCTATAGTTAATTACATCTTAAGTGACGGAATCACCTAAGAAAACTCTCGATAATAATCAATAATTCTCGCTCTCAAGAATTTCAAAGTTTAAGGTTTTCAAAGGATTGGATTTTGGAATTTCAATAGGGAATGGATCAAATTTGGAACATTTTATTTCGGGAATCCAAGGGGAGAAAAGTAGGAGTAATTACGGATTCGAAGCGAACTTCGGTAATTTCCCGACTATCCTATTGTTTGGCTTGGATTTAGGAAAGTCCTAATGTTTATTTAATGTTTTAATCTTGCCAATTTTAGTTGATTAGGGCTTATATTTATATGATCGAATCATACAAATCGCTCTAGAAGATACGAGGGTTTATGTCGTATCGGACGACTACCTCGGAATCCTAAGACCGGTTAGGGCTTAATTTGCAATGCAAATGCCTAACGAAGAGTTGAGGATTTATATTGCACTAGGCAAACTACCTCGAAGTCCTATGGCTTTGTTATTTAATTCTAAGAAAGTTTTGTCAAGTAGGTTCAAGTTTTCACGACGACGATGGCCGTGCCGCCCACCATGCTCCGAGCTCCTTGTTGTTGCAGAGGTTTAGTTTTAGAAATCATAAATCAAGAGATGAGAGAAGTGTCTTGGTTTAGAAAAGTCTTAATTTCCACGTGTTTTTTGTGTTTTAATTAAAACGGATCTTAAAGTCGATTAAACGTAACCGATTAAGATCCCACGGTTCCGTCATCCCGACATCGTTATTTTCATCGAATTCACTTAGTCCGGATGAATTTGCTAAACTCAACTAAATGAGTTCCGCACTTTCATTTAGACCATGGGAAATCCCGTTAGCAACACGCGGGTTACATCATCCGAGGTATTCCCGATCATTCAATGAGACGTTTTAATTTAGTTGTAGTTGTAGTTTTGTTGTTCTGTTTGTGATTAAATTTTGAGTTGTCTTATATTTTGGAATGTTGTGGAGGTGAATTTTATCTTGTAATGTCTTTTAATTTAGTTATGGGTTTCGCTTTGGTTTCTGTCCTAAAGGTGTCGGTTTTCATGCAACCGTTGTTTATCATGCAAGAAAAATAAAGTGCATTCGTAATAAAATAAACCGCAATAAAATAAAAGCGTACCCTGAGGGTCTTCCCGTCATCCCAAGCCGCACTTAAAACACAGCTAGAATATTTAAGCAAGTTCCTAGGTAAAGCTAAGGGAAAGGTTTTGGTTTTCTACCAAGTTCCTAATCCTATAGCTAGTCATTTCCTATGACGTCTAGGTTCTCCGTGTTTTTAGCTTGAAGACGATTTTCTTCATCAAAGAACAATTAAGTTCAATTGTTCTTGTAAATATCCTATCATATCGAGTAAGTGCTTAAGAAAAATCTTAAACATCTTTTCAATATTTCTGGGATTGTTTCAAGTCCAAATGAATTTAATCGTGTAAATGAATCAATCGTCCGAGATTTTCAAGTTTTCGTTAACTCGTTCGATGAACTAGTGACATTTGAATGTCCTATAAGTGAAGTAACATTTCATTTTAATGTTCTACTTAGGAGTTATGATAACTAAGGCTCCTAAGGGCAAATGATATTTAATGATTTCGTGATCCAAATTTAAGTTCAAATTAATGATTTAAGTTTCGGAATAGTTGTTCAAGTTATTTTAGATTTATTTCTTCATGTCTTAAGCGAGGTTATTTAATTTAACTTAATTTAATTTAATTTATTTTATTTTAATTTAATTTATTTAATTTAATTTGATTTGATTTAATTTAATTCAATTTAATTTATTTGATTTAATTTCTTAATTTAATTTAATTTAATTTTAGTTTAATTTAATTTAATTTTAATTTAATTTAATTTGTTTATTTAATTTTATTTAACTTAATTTAATTTTATTTATTTATTTAATTTAATGTATTTAATTCATTTAATTTGATTTAATTTGTTTATTTAATTTAACTTAATTTAATTTTATTTAATTCAACTTTTAATCTTAATTTAATTTAATTTAGTTGAAAATTTTTAAAAAAAGTTTAATGATTTAATTTAATTTAATGATTAAGTCTTTTAATATTTTAAATTTGAGTTATCATTTTAATTAAGAGTAGAGTATTAATGAGATGATTAATTTAGGGATTTTTTTAAATTAAAGGATAAATCTCTTCCTAATAATATCCCTATTTTAATAATTCCAAATTTATTATTCTTCCAAATTCAATTAATTATTTAATTAAAGTTTAATCATTTTAAATTGCTTAATGGGTTTCTACCCTTTAATTATTAAATTTCAATCATCCAAATCAGATTAGGATCAAATATTTTACTTGTTAATTTTTTTATTAAACCTAAAGTCCTAATTAAGGATTAAAATTTTAATCACCATTTTGCCTCTTTAAGCCTAATAATTTCATAACTCACTAAATTGAACTCAAATGAACTTGAAATTTTTATGTGACTTCACTTATGTGTCAATGAAGACATGAGAGGAGAAAATGTGATTTTTCTGTATTTAATTTATTTATATAATTATTTTTTGTAGAAAAGAGAAATTTCCAAGGAAAATTCAATAACATGACCAAGGGAAAGTTTCTGTCCTTAAGAAAATTAGGGGACATTCCTAATGACCAGAGGACCACTTGGACCAAATTTTGTAATTTTTTGAATTATATTTTATTTATTAGAATTATTTTAAATTCTGGAGTATTAATTAATTTAAAAATAAAATAAATGTTGAAAAATAAGTTTTATAATTTTTAAAATTCTCTCTGATATCAAGGATTCCAGAGAACCAAACTTTGCAATTTTCTGATTTTTCTTTGATTTATTATAATTATTTTGGTGAAAATGCTAGAAAATACATTTTTTTAATTTTAAAATTACCCTAGAGCTTTAAAAATTAATATCTCACTAAATAGACCTAGGAAAAATATGGGACTTGTTCCTAAGTGATTAAAATTCAAAATATGACATTTTGGTGAATTTTATTATTTTTGTGATTTTTATCATTTTTTAATTATTAAAAATATTAAAATAATATTAAAAATCAACTTTTTTAGAAAATTGAAATTTTAATTTTCTTAAACTCCCCTGATATCAGAGAGACTCCAAAACCAATTTGGTGAATTTTTGAAAGATATTTTGAAAGTTATGAATTTTTAAAGTTTAAAATGGCTAAGTGGCTTAATTAACCCAATTAGTGGGGCTAACCAAGTCCAATTGACCTCAAATTTTTATGATGGATTCCTCTGATCCTAAAGGTCAGTGGAGAATTGATTTCAAGTCAATTTGATTTATGGTTAACTCTAATTAATTAGAGACCTATTTTGGGTGTTTAAGCCAATTAGGGTTAATTTAAGTGAATTAACTCAAATCCTATTTTTCCTAGGGTTCTCTGGTCATAAGGAACATCACCAAATTTTCCTAGAATTTATTTCACAACATGCTAATTTTTGAAATTAAAATACTTAAATCAGCAACATGCATTTGAAAAATCAATAACTTTTCACAGAGATGGCCTCTCGACCTTGGAAAATTCGAGGAATGTCCCCAAGTTCAGAGGCTTCAAAAGCCCTATGGTCTCATGCCATGGTGAATTGTATACATGCATGGAGAATTAAAACAATGCAGGGAGTAAATAATTAATTAAAAATAAAATACTTGGACAAAATTAATTAATTTCTTTTCCACATTATTCTCCTCTGTTCACCGAGCAAGAGGGTATTTTTATTTTATTTTTGTGATTTTTCTACACAAAGATATGGATTTTTAAAGTTCCGGGAATTAAATAAATAGAAAATACCCTATTTATCTACTTATCCACGCGGCGCCGCGTCAACCTCGGCAGCCTCCGAAATGCCGCGTGGCGCGCTCCCATTCGACGCCGCCATCCGAGTCGGCAACCCGGGCCCCGCGGTTCTCGTACCGTCTCCTCGGTCCGACGCCATCCGAGCCGTCCGTCCGCGCGTGTATTAAATGGACGCGCATCCGTTCATCGTCCATGACCGGTGTGATCCCGTGACCGTCCACACTCTAACCCTAAGAACTCACTCGATTCTCAATGGATTTTCGTGTTCTTATGCTCTATGGATTCGTCTCGAAGAGACGAACACATCCATACGGTAAACATGCATCGAAATTAAGGCATTTGAAATGGAGAATCTCCGTAAGCTCGGGATGAAGAATTAGCTCATACCTTTGCTCGGAGAAGTGAAGCTTCGATCCGAGAGTTGTTGCACCTTCGATCGGATCCCGGCAAGCTCCGCATGAAGTCTCCCGGTCCAGTGAATTGTCTAGGTTGAACTTCGACCACGCTGATCACAAAGCTTGAGTCCGGAGCAACTGGGTGGTCCGGAGATGGGGCTTTTATCGGTGGACACCTTCCCTCGGTCCGGTGAAGGTGTAGAGACAATCAATTTGGGGATCGGCTCACCGTGGAGGAGTGTCCCGGTTTCGGGCTTGGATTTCAACTCCGAAATCGAGCTCACGAGAGAAGAAATGGCAGGGGGATCTCACCGGGGATCAAGTGCTCTGTGTATGAGGAGGGGTCCGGAACAATTTTGCGCAGTTTTGGCAAGGTTTTTGCAACTCTCTCCTCATGGCCGAGAGGGGGTGGTGTTTAAATAGGCATGGCCGGAGGCTCTCTCGGGGGTGGCCAAGGGTCGGGATCGACCGCTTTGGTCATGGGAAGAACGACCATGGTGGCCATCTGGGCATGGGGCAGCTCAAGCAAGGTGGAATTCCAAAGTCGGCTCACTCCCAAGGTCTCGGGCATGGCGTTTTCCGGTGATCGGGTGGCGGCCGGCCAGGCATGGGTCACCCTCAAGGTCGTGGGCCGTGGTTGGGTGTTTAGTGCAAGCAATCGGCAATGGCCAAGTGTAAAGGCTTTGATCCAAAGTAGAATTGGGCATGGCTAGTTTTGGGTCTAAATGGGTCAACTCACCCATTTGGGCTTGGTGCACCCTTCAAGGTGGCCTTGGGTGCTGTGAGGGATCAAATGGATCAACTGGTTCGGCATGGAGAAGTCTCCATCCAAATATATTTGGATTAAATTTAGGTTTAGGTGAATCATGATTAAGGCTAATGAGCTTTAGGGATTAAGGAAAGGGGCCCTCCTTCCTACCCAATATGGCATGGTGGAGTGTCCAAGGCTCTCATGGCTCACATGTGGCTCATGCATGGCTTCATGGCTCACTTTTGGCTTGGGGAAAGCTTCGTCAATTTCATGAAAATGGATTTTAGGAATTTTTTGGTAATTTGATGGAAATTTGTATGGAACTTGATTTGGAATGATTTGATGATGGATTTAGGACTTAGGTAATGGCTTTGATTAAGTGGATGGCAAATGGAAATGTCATGTGGGCTTTAGTGGTAGATTTTGGGCTCATTGAAATGGTTTTAGATGGGCTTTTAAATGGTTTAGGAAAGTGGGCTTTTGAATTTTAAAATGGATTTTGGGATGAAATTTTGGTAAAGGCTTGGGCCAAATAATTGTTGAGTTTAGTTTAGGGATGTGTCATGAGTGGTTTGAAACAAATTTGAGGTGATTCGGGTTTGAATCGGATTGGATATGGCTTTTCGGTAAAGAGGCTAAGGTGGGCCAAAATAGGCTAGCATGGGCCAATGTTGGGCTAGGGTTGAAATTGATGTAAAATTAATGTTGGGAAATGTTTATGGGAGTGTTTCAAAGAGGTTTTGGCTTTGGTTGGGTTTTGATTTTGGGATTTGGGCTCATTTGGGCTAGGTTCGGGTTTAGGTCAAAATTGGGCCTTTTAGCTTGGGGTTGAACTTGAGTAGGGTTTGGATCAAAGTTTTGGGCAAATCATGTTAGTGTTTTGTTTATGGGGATGTTAAGAAAGGTTTAGAAAAGATTTGGGGTTAATTGGAGTTGAATTGGGTGAATTTGGGTTAGGTTTGGGTCATAGGTCCAAATCGGGCTTTAAGGCCAAAAGTGAAATTGGACCCAAATTTCAATCAAATTAAGCTTGTCTTTGGTCTAGATTGGTGTTGGGGATGTTGAATTGAAGTTTAGAATTGAATTGGACCAGAATTGGGATCAATTGGGTAGATTTGGTTTGACATTGGGTTTACTTTGGGTTAAAATGGTCAAATTGGGGGTTTTGACAAAAGTGAGGTAAATTGACAAAATTGGCCCATGGTGTAGTTGGACAAAATGAAATTGGGAATATTTGGGATTTTCTGGAATTTTCTGGGAATTTTCTGAATTTTTGGATTTTTGGGTCAAAAGGGGTATTTTGGGTATTTGGAAGGTATTGGGGGGTATTTTGGGATTTTTGATATTTTTGGATATGGATGATCAGTTTGAGTGATGTGGGAATGTTTGGGATTGATTTTGGAGAATTTTGGGTAATTTGGGAATTTTTGAGAAATTTGGGTAGTTTCACGCATTTGGTAGAGTTGATGGTGTAGGGTCCCGAGGTCAAAAATCGAAAATTTGGAAAATCGAAGATTGGGTGGATGTAAGTGGAATGAAATCATTTTTGTTGAGCCATGAAGCCATATCAAGCCCACATGAGCCATGAAGGGACTCATTCGAGGCATTCACCATGTTGTTCCTAACCCTCTTACCGGAGGCTTAGGGTTAAGGACCATCCATGTGAATCACCTACATGAGTCGGAAGTCAAGTTAGGTAAGGGTGTGTTTTAGGAGGTGTGTGAAAGTGTAGTGCATAGGTGTAGTGTATGTGTAAGTCAGCCCTTTCACTGCACCGTGCCACCCAGTAAGCGGCCCTAAGGCCAAAGAGTCCTATAGGAACTCATCCTTTAAACTTCCACATTCGATTTCAACCCTCTAGGTGATTAGGGGTCTATAGTCAAGTTTGTGGAGTTTGCAGGGAGTTAAGAAGTGGTTTGAATTTCTAAAAGGTGGATCCCAATTCTAGTCCTCTAAGATAGTCAAAGGAAAAGCCTAAGGCTAGATCCTAAGTACTAAAGAGAAGAAGAGAAGACCTCATCAAAAATGAGGTCAACAAATGGACTCCAATAAGTGTGGTGAGCCGACGGAGCACACCGCACGTATTGGTGTCGACCGAAGCGATCAACAAAACCAACACGGATGTCCAAGTAACAAACTTAGGACGAAGTAGAAGAGTTTCGCCTGGGAGTGTCAAGTATATCTCTAAGACCGGAGATTCCCGAACTCTCGCCTGGGGAAAGGAAAAGGAGGTGAATCCCAAATCACATGATATGGGAGAAATTTCAATTTAGATTTTGTTTTGTTTCATGTTCAAGTTATGATGTGCGAGTTTAAATTTCAATTTGGAATTTTAATTTAGATCGAAGTTTGTCAAGATTAATTCGAAGGGATTTGATTTGGAATGAAAATTGGAATTTTGAAGTTTTAGATGCAACATCTTCAACCCCAAAAGAAGATCGAATCGATTAGATCGAGTCATTGCAATGAGGAAAGACCTCGTAATAATGCGGTATTGGATGTAAAATCCGTAACCTCAAGAGTTCGATTTGATGTATTTCAGAGGCAATAGGAAAAGAATCCTAGCAAGGATGCGGTCTCGGATGTAAAATCCTCGACCCAAAAGTTCGAATCGATGTATTTCAAGTGCAGTAGGAAGAGAATCCTAAAGCAAGTGCAGTCTTGGATGTAAAATCCTCGACCCAAAGTTTGAATTGATGTATTTCGGAAGGCAATAGGAAGAGAATCCTAAAGCGATAGGTCTCTGGATGTAAAATCCTCGACCCAAAAGTTCGAATTTGATGTATTTCAAGGCAATAGGAAGAGAATCCTAAAGCGATGCGGTCTTGGATGTAAAATCCTCGACCCAAAGGTTTGAATTTGATGTATTTCAGGTGCAATAGGAAAAGAATCCTAAAGCAATGCGATCTTGGATGTAAAATCCTCGACCCAAAAGTTTGAATTTGATGTATTTCAAAGGCAATAGGAAAAGAATCCTAAAGCAAGTGCAGTCTTGGATGTAAAATCCTCGACCCAAAAGGTTCGAATTTGATGTATTTCGATGCAGTAGGAAAAGAATCCTAAAGCAATGCGGTCTTGGATGTAAAATCCTCGACCCAAAAGTTCGAATTTGATGTATTTCAAAGGCAATAGGAAGAGAATCCTAAAGCAAGGTGCACTTGGATGTAAAATCCTCGACCCAAAAGTTCGAATCGATGTATTTCAGGCAGTAGAGAAAAGAATCCTAAAGCGATAGGTACTTGGATGTAAAATCCTCGACCCAAAGGTTTGAATTTGATGTATTTCAATGCAATAGAGAAAAGAATCCTAAAGCACAGGTCTTGGATGTAAAATCCTCGACCCAAAGGTTTGAATTTGATGTATTTCAAGGCAAAGAGAAAAGAATCCTAAAGCAGCATGGTCTTGGATGTAAAATCCTCGACCCAAAGGTTCGAATTTGATGTAAGGTTTGATGTGAGATCCGGAAAGATCGAATTCGAGATTCGAAATTCGACCGAGATTCGAAATTTGGAAAGATCGAACTCGAGATTCGAAATTTGACATGAAGAGTTCGAACTCGGTTGAAATTTGATTTAAGATTCGATTTGAAATTCGGAAGATGAAATTTGAAGTTCGATCGAGATTGGATTTAACATTCTTGTTGATTTTGTTTATCCTTTAACGATTCAAATTTTATTTTGTTGTTTATTTAATGTTCATGTGAATTTGGTGTTCGTCATTTTTAGATTTTTTTTTTTAGAAAGTTTTCTTTTATCTTTTTTTTTTATTTCTTTTCTGTTCTTTGTTCGAAGTTCATTTAACTTTAATGGCGTTTCCCAATCAATTTGCACAAAAGAGGTGAAGGCCAAAAATGTGACATGGTCACTTCTATTCCAATCATACTGAAGATACATCGTACAACTTGATCTGGAACATATTTCATACAATCCATGTAGACTCAAAACGGACTGTGTATGATCTTTGTTGATCCATCTAAAGAAGCATCTGTCAAAAGCCCATGTCTGAATAGTGAGATACATGGTCAATAACATCACCTTCCAAGCCATCCTTAGCAAGGATGCCGTATGGATGTACATTGGAGGTGTGATATTTTCCATGTAACTCACGACTCGTAAGTGCCGGAGGCTTTCTAGCTCCGGTCCGGTCGGAAATGGTAAGGTATCTTCTCGTCGTCCATCCTTCCGAACGTAACCGAAATCCTCTTTACCGGTACTCCCGGTATGCAATGCTTGGCGATATCCGCTCCGTTACCCTTCGCATCATGACGGAACCTACCGGTAGTGGTATCTTCACCGGCCCTCGGAACTCACCTCGGGCCCGCTATCCGGAGGTCGATCCGAACATGATGTTACACTCGCTCGGGAAAGAGATCATGGCAGAAAGGCCCGACAAAGTCATGGTGATCAATGTGTGGGGGTATACAGTCACCCCGCTTGTAGATGTCGATGATGCGACTATCGGGTATGCAGTCGCTGCGCAGTACTCTCCATGTTATCAATCTCTTTACCATTCTCTCGATGACCGATGGCATCGGGTCCACTCGCCCATGACGGAGTATTCCCGGCGGGTTTCCCTTCCCCGTCCTCGGCGAAGTTGTAACAAAGATCCACATTGTATTGTGATTCTTCCTTTCCCCGGCATCCATCTCCGGGTTCGAGTATGTGTTTTCCTCAGCGGCCTCGCTCGGCCAGCCTTTTCAAATCCCGGATGCAATCCACGATTTGTCGTCGCTCATACTCCGAGAATACGTCCGTATGTAATTCGAGGCCCTCCAAGCATATTGATTCTTCGCCTCTAATCCTTTCAAAGTATTCAAAGGTTTTCTTTTCAACATTTTGCATTCTCTCCAGCTCGTATTCCGGAATGATCCGCGTATGGCGAGGTCTTGTGACATATTGTGGGATGTATGGTTCGATCCCTTCACGTTCTCCCGCATACCTCGGCTCCTCGGGGATGATGCCCGTCGGGACATCCCCCGGGTTGCTTCCGCAACAAGGTCATGCATCACCTGGTGGTTCTATCCGGTGGCGTGGTAGCCTTCTTCTTCTCCGGTTTTTGTGAGATTTCTCCGGTTCTTCTCGTCATCCTAGGAGCCGGCCTCCTTTCTTCCGGTTCCCGGTGAACCGGTGTCCTCGAAGTGTATGCACCGACATTAGCAATCGCCTCGTCGTGTTGATCCGCAGCCTAGTTTTGTCAACATCTTACGGATACGGCGATTCTTATTTCTTCGTTGCGTTGCTCGCGAGAGTAGCTCTCCGAACTTCTGAATCTCCGCGGGCGCGGCGCCGACAAGCTCGCCCTCCGCCGTAGCGACTACGTACTTCATTTTCTTATCTTCTTCAATGTTTGTCTTTCTTTTCTTGTTGCTTGGATTGGTGGCTTGGGCCACCCACTTTCATCACTCGTATGTCCGGGCAGCTCTTCTCGGTCAACCGGGACCCGGCCACTTTCCTCGTATCGTAGGCTCCGCCGGTGCGAAATCCGAGTCAATCTCGATTATCGCTCCATCTTTCACCCTCTTTTCATCAAGTGCAAGGCTTACGCCATTCTTAAAGTTCAAGACCAACCGCCCGCTCGACATTTCCCCGCGAAAAGACAAGGAAAAGGATCGAGGGCCGTACTAAGAACAAGAACATCAAGAAAATGTTTATTAAAGACATCTTGTTTTATTATTATTTTTATATTTTCAAATTTAACGGAATGAAGTGGGATAAGATCGTGTAAGAGATTTTGATTTGGAAAAGAAAACAAGGAAAATTTTATTATCGGGATTTTATTTATTTTAGCACATTTTTGTTATTTTTGGGTTCGGACTCCGAATCATAAGTAATCACCTCACCCGTGCTTCTAGGGATGGAAAGTTCATTCCTTCGAAACATCGGGTAGCGTAGTACTTTTTCAAGTATCGTCCATCGATCGAAGCATATGTCGTTCTCCCCGGCAATTCACTAGCCGGTAGGAACCTCCCGAGTATACCGCTTCAACCACAAACGGTCCTTCCCAAGTGGGTTCAAATTTTCCCCCTATCTTGCGGTGTGCAAGAATAGGTCTTTTCGAGAACGAGAACTAGATCACCAACTTTCAAGGTTCTCGGGCGGACCGGCTTTATCATGAGCCCGAATCATCTTAGCTTGGTATAATTCTAAATTCGTTGCGCCGCAAGTCTTTTCCCTTCCGAGCTCTCTAATTCTTCGAGTCGTAATTTGGCGTTCTCTTCTCGTTGTGATTTTATTTGCAACTCGCGATTCCGAGTGAAGGGAGCCGAACCTCTAAAGGTAACACTCGCCTCGGACCCATACACCGCAGCGTAAGGTGTAGCTTGCGTAGGAGTTCGAAGGTTGTCCGCAGGCCCATAAGGCTTCTAACAACTTCTCGTGCCAATTTCTCTTATTGTCGTCTAAAGTCTTCTTTAAAATTTGAACGAGAGTTTTATTAAAAGCCTCGGCCAGGCCGTTTGCTCTCGGGTAGTAAATTGTCGAATATCGCCAGCCGATTCCGTGTCTCCCGACAAAATTGTTGATTTGTGTGCTTCGAATGCCGACCCATTATCCGAGATTATCCCGCGCGGCACTCCGAAACGGTAGACGACTCGGTTCTCGAAAAATTGTAGTACGTGATGTGCTTTCACTTCTCTAAGTGGAACCGCCTCGGCCCACTCGGAAAAGTAATCCGTAGCCGCAAGAATGAAGCGATGTCCTTTTGACGACGGTGGTTCTATTGGACCCACTATATCCGTGCCCCAACATTCAAATGGCCACGACGCAATTGTCGGATGTAAGCACATTTGGAGGTTGGTGCGTAACTACTCCGTGCACTCGGCATCGGTGACGCCTCTTGGCGATTTTCATGCAGTCGGTCATCATCGAGGGCCAGTAGTACCCTAGTCTTTTAATTTTCATTTTCATCTTCGGACCCGACTGGTGAGCACCACAGAGTCCTGAATGCACCTCCTTAACAATTTCACGGGCCTCGGACCCGCTTAGGCACCTTAGCCACATTTGATCAAAAGACCTTCTGTATAATGTGTTGTTTATTAATGCGTAGGACACAGTTCTTTTCTTGATCCGATGGGCTAATGACCTATCGTCCGGTAGTTTCCCCGTTTGCGGTGTAATCCATTAATGGTCGTCGCCAATCTTCCGTGTTTTTCGTCATCGCCGCAATCGATTCTTCTTCCTTTTCCGATTCGTGTATCGTGTCAATGTCGAGCCGTGATAGGACCCGGCGTCCGTGAATCGACACTTCCATCGATTCATCTTGCAAACAGGCAAATTCTTTTGCGAGACGAGCTAGCGCATCCGCTGAGCGTTTTCTTCTGGGAATTTTGTAAATTGTCACATTCGGAATCTGTTCCAACGAACTTGTATTGCGCATACCTGAAGTATTGCTCGAGTCTTGGTTTTAAACTTCGTATCGTCCGCGATCCGTCGAATGATTAACCGTGAATCTCCGTAGATGTTGATGTCCGTTATCCCCATTCGAATGGTTAATTCCGGTCCCATTATGAGGGCTTCGTATTCCGCTTCGTTGTTTCGTACATGGTTCCGTCGAGTGGTAGGAGTATCTTAACATCCCCGCTCCGGTGTTATAAAGATTAGCCCGATTCCCGCCTTACCGGCACTATCACTTGCGATTCTTCGTCTTTGTGCGCCGAAGATGCTCCGTCGAAATATAATTCCCAACGTCGATCATCAAGGTCTTCTAGGTTCATTATTTGTTCATCCGGCGCATCGTCATCGAGAGGAGATTCCGCCGCAAAGGGTGTGTCGCGAGGAAGTCCGCTAAGACTTGTCCCTTTACGGCACGAAGAGGCACGAAAGTTATATCGAATTGCAATAATATCATCGACCATCCGGCAAGTCTCGCCGGAAAGCGTTGGACGAGTCATCAAGTATCGCAATGGATTAAACTTCGAGATCGAGTTGACCTTATGAGAAAGCATGTAGTGCCCGAGCTTTGAGCGGCGAAGATCGTGGCCAAACAATGCTTTTCAATTGCGGGATACCTTATTTCCGTCGGCAGTAAACGACGCGCTTAAGTAATAAAGAGCATTTTCTTTACCCTCATCATCGACTCTGGCTAACAGTGGCTCCGAGAGAGTCGTCTAAAGCCGCGGTATAAAGTATTAGCGGTCTACCCGAGACTCGGGGTCGCTAAGACAGGAGGTGTCATTAAATATTGTTTAATGTCCTCGAAGGCCCTCTCGGCATTTCTCTTCCCAAATAAATTTGGCGTCCTTTTTAACTAGTGCCGAGAAAGGCCGACACCTACCCGACGAGTTCGAGATAAAGCGTCGAAGATATGCCGCCTTCCTCGAAAAGATCGTAGTTGTTTTAAGGTTTCGGGAGGCGGCATTTCTAAGATGGCTTTAATCTTCTCCGGATCGATTTCAATTCCACGATGTCGGACGACGAATCCTAAGAATTTCCGGAGGTGACGCCGAAGGCGCATTTTAAGGGATTCATCTTAAGGTTAAATTGTCTTAACCGTTCGAAAACAATTCTCAAATCATACAAGTGGTTGTCCTTTACTTTGCTTTCGATGACCACATCGTCCACGTAGCATTCGACTTGATCGTGGATGAGATCATCAAAAATTCTTGTCATTGCTCTTTGGTAGGCCGCTCCCGCGTTCTTCAATCCGAATGGCATCACCGTGTGTAGCAAAATACTCCGATCGGCGTTCGAATGCCGTAAGCTTTTCATCTTCTCGGAGCCATTTTTATTTGGTCGTATCCTCGAAGATCCATCCATGAACGAGAATATTTCATGTGTTGAAGCGATGTCGATCATTAATTCCGGATCGGTAGCGGGAATTCATCTTTCGGCATGCCTCGTTTAAATCTCTCGAAATCCACACAAATTCCGATCCGACCATTCTTCTTCCCGACCGGTACCACGTTAGCTAACCAAGTCGGGTATTGTTCTTCACTGGACAAATTTAGCGTCTATTAGCTTTTTAACTTCGCCTATGACTTGTTGTTCGATTTCTAGACGCATTCTTCCGGGACCTTGTCCGACCGGAACGTAGTGGGGTCCACCCCTAGCTTATGGACTCGCGACCTCTCGGAGCTAAACTCGGCATCTCATCGTAGCTCCAAGCAAAACAGTCTTTGAATTCCATTAACAACTCGATTATTTCTTCGGAGTCTTCTTTATCGAGTAAAGAGCTAACAAAGGTAGGTCTAGCTCTTCGCTAGTACCTAAGTTAACTTCTATTAACTCATCTATCGTAGATTTGATTTCTTCTTCGAATTCGGTGGAGCGTCTCCAATTTGCAAATCTTCGAGTTCTTCCGTAGTTTCCATGCGCTTTCATTAGATTCGCAAGTGACAACCAAGCAAAATTCGCATCGTCAACCGATCCTACCGTGCCGAATCCGAGACCATGCTTTGAGTCAGGTGGACGACCGGAGTTATTCCATAAATTTTCAAAACGTTGTGATCGACCTTTCGTCCACTCGTCGAGGTAAGAAACCACGTTGAATTAAATTTCGAACACAGGAGAGTACCACTCAAAAGGCAATTCCATTAATTCCGATGAAGTAGCATCTTCAAATTGTACATTATTTTCGCTTGGAGGAAGAAGCATCACAGTAGAATTTGATTGGTTTCGCACCACCGCTACGTATCTCTTTCGACCTCCATACCCTCGATCTTATTGAATGGATCGGGGTCGTGGTCATAGTATGTACATAGTGGTTAATTTTCTCGTACATCGATTTATATTCTTCGTCTCTTTCATCTTCGAGAGGGATTTTGAATTGCGGCTTCTTTCGACTTATTATCGCCGCTTCTTGTTTCGATTTCTTTTTCTTCTTCGGAACTATCTTCCCAATCAACATTGATGGTTGGTTTCCTCTCGTCCAATCGTCCTAATGTCTCTACCACGACCTCGTCCCCGCCTCGACCTCGGATGCGAGTTGTGGAGAAACCTTCACCATCTCGCCGTAAGGAGTGGTGAGTGACTCGTTGGACTAGAACTTCGATGTTCTTCGTTGTCCCGAACTTTCTTTGCTTCATTTGTTATAGCATCTCCTGAGAAGATCGTTTTCTTCGGTGGTGCATAATAAGCCGCATCCTCGTGGATTCCAATTTCATGTACGGAGAATGGTTGTAAGTCACCTTTGATGCACTGTTCCCCTCCATCGTAGTACTTCGATGCACCGATGTAGAGATGATGGTACCATCCTCGTTTTCATGTATCCATGGTCGGCCCAAGAGAGCGTTGAACGACGTTTCGAATCAATTATGTGAAATTTCGCGGTTGTCTTTGCTAAGTCACCGGTCTTCATTAGCAGTAGTTATGGAGCCGAGGGCTCTTTCTCCTTTCCGGTCGAATCCTCTTAATAACATTTTGTTCGCCTCGAGCTCGCGAGCATCAATTTCCAAATATGCTAGCGTTCGAAGATTCATTATATCGATCGATGCTCCCGGATCCACCAATACTCCGGAGAGTGTAAATCTTCCGATCAGTAATCGAAATGTACAACGGTCGGTCGTGATCCGTCGTTCCAAGTAGTAGGTCGTCGTCCGTGAAGGTAACACCTCGATGTTCCTTTAACGAGCAAACCTCATCTAAGGACTCTCCGGCCATTCGAGCTAAGCAAATTCTCGGATCAAGTAAGGCCTCGATCGAGCTTCTCTCATCTCCTTCGATAAGATGAGAGCGTCGTAGATGCTCGCCTGGTCGGTAGTTTCCTAAGATGGGCTAGCACGTTGTAGTCTACTTTGTTTTCATGTGTCTCTCGCTTCTTCTCGAATGGGTATTTCTTCCGTCTGGGTTGGTTCTTCCCGAACAACCACCTGCTTCCCTTTGTCTTTTGGACCCATTCTCGGAGGTAGAACTTTTCCACTCCTTAAGTCGACTTCGTAATTTCTTCCGAATCTATTGTCGAGCTTGCTGGTGTCTCTTCGAATCGGAATGACGTGCTCTTCCGGATTAGCTTCGCAGTCCGAAGGCTCTAACTCTATCGCGACCGGAGCTCCTCGAAACTCGCAGATAGATTCGTTGCTCGTTGAACTCTCGTAGCCTCCTCGATGGATGTCTTCTTCGTTATTTTGCTTGTCGAGATGGTGTATGATTCGAGAATTGTCGTTGGTATCGAAATCGATATCCGGATTATCGTTAGTTACGTAATCGTTAGACACGATCAAAACGTAGTCAACGCCATCACCCTTATCATTATATGATCCCACCGAAGTGAGCGAGATAATCATACAGAGTCAAGGGTTCGAGGGATTTCTCCCCCGAATCGGAAACAACTATCCTAGGATAAGCAGCCCCTAGTCTAGCCTTAGGTGCCTCAGTCTTCTCTTCTTCGTCAATTTTCTTCTTCTCTTCAATCGTCTCCGTCGAGGTGGTTCTTCTATCGCAAGTGATAAGTACCGGCTTAACGTGTTTCAAACTCCGAATCGAAGCTTGTGCCGAAGCGGTCCGGATGCCGTCTAAAATCTTTTTCGAAGACCTCGTCCAAGCGGTAGTCCATCCATCGTCGGCTGTATAGGGATCTATCGAATGATGGGATCGGCCGAGATAACATCGACGGAACCTCCTTTCCGGGGTTCCTTCATGTACTCCTTCGGGATCGTTATATTCCCTTTCCGCAAGTTGTCATCGAGCCAACTTTTGAAGGTAATGCAATCTTCTATTTTGTGTCCAAGCATTCGGTGGTAAGGGCAAAAGTCGGGATCACCCTTCTTGTTGACTTCCTCCGGTCTTTTAGGCTCGGCAGCTCGGAAATCCGGAGTCTTCATCGACTACGGAACATTTTTGGCACCGCCTCATTCTCGAACGGATATTCTCTCGCTCAAAAGCTCTCTTAATGTACGTTGCCGACGAGGTGGTCGTTCATATCGCGGAGATGACCGATAGCCGGGCCGGGTTGCTGGCAATTCCGTAGTGGTTGCCGCGGCCGTCTCGGTGGTATTTGCATACGGCTGTTCGCCTTTGTCAACCGCTCGCGACGATCCCGGATTTCTTTTCAAAAGTCTTTACTGTGCTTTTGTTTATCCGTCTTGCTCGGTGAAACTTAATCGCTTTGCCTCCTCTTGCAAGCTTCCGGCCTTGCTTAACAACTTCTCGAAAGTCTTAATAGTAAATCCCTCGAGGAGAAGTGCTATCGGGCCGTGAATGCTTTTTAGCAAAATGCCGACCGCATGCTCGTTCTTGCGCTTGTGGTTCACACTTCATACTTAAGTTCCTCCATCGGAGTATGTAATCCACCAAAGTTTCATTCGGCTTCTGCTTCTCTACCACTAAATCACCTATAGTGATGTGGTGCCGAGCTCCGCGAATCGTTTCGATGAAGAGGTTCTCTAGCTCCGAGAATGTCTTAACCGAACCGTTTCGGTAATTCCGCATACCGCCGAAAGCGATTCCCGACGGATCGCCGACGAACCGTTCGAAGAGTAATGCATCGCTCCCGCCGCATTGCAACAACTGGCACGAAAGTGTGCTACATGCTGTCGAGGGTTCCCGTTCCATCGAAGGTCTTAAACAGAGGTGGTACGAAGCCTTTCGGTATCGGACGGCGTCGAATTCTTCGGGTAAGGTCTACCCGTCCGAATGGATGTCCCGCTCTTCGATTGTGCTAAGGCTTCTCGCACTCGCCGTTCCACCAAGTTCTTGATATCCTTTTCGGAATCATACTCGTGTTGTATCCTTTTTCACCGATCATCCCCATCGACGGACGTAATCTCCTTTCCTCCGTCTACAATGTGAATGACTTCCGGGGTGTTTCCCTTTGTGGTTGTACTTCGACTCGGAGAGTGGCCGCAGCTACGGCCATCTCTTCCATCCTTTTTGCCATTCGAGCGATCGTGTCGTCTTTCTCTTGAAGCCGTCTTCTCATCGCCCGGCTCCTCTCTTTCGCGGCCGCAGGAGCACCTTGCGAAGCCGATGAAGCTCGTGTCTCAACCATGTTGATTTCTCGCGTATTCGTCGTCCATGAATTCCCGATGAATCAATCTCATCTCCGAACTTTTCTTCTCTTTCTTTTGCCAAGCGCTCGGATATCGGTTCTCAACTTTTCCATGGCATCTTCTAACGGGGCTTTCGTGTGTCTTCGTGGTTGTCGTGCGGTAGGCCGCCGGTCTCCTTCTCACGAGTCCCCTTCATCGCGGTAGCACTTTCTTCGCATTCAAGTCTCCCGGCAAGACTTTCTTTCTCGGGTTGTTGTTTCAATCTCAACCGCCCGCAGTGGGACGCCATACCATCCCTCTAGCAGCAGAAGGTCTAGGACCGCATGGTCCGTCGGCCAAATGCCGGAAGGTGGTATCCTCCCTAATCTGTAATCCCGAGACGACAACAGCGCGACTAGCCTTCATTCTTTTACTCGGCTTTTCCGTCATGACGGCGGGTTCTACTCGGGGCCCAAGACGGGATTTGATCGGCACCCGCCCTATTCTCCGTAGAATTTCCGATACGGGGCGCTTTTCCTTCTTCGCTAACTTTTCTACCAAAGTTTGCGGTCGAGCAAACGGCGTAGTTCTAGTTCTTTTCTTGCGGCTATCGTTGTAATATGCGGGTCGTGGTAATTTGGCGACAATTTTGCGAATATTTTCTTCATCTTCTCGCGGCGGAGAGGGGATGAAACCCGCTTCCTCCCAAGAGTGGTATGTATTCGGGCAAATGGTGTATATTCCGGCAGCTTCCGGAATTTCTTCTAGGAAAGCAATTTCAAGCAACTCCTGGTTTCTTTAGCGATCCTTCTATTTCGTTTCTTCTCCGGGTCTTCGTTAGTGACGGAATTCTCGAACCTGGACCCGATCTCGAAAACGAAGGTCTTACAGAAGATCTCGTACCCTCCACGGCAACGTGTCCATCATAATCTCGGATTTCTTTCCCCTTCGATTTGGCAAAAGTCGGGGCAAGTGCGAAACAACTAGACCAAGTGGGGGTAGAAAGAACGGTCCTCCCGTGGACGCTCGGTACTCCTCTTAGTCCGGATCCTTCGCAGAGGAGGGAATTCTCGGGTCGACCTAAGGTCGAACTCAGCAGCGGCTCTTCGGCCTTCGGATACCTTGTTCATCGAGTGCAAAGAGGGAGACGTTGGTGACCTTGACGTTCGTGTTTTCAAATCCTTGTCCAAATCGGATGATTCCATTGTCGGGCAACTCATCCTTATAGCATGCCGAGGTCCAATCCATCGGTGAAGGAAAAAATCGCCTCGGGGCTTCCATTTCGCGTAGGTAGATTCCGGTTGTCAGTCCCAAGTTATGCTTCTTTTCTTTAGGACGAAAAGAAAGGAATCGAAAAGAGTCCGAACTCATTCATGTTCATGTATTTATAAGAAGGAATCACTTATTAAAAGGTTTGTTTATTTAGAACGGAGTGTTCAAAGGTGTAGAGAAGGTAAGGAATCCGAATCGGAGTTGGAAAGGAAAAGAGAGTCTTAAGCAAGACTTCTCGACCCGAAGGATCACTCCTAAACTAACACCTATCGGGGGTCCACCCCACCTCGTAAATGAGGTAAAGGATCTCGAACCTCTCCGTTTAGGGGTGTCTAAACAGTGGCTCCTAAATCCGAGAGAATGTTGGTTATACTTGTTCAAGGTAGAAATGAACATAGTATTCCAACGGAAAGACTGGTAGTTTGATCCATTAGGTGACATGGATACACTACCGATTTTTGAAAGCGTAACTATTTGATTAAAATGGAGAGAGGAACTATTCCCAACGGAGTCGCCGTAAATATGCTCGGCATTTTTTTTTGTAGTTGTGTGTTTTATTTTGAAAAGGGGTTCGCCTACGTAAATATGTCGGCGTATTTTAAATTTAATTTAAATATATATATGGTTTAGAAAGTACTATTTGATTTTGAAAATAATTTTAAATTTGAAAGTTTTAAGATATGAAATCAAACCGATCTCACATCCCGAATAGTTTACATGAACGAGCACCGCACCACAAACCGTGTATCTATCCCTAAGGATAGACACACCGCTCGATGGTGGGGCTCTGCTAAATAAACTAGAGGATTTGTGACATCCGTTTGGTCTCGCGAACCAATTTTATAAGCCGACAAATTCCCTCGCTTAATATGAAAACATTAAACAGGGTTTATATTACCCGGGTTCTTAAAGTTCCCTATAAGGGCAAGCCCCTATAGTTAATTACATCTTAAGTGACGGGAATCACCTAAGAAAACTCTCGATAATAATCAATAATTCTCGCTCTCAAGAATTTCAAAGTTTAAGGTTTTCAAAGGATTGGATTTTGGAATTTCAATAGGGAATGGATCAAATTTGGAACATTTTATTTTGGGAATCCAAGGGGAGAAAAGTAGGAGTAATTACGGATTCGAAGCGAACTTCTGTAATTTCCCGACTATCCTATTGTTTCGCTTCGGATTTAGGAAAGTCCTAATGTTTATTTAATGTTTTAATCTCGCCAATTTTAGTTGACTAGGGCTTATATTTATATGATCGAATCATACAAATCGCCTAGAAGATATGAGGGTTTATGTCGTATCGGACGACTACCTCGGAATCCTAAGACCTAGTTAGGGCTTAATTTGCAATGCAAATGCCTAACGAAGAGTCGAGGATTTATATCGCACTAGTGCAAACTACCTCGAAGTCCTATGGCTTTGTTATTTAATTCTAAGAAAGTTTTGCTGAAGTAGGTTCAAGTTTTGCTCGACGACGATGACCGCGTCGCCCACCATGCTCCGAGCTCCTTGTTGTTGCAGAGGTTTAGTTTTAGAAATCATAAATCAAGAGATGAGAGAAGTGTCTTGGTTTAGAAAAGTCTTAATTTCCACGTGTTTTTTGTGTTTTAATTAAAACAGATCTTAAAGTCGATTAAACGAACCGATTAAGATCCCACGGTTCCGTCATCCCGACACCGTTATTTTCATCGAATTCACTTAGTCCGGATGACTTGCTAAACTCAACTAAATGAGTTCCGCACTTTCATTTAGCACCACGGGAAATCCCGTTAGCAACACGCGGGTTACATCATCCGAGGTATTCCCGATCATTCAATGAGACGTTTTAATTTAGTTGTAGTTGTAGTTTTGTTGTTCCGTTTGTGATTAAATTTTGAGTTGTCTTATATTTTGGAATGTCGTGGAGGTGAATTTTATCTTGTAATGTCTTTTAATTTAGTTATGGGTTTCAGCTTTGGTTTCTATCCTAAAGGTGTCGGTTTTCATGCAACCGTTGTTTATCATGCAAGAAAAATAAAGTGCATTTGCAATAAAATAAACCGCAATAAAATAAAAGCGTACCCTGGAGGGTCTTCCCGTCATCCCAAGCCGCACTTAAAACACAGCTAGAATATTTAAGCAAGTTCCTAGTAAAGCTAAGGGAAAGGTTTTGGTTTTCTACCAAGTTCCTAATCCTATAGCTAGTCATTTCCTACGACGTCTGAGTTCTCTCGTGTTTTTAGCTCAAGACGATTTTCTTCATCAAAGAACAATTAAGTTCAATTGTTCTCAGTAAATATCCTATCATATCGAGTAAGTGCTTAAGAAAAATCTTAAACATCTTTTCAATATTTCTGGATTGTTTCAAGTCCAAATGAATTTAATTGTGTAAATGAATCAATCGTCCGAGATTTTCAAGTTTTGTTAACTCGTTCAATGAACTAGGACATTTGAATGTCCTATAAGTGAAGTAACATTTCATTTTAATGTTCTACTTAGAGTTATGATAACTAAGGCTCCTAAGGGCAAATGATATTTAATGATTTCGTGATCCAAATTTAAGTTCAAATTAATGATTTAAGTTTGGAATAGTTGTTCAAGTTATTTTAGATTTATTTCTTCATGTCTTAAGCGAGGTTATTTAATTTAACTTAATTTAATTTAATTTATTTTATTTTAATTTAATTTATTTAATTTAATTTGATTTGATTTAATTTAATTCAATTTAATTTATTTGATTTAATTTCTTAATTTAATTTAATTTAATTTTAGTTTAATTTAATTTAATTTTAATTTAATTTAATTTGTTTATTTAATTTTATTTAACTTAATTTAATTTTATTTATTTATTTAATTTAATGTATTTAATTCATTTAATTTGATTTAATTTGTTTATTTAATTTAACTTAATTTAATTTTATTTAATTCAACTTTTAATCTTAATTTAATTTAATTTAGTTGAAAATTTTTAAAAAAAGTTTAATGATTTAATTTAATTTAATGATTAAGTCTTTTAATATTTTAAATTTGAGTTATCATTTTAATTAAGAGTAGAGTATTAATGAGATGATTAATTTAGGGATTTTTTTAAATTAAAGGATAAATCTCTTCCTAATAATATCCCTATTTTAATAATTCCAAATTTATTATTCTTCCAAATTCAATTAATTATTTAATTAAAGTTTAATCATTTTAAATTGCTTAATGGGTTTCTACCCTTTAATTATTAAATTTCAATCATCCAAATCAGATTAGGATCAAATATTTTACTTGTTAATTTTTTTATTAAACCTAAAGTCCTAATTAAGGATTAAAATTTTAATCACCATTTTGCCCTTTAAGCCTAATAATTTCATAACTCACTAAATTGAACTCAAATGAACTTGAAATTTTTATGTGACTTCACTTATGTGTCAATGAAGACATGAGAGGAGAAAATGTGATTTTTCTGTATTTAATTTATTTATATAATTATTTTTTGTAGAAAAGAGAAATTTCCAAGGAAAATTCAATAACATGACCAAGGGAAAGTTTCTGTCCTTAAGAAAATTAGGGGACATTCCTAATGACCAGAGGACCACTTGGACCAAATTTTGTAATTTTTTGAATTATATTTTATTTATTAGAATTATTTTAAATTCTGGAGTATTAATTAATTTAAAAATAAAATAAATGTTGAAAAATAAGTTTTATAATTTTTAAAATTCTCTCTGATATCAAGGATTCCAGAGAACCAAACTTTGCAATTTTCTGATTTTTCTTTGATTTATTATAATTATTTTGGTGAAAATGCTAGAAAATACATTTTTTTAATTTTAAAATTACCCTAGAGCTTTAAAAATTAATATCTCACTAAATAGACCTAGGAAAAATATGGGACTTGTTCCTAAGTGATTAAAATTCAAAATATGACATTTTGGTGAATTTTATTATTTTTGTGATTTTTATCATTTTTTAATTATTAAAAATATTAAAATAATATTAAAAATCAACTTTTTTAGAAAATTGAAATTTTAATTTTCTTAAACTCCCCTGATATCAGAGAGACTCCAAAACCAATTTGGTGAATTTTTGAAAGATATTTTGAAAGTTATGAATTTTTAAAGTTTAAAATGGCTAAGCGGCTTAATTAACCCAATTAGTGGGGCTAACCAAGTCCAATCGACCTCAAATTTTTATGATGGATTCCTCTGATCCTAAAGGTCAGTGGAGAATTGATTTCAAGTCAATTTGATTTATGGTTAACTCTAATTAATTAGAGACCTATTTTGGGTGTTTAAGCCAATTAGGGTTAATTTAAGTGAATTAACTCAAATCCTATTTTTCCTAGGGTTCTCTCGGTCATAAGGAACATCACCAAATTTTCCTAGAATTTATTTCACAACATGCTAATTTTTGAAATTAAAATACTTAAATCAGCAACATGCATTTGAAAAATCAATAACTTTTCACAGAGATGGCCTCCCGACCTTGGAAAATTCTGGGAATGTCCCCAAGTTCGGAGGCTTCAAAAGCCCTATGGTCTCATGCCATGGTGAATTGTATACATGCATGGAGAATTAAAACAATGCAGGGAGTAAATAATTAATTAAAAATAAAATACTGGACAAAATTAATTAATTTCTTTTCCACATTATTCTCCTTTGTTCACTGAGCAAGAGGGTATTTTTATTTTATTTTTGTGATTTTTCTACACAAAGATATGGATTTTTAAAGTTCTGGGAATTAAATAAATAGAAAATACCCTATTTATCTACTTATCCACGCGGCGCCGCGTCAACCTCGGCAGCTCCGAAATGCCGCGTGGCGCGCTCCCATTCGACGCCGCCATCTGAGTCAGCAACCCGGGCCCCGCGGTTCTCGTACCGTCTCCCGGTCCGACGCCATCCGAGCCGTCCGTCCGCGCGTGTATTAAATGGACGCGCATCCGTTCATCGTCCATGACCGGTGTGATCCCGTGACCGTCCACACTCTAACCCTAAGAACTCACTCGATTCTCAATGGATTTTCGTGTTCTTATGCTCTATGGATTCGTCTCAAGAGACGAACACATCCATACGGTAAACATGCATCGAAATTAAGGCATTTGAAATGGAGAATCTCCGAAGCTCGGGATGAAGAATTAGCTCATACCTTTGCTCGTAGAAGTGAAGCTTCGATCCGAGAGTTGTTGCACCTTCGATCGGATCCCGGCAAGCTCCGCATGAAGTCTCCCGGTCCAGTGAATTGTCTAGGTTGAACTTCGACCACACTCGATCACAAAGCTCGGAGTCCGGAGCAACCGGGTGGTCCGGAGATGGGGCTTTTATCGGTGGACACCTTCCCTCGGTCCGGTGAAGGTGTAGAGACAATCAATTTGGGGATCGGTCTCACCGTGGAGGAGTGTCCTGGTTTTGGGCTCGGATTTCAACTCCGAAATCGAGCTCGCAGAGAAGAAATGGCAGGGGATCTCACTCGGGATCAAGTGCTCGTGTATGAGGAGGGGTCCGGAACAATTTTGGCGGAGTTTTGGCAAGGTTTTTGCAACTCTCTCCTCATGGCCGAGAGGGGGTGGTGTTTAAATAGTATGGTCGGAGGCTCTCTCGGGGTGGCCAAGGGTCGGGATCACTGCTTGGTCATGCGGAAGAATAGCCATGGTGGCCATCGGGCATGGGGCAGCTCAAGCAAGGTGGAATTCCAAAGTTGGCTCACTCCCAAGGTCTCGGCATGGCGTTTTCCGGCGATCGAGTGGCTGGCCGGCCAGGCATGGGTCACCCTCAAGGTCAGGTGGGCCGTGGTCAGGTGTTTGTGCGACAATCGGCAATGGCCAAGTGTAAAGGCTTTGATCCAAAGTAGAATGGGGCATGGCTAGTTTTGGGTCTAAATGGGTCAACTCACCCATTTGGGCTTGGTGCACCCTTCAAGGTGGCCTTGGGTGCTGTGGGGATCAAATGGATCGACTTGCTCTGGCATGGAGAAGTCTCCATCCAAATATATTTGGATTAAATTTAGGTTTAGGTGAATCATGATTAAGGCTAATGAGCTTTAGGGATTAAGGAAAGGGGCCCTCCTTCCTACCCAATATGGCATGGTGGAGTGTCCAAGGCTCTCATGGCTCACATGTGGCTCATGCATGGCTTCATGGCTCACCTTTGGCTTAGGGAAAGCTTCGTCAATTTCATGAAAATGGATTTTAGGAATTTTTTGGTAATTTGATGGAAATTTGTATGGAACTTGATTTGGAATGATTTGATGATGGATTTAGGACTTAGGTAATGGCTTTGATTAAGTGGATGGCAAATGGAAATGTCATGTGGGCTTTAGGGTAGATTTTGGGCTCATTGAAATGGTTTTAGATGGGCTTTTAAATGGTTTAGGAAAGTGGGCTTTTGAATTTTAAAATGGATTTTGGGATGAAATTTTGGTAAAGGCTTGGGCCAAATAATTGTTGAGTTTAGTTTAGGGATGTGTCATGAGTGGTTTGAAACAAATTTGAGGTGATTTGGGTTTGAATTGGATCGGATATGGGCTTTTCGGTAAAGAGGCTAAGGTGGGCCAAAATAGGCTAGCATGGGCCAATGTTGGGCTAGGGTTGAAATTGATGTAAAATTAATGTTGGGAAATGTTTATGGGAGTGTTTCAAAGAGGTTTTGGCTTTGGTTGGGTTTTGATTTTGGGATTTGGGCTCATTTGGGCTAGGTTTGGGTTTAGGTCAAAATTGGGCCTTTTAGCTTTGGGTTGAACTCGAGTAGGGTTTGGATCAAAGTTTTGGGCAAATCATGTTAGTGTTTTGTTTATGGGGATGTTAAGAAAGGTTTAGAAAAGATTTGGGGTTAATTGGAGTTGAATTGGGTGAATTTGGGTTAGGTTTGGGTCATAGGTCCAAATTGGGCTTTAAGGCCAAAAGTGAAATTGGACCCAAATTTCAATCAAATTAAGCTTGTCTTTGGTCTAGATTGGTGTTGGGGATGTTGAATTGAAGTTTAGAATTGAATTGGACCAGAATTGGGATCAATTGGGTAGATTTGGTTTGACATTGGGTTTACTTTGGGTTAAAATGGATCAAATTGGGGGTTTTGACAAAAGTGAGGTAAATTGACAAAATTGGCCCATGGTGTAGTTGGACAAAATGAAATTGGGAATATTTGGGATTTTCTGGAATTTTCTGGGAATTTTCTGAATTTTTGGATTTTTGGGTCAAAAGGGGTATTTTGGGTATTTGGAAGGTATTGGGGGGCATTTTGGGATTTTTGATATTTTTGGATATGGATGATCAGTTTGAGTGATGTGGGAATGTTTGGGATTGATTTTGGAGAATTTTGGGTAATTTGGGAATTTTTGAGAAATTTGGGTAGTTTCAGCGGCATTTGGTAGAGTTGATGGGTGTAGGGTCCCGGGGTCAAAATCGAAAATTTGGAAAATTGAAGATTGGGTGGATGTAAGTGGAATGAAATCATTTTTGTTGAGCCATGAAGCCATATCAAGCCCACATGAGCCATGAAGGGACTCATTTGAGGCATTCACCATGTTGTTCCTAACCCTCTTACCTGCAGGCTTGGGGTTAAGGACCATCCATGTGAATCACCTACATGAGTCGGAAGTCAAGTTAGGTAAGGGTGTGTTTTAGGAGGTGTGTGAAAGTGTAGTGCATAGGTGTAGTGTATGTGTAAGTCAGCCCTTTCACTGCACTCGTGCCACCCGAGGCGGTCCTAAGGCCAAAGAGTCCTATAGGAACTCATCCTTTAAACTTCCACATTCGATTTCAACCCTCTAGGTGATTAGGGGTCTATAGTCAAGTTTGTGGAGTTTACAGGGAGTTAAGAAGTGGTTTGAATTTCTAAAAGGTGGATCCCAATTCTAGTCCTCTAAGATAGTCAAAGGAAAAGCCTAAGGCTAGATCCTAAGTACTAAAGAGAAGAAGAGAAGACCTCATCAAAAATGAGGTCAACAGAATCTCATCCGAGCATCATGAAAAAATATATCATAATAAACTCTTCTCTTCTGATAATCACCATTAGTATTATTTCTTGTTTCTATTCCATCAATTCTACTATGAAGCCTCACAATATCACCCTGTTGTATCATCAACTGCTCCATAACATCAGAAAGAGTAGGAGTTCCGGAGGTAGAAGGTACATCATGACTAGTAGAGGGAACCTCGTTACTCTTACTTCCAGCTCTCCATCCTACATCAGATTCATAAGTATGAATGTTGGCTGTACTGATAGGCTTTAAAGGATGGATCAACTCTTCACTATTATCAACCTCAACTCGTGACTGTACACATAATGTGTCCGTCAGGGCAGGATTCCTAATCTTTCAGTCGTTTCTCCTTTAGCTATAGTCTGAATACTGTTATAAATAATTGTACCAATGTTAATCATCTTCATATTTTGAGTACAATAATTCAAAACGGCTCTATATCTAGTAACTTCGCTATGATGATAGGTAGATAGTAATCTTGTAGAAATAAAATAATGCCAGGTTTAGGTAGGTAGCCAAAGGATTCTTATTCACAAAATGGAGTAACCCTCAATTGGTAGAAATCATTGATTTTTTCAGGAGTAAATTCTACAATTTTTCCTCAAACAAGCATGTGACCAACTTCAGTCCACCAAAAATTAGCATAAAATTCGCTTAATACATCCACAATTGCTACGACAGAAAAATAACATAATAATTCTCAGTTACGATCAGCAATTACATGTTCCACAACTCCACCCAGAATTTTAAATCCTCGATCCTATATACACTTTTTACATCAGAAGCTAAATTAGAAATGGTATTATGCTTTAGTATTTACAAACTTCTTTTCATCAAAATCCAACTTCCTCTTTACCTTAGACATCCTTGAAGCCATTTCAAAATTTCTAGAAAATGTAAAAATAAATCCAAATAAATTCCAAACTTGCAATATAGTAAACTCCAAAGACAAATCTAATAGGTAAGAACTTTAAACCATGGATTATCTCAAAGTTTTCTTAAAATCCCCAAATTTTTGGATTTCCCCAAAGTAGGAGATTTCCATGGTGAAAATAAAAAATTTTTAGTTCAAAGTAGGGCCCTTACCAAGAGAGGATGAGATCCAACCTCTAAAACCCTTGAAATAGCCGCTAATCCAAATGCTAGCAAGACTTAGGTGTAGTTTTTAGCCTTGGCAAGAGGCTTAAGATGGACAAAGTGAAGTCAATGGCTTAAATTCGAGGTTTTATGGAAATCTGGGAAGTTTCAGGTTTTGGGCGCCGTCGGCGCCAGACTGATTTTCAGGTTCCAAAGTTTTTTTGCAATTTCAATCATTTCTAAGTTACATCGAATTCTAATTAGCCTTTTTAAGCATCTATTTTAATAATTTAAGTGATTAAATAATAATATCTTACACAAACAATACAAAGCATCACTTATATATATAAATTCCACTATTACAAACATTCACATATAAATCATTCTACCACATAATAATTCAGTGTCACAATCAAACCACAACACTCTAACGCTGAAAAACATAGACTCAAATCCTAAGCATAACAAGTCTGTAATCACACAATATAGCAAGCCAAATACTAAACACATCTAAGCATAATAAAGTTCAAACACCAAATACAAGATAAAATAGAGAATCACTACTCCTCATCAATGTAAATGCTATCTTCTTTAATATCTCCCATGAATTGGTGGTGCACGAACAAATTGTAGAAGGGTTGATTCAAGAATTACTCAGTCAAATTCTCTTCAATCCAAGCTTTTTTCTTCATCAAATTTATCAAGCCTTCTTCAATATGCCCAGTATGATCAAGTTATTTCTTCATCCTCCAATCCAGATGATAAAATAATTCAAAAGTACATTAACTGCATTCATAAATTTTGTACCTCTTTCTCCAATTTGTTGATCTTCTTCAGAATCAACTGCGAACTTTCAGGAAAGCGAGGTTAAATAGGTAGAAAATCTGAGATGTTTGATCAACAATTATGCTCACATTACTTTTATCCCTAGTTGCTAGACAGTCATAAATGTTAGTTGGGTCCATGAGCTTCCAAGGGAGAAGCACTTTTTTCCAGCTTTCATATGACACTTGTGACTGGCTGCAGAGAAAAAATATAGTGGAAGGATGTCCCAAATCATAATTTGATCCATGCACAATCAAGCCCAAAATAAATTTCACAATTATGGTGCCAATATCAACACGCCTTCCAGTTTGAATATAATAGTTCAATATTGCACTTTCCTTAATCACTTTACTAATTTTCTTGTTTGAGAGTAATTTCAAAGATATAAAGAAATGCCATTACTTCGACATAGGATTCAAAAAGGCAGTAGAGAAGTTTGCATATACATTGTATCTTATCTCCTAATCATCACCTTCATCCATAAAATATCAATAGATTGCATACAGGTTGCCTCTCGTAGGGGAAATATTTGTGTAATGACATATTGGCATATTATCTATCATGTAAACTTCATTAATCTTTGTAGTAGTGAATGGTATCTGGCGCGACTTTTTTAAATTGCCAAAAATTTATGAACTCAGATTTATATATATATA
This sequence comes from Papilionanthe hookeriana x Papilionanthe teres, assembly GCA_022702705.1. Taxonomy (NCBI): domain Eukaryota; kingdom Viridiplantae; phylum Streptophyta; class Magnoliopsida; order Asparagales; family Orchidaceae; genus Papilionanthe; species Papilionanthe hookeriana x Papilionanthe teres. Next base: position 20,163,672 of record CM040424.1, on the reverse strand, counting down.
TTGATTAGTTTTCTTTTAAGTCACACAATTAAGTGCAAGTATACATATCACTCAAGTAATAGAGGGCTCTAATGGAGTCCTGGTTATCGATCCCACGAAGAGGCTATTAATTTTATAGTGTAGCATAGAAATCACTTCAGGAATCACAGCACAATCACAACTAATTACTAATAATTAAAGATGAATAAACAGTTGCAGTTACTAATTCTACCAAAGTCTATTCTAACTTTCTAGTAAAGTTAACTAACACGAGACTAAATTTATAACAAAAGTGTAATTGTAAGAAATAATCCTCCTCCTTTCTGATAATAATGTGATGATTTAGTGACATAGATCAGTGATAAAAATGTATTGTGCAAAATAGGAGCATTTCCATTCTTTACCCTCTTCCAAGAGCATAAAGAACATTGGCTAATCCTAAGTTCGGTCCCCAAATACGTGGTTAGGCTGGGAGGATACTGGCTCTCACTCCAGAGTTCCCACTTCCCTTCACCCGAAGGCTAACTCTAGCTTTGGTTTTCAAACCTTTGGACCAAATTAGGGATTTCAGCCTATCACTCTAAAATCTCCAATTCTACACCCATCAAACTATATTTCCCTATTTATTTGAACTCAACTCCCATGAACTATGTCACTCATTCATGGACATTGAATGTGACCTTCAATTTTGTTGTGGAACTCATAATCCTTTCAAAACATATATTTTCCAACAAGTTTTAACAATTTAATTCGCCAAATTAAAAAGTAAACGAAGTACGAAGTGAAAAGGTCATCACAAATTCTCCATAATAAATCAGCGCATCATTTCTATATCACAACATCAACACATCACATGAAAAGGAGTAAGACAAAGAAATCTACTCAAGACTCATGAGGAAAAGACGACAAAAGATGGATTATATATATAAAAGCAACATTATACAAATAGAGTAAAGAAAAGGCAACTTATCTCAAACTCTTCCCCAAGAGAATCTCAAGGAATTCCTTTAACTCCTCTTCTTTCTTCACAACAACACACAATTTTTTCTTTAGATAAGTAAGGAAAAGAAATCTCTCACTTTTCCTCTCCTCCTAAACTCCTTAGAAGAGAACATACACAAACCTTAGATGGACTCTCTGCACTAAACAATGAAAAGACACTCTCACTTTACACTATCCACTCAAAAGACTCTCTCCCCCTCTCTATACTTAGCTCCAAAACCCCAGATTTCCCAAGAGTTTCCTCAAGGATCCCTCTAAAATCAGGCCAAATACATTGAATCTAGTTTAAAATCGGAATAGGGTGCGGTCCAGCACAGGATAGGGCGCCGTCCAGCGCTATTTTCTGCCTACTGGTAAAAACTCTCTATAAATTGGCACGGTCCAGCGCTGGTGACAGCGCCGTCCAGTGCTCCAGTTCAAAATATGCATTTTGCCTCATTTTGCTCCAAATTTTCTCCTTTTTGCTTCCTTTTGCTCCAAAGGCCAAAAATCATTGTACCTGCATGAAATCATGAAAAATACCTTTCTTTAAAGTGCAATATCATCAAAGATATGTATGAAATGGACATTAAAATGCTATAAAATTTTTAGTGGATCAATATCCCCCAAAACTTAACTATTACTTATCCTGAAGTAATTTAGTTAATACATAAAATAATGATCCACTGCAATGAACTTTCTATCTAGAATACCATAATTTTGAGTTAGATAAATACAGTAGTAAAACTTTCAGAAAGATCTTTGAATAATTCAAGTAAATTCTGTAGGTGTAAGACTATATAGTCATCAAGTCCAAGAGTTCTAGCCTTCTATTCATTTCAAAACTGACTGTAGATTGTCCTATTAAGGCACTTGAAAAGATTATATGAAAATAAGTTTATGAGAACACTACTATTAAAGATACTAATCCATACATATAAGTTCAAGAAATTATTTAGGTTTTTCCATTTAGGTAGGTCCAAGTGAAGCCAAATTTTTATTAGGCATCTCCTCAAGTTTCTCCTCACCTTTTCTTTTCTTTTTCTTCTTTTTCACTTTTCTCTTCTTTTTCTTTCTTCTTTTTTCCTTTTTTTACTTTTGCATTTTGCTTTTTCAAGTGTGGATTACTATATCTGGATAGCCTTTAATAATTTTGAACTTCACCCTTCTCACCCTAAATTTGAAACTTATCACAATCCTTACCTTATAGGCATTTCTTTAGCTTGTTATTTATTCATCATAGAGTCCCAATCCTTTCCTTTTACATTAAGTTTTAAGATTCTTAATATTTCAAATAAACAGTTTTTCTTACTTTAAATAGTTGAATATAATTTTATTCTTTCATACCAAATATCTTATCATATAAAATTACTATTCATTACCAAAAACATTCATTCAAGTCTACTAAAGTACTCAAATAAAATCAAAATACAGTTATCAGAAATTGAGCTCTATCACACGAAATCATGTTAATAATTTTGAAAATAGTTTTAAATGAGAACAATTAACAGTTAATTTTTTCCCTCCCCCAACAATAAATTTTTGAATATCAATAAGATTAGCATAGGTAGAAAGAAAAGATCTAAACATGTATGTAACTCATACCTCAATATGTTGGGTTTCTCATACCATTTAGTATAAGCAGGTCTTCTTCATAAATGTAAAATAGTAGGCCTGAAATAATTAAGAGCATTTCTACACACAAATATAGGTTAGTAATTTGCAGGGGAAGAAGTTTGAAATCTTAAAACATAAAACATCAACTAAACACATAACACATTATCATCCAATTATTACAATCACAGATTAAACAAATAAACTAAATACAATAACATCACATCCATCACAATTAAACATAAAATTCACAATAAATACATCGAAATACAAATTACATCACAAATACCAACACAATCTCAAGTACATTACAGTTTTTAGGAGAATCAAATTCAGCCAATTTAGGTTGTTCAAGTCTAGATAAATGATAAGCTATTTGATTATCGACCCCATTTCTATTATTGATCTCAAAATCAAATTCTTGCATTAAAAGTATCCATCAAATCAATCTTACTTTAGCATCATTCTTTTGCATTAAATATTTAATAGCAGAATGATCAGTAGGCACTATACATTTGGCTCCAATTAAGTAAGATCTAAAATTTTCAAAGGCACAAACAATAACTAATAAATTTTTTTCTGTAGTAGTGTAATTAATTTGAGCATTAGTAAGTGTTTTACTAGCGTAGTATATAAATTTAAACATTTTCTCGTGCCTTTTCCTTAAAACCACTCCAATAGCATAATCGCTCGCATCGTACATCAATTCAAATGGTTTCTCCCAGTTAGGTGAAACTATTATATGAGCAACGATTAATTGTTTCTTTAATAAATTGAAAGCTTTTAACCATTCATCATTAAAATCAAACTTCTTATCTTTTTTCCAAAATTTGGCATAAAGGCTTAGTTATTTTTTAAAATTCTTGCCTGTAGAATTCAACATGTCCCAAATAGCTTCTTACCCCTCTCACAGTTGTTGGAGGTGGTAATCTTTCTATAATTTGAATCTTCGCAGGATCTACTTTCATGCCATTTTCAGATATTTTATGCCCAAGAACGATTCCTCCTGCAACCATAAATTGACACTTTTCCCAGTTTAAGACTAAATTTTTCTTTTGCATACCTCTAAAATTTTTTCTAAGTTGCATAGGAATGCATCAAATGAATCTTCAAATACTGAGAAATCATCCATAAACACTTCTATTCCATCATCTATTAATTTGCTAAATATGGATATCATACATCTTTGAAATGTTACAGACGCATTACATAATCCAAAGAGCATTCTTCAAAAAGCAACAGTTCCGTAAGGGCTAGTAAATGTAGTCTTTTCTTGATCCTCAAGAGCAATAGGTAATTGGTGATAACCGGTATATCCATCCAACAAGTAATAATACTTGTGTCAAGCAAGTCTGTCTAGCATTTGGTCTAAAAAAGGTAAAGGGAAGTGATCTTTTCTGTTGGTGACATTTAATTTTCTATAATCAATACATATTCGCCAACCAGTGACTTGTCTTGTCGGTATGATTTCATTTCGTTCATTTACATCAGCACTCACTCCTCTTTTCTTAAGAACACAATTAATTAGGCTTACCCAAACACTATCAAAAATAGGATATATAATTCCAGCATCTAACCACTTTAAAATCTCTTTTTTAACCACTTCTTTCATCATTAAGTTCAGTCTCCTTTGGGGATAGGGTCTAGGTTTATGTTGTTCATTCAACAAAATTCTGTGCATACAGATCGAAGGACTAATTCCTTTAATATCCGCTAAGGACTAACCAAAAGCCTTTTGTATCTTTTCAAGGTATCCAATAATTTTTGTTCTTAACATTCATTTAAATCCGAAGATACAATGACTGGTAAAGTAGATGATTCTCCTAAAAACATATACTTCAAATGATTAGGGAGAATTTCATCTTAACTTCAAGGAGTTTTATGATAGATGGAATTAAACTTTTTATCTCCAATTTCCATAGTATCCAATCTTTCAAATCTTTCCTGAACAAATTCTAACTTTTCATTCTTTATATCATCCAAATCATCTTCACTTTCACTTTCATCCTTACATTCCAAATTCTCTTCAAACACTTCTTTAAAATGTTTTTCTCACAAATAATGGTAAATTTCAATTCAAAAGCACTCATCATCTTTTTCTGCTGAAGGGTACTTCATAGATTTTAGAATATTGAAAGTTACCTTTTGATCATTAACTCTCATCATTAATTCTTCTTTTTGAACATCGATCATAGCTCTCCCAGTAGCAAGGAATGGTCTTCCCAAAATAATTGGAATTGCTTTATCTTCCTCCATATCTAATAAAATAAAGTCCACAGGAAAGATAAATTTGTCCACCTTTACTAATACATCTTCCACAACTCCTTTAGGATAAGTGATAGAACGATCAGCCAGTTGAAGAGTCACAGATGTAGGTGAAATTTCTCTTATTCCTAATCTTTTGAAAGTTGATAAAGGCATAAGATTAATACTAGCTCCCATATCACATAAAGCTCTTCCGAAAAATTTTTCACCTATAGCACACAGGATAGTGAAACTACCAGGGTCTTAATGTTTTTCAGGAAGCTTCTTCTGAATAATTGCACTACACTCCCCACTAACTGCAACAGTCTCGTGGTCTTTGAACTTTCTTTTATTTTTAAGAATATCCTTCATAAACTTTGTATAATCAGGCATCTTCTCTAATGCTTCAACAAAGGGAATATTAATCGTTAATTTCTTAAGGATTTCCAAAAACATTGTAAATCTATTATCCCTGTTCTGATTTTTTAGTCTTTGAGGAAATGAAGGAGGTGGTTTTTCAACAGTAATCTTCATTGGTTCAATCAGATATTCTAAGTCTGGATATATCTTATTAAAACCTTTTTCAATGTTCACTTCCTCTCTTTCAACTTCAACATCTTTTTGTACTCTTGTTTCCAGTTCTTTTCCACTCCTTAATTGAATAGCCTTAATTTGCTCCTTGTTTTGATCTTTTGGGTTGATCTCAACATTGCTAGGAAGATTTCTAGAAGGTCTATTATTAAGCGCAGTAAAAATATGTCCCAATTTATTCTCAATGTTCTTCATTGCAACATTTTGAGCTTGAATTACATTACCCATATTCAGAATTATTTCTTCAGTATACAACTTCTTTTCCTTAAATTGTGGGTTACTATTAAAACTAGGAGGATAGGAAGGTCTATAATTGGTATTTTCTTTGGTTGTTCAGATTTCTAATTGGATTCATAGAATTGTTTCCTCAGTACAGGTTAACAGCAACATTGTTATTATTCCAATTAAATTTTAGGTAATTCTTCCAACAAAAATTATAATAGTTCGAATAAGGATTGTTGAGTTTATTATTTATAAAATTTAAGGTTTCATAAGGTGTTTGAGATTCTATTATCTGTCCTGATGAATTTTCTTCTAACACTGGTGGTGTTTGAGAATAATTCATTCCATATTGATCTATTTTCTTTGAAAGTGTAGCAATTTGAGAAACTATCATAGCTATCGCATCAGAATCATGAATACTAGCTACTCTCTTAGGATTTACTCGCTCAGAGGGCCATTAAAAATTATTAGTAGTCATCTCTTCTATTAACGAATATGCTTCATCAAAAGGTTTTGACATTAATGATCCACAAGCAGCAGCATCTATAATCGATCCCAAAGATCCCACTAATCCATTATAAAATATTTGAATTATTAACCAATATGGTAAAGCATGATGTGGAAACTTTCTCAGAAGATCCTTAAATCTTTCCCAAGTATCATATATAGATTCTCCATTAATTCGACTAAAAGATGTGATATCATTCCTCAGCTTAGTAGTTTTTGAAGGAGAGAAATATTTTCACAGAAACTTTTGTGAAAGTTCTCCCTAAGTTTTGATAGATCTAAGTGCTAATGAATTTAATCATGCCTTAGCCTTATCCCTTAATGAAAAAGGAAAAATGTCTGAGCCTAACATAATCTTTCTACACTCCATCGTATTTAAAGTTAGCACACAGTTCTAGAAAACTAGTGAGATGTAAGTTAGGATCTTCATTAGGTGTTCCTCCAAATTGATTATTATATACCATTTAGATAATAACATGTTTAAGCTCAATTAAATTTGCAGCAACATCAGGGTTTTGGATAGTTAAGTGAATTCATCTGTTGTTGCATTAGCATAATCTCTTAAAGGTCTTGGTATACTTTCATTTTGATTGTTGTGATTGTTCAAATTCTGTGTCATTTTGTGAGGATTTTATGATTATTTTTGTTATTTTTTTTGTTCTAATAGTACACTCTAATTCAGAATTGTAAGGCACTAAGCCCATAAAACTGATACTACGCATACAATCACAATAAGCACACTAAAAATAAACAAACACACACAATTATGACTTGTAAATCAATTATAAGCTTTCAAATAATACAAAATTAATTTTTACATTTTCCTCCCAGAAAACGACGACAAAAACTTGGTGCGACTTTTTTAAATTGCCAAAATTTATGAAGTCGGATTTATTTATATATTGATTAGTTATCTATTGGTCACACAATTAAATGCAAGTATATGTATTACTCAAGTAATATAGGGCTCTAATGGAGTCCTGGTTATTGATCCCACGAGGAGGCTATTAATTTTATAATGTAGCATAGAAATCATTTCACGAATCACAGTACATTTGCAAGTAATTACTAATACTTAAAGAGGAATAAACCGTTGCAGTTACTAAATCTACCAAAGCACGTTCTAACTTTCTGTTGACCTCAATTTTGGTGAGGTCTTTAGCTTCTCTCTTTAGTACTTAGGATCTAGCCTTAGGCTTTTCCTTCGACTAATCTTAGAGGACTAAAAATGGAACCCACCATTTAGAAATTCAAACTACTTCTTAACTCCCCGCAAACCCCACAAGCTTGATTGTAGACCCCTAATCACCTAGAGGGTTGAAATCAAACGTGGAGGTTTAAAGGATGAGTTCCCATAGGACTTTTCGGCCTTAGGAATACCCCCGGATGGCCGGTCTGGTGAGGGTTGACTTGCACATACACTACACTCCCACACACATTCTAAGTCCTAAAACCACACTCTCACCCAACTTGACTTCCTGACTCATGTAGGTAATTCATATGGATGGTCCTTAACCCCTAAGCCCTTGGCTAAAAGGGTTAGGAACAACATAGTGAATGCCTCAAATAAGTCCTCTCATGGCTCATATGGCCTTAATATGGCTTCATGGCTCAACCAAAGTGATTTTATTTCACTCACACTTGATCAATCTTTTTTTTTTCAAAATTTCAGTTTTTGATCTACGTGGCCCTGACCCACCAAACCTACCAAATACTTTCGAAATGACCCAAAATTTGCAAAATTACCTAAATTACCCAAGATCCCTCAAAATTAGTCCTAAACACTTACCACCACTCAAATTGACCATCTTTGGCCAAAAATACCAAAATTTCCAAAAATACCCCTAAACCCCCCCAAAATTACCAAAATACCCTTTTACCCCAAAAATCCAAAAACTCTAAAAAACTCCTAGAAAATTTCAGAAAATCTTAAATATTCCCAAATTCATTTTGTTCAACTACACCATGTGCCAATTTTGCCAATTTACCCCACTTTTACCAAAACCCCCAATTTGACCCATTTTTTAACCCAAGTGAACCCAATGTCAAACCAAACCACCCCAATTGACCTCAAATCTGGTCCAATTCAATTCTAAACTTCAATTCAATATCCCCAATATCAATTTAGACCAAATCCAAGTCCAATTTGATTGACATTTGGGCCCAATTTCAATTTGAAGCCTAAGGCCCAATTTTGGCCCATGACCTAAACCCAGCCCAAACGAATCCAACTCAACCCCAATTGGCCCCAAATCTTTTCGAAAACCTTCCTAACATCCCCAAAAACAAAACACTAACTTGATTTGCCCTAAATTTGAACCTAAACTCCACCCAAACCTAACCCAAAACCAAAATCCCTTAAATTGACCTAAGCCCAAGCCTAACCCAAATGGGCCCAAATTCCAAAATTAGATCCCAACCAAAGTTGAAAACTCTTTGTAGAACCCCCATAAACATTTCTCAACATTAATTTTATATCAAATTCATCCTTAATCCAACCTTAGCCCAAGTTAGCCCAATTTGGCCCACCTTGGCCCCTTCACCAAAAAGGCCCAAATTTAACCCAATTCTACTCCAAATCACACCAAATTGATTCCAAACCATTCATGAAATATTCCCAAATAGAATCCAATAATTATTGAGCCCAATCTTTTACAAAAATTTTATCCACTAACTTGTTTTAAGACCTAAAAGCCCACTTTCTTAAAATATTTAAAAGCCCATCCAAAACAATTTCAAATGCCCAAAACCTTTTTCAAAACCCATATGACATCTTCATTGGTCATCCATTTGATAAAATCACCCCCTAAGTTTTATTTCATCATCTAAACAAACCAAATGTGGCCCCATGAAAATTTTCCATCAAAATGTCTAAAAATTCAAAACCCTTTTTCATGTAATTGACCAAGCTTTGCCCCAAGCCACATGGAGCCATGGAGCCATGCATAAGCAATATGCAAGCCTTGGAAGCCACTTTCCACATCACCAAAATATTCATGGCTAGAGAGGGAACCCCTTTCCAAACTCCTTCTTAAGCCTTTTTAACCCCTTTTATGTCACACTCTAACCCATTCTTAATCAAAATTCATGGGATAGAGACTTCTCCACCTAAAGTCAGCTGAGCCAAATGATTCATTTTAGCCGAAATCAAACTCTTGGAGGGTGAACCCAACCCATTTCCATGGCTTCACCAAATTAAGCTCAAAATGACCCTTCCCCCTAACCACTTAAATCAAACTCCTTTACACATGTCAAGCCTCAATTGAACTCACCAACTTCCACCCCTGACCCCACCGAGCCAGATGGTGACCTAACCCTGCCGGCCAGCTGCCTGGGTCGCCCAAAAACGCCATGGCCGAGAGCTCCATGTGAGCCAAAATTTTCAATTCTTCCTTGCTGAGTTGTCCCAATCCAATTCAACACCATGGTTGTTCTTCTCTTGCATAGAGCAGCTGATCCCAAGCATCAAACCCCCCTGGGAAGCCCTCCAGCCATGTCTATTTAAACCTCACCCCTTCTCGGCCAAAGAGGGTGTTGAACCAAACCTTACCAAAACTCTGCCAAAATCACTCCAGATCCCTCTCCAGACATAGAGAACTTGATCCCCACTGAAATCCAGCCCTAAAACCCTCCCTGTGAGCCCAATTTTGGAGTTGAAATTCAAGTCCAAAACCAGGACACTTCACCATAGTGAGCCAATCTTCAAATTGATTGACCCTACACCATCACCCGACTAAGAGGAGAAATTCCCCAGCAAAAGCCCCCTCACCAGGCCAGCCATTGCTTCCAGCCTCCAAGCTTTGTGATCGGCCTTGGTCACTTTTGTACTCAGCATTTCCCGCAGCAAGAGACTTCATCCGGAGCTTGCTCGACACAATCGAAGGTGACACAACCCTCGCATCAAAGCTTCACTTCTCTTAGCAAAGGTATGAACTCACTCTTCCTCCTGAGCTCCTAGAGATTCTCTATTTAGTTTGAGTTGATTTCAATACACCTTAACCGTATAGATGTGTTCATCTCTTCAAGACGAATCGATAGAGTATAAAAACGTAAAAATCCATGGAGAATCGAGTGAGATCTTAGGGTTTTAGTGTGGACGGTCACGGGTGCACACCAGGCGGAGACGATAACTAGGAGCCGTAGGATGGCGCGTGTATCGAGCTGACTGTCGAGATCAAGCAGGACAGCGCGATGGTACGTGAATGGCGGGCCCCCGTAGCGCTGACTCAGATGGCAGCACCGAATCACGGAGCAACGCGTGGGCTTTCGATCCGGACGAGGATGACGCTGCGCCGAGTCGGATAAGTAGAAAATTAGGATTTTTTGGATTTATTTAAATACCAGAAATTCAAAAATTCATATCTTTGCATAGAAAAATCACAAAAATAAAATAAAAATACCCTCTTGCTCAGTGAATAGAGGAGAATAATGTGGAAAAGAAATCAAGTTAATTGGATGAGTGTTTTATTTTTAATAATTTATTTACTGTTTTCAATAATTTGATTCTCTATTTGCATAGACAATTCACCATGGCATGAGACCATAGGGCTTTAGAAGCCTCTGATCTTGGGAACATTCCCTGAATTTTTCAAGATTAGAGGCCTTTTCTGTGAAAAGTTATTGATTTTTCAATTTCATGTCATTGTTTTAGGTATTTTAATTCCAATAATTAGCTTGTTGTAAAATAAATTCTAGGAAAATTTGGTGATGTTTCTTAGGACCAGGAGACCCTATGAAAAATATATTTGAAATCAATTCATTCATAATAACCTTAATTGGCCTAAAATCCCAAAATTGAATTTGAATTAATTAGGGTTAGCCACACACCAAATTGACTTGAAAAAAATTCTCTATTTCTCTTTAGGTTCAGGGGAACCTTACATTAAATTTTGAAATCAATTGAACTTGATTAACCCTACCAAATGGATTGATTAAGCCTCATAAACAAAATGGAACTTTAAAAATTCATAACTCAAAAAATACTTTTAAAAAATTCACAAAAATGGTTTTGGAGCTTCTCTGATATCAAGGGAGTTCAGGAAAATTAAAATTGGAATTTTCTAAAAAAGTTGATTTTTCACAATATTTTAATATTTAAATAATTAAAAAATAATAAAAATCATAAAAATATTAAAAATCATAAAAATGTCACATTTTGACTCCTAATCACTTAGGAATAAACCAAATATTTTCCCTAAGTCCCTAGGATAAAATATTGAATTTTAAAGGCTTAATGTAATTTTTAATATTAAAAGAATGAATTTTCAACCTTTTTCACTAAAATAATTTTAGTAAATCAAAGAAAAATTAGAAAATTATAAAATTTATTTCCCTGGACTCCTTGAGGTCGGGGAAATTTAAGAAAAATATAAAATCTATTTTTCAATTTTTATTTTATTTTAAAATTAATTAATACTCTAAAAATCAAAATAATTATAATAAATAAAATATAATTCCAAAAATCACAAAAATTGGTCCAAGTTGTTTTCTGGTCATTAGAAACATTCCATAATTTTCTTAAGGACAGAAAATTTACCTTAGTCATGTTGTTGAATTTTCTTTGAAAACCCCTATTTTCTACTAAAAGTAATTATATAAATAAATTAAAGTAAAAAAATCACATTTTCTCCTCTAATGTCTTAATTGACATGTGAGTGAGGTGACATAAAAATTTCAAATTCATTTGAGTTCAATTTAGTGTGTTATAAAATAAATAAGCCTAAAAGGGCATAAAGGTAAATAAAAATTTTAACCCTTAATTAAAACTTTAGGTTTAATCAAAATGGAGGGTAAAATATTTGATTTTAACTTTCTCTTGGATGATTGAAACTTAGGGAAATTAAAAGGGTAGAAACCCATTAAACATTTTGAAAATATTAAAATGAAACTCTAATTAATAAAATAATTTAAATTTTGGAAAGAATATATTTAAAATTTGGATTATTAAGATAGGGATATTATTAAGAGGATATTTATTCTTTAATTTAAAAATCCCTAAATAAGTCACTTCAATAATATTTAACTTTTAATTAAAATTAAAATAATAATCCAAACTAAATAAAATAAAAATTAAAAGAAGATAACCCTTAAGTGAAGTTAAAGCTTAAAATGTTAAATGGTCCAATAATTAAAATCAAATTTAAAATCTTGGAATTAAATTAAATTAAATTAAATTAATTCAAGTCAAAGTTTAAATTAAATTAAATTAACACCTTAACAATTAAATTAAATTAAATTTAAAATATTGAAATTAAAATTAAATTAAATTAAATTAAATTGAAATTAAAATTAAATTAAATTAAAATTAAATTAAATTAAGTTAAATTAAATTAAAATTAAATTAAAATTAAATTAAATTAAATGAAACTAAATTAAATTAAATTAAAGTCAAATTAAATTAAATTAAATTAAATTAAAAATCATCTAACAACAAACCTAAATGAAATCATTAAGAGTTAAATCAAAACATATTAATAATTTCAACACCTCTTTCTATCTAAGTAAATTTAAAACATAAACATCAATCAGAAAACCTAAGATAATTGAAAGTGTAAAGACTTAAATTAAATCTAAAATAATTTGAACACTATTCCAAATATAAAATTATTAATTAAAACCTCATAATTAAATTAAATCATTTTAAAACATTAACTCAAACTTTAAATTAAGAATGATTTAAATTCTCAACAACCCAATTTGCCCTTAAAGGCTTTAATTATTATAACTCTTAAATAGAGTATTAAGTAAGATGTCACTTCATTCATCAGGTAATCAAATACCCAAGTTCATTGAGTAAGAGACAAAGCTTAACTAAACTCCTGGATGATTAATTCACCTGTGTAACTAAATTTACTTGGACTCAAAATAATCCCAGAAGTTTTGAAAAGATGTTTAGGACTCGTCCTAAGCACTTCCTCAATATGACGGGATGTTTTAGAAGAACAATTGAATTTAATTGTTCTTTGATGAAGAAAATCATCCTTAAACCAAACCAACAACCTAGACGTCATAGGAAATGACTAGCAATAGGATTAGGAATTTGGTAGACAACCAAAACCCTTCCCTTAGCTTTACCTAGGTACTTGTTGAAATATTTAAATGCCTTAACATGTGTTTTAAGTGTAGCTTGGGATGACGGGAAGTCCTTCCAGATACGCTTTTATTTTATTGCAATTTACTTTACTGCAATTTATTTACATGCATTGAGCTTTACTTTTCTTGCATGTAAAACAAGATAGTTGCATGAAAACCAAAACCTTTAGGATAGACCCTGAACTGAAACCAAAACTAAATTAAAAGTCATTGCAAGATAAAAGTCACCGCCACAACATTGCAAAATATAAAACAACCTAAACTTTAATCACAAACAGAACAACAAAACTATAATTATAACTAAATTAAAACGTCTCATTGATTGATCGGGAATACCTCGGATGATGTAACCCACGTGTTGCTAACAGGATTTCCCACGGTCTAAATGAAAGTGTGGAACTCATTCAGTTGAGTTTAGCAAGTTCATCTGGACTAAGTGAATTCGATGAAAATAACAGTGCCGAGATGACTGGAACCGCGGATCATAATCGGTTCTGTTTAAACAACTTTAAGATTTGTTTTAATTAAAATATTAAGAACACTTGGATTTTAAGATTGTCTCTAAACTAAAACACTTCTCTCATCTCCTGATTTATGACTTCTAAAACTAAACCTCTGCAACAAAAAGGAGCTTGGAGCATAGTGGGCAGCACAACCATCATCGTCAGCAAAACTCGGATCTACTTCAGCAAAACTTTCTTAGAATTAAATAACCAAGCCATAGGACTTCGAGGTAGTTTGCCTAGCGCAACATAAATGCTTAACTCTTCGTTAGACATTTGCATGATCATGTCATGTAAATTAAGCCCTAACCGGTCTTAGGACTCTAAGATAGTCGTTCAGTACGACAAAAACCCTCATATCTTCCAGGCTGTTTGTATGATCATGTCATAAAAATATAATACCTAAATAAATAAAATTGGCAGGATTACAACATTAAATAAACTCCCAAATCTAAACCAAACTATAAGATAGTTTGGGAAGTTGCCAAGATTCTTCTTAGATCCTCAGCTTCTCCTACTTCTCTTCCTTTGGATTCTTGAAATAAACTGTTCCAAATTTGATCCAATCCCTATTGAAATTTCCAAAATCCAATCCTTTGAAAACCTTAAACTTTGAAATTCTTGAGAGCAAAATCACTGATCATTATTGAGATTTTTCTTAAGTGATTCCCATCATTTAAGATGTAATTAACTATAGGGGCTTGCCCTTATAGGGAACTTTAAGAACCCAAGTAATATAAACCCTGCTTAATTTCTTTATATTAGCTGGGAACTCCGTCGGCTTATAAAATTGGTTCGCGGACCAAACGGATGTCACAAATCTTCTAGTTTATTTAACCGAGCCCCATCATCAAGTAGTGTGTCTATTCTTCGAAATAGATGTACGGTTTGTGATGCAAAGGCTTGTTTATATAAACTATTCTGGATGTGAGATCGGTTTAATTTCATATCTTAAAATTTTTAAACTTAAAATTATTTTCAAATACTACTTTCTAAATTACATATATATTTAAATTAAATTTAAAACCTAAAATCCGCCGACAACTTCTGTAGGCGACCCCTTTTTTAAAAATACATCACACAAACCTAAAAATATGCCGATAGCTTCTGGCGACTCCGCTGGGGAGTAGTTCCTCTCTCCATTTTAATCAGATGGTTTTGCTTTCATAAATCAGTAGTGTATCCATGTCCCTAGTGGAGCAAACTACCATTGTTCCGTTGGAATACCCCATTCATTTCTGTCTTGAACGAGTATAGCCAGCTCCTCTCGGATTTAGGAGCCACTGTTTAGACGCCCCTAAACGGAGAGGTTCCGAGATCCTTTTACCTCTTTTCTGAGGTGGGGTGGACCCCCAATAGGTGTTAGTTAGGAGCGGTCCTTCGAGTCGAGAAGTCTTGCATAAGACCTTCTCTTCCTTTCCAATTCTAAATCGTGCCCTTTACCTTTTCTATAACCTTTCTTCTTTAATCGTTTTGTTTCTAACAAATGAACCTGCTAACAAACAACCTTCTAATAAACAATCTCTTTTAAAATCACAAATACACTAAGATAAACGAAAATGTGTTCGGACACTCTCCTTTTCTTCCTAAACTTTACGACGAACGGAAGCATAATTCGGGACTGACATTCGGAATCTGCCCTGCAAAAAATGACTGCCCCAAAGTTAATCTTCTCCTTCACCAATGGAATGGACTTCATCGTTTACAAGGATGAGCTGCCCGACAATGGAATCATCTGTTTCGGCCAAGGATTCGGTAACACAGATATCAAGTTCGCTGATGTCACTCTCTTCACACTAATGGACAAAGTGTCAGAAACCGAGAAACCTCTGATTGAGTTCAACCTAAAATTTGACTCAAGAATTCCCTCCCCTACAAAGGGTTCCAGCTGAAAGGAGTACTACTGTTCATAGGAGGACTGTTGTCTCTACCCCCACCGGTCTAGTCATCTCTGCATCTTCCCCGACATCTGCCAAACTGAAGGGGAAGGAAATCTAAGTCTGTGATGAGCCTGTGACCGTAGAGGGTACAGATTTTACTACAATACCATCTGTTTTTGAGATTGGGTCCAGTTCAAGAGTTGCACCCCTAACTCGGACTCAAAGGAGAAATAGAAGCAGAAAGATTGCCAAGATCGAGAAAGCTAAAGCTGCTGAAGTTGCTTTTCTAGAAGAAATTCCTGAGGAATGAGAAGAACTGCCTGAGTATATACCTCTATTGGAAGGGAGCAGATTTCACCCTCTCTCTACAACATCAGATGAAGAGGATGTCCGAAGGATCGCCGCTGCATTACCCCGGCCTGCGTACTATAGTAACTACAAAAGGAAAAGGGTTAAGACTACGCCATACACTCGACTGCAAGCTGTGATAGAAAAATTGGCAAAGAAAGAAAGATGCCCTGTGTCAGAAATCTTAAGAAGAATGGGACGGGTGCCAGCTAAATCCCTCCTTGGACCGTGAATAGAGCATGTTGCTGCCACAGAGAAACCAAAGAAGAAGATAAAAGCCAGTTCACCAGTTGTTGTATTGGGTGTGCAAATTAGGGAAGATACCACCTTCCAGCATATAGCCGACAGACCATCCGGTCCTAGGCTTCCGGCTGCAAGAAGGATGGTATGGTGACCTACTACTGGCGAGGTAAGACCAAAACAATGTCCTGAGATGAAAAGTCTCGTCAGGAGACTTAAATCAGAAGAAAGTGCTACTGCAATAAAGGGGACTCCCGGAAAGGAAGTTCAACAACCGTCACGTGACAACTGCGAGAACGTGCGGAAAAGGCCACTAGAAGATGCCATGGACAATTTAAGGACCGACATCCGACGGTTAGCAAAAGAAAGAGAAGAAAAGCTAGAAGATGAAGTTGATTCATCAGAATTTATGAATGACGAGTATGCTGAAATCAACATGGTTGAGACGCGAGCATCATCAGCTTCGCAAGGTGCTCCTAGCACTGCGGAAAGAGATGAACCGGAAGTGATGTGGGCACAGCTTCGGGAAAGAGATGGCACAATTTCCCGCATGGCAAAGAGGATGGAAGAGATGGTCGTCGCCTTAGCCACTTCCGCAGTCAGGTACAACCTCGTAAAGAAACACCCCGCAGATCATCCATATTGCAGATGGAGGAAAGGAGATCACATCCGTCAACGGAGACGAGCCACCAAAGAAGGATTCTGCACAAAGCATGATTCCAGAAAAGGACATTAAAAACATGGTAGAACAGCAGGTGCGAGAAGCCCTAGCACAATCTAAGAGTGGAGCATCTATTCAGACGGTAGACCTTACCTCGAAGAGTTCGATGCAATCCAATACCCAAAAGGCTTCGTACCACCTCTCGTTTAAGACTTTTGATGGAACGGGAAACCCCCGGCAGCATGTCGCACATTTTCGTGCTAGTTGCTGCAATGCCGGTGGGAGTGACGCTTTACTCTTCCGACAGTTCGTCATCAGTTTGACAGGGATTGCCTTCAACTGGTATGCAGAATTGCCAAACAGTTCAGTAAAGACCTTTTCAGAATTAGAGAATCTCTTCGTTAAGCGGTTTGCCGGGGCTCAGCACCACATCACTATCGGTGATCTAGTGGTGGAGCAACAAAAGCCGAACGAGACTTTAGTGGATTACATACTTCGATGGAGGAATTTAAGCATGAAGTGTGAACCACAGCTTCAAGAACAACATGCAGTCGACATCTTTCTCAAGAGTATCCATGGCCTGATAGCACTTCTCCTTAAAGGATTTACAATCAAGACTTTCGAGAAGTTGCTTAGCAAGGCCGGGAGCTTGCAAGAAGAGGCAAGCAGTTAAGTTTCGTGAACAAGACCGATAAGCAGAAAACTGTAAAGACATTTGAAAAGAAATCTAGAATCGTCGTGGCAGTAGATAAGAGCAAGCAGCCGGTTGAGATACAGCCAGAACGACCACATCCCAGTTACCAACCACCGCAACGGACTTACCAACAACCACCATAGATCTATCAGCAACCTCAGCAGGTCTGTCAGCAACATCAGCAGGGCTATCAGCAACCTTGTCCGAGCTATCAGCCGCCTCAGTCTTATGAACAACCGCCTCGTTCATCGTGTACCTTAAGAGAACTTCTAAATAGAGAATATCCATTCAAAACTGAAGCAGTAGCGAAGATGTTCCACAGTTTAATGAAGACACCAGATTTTTAGCTGCCAGAGCCCAAAATGCCGGAGGAAGTCAATAAGAAAGATCAACCAAACTATTGCCCTTACCACCGGATGCTCGGACACAAAATAGAGGATTGCATCATTTTCAAGAGTTGGCTTGATGACAATATCCAAAAAGGGAACATAACAATCCCAAAGGAAAACATGAAGGAACCTCAGAAAGGAGGTTCCGTCAATGTTATTTCAATGGATTCCATTATTCCGATAGACTCGTACACGACCGATGATGGATAGAGTACCGTCTGGACAAAGTCTTCAAATAAAATTTTGGATCACATCCAAACAGCTTCGGTATGCGCTTCAACTTAGAGTTTGAAACCTGTCAAGCCGGCACTATCACTTGTGATTGAAGAACCGCCCCAGAAGGAAGAGAAGATCGTAGAAGAAAAGAAGACCGAGGCTCCGAAGGGTAGATTTGGGGCTGCTTATCCTAGGATGGTTGTTTCCGATTCGGGGGAGAAATCCCACGAAATCCTGACTCTGTATGATTATCTGCTCGCCCCGGCGGGATCTTATAATGATAAGGGTTATACCGTTGGCTACGTTTTGACTGTTTCTAATGATTATGTAACTAGCGACAACCGACTTAATCCGGATCTCGATTCCAATACAAATAACTATTCTCAAATCATACATGACCTCGATGACCATGACGAAGAAGATGTTCACAAAGGAGGCTACGAAAGCTCGACAAGCAACGAGTCCATTTGTGAATTTCGAGGAGCTCCGATCACGATAGAATTAGAACCATCAGACACTGAAACAACTTTAGAAGAGCCAGTTGTTCCGATTCAAGAGGAGACACCGGTAAATTTAGAAGAGATAACAAAGATCAATCTAAGAAGCGGAAAAAATCTACCTCCAAGAATGGACCCAAAGGATAAAGGAAAGCAGGTGGTTGCTCAGGAAGAGTCAACCCCAACAGAGGAACTGCCCATTCGGGAAGAAACCGAGGAACATGGTAATAAAGTGGACTACAACGTGCTAGCCCATCTTAGGAAGCTACCAGCCAAACTAAGCATATACGACGCTCTGATCCTGTCAAAGGAGATGAGGGAGGCTCTGATCAAGGCTTTACTTGATCCAGAGATTTGTTTAGCTCAAATGGTCGGTAATTCCTTCGACAAGGTTTGCTCGTTAAGAGAACATCGAGGTGTTACCTTCACGGACAATGATCTATTACTGGGAACAGCTGATCACAACTGACCATTATATATTTCAGTCACCATTGGAAAGTTTACGCTCTCCAGAGTATTGGTTGAACTGGGAGCATAAATCAATATAATGAATCTTTGGACTCTAGCATATTTAGAAATTAATGCTCGTGAGCTTGAAGCAGACAAGATGTTATTAAGAGGCTTCAATCAAAAAGGAGAAAGAGCTCTTGGATCGATAACACTACTAATGAAGACCGGAGATTTAGCAAAGACAACCTCAAAATTCCACTTAATTGATTCTGAGACATCGTTCAATGCTCTACTGGGTCGGCCATAAATCCATGAAAACTGGATGGTACCGTCGTCTCTGCACTAGTGCATAAAGTATTACGAAGGAGGGGAACAGTGCATCAAAGGTGATTTGCAACTGTTCTCCGTGTATGAAATTGGAATTCATGAAGATGCGGCCTACTACACACCTCCGAAGAAAACAATCTTTTCCAGAAATACCATACCAAATGAAGCAAAAAGAATTCGAGACGATGAAGAACCTGAAGTTCTAGTCCACCAGTTACTCACCACTCCCTTACGGTGAGATGACGAAGATTTCTCCAGAACTCGCACCCGAGGTCGAGGCCGGGGATGAGGACGTGGAAGAAACGTTGGAACAGTTGGACAGAAGAAACTGGTCATCGATGTTAATTGGGAGAACAATTCCGAAGAAGAAGAAGAAATTGAGAAAGAAGCAATGACAATAAGTCAGAAGGAACCACAATTCAAGATTTCTCTCGAAGATGAAAAGAATGAAGAATATAAATCAATGTACGAGAAGATTAACCACTATGTGCATACTATGACCCTGACCCCAATCCATTCTAATAAGATCGAGGGTATGGTGGTCAAGGAAGTACATGGTGGCGATATTAAACCAATCAAGTTCTACTGTGGTGTTTCTTCTTCCAATACTGAAAAAAATGTACAATTTGAAGATGTTACCTCTTCCGAATTAATGGAACTGCCTTTTGAGTAGTACTCTCCCTATGTTCAAAATTTAATTCAACGTGGAGTCTTACCTCGACGATGGACAAAAGGTCAATCACAACATTTTGAAAAATTATGGAATAATGCCGGTCGGCCTCCCAATTCAAAATATGGTCTCGGATTCGGCACAGTAGGATCAATTAATGATACGGAATTTTGCTTGGTTGTCACTTGCGAACCTAATAAAGACTGCTTGGAAGCCTCATAAGATCTTGAAGATCTGCAAATCGGAGATGGTCCACCAGAATTCGAAGAAGAAATTAAATCTACAATAGACGAGTTAATGGAAGTTAACTTAGGTACTAGCGAAGAGCCTAGACCGACCTTTGTTAGCTCCTTACTCAATAAAGAAGACTCCGAAGACATAATCAAGTTATTAATGGAATTCAAGGACTGTTTTGCTTGGAGTTACGACGAAATGCCAGAATTAGCTCCAGAAGTCGCAGTTCACAGGCTAGAGTGGATCCTACTTCCGTTCCAGTCAGACAAGCTCCCATAAGAATGCGTCTAGAAATTGAGCAACAAGTAATAGCCGAAGTTAAGAAGCTAATAGACGCTAAATTTGTCAGTGAAGAACAATACCCAACTTGGTTAGCCAACGTGGTACCAGTCAGAAAGAAGAATGGTCGATCGAATCGCGTAGACTTCGTAGATTTAAACAAAGCATGTCCAAAGGATGAATTTCCACTACCAATCCCAGAACTGATGATCGACATCGCTTCGACACATGAAGTCTTCTCTTTCATGGATGGATCATCAGGATACAACCAGATAAAGATGGCACGAGAAGACAAAAAGCTCACGGCATTCAGAACGCCAATCGGAATATACTGCTACACAGTAATGCCTTTCGGATTCAAGAACGCAGGAGCAACCTATCAAAGAGCAATGACAAGAATTTTTGATGATCTCATTCACAACCAAGTCGAGTGCTACGTGGATGATGTGGCCATCAAAAGTAAACTGAAGGAGGATCACTTGTATGATTTGAGAATTATTTTCGAGCGACTAAGACAATTTAACCTTAAGATAAATCCCTTAAAATGCGCCTTCGGCGTCACCTCCGAGAAATTCTTAAGATTTGTTGTCTGATATCGTGGAATTGAAATTGATCCGGAAAAGATTAAAGCTATCTTAGAAATGCCGCCTCTCAAAACCATGAAACAACTACGATCCTTTTAAGGAAAATTGGCATATCTTCGATGCTTTATTTCGAACTTGTCAGGTAGGTGTCAGCCCTTCTCGGCATTGGTTAAAAAGGATGCCAAATTCGTTTAGGAAGAAAAATGCCAGCGGGCCTTCGAGGACATTAAGCAATATCTAATGACACCTCTGTCTTAGCAGCCCTGGTCTCAGGTAGATCGTTGATAATTTATATCGCGGCTTTAAACAATTCTCTCGGAGCCCTGCTAGCCTTGGTCAATGACAAGGGAAAAGAAAACGCTCTCTACTACCTCTGCCGTCGTCTAATCCCGACGGAAGTAAAGTTACCTCCGATTGAGAAGCATTGTTTGGCCCTGATCTTCGCCGCTCAAAAGCTCAGGCATTACATGCTTTCTCATAAGGTCAACCTTATTTCAAAGTTTAATCCGTTGCAATATTTGATGACTCGCCCGACTCTTTCCGACAGACTTTCCAGGTGGTCGATGATACTATTGCAATTCGATATAACTTTCGTTCCTCTTCGTGTCGTAAAGGGACAAGTCCTAGTAGACTTCTTTGCAGCACACCCTTTGCCGGCAGAATCACCTCTCAACGACGATTTGCCAGACGAGCAGATAATGAGCCTTACCCTGATGACCGACGCTGGGAACTATATTTCGACGGTGCATCCTCAGCACAGAAGAACAAAGAATTGCAAACGATAGTGCCCTGTAAGGCAGGAATCGGACAAATCTTTATAACACCGGAGCGGGGGATGTTAAGATACTCCTACCACTTAACAGAACCGTGTACAAACAATGAAGCGAAATACGAAGTCCTCATAACAGGACTGGAATTAACCATTCCGATGGGAATAACGGACATCAACATCTACGGAGACTCTCAGTTGATCATTCAACAGGTCGCCGAACAATGACGGAATTTTAAAGCCAAGACTCAGCAAAGTACTTTCAGTACGCCATGAAATTGTTGGAACAAATTCCAAACGTAACAATCTACAAGATTCCCAGAAAAGAAAATGCTCTCGCCGATGCGTTAGCCCGCCTTGCAAAGTAATTTGCATGCTTACAGGATGCGTCAGTTGAAGTGTCAGTCGAGGGACGTCAAGTTCTCTCACGGCTCGACATGGATACAATACACAAATCAGCAGAAAAAGCAGAAGAAACAATTACAGCAGTGACAGAAAATACAGAAGATTGGCGGCAGCCACTGATAGACTACTTGCAAATAGGAAACTTACCGGACGATAAGTCATTAGCCCATAAAATCAAGAAAAGAACTCTGTCTTACGCATTAATAAACAATACAATATACGGAAGGTCTTTTGATCAGATGTGGCTAAGATGCCTGAGCGGGTCCGAGGCTCATGAAATTGTTAAAGAAGTACATTCAGGACTTTGTGTCGCTCATCAGTCGGGTCCGAAAATGAAAATGAAGATTAAAAGATTAGGTTACTACTGGCCCTCAATGATGACCGACTGTATGAAAGTTGCAAAAGTTGTCACCAGTGCCAAGTGCACGGAGTGGTTCTACACCAACATCCAAATGTGCTACATCCGACAATTGCGTCGTGGCCATTTGAGTGTTGGGGCACAGATATAGTGGGTCCGATAGAACCGCCTTCTTCAAGAGGACATCGCTTCATTCTTGCAGCCTACGTACTACTTTTCTAAATGGGCAGAAGCTATACCACTCATAGAAGTGAAGGCACACCACGTGCTACAGTTTTTCAAGAGCCAAGTCATCTACTGCTTTGGGGTACCATGTAGGATCATTTCAGATAATGGGTCTGCATTCAAAAGTACAAAGATCAACAATTTTGTCAGAAGACACGGGATCGATTGGCGATACTCAACGATCTACTACCCAAGAGAAAACGGCTTGGCCGAGGCTTTTAATAAAACTCTCGTTCAAATTTTAAAGAAAACTTTGGACGAAAACAAGAGAAATTGGCACGAGAAGTTGTTAGAAGCCTTATGGGCCTACAGGGTGACTTTTAGGACTCCTACTCAGTCTACGCCTTACGCTTTAGTGTACGGGTCCGAGGTCGTCTTGCCCCTGGAAGTTCAGCTTCCGTCACTCCGAATTGCAGTCGCATAAAAGATCACTACAGAAGAAAATGCCAGACTACGACTGGAAGAATTGAAAAGCTTGGAAGGGAAAAGACTTTCCGCGCAGCAGAATTTGGAATCGTATCAAGCCAAGATGATTCAGACCCATGATAAATTAGTTCGTCCTAGGACATTCAAAGTTGGTGACTTAGTTTTGGTTCTCAGAAGACTTATTCTTGCACATCGCAAGATAGGTGGTAAATTTGAACCAACATGGGAAGGGCCGTTCGTGGTCGAGATAGTCTACTCAAGAGGTTCCTACCAACTGGTGAATTGCCGTGGAGAACGACCCATGCTTCCAATCAATGGACGGTATTTAAAGAAGTATTACGCAACCTGATGTTTCGAAGGGTGGCCTCTAAAGTAGAATCTTATCCCTAGAAACACAGGTGAAGTAATCACTTTGTGACTGGGTCCGAACCCAAAACAAAATAAAATGGATGATAAAAAAAAATCTCATCAACGAAAATATTAAAAAGAAAACATGAGAAATTATAATAATAAAATGTCAATCTTTCCTTTTAAATCCATTCATTCCTGATATT
Source organism: Papilionanthe hookeriana x Papilionanthe teres (assembly GCA_022702705.1). Classification (NCBI taxonomy): domain Eukaryota; kingdom Viridiplantae; phylum Streptophyta; class Magnoliopsida; order Asparagales; family Orchidaceae; genus Papilionanthe; species Papilionanthe hookeriana x Papilionanthe teres. Next base: position 20,139,733 of record CM040424.1, on the reverse strand, counting down.
TTCTCATCTCTTCCTACTTTCTTTGAATTTAAAAGAAGTAAATAAGAATTTTAAAGTGTTTTTCTTATTGTTCTAGTTCTTAGTATAGCCCCTGCTCCTTTCCTTATTTTTTCGCAGTGAAATGTCGAACGGGCGGTTGGTTCTAAACTTTAGAAATGGCGTGAGTCTAGCACTTGATGAAAAGAGGGTGAGGGATGGAGCAGTGATAGAGATCGACTCATACTTCACACCAACCGGCTTACAATACGAAGAAAATGATTGGATCCCACTCGATCGAGAAGAACTTCACGAACTGTGACAGGTGATGAAAATGGGTGGCCCGAGCCACCAATCCAGCAGCAAGAAAAGAAAAGCAAACGCCGCGCATGCAACCGGAGAAGATAAGAAAGTTAAGTCCGTGGTTGCCACAGCAGAGGGTAGGCTTGTTAGCGCCGTGCCCGCAGAAATTCAAGGGGTAAGGAGAGCTACTCTCACTGCTACTCAGCGAAGAAATAAGAATCGTCGCATTTGCAAAATGTTGACCAAGTTAGTAGAAGATCAACATAAACAGACAGCGAATACCGTTAGTGCTAATGCTCCAAGGAGACCGGTTCGTCAGGAACCAGAAAGAAGAAAGTCAACTCCAAGAAAGTCGGAACTGATAAAAGAAGTACCAAGAAAAGCAGAAATAAAGTCAATACCTCGACGCCAAGCAGATGTACCGGATCCGAAGAGTCTTGTTGCGAAAGCAACCCCGCAGGATGTCCCTGCGCAGACTATCCCCGAGGAGCCGAGACATGCAAAAGAACGTGCCGGGGTTGAGCCATACATCCCGCAAGATGTTACTGGACACCGAGGACTTCGCATAATCCCGAATACGAGCTGCGAGAGAATGTAACTAGTCGAGAAGAAAACCTTCGAATACTTTGAAAGAATCGAGACAAGAGGGTCAACATTTTAGACGGCCTCGAGCCGCATACAGATGTATTCTCAGACTATGAGCAACAACAGATTGTAGACTGCATCCTCGAATTACAGAAAATGGGCCGAGTTGGCGGCCTGAGAGAAAAGACCTATTTAGAACCCCGAAGATGGATGTCAGGAAAAGGAAGAGTTACAATCCAATGCGGATGTTGCTACAATTTTGACATGGACAGAAAAGTAAATCCACCATGGATACTCCGTCGCAGTGAGGTGGATCTGATGCCCAAAATCATTAAGAGAATGGTGAATAGGATGATAACATGGAGGGTATTACCTGCAGATTGCATACCCAACAGCTGCATTATTAACATCTACAAGGAAGGCGACTGCATACCTCCACATAGAGACCATCATGACTTTGTTAGACCCGTCTGCATAGTGTCATTCGTGAACCAGTGCAACATCATGTTCGGATCTAACCTCTAGATTGCAGGTCCCGGTGAGTTCCGAGGGCCGGTGGATATACCACTACCCGTAGGTTCCGTCCTGGTGTTAAAAGGAAACAGAGTAGACATTGCGAAGCATTGCATTCCAGGAGTGCCTGTGGAGCGGATCTCAGTTACTTTTAGAAGAATGGACGACAGAAAAATGCCTTACCACTTTCACCGTATCCAAAATTGGAGAGTCTCCAGCCCTATGAGCTATGAGTTACATGGGAAATAACACACCTCCAATACACATCCATGCGGCATTTCTGCCAAAGGTGGCTTGGAAGGTGATGTTATTGCCCATGTTTCTTACTATTCAGACATGTACGTTTGACAGACGCTTTTGGATGGATAAACAAGAATCTTACACAATCCATTTTGGATTTACATGGATTGTATGAGACATTAAATTTCCGATGAAATTGTCATCATGATTAGATCAAGTCGTATGATGTATTTTCAGCAAGTTGGAATGAAAACGACTACGTCATATTTTGCCTTCACCTCTTTTTGTGCAAATTGACTGGGAAACGCCATTAGAGTTAAATGAACTTTGAACGAAGAATAGAAAAGAAAATAAAATAAAAGAGAACTTTTCCTAAAAATCTGAATATTAAAATGAACTTCAAATTCACATGAACACTAAATAGACAACAAAAAAGTAAAATGGGATCAAACAAAACAAATCTAAACTCCGAATTGAATTTCGATCTCAAACCTCTGATTCGAACCTTTCAGTTTTTTCCTCCATCAAAATCTGTTTGAAACTCTTTTGAAATTTGAATATTCTCTTCGACTTGTCGTTAAGTCAAGTCTTTTCAGCTTGGTACACTTACCGGCTCCTTTCAATTCTCTTTCTTCTGTGTCTTAGAGGATCGACTAGTTCTATTGACACGGAGCCACGAACTTTGTTCTATTTAGTTTTGATGGCATAAGACTGGGTCCCTCTTCATACAGATAAATTCCCGAGACTGGTATCAAATTCCAGTTCTCTTCCTTCGAGGTCGGTACCAAATTCCGACTCTCTTTCGAATTGATACCTAAATTTTAATTCTAAATTCCGAGACTGGTACCAAATTCCAGTTCTCTTCCTTTCGAGGTCGGTACCAAATTCTGACACTCTTTCGAATTGATACCTAAATTTCAATTCTAAATTTCTGAGATTGGTACCAAATTCCAGTTCTCTTCCTTCGAGGTCGGTACCAAATTCCGACTCTCATTCGAATTGATACCTAAATTTCAATTCTAAATTTCCGAGACTGGTACCAAATTCCAATTCTCTTCCTTCGAGGTCGGTACCAAATTCTGACTCTCATTCGAATTGAGACCTAAATTTCAATTCTAAATTCCGAGTCTGGTACCAAATTCCAGTTCTCTTCCTTCGAGGTCGGTACCAAATTCCGACTCTCATTCGAATTGATACCTAAATTTCAATTCTAAATTTCCGAGACTGGTACCAAATTCTAGTTCTCATTCCGAGGTCGGTACCTAAATTCCGACTCTCTTTCCGAGATCGATACCTAAATTTTGATTCTCTTTCAAGGTTGATACCAAATTTCAATCCACTCTTTCGAGACTGGTACCAAATTCTAGTTCTCTCCTTTCGAGGTCGGTACCAAATTCTGACTCTCAATCGAATTGATACCTAAATTTCAATTCTAAATTTCCGAGACTGGTACCAAATTCCAGTTCTCATTCCGAGGTCGGTACCTAATTTCTGACTCTCTTTTCGAGATCGATACCTAAATTTAAATTCTCTTTCGAGGTTGATACCAAATTTCAATCCTCTCTTTCGAGACTGGTACCAAATTCCAATTCTCTCCTTTCGAGGTCGGTACTAAATTCCGACTATCTTTCGAGTTGATACCTAAATTTCAATTCTAAATTTTTGAGACTGGTACCAAATTCCAGTTCTCTCCTTTCGAGGTCGGTACCAAATTCCGACTCTCATTCGAATTGATACCTAAATTTTGATTCACAACTTTCGAGACTGGTACCTAAATTCCGGTTCTCATTTCGAGGTCAGTACCTAAATTCTGACTCTCTTTCCAATGTCGATACCTAAATTTCGATTCTCTTTCAGGATTGATGCTTAAATTTCAAATCTCACTCTCTCGAGATCTGTACCTAAATTCTGGTTCTCATCCTTTTTCCGTCGATACTTAAACTCTGATTCTCACTCTGAGGCTGGTACCCAAATTCCAGTTCTCTTAACAATCCCGAGGTTGAAACCGAGGTTTTAATTCTCATTTCAAATCCAAATTTCAAATTCAAAATTTCCTTAAATTGATTTTAAATCAAAACTTCAATCGAAATTGAAACTCAGAACAAATCAAAATCTAAACTCACACATTAAAACTTGAAATTTAAAAGTAAAATGAAATCAAATCGATTTCCCCAGATCTTATGATTTGGAGTTCACCTCCTTTTTCATTCCCCTGCGAGAGTTCAGGAATCTCCAGTCTTGGAAATATACCTGATACTCCCCAAACAGAATTCTTCTACTTCGTCCTAAGTTTGTCACTTGACATCCGTGTTGGTTTAGTTGATCTCTTCGGTCAACGCCAATACGCGCGTGTGCTTGGTTAGCACACCACACCTATCAAGTCCATTTGTTGACCTCAATTTTGGTGAGGTCTTTTGCTTCTCTCTTTAGTACATATGATCTAGCCTTAGGCTTTTCCTTTGACTAATCGTAGAGGACTAGAAATGGAACCCACCATTTAGAAATTCAAACTACTTCTTAACTCCCTACAAACCCCACAAGCCTGATTGTAGACCCCTAATCACCTGTGAGGGTCGAAATCAAATGTGGAGGTTTAAAGAATGAGTTCCCTATGTGACTTTTCGCCTTAGGAATACCCCGGATGGCCCGGTCTCGTGAGGGTTAACTTGCACATACACTACACTCTCACACACATTCCAAGTCCTAAAACCACACTCTCACCCAACTTGACTTCCCCGACTCATGTAGGTAATTCATATGGATGGTCCTTAACCCCTAAGCCCCTGGCTAAGAGGGTTAGGAACAACATAGTGAATGCCTCAAATGAGTCCTCTCATGGATCATATGGGCTTAATATGGCATCATGGCTTAACCAAAGTGATTCTATTTCACTCACACTTGATCAATCTTCTTTTTTTCAAAATTTCAGTTTTTGACCCCCGGGGTTCAGACCCACCAAACCTACCAAATACTCTTGAAATGACCCAAATTTTGCAAAATTACCTAAATTACCCTAGATCCCTAAAAATTAGTCCTAAACACTTCCCACAACTCAAATTGACCATCTTTGGCCAAAAATACCAAAATTTCCAAAAGCACCCCTAAAGCCCCCCAAAATTACCAAAATACCCTTTTACCCCAAAAATCTAAAAATTCTAAAAAATTCCCAGAAAATTCCAGAAAATCTCACATATTCCCAATTTCATTTTGTTCAACTACACAATGGGCCAATTTTGCCAATTTACCCCACTTTTACCAAACCCCACAATTTGACCCATTTTTTAACCCAAGTGAACCCAATGTCAAACCAAACCACCCCAATTGACCTCAATTCTGGTCCAATTCAATTCTAAACTTCAATTCAATATCCCCAATATCAATTTAGACCAAATCCAAGTCCAATTTGATTGACATTTGGGCCCAATTTCAATTTGAAGCCTAAGGCCCAATTTTGGCCCATGACCTAAACCTAGCCCAAACCAACCCAACTCAATCCCAATTGGCCCCAAATCTTTTCTAAAAACCTTCCTAACATCCCCACAAACAAAACACTAACTTGATTTGCCCCAAATTTGAACCTAAACTCCACCCAAACCTAACCCAAAACCAAAATCCTTTAAATTGACCTAAGCCCAAGCCTAACCCAAATGGGCCCAAATCCCAAAATTAGAGCCCAACCAAAGTTGAAAACACTTTGTAGCACCCCCATAAACATTTCTAAACATTAATTTTATATCAAATTCAACTTTAAGCCAACCTTAGCCCAAGTTAGCCCAATTTGGCCCACCTTGGCCCCTTTACCAAAAAAGCCTAAATTCAACCCAATTCTACTCCAAATCACACCAAATTGATTCCAAACCATTCATGAAACATTCCCAAATAGAATCCAATAATTATTGGGCCCAATATTTTACAAAAATTTTATCCACTAACTTGTTTTAAGACCTAAAAGCCCACTTTCTTAAAATATTTAAAAGCCCATCCAAAACAATTTCAAAGGCCCCAAACCTATTTCAAAACCCATATGACATTTTTATTGGTCATCCATTTGATAAAATCACCCCCTAAGTTTTATTTCATCATCTAAACAAACCAAATGTGGCCCCATGAAAATTTTCCATCAAAATGCATAAAAATTCAAAACCCTTTTTTATGTAATTGACCAAGCTTTGCCCCAAGCCACATGGAGCCATGGAGCCATGCATAAGCCATATGCAAGCCTTGGAAGCCACTTTCCACATCACCAAACCATTTATGGCTAGAGAGGGAACCCCTTTCCAAACTCCTTCTAAAGCCTTTTTAACCCCTTTTATGTCACACTCTAACCCATGCTTAATCAAAATTCTTGGGATGTAGACTTCTCCACCTAAAGTCGACCGAGCCAAATGATTCATTTCAGCCCAAATCAAACTATTGGAGGGTGAACCCAACCCATTTCCATGGCTTCGACCAAATTAAGCTCAAAATGACCCTTCCTCCTTACCACTTAAATCAAACTCCTTTACACATGTCAAGCCTCAATCGAACTCACCAACTTCCACCCCGACCCCACCGAGCCGTATGGTGACCTAACCCCGCCGCCACTCGCCCGGTCACCGAAAACGCCATGGCCGAGAGCTCCATGTGAGCCAAATTTTTCAATTCTTCCTTGTTGAGTTGTCCTAATCCAATTCAACACCATGGCTATTCTTCTCTTGCATAGAGCAGCTGATCCCAAGCATCAAACCCCCCTGGGAAGCCCTCCAGCCATGTCTATTTAAACCTTACCCCCTCTCGGCCAAAGACGGTGTTGAACCAAACCTTACCAAAACTCTGCCAAAATCACTCCAGATCCCTCTCCAAACATAGAGAACTTGATCCCCACTGAAATCCAGCCCTAAAGCACTCTCTGTGAGCCCAATTTTGGAGTTAAAATTCAAGCCCCAAACCAGGACACTTCACCACAGTGAGCCAATCTTCAAATTGATCGACCCTAAACCTTCACAAGACCAAGAGGAGAAGTTCCCCAGCAAAAGCCCCCTCACCAGGCCAGCCATTGCTTCCAGCCTCCAAGCTTTGTGATCGGCCTTGGTCAGTTTTGTACCTAGGCATTTCCCCAGAGCAAGAGACTTCATATGGAGCTTGCTTGGACTCAATCGAAGGTGACACAACCCTCAGATCGAAGCTTCACTTCTCTGAGCAAAGGTATGAACTTTCTCTTCCTCCTGAGCTCCTGGAAATTCTCTATTTAGTTTGAGTTGATTTCAATACACCTTAACGGTATAGATGTGTTCGTCTCTTCAAGAAGAATCGATAGAGTATAAGAACATAAAAATCCATGGAGAATCGAGTGAGATCTTAGGGTTTTAGTGTGGACGGTCACGGGTGCACACCAGGCGGAGATGATAACCAGGAGCCATTGGATCGCGCGTGTATCGAGCGGACGGTCGAGATCAAGCCGGATAGCGCGTGGGTATGTGAATGGCGGACCCCCGTAGCGCTGACTCAGATGGCGGCGCCAAATCATGGAGCGACGCGTGGGCTTTCGATCCGGATGAGGATGACGCAGCGCCGAGTCGGATAAGTAGAAAATTAGGATTTTTTGGATTTATTTCAATACCAGAACTTCAAAAATTCATATCTTTGCATAGAAAAATCAAAAAAATAAAATAAAAATACCCACTTGCTCAGTGAATAAAGCAGAATAACTTGGAAAAGAAATCAAGTTAATTGGATGAGTATTTTATTTTGAAAAATTTATTTTTTGTTTCTAATGTTTTGATTCTCCATTTGCATAGAAAATTCACCATGACATGAGATCATAGGGCTTTTGAGGCCTCTGATCTTGGGAACATTCCCTGAATTTTTCAAGGTTAGAGGCCATTTCTGTGAAAAGTTATTGATTTTTCAAGTTCATGTCACTGTTTTAGGTATTTTAATTCCAATAATTAGCATGTTGTAAAATAAATTCTAGGAAAATTTGGTGATGTTTCTTAGGATCAGGGGACCCTATGAATATTATATTTTGAATCAATTCATTCATAATAACCTTAATTGGCCTATACTTCCAAAATTGAATTTGAATTAATTAGGGTTAACCACACACCAAATTGACTTGAAAATAATTCTACATTTCTCTTTAGGGTCATAGGAACCTTACATAAAATTTTGAAATCAATTGGACTTGATTAACCCCACCAAATGGATTGATTAAGCCTCATAAGCAAAATGGAACTTTAAAAATTCATAACTCCAAAAATACTTTTCAAAAATTCACAAAAATGGTTTTGGAGCTTCTCTGATATTAGGGGAGTTCAAGAAAATTAAAATTGGAATTTTCTAAAAAAGTTGATTTTTCACAATATTTTAATATTTTAATAATTAAAAAATAATAAAAATCACAAAAATATTAAAAATCATAAAAATGTCACATTTTGACTCCTATTCACTTAGAAACAAACTAAATATTTTTCCTAAGTCCCTAGGATAAGATATTGAATTTTAAAGGCTTAATGTAATTTTTAATATTAAAAAAATGAATTTTCAACCTTTTTCACTAAAATAATTATAATAAATCAAAGAAAAATAAAAAAATTATAAAATTTATTTCCCTAGACTCTTTGAGGTTAGAAAAATTTAAGAAAAATATAAAATATATTTTTCAATTTTTATTTTATTTTAAAATTAATTAATACTCTAAAACTCAAAATAATTATAATAAATAAAATATAATTCAAAAAATCACAAAAATTGGTCCATGTGGTTCTATGGTCATTAGAAATATCCCATAATTTTCTTAAGGATAGAAACTTTACCTTGGTCATGTTGTTTAATTTTCATTGAAAACCCCTATTTTCTACTAAAAATAATTATATAAATAAATTAAAGTCAGAAAAATCATATTTTCTCCTCTAATGGCTTAATTGACATGTGAGTGAGGTGACATAAAAATTTCAAATTTATTTGAGCTCAATTTAGTGAGTTATGAAAAAAATAAGCCTAAAAGGGCATAAAGATAATTAAAAATTTTAACCCTTAATTAAAACTTTAGGTTTAATCAAAATGGAGGGTAAAATATTTGATTTTAACTTTCTCTTGGATAATTGAAACTTAGGGAAATTAAAAGGGTAGAAACCCATTAAACTTTTTGAAGATATTAAAATGAAACTCTAATTAATTAAATAATTTAAATTTTGGAAAGAATATATTTAAAATTTGGATTATTAAGATAGGGATATTATTAAGAGGATATTTATTCTTTAATTTAAAAATCCCTAAATAAGTCACTTCAATAATATTTAACTTTTAATTTAAATTAAAATAATAATCCAAACTAAATAAAATAAAAATTAAAAGAAGATAACCCTTAAGTGAGTTAAAGCTTAAAATGTTAAATGGTCCAATAATTAAAATCAAACTTAAAATCTTGGAATTAAATTAAATTAAGTCAAGTCAAAGTTTAAATTAAATTAAATTAACACCTTAACAATTAAATTAAATTAAATTTAAAATATTGAAATTAAAATTAAATTAAATTAAAATTAAATTAAATTAAATTAAATTAAATTAAATTAAATTAAATTTAAATTAAATTAAATTAAAATTAAATTAAATTAAATTAAATTAAAATTAAATTAAATTAAATTAAATTAAATTAAATGAAATTAAATTAAAGACAAATTAAATTAAATTAAATTAAATTAAAAATCATTTAATAACAAACTTAAATGAAATCATTAAGAGTTAAATCAAAACATATTAATAATTTCAACACATCTTTCTATCTAAGTAAATTTAAAACATAAACATCAATCTGAAATACTAAAATAATTGAAAGTGTAAAGATTTAAATTAATTCTAAAATAATTTGAACACTATTCCAAACTTAAAATTTTTAATTAAAACCTCATATTTAAATTAAATCATTTTAAATCATTAACTCAAACTTTAAATTAAGAATGATTAAAATTCTCAACAACCCAACTTGCTCTTAAAGGCTTTAATTATTATAACTCTTAAATAGAGTATTAAGTGAGATGTCACTTCATTCATCGAGTAATCAAATACCCAGGTTCAATGAGCAAGAGACAAAGCTTAACTAAACTCCTGGATGATTAATTCACCTGTGTAACTAAATTTACTTGGACTCAAAATAATCCCAGAAGTATTGAAAAGAAGTTTAGGACTCGTCCTAAGCACTTTCTCAATATGACGGGATGTTTTAGAAGAACAATTGAATTTAATTGTTCTTTGATGAAGAAAATCATCCTTAAACCAAACCAACAACCTAGACGTCATAGGAAATGACTAGCAATAGGATTAGGATTCTGGTAGACAACCAAAACCCTTCCCTTAGCTTTACCTAGGTACTTTTTGAAATATTTAAATGCCTTAACATGTGTTTTAAGTGCAGCTTGGGATGACGGGAAGATCCTCTAGGTACGCTTTTATTTTATTGGAATTTACTTTACTGCAATTTATTTACATGCATTGAGCTTTACTTTTTCTTGCATGTAAAACAAGATTGTTGCATGAAAACCAAAACCTTTAGGATAGTCCCTGAACTGAAACCAAAACTAAATTAAAAGTCATTGCAAGATAAAATTCACCGCCACAACTTTCCAAAATATAAAACAAAACAAAATTTAATCACAAACAGAACATGAAAACTACAATTATAACTAAATTAAAACGTCTCGTTGAATGATCGGGAATACCTCGGATGATGTAGCCCACATGTTACTAACGAGATTTCCCACAGTCTAAATTAAAGTGTGGAACTCATTCAGTTGAGTTTAGTAAATTCATCTGGACTAAGTGAATTCGATGAAAATAACGGTGTCGGGATGACGGAACCGTGGGATCATAATCGATTCTGTTTAATCAACTTTAAGATTTGTTTTAATTAAAATATTAAGAACACTTGGATTTTAAGATTTTCTCTAAACCAAAACACTTCTCTCATCTCCTGATTTATGAATTCTAAAACTAAACCTCTGCAACAAAAAGGATCTTGGAGCATAGTGGGCAAGCATGTACCATCGTCGTCACAGAAAACTCGGATCTACTTCAGCAAAACTTTCTTAGAATTAAATAACCAAGCCATAGGACTTCGAGGTAGTTTGCTTAGTGCAACAAAAATCCTCAACTCTTCGTTAGGAATTTGCATGATCATGTCATGTAAATTAAGCCCTAACCGGTCTTAGGACTCTGAGGTAGTCGTTCGGTACGACATAAACCCTCATATCTTCCAGGCTGTTTGTATGATCCTGTCATACAAATATAAGACCTCAATAAATAAACTTGGCAGGATTGCAACATTAAATAAACTCCCAAATCTAAACCAAACAATAGGATAGTTTGGGAAGTTGCCAAGATTCTTCTTGGATCCTCAGCTTCTCCTACTTCTCTTCCTTTGTATTCTTAAAATAAACTATTCCAAATTTGATCCAATCCCTATTGAAATTTCCAAAATCCAATCCTTTGAAAACCTTAAACTTTGAAATTCTTGAGAGCAAAACCACTGATCATTATTGAGAGTTTTCTTAAGTGATTCCCGTCATTTAAGATGTAATTAACTATAGGGGCTTGCCCTTATAGGGAACTTTAAGAACCCGTGTAATATAAACCCCGCTTAATTTCTTTATATTAAGCAGGGGAACCTGTCGGCTTATAAAATTGGTTCGCAGACCAAACGGATGTCACAAATCTTCTAGTTTATTTAACCGAGCCCCATCATCAAGTAGTGTGTCTATTCTTCGAAATAGATGTACGGTTTGTGATGCGGTGCTTGTTTATATAAACTATTCGGGATGTGAGATCGGTTTAATTTCATATCTTAAAATTTTTAAACTTAAAATTATTTTCAAATACTACTTTCTAAATTACATATATATTTAAATTAAATTTAAAACCTAAAATCCGCCGACAACTTCTGTAGGAGCATTCCTTTTATTTACCCTCTTCCAAGCACATAAAGAACATTAGCTAATCCTAAGTTCAGTCCCCAAAACCGTGGTTAGGATGGGAGGATTCTGGCTCTCACTCCAAAACTCCCACTTCCCTTCGCTTGAAGGATAACTCTCACTTTAGTTTCCAATCCCTAGGACTAAATTGGATATTTCAGTCTGTCACTCTAAAATCTTCAATTCTACACCCATCAAAATATATTTCCCTATTTATTTGCACTCAACCCCGATGAACTACGTAACTCATTCATGGACATTGAATGTGACCTTCACATTTGTTGTGGAACTCATAATCCTTTCGTAACATATGTTTCCCAACAAGTTTTAACGATTTAATTGGCCAAATCAAAAAGTAAATAAAGTACGAAGTGAAAAGGTCATCATAAATTCTCCATAATAAATCGACACATCATTTCCATATCACAACATCAATACATCATATGAAAAATAGGAAGACAAATAAATCTACTCAAGACTCATGAGGAAAAGATGAAAAAAGATGGATTTTATATATAAAAGCAACGTCATACAAACAGAGTAAAGAAAAGACAACTTATCTCAAACTCTTCCCCAAGAGAATCTCAAGGAATTCCTTTGAATCCTATTCTTTCTCCACAATAACACATAATTCTGTCTTTAGATAAGTAAGGAAGATGAAATCTCTCACTTTTCCTCTCCTCCTACACTCCTTAGCAGAGAACACACCTAGATGGACTCTCGACACTAAAATTATGAAAATACACACTCACTCTTTACTCACCTACTCTAAAGATTCTCTCCCTTCTCTAAACATGGCTCCAAAATAGTTTGAATTCGGCCATAACTGATTTCCCAAGAGTTTCCTTAAGCATCCCTCCAAAATCTAGCCAAATACATTAAATCTAGTTTAAAATCGGGATAGGGCGCGGTACGGTGCAGGATAGGGCGCCGTCCAGCACTATTGTCCATCTTCTAGTAAACAATCTCTATAAATTGGCACGGTCCGGCACTGGTGTCAGTGCCGTTCAGTGCTAGTCCAATAAAATGTATTTTGCTCCAAATTTGCTCCTTTTTCCTTCCTTTTGCTCCAAAGTCCTAAAATCATTGTACCTGCTTGAAATCATGAAAGAGAACTTTCTTTAAAGTGAAATATCATCAAAAATAGGTATGAAATAGACATTAAAAAGCTATCAAATTTTCAGTGGATCAGTATCCACCCATCTCGCACTCAGACGACTCCTTGGTTGATTCCATAAGGATTTGCATAAAATTCCTTCACCACAGGAATGACTATTGCGGTAGTGGCGTAGCAAAACACTTACCATTGCCTCTACAAAATAATTTCTTCTACTCGAGTACTAGGAACATTCAAACCTTAAATGACAAAGCCCTATTCCTTGCTTAACCTCCTCTTTGTAAGAACTTTGTTGCAAAGTTGCTGCGCCTCGAAACCGATGAACTTTCTTCTGTTGACAATTCTAAATCTTAGAGATTCTAAGGAGTTGAAAGTCATTGAATGTGAATTTTGGAACAAAGTTTTCATTTTTTTGGAGTTCATGGATTTTAAAATGAGTTTAGGGAGTTAAAGGGGTAAAACTCTTGCTCAAAACTGCAACAGTCCAGCATTTGATACTCCAAAGACCGCAACTCGTTCCGTTAGTACTGCAAGTGCTAAATAAGGCACTGTCGATGCCCAAGCTCTGAATTTTAGACAAACCCTCTGGAAAAACGCACCAACAGTGCCCAAACTAGCATCATCGAAGCTATAACATAGTTTTTCTCCAATTGCGTTTTGGTCCAAATAAACTCTGAATCTTCGATACAATCCAATAATTATCACCATTTAGGATATTTATGAGTAAGTAGGACTCAAATATATGATTTACTCATAATAATATCAACTATAACAAACTTAAACAAACTAAACAATAATGATAACTATGGGTTTCCTCCCATAAAGTGACTGATTTAACGTCGTCAGCCTGACAAACATTAGTTTTATTCAGGATTCTTAACATTAAAACCACTTTAAATTTGGTCGTGACCCCTCAAAATATAGTTATAATCGATTCCCGTTAACTTTAAATGGTCTTCCAGTTTTAGGATCTTCAATATCGATAGCTCCAAATTGATAAGCTTTTATAACAGTGAAAGGTCCTATCCACCTAGACTTTAAGTTTCTTGGAAATAATTTCAATCTTGTATTATATAATAAAATTTCCTGTGCAGGTTCAAATTTCTTTCTTATAATCTTCTGATCATGCCATATCTTCATTTTCTCCTTGTAAATTCTATAATAAGATTCATTTCTAATTTCTTCCAATTGATTAAGTTGTGATATTCTTTTCTCACCAACATCCTTTAAATTGAAATTAAACTCTTTTATCACCCAATAAGCTTTAGGTTCCAATTCTACTTGTAAAAGACAAGTCCTTCCAAAAATCAGTCTACAAGGAGATATTCCTATAGAAGTTTTATAAGCAGTCCTATATACCTATAATGCATTATCTAATCTTGCAGATCAATACAATTTATGAGTATTTACAGATTTCTCCAAAATTCATTTAATTTCGCGATTAGATACTTTAGCTAAACCACTAGTTTGGAGATGATAAGTGGTTGAGATTCTACGCATAATATTATATTTTTCAGTTAATCTTTTGATCAGATTATTTCTAAAATGAGATCCATCATCAGTAATGATAACTCTCAGCATTTCATATATTGTAAAAATATTTTTCATTAAAAATTTTGAAACACTTGGAGCGTCATATCTGGGTAAAGCTATTACTTCAATCCATTTTGATACATAGTCCACTGCAATATATATATATATATATATATATTCCTAAATCATGGAATAATTTGTCCCATAAAATCTAATACCCAAACATCAAAGATCTCAACTTCCAATGTAAAATTTAGGGGCATTTCATTTATTCTATAAATAGTATCTACTCGCCAACATCGATCACGTGTTTTAATATATCTATTAACATTCCTAAAATGAGTAGCCCAATATAATCCAGATTGTAAAATTTTATGTGCAGTTTTTTCAGTTCCAAAATGTCCCAGAAATTCAAAATCATGGCATCTCAAATAATTGGTTCAATTTCTTCATAAGGCACACATCTCCTAATAACTAGATCCTTGCATTGTTTATATAAATATGGGCCATCCCAAAAGTAAAATTTGGCATCCAACAAAATTTTCTTATATTTTTATTTTGGTAAATCAGTTGGTAAAATTTCACTTACGATATAGTTCATAATATCAGCATACCACGATAAATTCCATTTCTTAATATTTTAAAGTTGTTCATCAGGAAAAGTTTATGTAATTACATCTTCAAAATTAGATAATTCATTTTGTTCCAACCTAGATAAATGATCAGCTATTTGATTGTCAGTTTCTTTTCTATTCACTATCATGAAGTCAAATTCTTGCATTAGAAGTATCCATCGAATTAATCTTATTTTAACGTCGTTCTTTTGCATTAAATATTTAATAACAGAGTGGTCTGTATGCACTATACATGTATTTCCAATTAAATATGACTTAAATTTTTAAAAAGCATATACAATTGCTAATAACTCTCTTTCAGCAGTGATATAATTAATTTGAGCTTCATTAAGAGTTTTACTAGCATAGTATATAACTTTAAAAATTTTATCATACCTTTGTCCTAAAATAGCTCCAATTACATAATCACTAGCATCACACATTAGTTCAAAAGGTTTCTCCCAATCAGGTGAAACTATTATAGGGGAAATGATCAATTTTTCCTTCATTAATTCAAAGGCATTTAAACATTCTTCATTAAAATCAAATTTCTTATCTTTTTCTAAAAGTTGGCATAGAGGCTTAGTAATTTTTGAAAAGTCATTAATATATGGCTTGTAGAAACCAACATGTCCTAAAAAAATTCTAACCCTCTCACAGTAGTAGGAGGTGGTAGTTTCGTGATGATTTGAATTTTTGCAGGGTCTACTTCCATGCCATATTAATAAATTTAATGCCCAAGTAAAATTTCTGCTACAACTATAAATTGACATTTCTCCCAATTTAGAACAAAATTTATTGCTTGCATAACTCACAAAATTTTTCAATATTATTTAAGCATGCATCAAATGAAGTTCCAAATACATAAAAAAATCGTCCATAAAAACTTCTATTCCATTATCAATCATTTGACTAAAAATTAACATCACACTTCTTTGAAATGTTGCATGTGTGTTACATAATCCAAAGAGCATTCATCGAAAAGCAAATGTTCCATAAGGACTAGTAAATGTGGTCTTTTCTTGATCCTCGAGAGCAATTGGTTTTGATGATAGCCGATATATCCATCTAAAAATCAAAAATATTTGTGCCCAGCAAGCCTATCGAACATTTGGTCTAGAAAAGGTAAAGGAAAGTGATCTTTTCTAGTGGTGGCATTAAATTTTCTATAATCAATACAGATTTGCAAACCAGTGACTTGTCTCGTGGTTATTAATTCATTTCTTTCATTTGTCTCAACTGCTTCTCCTTCTTTTTTAGGAACACAATGAATTGGACTTACCCACTCACTATCTGAAATAGGATATATAATTCCAGCATCTAGCCATTTTAAAATTTCTTTCTTTGCTACATCTTTCATCATTAGATTTAATCTCCTTTGTGAATCAGATTTAGGTTTATGTTATTCATCCAATAGAATTCTATACATACAGATCGAAGAACTGAATCTTTTAATATCAACTAAAGTCTAACCAAAAGCTTTTTTGCATCTATTTAATGTATATAATAATTTTTGCCCTTGTAAATCATTTAAATCTGAGGACACAATAACTGGTAATATAGATAATAATCCTAAGAACATATACTTTAAATGGTTACGAAGTATTTTCATCTCAAGTTCAGGAGGTTTTATGATAGATGGAATTAGACTCTTCTTATCATTTTTTGTAATATCCAACATCTCGAATCTTTCCTGAACATAATCCAATTCTTCATTATTTATCTCCTCATAATTATCTTCCATTTCATTTTCATCCTTGCATTTCAAATCTTTTTGCTCCTTATTTTCTTCAAATTTTTCTTTAAAATTCTCATCTTTTAAATAGTCACAAATTTATATTTGAAAGCATTCATCATCTTTTTCTGTTGCAGGGTATTTCATTGATTTTGAAATGTTAAATGTTACCTCTTGATCATTTACTCTCATAGTTAATTCTCCTTTTTGAATATCTATCATAGCTCTTCCTGTTGAAAGGAATGGTCTTCCCAAAATGATTGGAATTTCTTTATCTTCCTCCATGTCTGAAATAATAAAATCTACAGGAAAAATAAATTTATCATCCTTTATTAAAATGCCTTCTACAACTCATTTAGGAAAAGTAATAGAACGATCAACTAACTAAAGAGTTACTTAAGTAGGGGAAATTTCTCCTATTCCCAACCTTTTAAAAGCTAATAAAGGCATGAGTTTAATACTGGCTACAAATTCACATAAGGCTCTTCCAAAAAAAAATTTCTCTAATAGCATAAGGTATAGTGAAGCTACTAGGATCTTTGACTTTTTAGGAAGCTTTTCTGAATAATTGCTCTACACTCTTCACTGAGTGCAATAATCTCATTATCTGTAAACTTCTTTTTCTTATTTAGTATATCCTTCATAAACTTCACATAGTTAGGCATATTTTCTAAGGCTTCAACGAAGGGAATGTTTACTTTTATTTTTTAAAGTATTTCTAAGAATTTTGAGAATTGTGTATCTATCTTTATGGTTTCAATCTTTAAGGAAATTGAGGTGGTGGTATTTTTACAGTAGTTTTCATCAGTTTAAGAGGATATTCTAAGTCTGGATATATACTATCATTACCATTTTCAGTTTTCACCTTCTCCTTTTCAACTTCATCATCTTTTTGCATTCTTGATTCAAATTCTTTTCCACTTCTTAACTATTTAGCCTTAATTTGTTCTTTACTTTGATCCTTTTGGTTAATTTCAACATTACTAAGGAAAGTTCCTGAAGTTCTATTAGTAAGTGCAGTAGCAATATGTCATAACTGATTTTCAATATTTTTGATAGCAGCTCCCTGACTTTGTAATTGGTTACCTTGACTTTGTATTTGATTCCCTTGACTTTGTAATTGATTACTCATGTTTAATATCAATTCCTCCATAGACAATTTATTTTCCTTAAATTGGGGGTTACTATCAAAACGTGGAGAATAAGAAGGTCTATAGTCAGTTTTGCCCTGGTTATTGAAATTTCCTAATGGGTGGTTCACAGAATTGTTCCCCCATTGCGGATTAACAATAGCAGTGTTATTATTCTAGTTTAAGTTTGGTTGGTTTATCCAACCAGGATTATAATAATTAGACTAATGATTGTTGGTTCTATTATTTATAGCATTCAAAGTCGCATAAGATGATTAAGAATCTACTATTTTCCCCAATGAATCTTCCGCTTAACACCAGAGGCGTTTGAGAATAGTTCATTCTGAATTGATCTATTTTCTTTGAAATAGCAGTAATTTGAGAGGCCAACATAGATATTGCATCAAAATCATGAATACTAGCTACTCTATTTGGATTTACTCATTCAGAGGGCCATTGAAAATTATTCGTAGCCATCTCTTCTATTAAAGAATATGCCTCATCAAAAGATTTTGACATTACGGATCCACTAGTAGCCGCGTCAATAATCGATCTAAGAGATCCCACTACTCCATTATAAAATATTTAAATTATTAACCAATCTGGTAAAGCATGATGTGGACACTTTCTAAGGAGATCAGTAAATCTTTCCCAAGCTTCATATATTGATTCCCCTTCAAACTGACAGAAAGATGTAATATCATTTCTAAGCTTAGTAGTTTTTGATTGACTAAAATATTTTGATAAAATTTTTTGTGATAGTTCTCCTCAAGTTCTGATAGATCCAGGTGCTAACAAATTTAACCACGCCTTAGCTTTATCCCTTTATGAAAAAAGAAAAAGTCTAAGTCCGACAGCATTATTTGACACTCCATATTTGAATGTAGCACACAATTCTAGAAAACTAGCAAGATGTATGTTAGGATCTTCATTCAGTGTTCGACCAAATTGATTATTTTTTTCTATTTGGATAATAGAAAGTGCAAGTTCAAATGAATTAGCAGCTACATCAGGATTTTGAAAATTTAAGTGAATTTCATCTATAGTAGGGTTAGCATAATCTCTTAAGGGTCTAGGCTAGTATTTATTTTTATTTATTTGATTATCTAAATTGTTCGCCATTTTGTTCAAATTTTTAGATTCTTTTTGTTGTTTTCAAATTTTTCTATTAGTATGTTCTAACTCTGAATTGTAAGATACGAAACCTTCAGATCCAATACTACGCATACACTATTACAGTATGCACACTTAAAAGCAAGTAAACACACACAATTGCAAATTATGAAACAAAGATTTTTAGTTACTACTAAATTTACTGTTGCCTTTTTGGCAACAACGCCAATAACTTGATCGCGGCTGTCTTAAATAATTATTTAATAATTGTTTTTAGTTTAGTCACAAAGTATAATCATAATAATAAGAAAGCAGCTGGTGAAACTTTTTTAAATTGCCAAAATTTATGAACTCATATGTATATATATATATATATATATATATATATATATATATATACACCATCCCTCACTTGTTTTACAACTGTCCTTTCTCCCAAGTCGTTTGGAATGAACATCTCTGTAGGTGTAATTTGGATACTTTGAATCTCAGTCGGTTTCACTTGTTCGATTCGTTGGAGGGATTGGGAGAATGCTAAGTCTGCTTGGTTGTTCCATGTTTGGTTACTCGGTTCATCCGGATGAACGAAATAAGGCTAAACATGAGGGAAAATTTTCTTCACCCTTACGAGTTGCGGTTCACTGCCTGACTTATCTTAGCAAGCTAATTAAATATCAGAATTTTAGAGACATATGCAGTGTGGGACAGATCCCTCCGAGCAGATTTTTCTCTTTGGTAAAATGGAACCCTCCTCCCAACAGGTGGCTAAAAGTGAATACTGATGGAAGTTTTCAACCCTCAATTGCTGGGATTGGTGGAATCTTCAGAGACAGTCATGGTGATTGCCTACTCCTTTTCCAGTCTCCAACCTATGCTCTTGATGCCATGGAAGCTGAAATAATTGCTATATTTTGGCCTGTCAAGCTTGCCTTTAAATGCCAATTCAAGCACTTGGTGGTTGAGTCAGATTCTATCAACTGTATTAAGTTTCTCAAAAATGCCGAGCCAGCTCCATGGTACATTAACGGATGGATGAGAAGGATGACCAACTTCATGGAAGACATGACGAGTGCGGTGGAGTCATATTGCTAGAGAAGGAAATGCACCGACTCACTCGGCTTGCATCACGGGGTTGTAATGATAGGATTTTTGTTAGTTCTATTCCCCCTTCACCTCTTTTACTTTTGATTCATAGTGACAATCTGAATCTTCCTTATGTAAGAAGATAGTGTACTCATATTTTAATATGAAATGAAATTTGTGCTTGCCTTTGGCGTGCATTTTTGGAATATATATATATATATATATATATATATATATATATAGATTTAGTTTTCTATTGAGCCACACAATTAAACACAATTAAACTTATCGCTCAAGTAATATAGGGCTCTAATGGAGTCCTAGTTATCGATCCCACGACGAGGTATTTAATTCTATAATGGAGCACAAAAATCACTACATGAATCACAACATAATTGCAGTAATTACTAATAATAAAAAGAATATTAAACAGTTGCAATTACTAATTCTACCAAAGTATGTTCTAACTTCCTAACATAGGTAACTAACACAAGACTAAATTTATGACAAAAGTTCAAATGTAAGAAAGAATCCTCCTCTCCAATCATAATGTGATGATTTAGTAACATAGATTAGTGATGCAATAGTATTGTGCCAAAAAGGAGCATTCATATTCTTTACCCTCTCCGAGCAATATAAAAAACATTGGTTAATCCTATGTTTAGTCCCCAAATCCATGGTTAGGCTGGGAGGATACTGACTATCACTACGGAGCTCCCACTTCCCTTCACCTGAAGGCTAACTCGCGCTTTGGTTTCTAAACCCTAGGACCAAATTGGGGACTTCAGTCTGTCACTCTAAAATCTCCAATTCTACTCCCATCAAAATGTATTTCCCTATTTATTTGCACCCAACCCCCATGAGCTACGTCACTCATTCATGGACATTGCATGTGATCTTCACTTTTGTTGTGGAACTCTTAATCCATTCAGAACATATGTTTCACAATAAGTTTTAATAATTTAGTTGTCCAAATCAAAAAGTAAATGAAGTACGTAGTGAAAAGGTCATCACAAATTCTTCATAATAAATCAGCACATCATTTCCATATCACAACATCAACACATCACATGAAAAGGAGGAAGAAAAAAGAAATCTACTCGAGACTCATGTGGAAAAGATGACAAAAGATGGACTTTATATATAAAAGCGAAGTCATATAAATAGAGTAAAAAAAATACAAATTATCTCAAACTCTTCCCTAAGCGAATCTCAAGGAATTCATTTGACTACTCTTCTTTCTTCACAACAACACATAATTCTCTCTTTAGATAAGTAAGGAAGAAGAAATCTATCACTTTTCCTCTCCTACTACACTCCTTAGAAGAGAACACACACGAACCATAGATTCTCTCTAATGGACTCTCTACACTAGAACACTCACTCTCTTCACTCACACACTCAAAAGACTCTCTCCCCCTCTCAATTTTTGGCTCCAGAGCAGATTAAATTCTTATGTAACTGATTTCCCAAGAGTTTCCTCGAGCACCCCTCTAAAATCATGCCAAATACATTGAATCTGTAATTAAATCGGGATAGGGCGCGGTCCGGTGTAGGATAGGGTGTCCCGTCGCTATTTTCTTGAAAATAGCCCAAACTCTCTGTAAACGGGCACGGTCTGGCACTGGTAGCTGTACCGTCCGATGCTCCAGGTCAAAAAGTGCATTTTGCCTCATTTAGCTCCAAATTTGCTCCTTCTTGCTTCCTTTTGCTCCATAAGCCTAAAATCATTGTACCTGCATGAAATCATGAAAAATACCCTTCTTTAAAGTGCAATATCATGAAAAATAGGTATGAAATGACAATAAAAAGCTATCAAATATTCAGTGGATCAAGATCCCTCAAACTTAACAATTACTTGTCCTCAAGTAATTTAGTTATTACATAAAATAATGATCCACTGCAATGAACTTTCTTTCTAGAATACCATGATTTTCACTTTGATAAATACAGTAGTAAAATTTTCAGAAAGATCTTTGAATAATTCAAGTAAATTCTACAGGTGAAAGGCTATCTAGTCATCAAGTCTAAGAGTTGTAGCATTCTATTCATTTCAAAAATGACTGTAGATTGTCCTATTCAGGCACTTAAAAGTATTACATGAAAAGAAGTTTATGAGAACACTACTAGTAAAGATGCTAATCCATACATATAAGTTCAGGAAAGTAATTAAGTTCTCCCCTTTAGGTAGATCCAAGTGAAGCCAATTTTTGATTAGGCATCTCCTCAAGCTTCTCCTCACTTTTTCTTTTCTTTTTCTTTGTTTTCTCTTTTCTTTTTTTTCTTTTACTTTTTGCTTTTTCAAGTGAGGATTACTATATCTGGATAGCCTTTAATAATTTTGAACTTCACCCTTTTCACCCTAAATTTGGAACATACCACATTCCTTTACCTTATAGGCATTTCTTTAGCTTATTATTGATTCATCATACAGTCCCAATCCTTTCCTTTCATATAAAGTTTTAAGATGCTTAATATTTCAAACATACAGTTTTACTTACTTTGAATAGTTGACTGTAGTCCTATTCTCTTATATCAAATATTTTAGCCTAAAAAATTACTTTTCATTACCAAAAAATTTCATTGAAGTCCACTAAAGTACTCAAATAAAATCAAAATACAGTTATCTGAAATTGAGCTCTAACATAGGAAATCATGTTAATAATTTTGAATATACATTTAAATGAGAACAACTAAAAGTTAATTATTTCCCTCCCCTAAACTTAAACTTTTGAAAATCAATAAGATTATCATAGGTAGAAGGTAAAGATCTAAACATATATGTAACTCATACCTCAATATATTGGGCTTTTAACACCTTTGTGTTTAGGCAGGTCTTCTTTATAAATTTAGAATAATAGGCCTGAAATAATTAAGAGCATTTCTACACAGAAATATATGTTAGAAATTTGTAAGGTGAAGAATTTTGGAAATCTTAAAACATAAAATATCAACTAAACACATAACACATTAACATCCAACTGTTACAATCACAGATTAAACTAATAAAATAAATACATGCAAACTCTACTATCACATCACATCCATGATAATTCAACATATTACAACTTAAAGTCCACAACAATACATCCAAATACACATTACATCACAAATACTAATCACAATCTCAAGTACATCACAAGTACATCACAAGTACATCACAAATACATCAGAAAATACTAAATGGAAGGAAAATAAAATCATTATAATACCCATCATAATCTGTAGGAGCTCCACCATGATCAAATTCATCAAGCTGGTATAGAGTATACTCTGGGTATGTAGGAAATACAACACTAATGTCTCCTCTGAGAAATCTCATCTATGCATCATGATAAGCTATATCATACTCTTGCCACCACACTTGATAATCATCATTTAACTTGTTCCTTGCTTCTAGTCCCCCTACTCTGGTATTCAAATTTTTTAACTGATCCATAACATCATACAAAGTAGGTTCACTAGATGTAGATGCTCTCTCCTGACTAGAAGAAGGTACATCAGCTTTCTTACTCCATTTCCATCCTACATGGGTTTCATATGTCTTCAAGTTTAATTTACTGATTGGTTTCAGGGGACTGAGGGGACTGACTACGTCATCATTCTCTTCAGTTGCTACACCTGACTGAATACACAAAGCATGAATCAGTCTAGGGTGTCCTAGTCCACATGTAGTATCTTCTTTTGAATTATTCAAAATACTTTTACGAATGATAGCCCCAATATTGATATTCTTCATGTTTTGAATACAAAAATTCAGAACAGCTCTCTCTACTGTAACTTCACTGTGATGGCTGGTAGGCATAAGTCTTGTAGAAATAAAATAATGTTAGGCTTTTGATATAGGATTCAATGAAAAAAGGGAGAAATTTACTTTTTGCCTTTGTTATTCTTTCATTCCCCTTTTCCATCAGTCAAATAATTCATACCATATCAGGTACCTCATCATTAACAGGAAAATTCTCATATTCACAAGATAAAGGTTCTCTCAACTGGTAAAATGCATTGATGCGTGCGGGGGTAAACTCTACCATTTATCCTCTAACAAGTATATATTCAGTTTCAGTGTAAAATCGATTAGCATAAAATTCAAAGACTATCCCTAGCATCACAACGGCAGAAAAATAACAGAAGATTTTCCATTGACGATTTGCAATCAATATTCTATCACTCCTCCCGAATTTTCAAAAGATTTCTCTTTAATGCACTTCTTTTGGCTAAGGAAATTACTATAGCTAGTGTAAGCTCTCAAACTAACAAATTTCTTCTCATCATACTCAAATTTTCTCTTACCTTTTTCCATTCTGGGAGCCATTTTTCTAAAAATATCAAAATAATCCAAATCAATCTCAAAATTAAAATTTAATACGCTCCAAAGTAAATTTAAGTAAATAAGAACTTCAACGCCATGGAAAATCTCTAAATTTTCTCTAAAAACTTCAAAGCTTCGGATCTTCCTAATGTAGGAGATTTCCACGATCAAAATCGAAAAAATTTAGTTTAAAGTGAAGCTCTTACCGAGAGAAGATGAAATCCAAACTTTTGTCTGTCGGGCGCAGTCCGGCGCAGGTGACAGCACCTTTTGGCGCTATCTCTGCTCAATAGGCCAAAATCTCTGACTTTTAGCGCGGTATGGCGCTGATAGCTACGCCATCTTGCGCCAGTTCAAAATCTGGGGTTCCAACTTTCTTTTCCAATTTCAATCATTTCAAGCCAGCACCGACGTCTACTTAGTCCAATTAAGCATTGAATAATGTACTAAAGCCATGGCAAATAATAATTTTTACACAAACAACACAAAACATTACTTTGATATAGACATGGCTTTTTCAGTGCTTCTAGAGGTATCAAACAAGGAGACCCTCTCTCCCCAACTATTTTCATTTTAGCATATGACTATCTGTCCAGATGTTTAGACCATGTTTTTGCTGCTTCTCCCCACCTTGCTTACCACCACAAGTCCAACATTAGGGTAAGCCACCTATCCTATGCTGATGATATTATAATATTCTCTAAGGCATCTAAAGCTGCTATCAGGGTGGTTCAGAAGACTTTAAACCATTTTAGGGATGTCTCTGGGTTGGAACTCAATCTTAATAAGTGCCTTTTCTACCCAAGTAAAAATGTGAGTCTTAATCTAAGAAGATGGATCTCTGATTACACAGGTTTTCACTCAGCAACCCTCCCCATCAACTATCTTGGAGTTCATCTTATCAAAGGCAGATCTAAACAGACCCAATTTCAGGAGATCATTGAAAAGATAAAAAATCAAATTTCTAGATGGTCCAACTCTTTCCTCTCAAATGGTGGGAGGATAACCTTGCTGAAAAGTATTCTTACTGCTCTCCCTTCCTATGCTCTCCAGATGTTCTCCATGAAAAAGAGCACAAATATGCAGGTTAGCAAGCTTTTTAACAATTCCTTTGGGCTGGACAGCACAAGCAGTTTCACTGGTTTCCCTGGCAACAACTATGCAAACCCACTCAGGCTGGGGGCCTTGGCTTTAGGAGCTTTGATCAGCTGAGCTTCACCAATATGTGTAAATTGTGGATCAGGTTCAGAGCAAAAGGTAATCTATGGGCCAAATTTCTCCATGGTAAATACTGCAGATTGGAACACCCAACTATAGTTAAGCCAAAGCTGGGTGACTCAAGGCTTTGGATTTCTATGCTGAATGTAAAGGAAAAAGCTGAACATCTGTTCATCTGGGAGTTAGGGGAGGGGCAAATCAATTTTTGGCTGGATCAGTGGGTCTGGAATGGAACAAAACTTTCTGCTATCCCAACACCTGACCAGTCCCACACTTATGTGAAAGATTTCTGGAATGATAATAGCTGGAATTGCAGGCTCCTGAACAATTTATTAACTCCTGAGCAGGTGCAGCAGGTCACTCTAACTAAGGTTATACCTGATAAAAGGACAAACTGCTTACAAAGAACAAAAGGTCCCAAAAGCTCTCTTCCTACATTTATCTTAAATTTTACACCTGGGATCATTTTCAGTGGGGTGTTGAATTTTGGGGTAAATTTCTTACTCCTTCCATCTATTTTTTCTGCTGGAGACTGAGACATCTTGCCATACCTACTGATGATATTCTCAAACTCAAGGGCTTAAAAGGACCTTCCTGGTGCCATTTGTGCTCCCAAGATGAGGAATCTGTTAACCATCTTTTCTTCAAATGTCCCTTTTCTCAAGAGGTTTGGAAACATCTCATTAGTAGGCTTACACTTAACACTCTCAATTTGAGTTGGGATATTTTGGGCACTTGCTGGGTGGATTGGCATAAGGAAAAACTTTTGGAGATACCTTGTTTGGTGGCTTGGTTCCTCTGGATGTGTAGGAACAAAGCTAAATTTGATGGAAGGGCTTCCTCCCCTCTTTAGGTTGCTGTCCAGTGTCTCAATTACATTCTGAAGCTTATTAAGTTCCACAATTTCAGAGATATTTGTTGGGTGGGGCTGAAGGCTGCCAAGAAGATTGCTGTTGTTGGTTGGAACCCCCCCTCCCCTGTGGGTCAAAGTTAATACTGATGGCAGCTGATGCTGGCATTGGTGGGATCTATAGGGACTGCCATGGACATTGCTTGGTGTATTTCCATTCACCCACATCTGTTGTTGATGCCTTGGAAGCTGAGATGATTGTCATCTTTTGGGCCATCAAGATTGCTAAGTTATGTAAAATTACCAGGCTGCTGGTGGAATCTGACTCTAGTTGCTACATCAAATATCTTATTAAGTCTGAACCTGCTCCTTGGAATATCAAGAGATGGATGAATAGTATGTTAAGTCATATGGACAACATGGTGGTTAAGTTTGCCTTCATTCCTAGGGAAGATAATACTCCTGCTCATTGGTTAGCCACACAGGGCTGCTGTAATGAAATTATAAAGGTTGATGACATCATTTCCTCCCCCCTCAAGCTTTTGATTCATGGAGATAATTTAGGACTTCCTTTTGTTAGATGCTAGTTTTCCTTCCCTTCTTGGTCTACACAGACTCAGATATGCTTTTTGTTGGTATACTTGTAACAAGGGTGTCTTTCATTTTTTTTTAGTTAGTTAAGTCTGTGGTAGCTTTTATTTTGGATGAGGGGATCCTCTAGTCTTAGGGATCCTTCATCACCTCTTTTATTAGTCTCTGTACTCATATTCAATCTTAACATGTAGGGAGCCCTTGGTTGCTCCTTTTTTAATATATATATATATATATATATATATATATATATATATATATATATATATATATATATTATCAAAAGAGTGGCCTAAAAGGCAAGTAATATATTAAAACTTGTAAACATTACAATTCTCTTCTTACAAAAGGAAGACCCAAATTATCCCCATGTATCAAGACTCCTAGGGGAGGTGGGGGGGTAACCCCTACATTAATAACATCATTACTATATCCCTGGGAAGCCAGCCAATGTGCAGGGGCATTTCCCTCTCTAGGTATATAAGAGAACTTCACAACCATGTGTTCTGTCAAGTTTATCATTCTATTCATCCATCTCTTAATATACCAAAGGAGCAGGCTCGGAATGTTGAAGGAAGTTGATACAATTACAAGAGTCAGATTCCACCATAATAAACTCCACCTTACATAAACTAGCAATCCTGATAGCCCAAAATATGGCAATCATCTCAGCCTCCAAAGCATCACAAGCATTAGTAGGTGAATGAAAGAACAGTAAGCACTGCCCAAGACCATTTCTGAATATGCCCCCAAACCCGGCCTGCAGATTAGAAAAGCTTCCATCAGTATTCACCTTAATCCAACCAGCAGTGGGAGGGGACCAGCCAAATACCAAAGGCTGTGAGCAAGAAGTTAACCCCCCATGGCCCCCCTGACATATATCCTTGAACTTATGATATTTAATGAGTTTCTGAATATAGACTAAACAACGTGCAGCAACCAGTAAGGCTGAGGAGGAGCATCCCTCAAACTTTACCTTATTTCTACACATACAAATAAACCAAGCCACCACACAGGGAACCACTAGGAGACCCACCTCATTCCAGTCCACCCAGCACTGCCTAAGATTCAGCCAGCTTAAATTTAGTGTGTCTATACTGAGCCTGTTAATGAGGTTCTTCCACACCTCCTGAGAAAAGGAGCAACTGAAAAATAAGTGGGACCAAGATTCCTCAGCTTGCTGACACAAAGAGCAACAGGAAGGCCCTCTAATTCCCTTTAACTTTAGTATATCATCAGTGGGTAACAGCATGTGTCTTGCTCTCCAATAGAAGAAAGACATTGATGGGGACAGAAACTTACTCCATAGCTTAGACCCCCATAGAATCGGATCCCAGGAATAAAAATTTTGATAAATAAATGAAGACAGCTTTTGGGAATGCTTGTTCATAGTGACCAGCCTATCTCTCTGCCCTGGATGAAAAGTAGTCAAGATAACCTGTTGCATCTGGACAGGTGTTAAAATATTGCTCAGAATTCTGCAGTTCCACTGGTTTTCAGACCAGAACTCATTAACACAGCTGTTAGTAGGGACATTATTCTGTGGAGAAGAGAGTTTCTCCCCTCCCCAAGCCCAATTATCCAGCCAGAAATTAATCTGGCCATCCCCTAGCTCCCAAATGAAAATTTGCTCAGCTTGATCTTTAATGTTTTGCATAGCTCTCCAAAGCCTTGAGTCCCCCAATTTGGGTAGCACCATAGAAGGATGGTCATATTTGCAGTACTTGCAATGCATAAAGTGAGCCCAAAGAGTATCATTAGCTCTGAATCTAACCCCCAGCTTACACAGATTAATGAAACGCAGATGTTCAAAACTTTTAAAACCCAATCCAACAGCCTGTAGGGGTTTACAGATCTGTTGCCAAGGCAGCCAATGAGTCTGTTTATGTTGACCAGCCCACAAGAATTTGTTGAAAATTCTTCCAATAAGTACCTGGGTGCTCCTTTTCATGGTGAACATCTGTAAGGCATAAGAGGGGAGTGTAGATAAAATGCTTTTTAGCAAGGTTAACCTTCCACCATTAGATAGAAAAGAATTGGACCAACAAGAAATCTGCAACTTTATCTTGTCAATAACTTCCTGAAATTGTGTTTTCTTAGCTCTTCCCTTAGTCAGTTGAACACCAAGATAATTTATAGGAAGAGCAGCAGAATGAAATCCGATGTAAGCAGCAATCCAGTTTTTCAGCATAAGGCTAACATTCTTGCTAGGGAAAAATTGACATTTCTGTAAATTAAGTTCCAGCCCAGAGACCTCCTTGAAATGCTCAAGAGTCTTATGCAATGTCTTCACTGCAGCCTTAGAAGCCTTAGAGAAAATAATTATGTCATCTGCATAGGATAAGTGACTGATTATAATGTTGGATTTGTGGTGATAAGCTAACTTGGGTGCTTGAGTAAAGGCAAGATCTAAAATTCTGGATAGGTAGTCAAAAGCAAGGATAAAAATGGTAGGGGAAAGAGGGTCCCCTTGCCTGATACCTCTTTATGCACAAAAGAACCCGTGGCATCTTCCATTAACCATAACCAAGTGGGCATTGTTACTTAACCACCTCTTGATGAGCTGAATAAAGTTGGGCTGGAAACCTCTTGCAATTAAAGTGTTTAGAATAAAATCCCAACTGATTGTATCATAAGCCTTCTTAATGTCAAGCTTGAATATGACATTATTGCCTCTACACTTCTTATCAAAATCCAATAATAGTTCTTGTGCCAGCATAATATTATCAGAAATATTTCTCCCTTTCACAAAGGCAGCCTGATTAGTTTTTATCAACTTGTTCAAGTGTGGCTGTAATCTAGCCATAATAATTCTACTCAGAATTTTAGACATAATAGAGGTAAGGCTAATAGGTCTAAAATCACCCCAATTTTGTCTCAGTTTATTTTTGGGGATCAACACAATAGTGGAAGATGAAAAATACTTTGGGGGGTCCATACCCTAAAAAAAGGCTTGCACAGCCTGAAGTACATCATTGCCAATGATAGACCAGCTAGCCTTGTAGAAAGTGGAAGAGAAGCCATCAGGACCTGCAGCTTTTGCACCATCAATGGATTCTAATGCATTTTTTATTTCAGTTTCATCAGGAGTGTCAGTAAGATTCAGATTCTGAACATATATGCTGTTATGAATGTGGGTGGCACTTCTGGGAACCTAGGAGAATAATTTGGTGAAATGGTTAACAGCATCCATAGCAATATCATCAGCATTAGTTAGATTATTCCCTACATCATTAGTAATGGAGAGAATCATGTTACATTTTCTTTTGAAGTTTATGTAAGCATGATAATAACTAGTATTTCTGTCACCATCAATAAATTTGGCAATAGCAGCCTTCTGTCTATAAAATTCCTCCTGACATTTGATCTGTGCAAGTAAATGTTCATTTGCACAGTACAAAACCTCTCATTACATTCCCCATTAATAAACACGAGCCTCCGCAAGTAGCCACGAAGCTTCGACCTTCTTAATGTTCTCCTGGATATTACCAAATACTGCCCAGTTCCAACTTTTAAAGTGCTTGGCAACCTGTTTATGTAAAGCCCAAAGATTTCCCCAAGGTGTACTGCCCATTAATGGAACCCATAAATTCCTCAGTTCATCTAGAAAATCAGGGTGATGGGTCCACATATTTTGAAATCTGAACATGCCACCATAACTATAATCAGAATTCTTGATGGAGATGAGCAAGGGTCTATGATCAGATCCAGCCATAGGTAGATGAGTAACAAAAGAGTATGGAAATTTCTGGAGCCAAATAGAATTCACCAGTATTCTATAAAGTCTTTCCCAAGTCTTACCCCTTCTCCATGTGAAGGAGGGGCCAGTGAAACCCAAATCAAAAAGTTCAGCATCAGCAATGAATTGATTAAACCTAGCCAAAGATGACTGGCTAGGAACAACACCACCTTTCTTCTCAGTAGCAGAAGCTAAGCAATTGAAATCTCCCCCAACAATCCAAAATGAATTAATACTTTGTTTGATACTCACCAATGCATTCCATAAAACCTGTTGGTGAGCAGGAATACAGCTAGCATAAATGAAAGTAACAAATCCCATTTGATCCCCAATGGACACTTGTAAGTGCATAAACTGATAATGATCCACCAGAATAGACCATTGCATATCTCTTCTAGTGAAAACCCAAATCTTGTTACTCAAATTAATAAAACAGTGGAAGTTAGGAAACATAATGATATTATTTATATTCTTATTAACCATGGGTTCAAGCAGGGCAAAACACCATAGTTTATGAAATTTAACCAGATATTTAATTCTACTCAGGGAAGAAGGGTGATCAGCCCACCTTATATTCCAACACATAAAATTGATCATAAAGATGGATTTTTCCCCTTCCCCCTAGTCCTAGGGGCAGAAGAGGGGCTTTCAGGAGGATCTCCTAAATTCTGGGATTCAATTAACCCTTGTAATTCAGTTTTACTTTTCTTCCTTTTACTGTTCTTCTGAGTCTGCTATCCAGTCTGCATTTCATCTACCACCACCTGGATCTTCCCCCTTGACAGGTCCATTCTTTGTTCAGGATGAGGGCACCCCATTGGGATGGGAACAACTTCAGGTTCAGGTTCAGAAATAGCTTGAGGAGTAGTTACAATTGTAGCCTCCAACTCACTGTCTTCTGCAATATTCTTGCCTCCCTCATCATCCGGGGGGTCCAGATTCAATACCTCCCTAGGTAAAGGCTCCAAATTAAAGTCTTCCTGTACTTCTTTTGAGGTAGTAGCCGTTTCCTGATTCACAGCCTTACCTGCCCCAGCAGTTTTCTTTCTCATAGGTGGATGTAGCCTGTAACAATTCTCCCTCACATGACCAAACATTCTGCAATGCTGGCAAAAATGAGGTTTAAATTCCAGTTCGACCTCCTGCCAGAAACCTTCTTCAGGTACATCTTCATCAGTTCTAACCCACACTTTCTGTATGTCTGGGAGTGTGATATCCCTTTCTACCAAGACTCTGGCCGCAGCCGGCCTAGCTAAATCAAATGTATGTGTATCAGTTTTTAATGGAGTTTCCAGGACTTGACTTATATTATAAAGAGCATTTTGGTCATATAATTGAATTGGCAGGTTAAGAAATTTGAATCACATAGGGATTATTGGTGGCTCCTTTAAAGGATCAAAGTCTGGTGTCCATTTTAACAGTTTCATAAATGTACCAGCAATCAAAATGGACTGCTTGCCAAAAATCATAGCATAGTCCTCCTCATTTGAAAGTCTAATAAGCAAGTGCCTCCCATCCAGCAAGCCATGTTTCCAGTTGCCAGTTAGATTTAAATCTTCAAAGTATTTCCTTACATACTCCATTTTTGGGTGTCCCATCTGGAATTTCCCAATCAAACAATATTTTACAGCATCATTGAAGCACTTCATATCCTTTTTAGAAAACAAGACAGCAGGCATACCCTCCATGCTACTTACTGGATTGATAAAGGGGCAGTTGCCCCTACCAGCAGTAGTATCATGCATAGCTTGGGAAAAAACTAAGTGATCAAAAGATTTATGAGCTGCTTGCCCCTTCCCCACCACCTATGCATATGTGTCTTTAGCCCACATTGTATTGGTATTAATGTCAATGGGGTAAGGTCTAGTTTGATTAGCCATGGTCACAGCCACCAAGCAAACCAGGGAGACCAGAACCAATAAAACACCAATCCAAGAAGATTAACAACAAAGAAAATCACTCCAGTAAGAAAAACCAGTGAATCCAGAAGCCAAATAATCACCAAACCACAGCCCAGCTCAAAAGGATTGGGCAATGGAACAGTAAAACTTTTAAAAAAACAAAGCCCGGGAAACCTGAAAATTAGAATTCCAGCAAGCACACCAGAGGTAGAGCCAAATCCAAGGGCAAAAACAGTGAGTGCACCTACCAACACCTGCTATAGGCCCAGCCCCCAAGAACAAACCCTAGCAGAGCTTCTATCTCTACAGCCGCCACCATCCTGCTCATCTCTTAGATATATATATATGTATATATATACATACATACATACATATATATATATATATATATATATATATATATATATATATATATATATATATAATCCAAATTACAAACACACATAAGTGACACTAAACTCTACACATTGTCAAGCCACGAAACACTAAATTTCAGCATTGCTTACAACCACGACACACTAACGCTGGCAACTGAACAATAATGCAAACTCAAACATAAAATTCAAGCAAAGTAAATTAAGTAATAAGTTTAAACACATAAACACATAAACACAAAAAATCAAGTCTCTATTCTTCCTCAGAACTATCATCAACTCTTATATCTCCAATTGATTGAATTTGAACAAACAGATTATAGAATGGATGAAACGGGAATTCTACAGTTGAATCCTCCTCAATCCAACCCTTTCTTCTCATCAAACGTATCAGACTTCTTTCAAGGTTCCCAGAATGTTCAAAGTGTTCCTTCATTCTCCAATCCAGGTGATCAAAGAAGTCAGATATATTTTTGATTGCATTCATCAGGTGTTGCATTTCTTTGTCCAATTTCTTATTCTTCTTCAAAATGATCTGTGAACTTTCAAAAAAGTAAAGAGGATTAGGTGTTGAACTCTGAGATGGTTGATCTTCAATGATACTCATGTCATTCATATCTACAACTGTCTGGTTACTATGTTCATCCTCCATAGGCTTCCAGGGTAGAAGTACTCTCTCCCAATCTTCATATGGTACTTGTGATTGATTGCAGAGGAGAAATAAAGTGGAAGGATGTCCAAGCCCATATTTTGATCTGTGTATGATCAATCCCAAAATAGATTTCACCTTTATAGAACCAACATCAATAGGCATCTTCATTTGAATATAATAGTTCAAGATAACACATTCCTTGGTTACTTTACTGATTTTCATAGTTGGGAGTAATTTTGCACATATAAAATAATGCAAGTGCTTCGACGTAGGATTCAGCAGTGTGGTCGAAAAACTCACATACATGTTATCTCTTATCTCCCAACCATCACTTTCATCCGTCAAATATCTGTATATATCGTGCATGTTGTCTTTCGTTTGGGAAAATTTTGAATAGTGGTACATCATCACATTCTCAATCATATTTACGTCATTAATCTTCGCAGGAGTAAATGTGACAAACCTACCTCGCACATAGACTGATCCTTGGTTGATTCCATAAAGGTTTGCATAAAATTCTTTCACAACAGGGACGACTACAGTGGAAGTAGTGTAACATAACACTTTCCAACGTCTTTGAATAATGATTTCTTCAATCTGAGTAGTAGGAGAGTTCATACCTCGATTCATGAAGCCTCTCTCCTTAATTAGCCTCTTCTTTGAGATATTCTTGTTGAATAGATGTTGTACTTTGAAACTGATGAACTTTCTACTGTTGAAAACTTGTGATCTTGAAGTTTCTATCGAGTCGGAATCCATTTAGATGAAATTTGGGATCTTCCTTTTCGTTTCTATGGTGGTTTTGGTTTTTAGGGGCAGTTTTTGGGAGTTTAAATGGAAGAATTACCACCTAGAAATACCAAAATTCGAATATAATAACAAAAAATCATTTTCTGAACAACAACGCGGTCCAGCGCTAATGACAGTGTCGTCCGGCGCTAGTTCAATTTTTGCCAAACTTTCATTTTGTCCAAATTCTCTCCAAACATCAATTTGATTCATTTTAAATGTTTTTTATGATATTTAAGGAAGGGTAGGACTTAATTAAGTGATAATCAAACAGAAATAACCCATGAAACAAGCAAAACATTCAATAATTGTGGGTTGCCTACCACAAAGTGCTTGGTTTAATGTCGTCATACCAACATAACCTTAGGTTATTCAGGTTGATCCAACATTAAATCCTCTTTAAAATTAGGTTTATTTTCTTAAAAATACAATTTTAATCTTTGTCCATTAACTTTGAGTATTCTTTCAGATTTAGGGTCTTCAATAATCACAGCTCCAAATTGATAGATTTTTACGACAGTGAAAGGTCCTATCCATCTTGATTTCAGTTTCCCAGGAAATAATTTCAATCTTGTATTGTATAATAAAACTTTTTATCCTGGTTCAAATTCCTTTCTAACAATTTCCGATCATGCCATATTTTTCTTCTTTCCTTAAATATTCTATCATTATCTTATGATTCATTTCTGATTTCTTCCTTCTCATTTAATTACAACAGTTTTTTCTCACCAGCATCTTTCAAATTAAAATTTTAATTATTCTCGCCCAATATACTTTGTAATCTAATTTCACTGGCAAGTGATAAGTCTTTCCAAATATTAATTTATAAGGGGACATTCCTATATGAGTTTTATAAGCAATTCTGTATGCCCATAAAGTGATGTCTAATCTAGCATACCATTCTAATTTCTTAGAATTTATGGCTTTTTCTAAAATTCATTTAATTTCACGATTAGATACCTCAACTAAGCCATTAGTTTGGGAATGATAAGCTGTGGAGATTCTATGCATAATATTATATTTTTCTACCAATCTCTGAATCAGATTATTCTTGAAATGAGATCCTCTATTAGTGATGATTATTCTAGGCATTCCATATCTTGTGAAAATATTTTTCATTAAAAACCTCGAAACACTTCTAGCATCAAACTTAGGTAAAGCTATTGCCCCAATCCATTTTGATTCATAATCAACAACAATTAATATATATAAATTCTTAAACGAAGGTATAAATGGTCCCATAAAATCTAATCCCCAAGCATAAAAAATCTTAACTCCCAAAGTAAAATTAAGAGGCATTTCATTTCTTCTAGATATATTGCCTATTCTTTGACAATGATCACATGTTTTGATAAATCTATAAAAATCTCTAAAAATAGTAGGCCAATAAATCCAGATTGTAAAATCTTATGTGTTGTTCTATCAATTCTAAAATGTCCTCCGAATTCAGAATCATGACATCCTCGAATAATTTGTGTAGTTTCTTCATAAGGCACACATCTCCTAATAATAAGATCTTTACATTGCTTATACAGATAAGGATCATCCCAAAAATTAAATTTAGCATCATGTTTGAATTTCTTCCGTTGTTGCATTGTTAATTCTGGTGGCAAAATGTTACTAATGATGTAGTTTACAATATATCAGCATACCACCGTATATTTCCTTTTGTAATATTATACAGCTGCTCATCAGGGAAAGTTTCGATTATTTTTTTTTCAAAATCAGTAAATCTAGGTTGTTCAAGTCTAGATAAATGATCCTATCGACAATAACAAAATTGAATTCTTGCAATAAAAGTATCCATTGAATTAATCTTGGTTTAGCATCCTTCTTTTGCATTAAATACTTAATAGCAGAATGATCAGTATGCATTATATATTTGGCTCCAATTAAGTAAGATCTAAATTTTTCAAAGTCATAAACGATAGCTAATAACTCTCTTTCTGTAGTAGTGTAATTAATTTGAGCATTAGTAAGAGTTTTATAGACGTAGTATATAACTTTAAATATTTTCTCGTACCTTTTACCTAAAACAACTCTAATAGCATAATCGCTCGCATTGCACATTAATTCAAAAGGTTTCTCCCAGCCAGGTGAAACTATTATAGGAGCTGCGATTAATTTTTCCTTTAACAAATTCAAAGCTTTTAAGCATTCATCATTAAAATTAAACTTCTTATCTTTTTCCAAAATTTGGCATAGAGGCTTAGTTATTTTAAAAAATTCTTTAATATATCACTTATAGAATCTAACATGTCCCAAAAAGCTTCTTGCCACTCTCACAATTGTTGGATGTGGTAATTTTTCTATAATTTGAATGTTTGTAGGATCTACTTCCATGCCATAATCAGATATTTTATGCCCAAGCATAATTCCTCATGCAACCATAAATTGACACTTTTCCCAAATTAGGACTAAATTTATTCTTTCGCATACCACTAAAACTTTTTCTAAGTTTCATAGGCATGCATCAAATGAATCTCCAAATACTGAGAAATCATCCATAAACACTTCTATTCCATCATCTATTAATTTGCTAAATATGGACATCATACATCATA
Organism: Papilionanthe hookeriana x Papilionanthe teres; assembly: GCA_022702705.1. Lineage (NCBI taxonomy): Eukaryota > Viridiplantae > Streptophyta > Magnoliopsida > Asparagales > Orchidaceae > Papilionanthe > Papilionanthe hookeriana x Papilionanthe teres. Next base: position 20,102,857 of record CM040424.1, on the reverse strand, counting down.
AAAATGTTGCAGGTGCTTACATAATCCAAAGGGCATCCTTCGAAAAGTAATAGTTTCGTAAGGACTAGTAAATGTAGTCTTCTCTTGATCCTCAAGAGCAAAAGGTATTTGGTGATAACCGACATATCCATCCAAAAGAGCAATAATGCTTGTGTCCAACAAGTGTGTCTAACATTTGGTCTAAGAAAGGTAAAGGAAAATGATCCTTTCTGTTGGAGGCATTTAATTTTCTATAATCAATACATATTCGCCAACCAGTGACTTGTCTTGCATGTATGATTTCATTTCGTTTATTTACATCAGCAGTTACTCCTCCTTTCTTAAGAATACAATGAATTGGACTTACCCAAACACTATCAGAAATGGGATATATAATTCCAGCATCTAATCACTTTAAAATCTCTTTTATAACCACTTCTTTCATCATTGGGTTTAGTCTCCTTTGAGGATCAGCTCTAGGTTTATGTTGTTCATCCAACAGAAGTCTGTACATACAGATCAAAGGACTAATTCCTTTAATATCTACTAAGGACCAACCAGAATCCTTTTTATATCTTTTAAGGTATCCAATAATTTTTGTCCTTGATATTCATTTAAATCCGAAGATACAATGATTCGTAAGGTAGATGATTCTCTTAAAAAACATATATCTCAAATTATTATGGAGAATTTTCATCTTAAGTTGAGAAGGTTTTATGATAGGTGGAATTAAACTTTTATCTCTGATTCATGAAAAAATACCTATTTTTATGTCTTGATTTTTATCAAATTTTTAAGGATATTATGCTTTAATGAAAGGTATTTTTGTGTTTTGGATGTAGGTGATGCAAAAATATTCAAGAAGGAAAAAAGGATGAAAAAGGAGAAAAAAGAAGCAAAAATGGAGCCAAAATGCAAAATTGTCAAAATAATTAGCCTGGCGCCTAGGCGCCAGAATCCTGCGCCTAAGCGCCGCTCCGATACGAACTCCGTAAGATTTTCGACGACTTTTGGACGGTTATTTTGATGGTGTTAGCGGTTATTGGACCATCTAGAAGATTGGCAGTTATTCCTGGATTATAGGACATGTGATACATTGTATTTGGGTGCTTGGAAACAGTTAGGATCACGAAGAGGTGCGATCCAAAGTGAAGAGGTGCGAAGAACTGGACGCAGAGTCCAGCGCCTAGGCGCCAGACACACCTTCTAGAATATTCATTGAACATGGACACATTTTGAAGAGGTGCCTCAAGGCAACCCTTGAAGCCTATAAATAGGAGGCTACTCCTTTAGAGAAAAACGCCCACAAACCAGCAATGCCCAACCTAGTCCCTTAGCCTTATAGTCTATTTAGAGAGAGAAATTAGAGAAATATTTTAAGGGCCATATTTATAGTTTCTTTTATTAAATAGTGAGTTTATTTAGAGTTTGTATTGAGAGTTTTGAAGAGTCGGTGCTTTTGAAGTCTATTTTACTTTGGAGTCAGAAGGATTCAGAGGTTCAGTTGGAGAAACACTTGAGATAAGTATTTGTATTTTAATTCAAAGTTTTATTTATATGTTTTGTTGTTTAAATTCAATGTGTTCTGAGTAGTTACTTTACTTTCTCCTTTCAATTATGAAAAGCTAAATAAGATAATATAAAATTCGTTAGAGAGTTAGAAACTATATATATATTTTAAACCTTGTGATGATATTAATACCGGATCTTAATTTAATATTTAAATTGGCCATTTAAATTGTTAAATTCTGTTGAACAGTTTTGAGACCTAGAAGGAGCTGAATTCTTAACTAGTAGATATCACATGAATCCTTGGGTAGTCGAAGGCCTTGCGCGGGTTATTCAAGGTGAAGTGCAAATAAACAAGAAGATATTATTTTAATGGGCGTAGAATTGATAAGATTTTAGAGTGACAGGCTAAATTCTTGTAATTTGGTTTATAGAAAGGAATGGGTCACTAGTAGGGCCAACCATAACCGCCCTTGGACATCTAGTAGTGTGAGCCAAGATTAACCCATTCTACTAACAATGCATCCATACCTGATCAATAGATTAGCCAATGTTCTTTATACTATCGAGTGAAGGTAAAGAATAGGAATGCTTCTATTTGGCACAATACCATAAATTTATATTCTACACGAACATTACATTATCTAAAGAGTCTTGGATTAATTGAAAGAAGAAAGTTGTTTGCTTATTTTTATTTACATCAATCATTACTTTATTACTGCTTTATGTCTGCATATAGTAAATTAAATATCAACTTTTTAACCTTAAAAGAAATACATAAAAATAAAATCAAAATATTTTAAAAAAAAATCTATAATCCTCCTCGTGGGATCGATACTGGGTTCTTTATTTAAAACCCTATATTACTTAAAACGATACGTATACTTGCGTAGTACCCCTAGTGTGTATAATATTTTCCATAATATTATATTTATATACACTAGCTATTATTATTATTTAAGTCAAAGTATTGGCTATAACATATTTTTGATAGCATAAATTACTGTATTGTTTGGCGATTGCAAACCAAGTTTTTGGTGCATTGCTGTGAATCGAGGGTCAAGTTTTTGGCGCTGTTGCCGGGGAGGCAAATTTTTAGATTTTTAATATTTATTTTTTTATTTATTTCTTTTATTATCAAAATACAAAAAAATATATATAAAAATATATATAATACAAAAACATTTATAAAAACAGCAAAAAAAGAAATAATTTTATTTCTTATTATTTTACTTTTTATTTACTTTTTATGCATAGTTCTGGATCTGAAGGATTATTATCCTTAGATTCTGAATTAGAAAGAACTATTAGGAGAATTAAAAAAGGAAAACAAATTCAAAAATATCAAGAGATGGCTAATTTACATAACAATTTACAAAATTCAATTGAAATTAATGAACAAAATGTTTACAAACCATTAAGGGATTATGCTAACCCTACAGTTGATGAACTTCATAATAGTATTCAAATACGTGCTGTAGATACTAATTTTTTTGAGCTTAAACCATCTATTATTCAAATGGTTCAAAATAATCAATTTGGGGAACACCAAATGAGGATCCAAATTTACACCTTACTAGTTTTTTAGAACTTTGTGCTACCTTTAAATATAACAATGTTTCTGATGATGCTATTAGACTTAGACTCTTTCCTTTTTCTTTAAGATATAAAGCAAAGATGTGGTTGAACTCATTAGCAACAGGTTCTATTAAAACATGGGCTGAAATGGCACAAAAATTCCATGCTAAATATTTTGCTCCTTCTAAAACTGCTAAATTAAGAAATGATATTACTTCATTTAGTCAATTTGATGGGGAGACAATTTATGAAACTTAGGAAAGATTTAAAGAACTATTAAGAAAATGTCCTCATCATGCTTTACCTGATTAGTTAATTATTCAAACATTTTATAACGGACTTATTGGATCACTTAAATCAATTATTGATGCTACTGCTGGAGGTTCTTTAATGGCTAAATCATTTGAAGAAGCTTATACTTTAATTGAATAAATGGCTAACAATAATTTTCAATGGCCTTCTCAAAGGATTAATCCTAAAAGAATGGCAAGTATTCATGATAACGAAGCCTTTTCTATCTTAGCTTCACAAGTAGCTGCAATATCTATTAAATTAGATAATTTTGCTATCAATATATCACATAACAACTCTGCTAATATTGAAGATTCTCAAACTATTGAAACTTTACAAGCTATTGCTAGTAAAAATAACCCTTATTCCAATTATTATAATCCTGGATAGAAAAATCACCCTAATTTTAACTGGAATAATTCACAACAACAATGGGGTAATAATCAATCCCATCTAACTGGGAATTGGAACAATCAAGTAAATTCAAACTATAAATCACCTGTATTTAATAATCAACAAAAAAAGTTATCTATAGAAAAATTAATTTTATAACAAAGTAATCAATTACAAAATCAAAGCACTGCTATTCGTAATATTGAGAATCAAATGGGACAAATCACTAATTTAATTAATTACAGACCTCCAGGAACACTTCCTAGTAATGTTGAAATCAATCTAAAAGAAACTGGAAAAGAACATGAGCATGTTAAGACTGTACAACTTAGAAGTGGAAAGGAATTAAAAGAAAGAATTCAGAATGAAATTTTGAAGAGATTAAAAAACCTAAAGAAACTCCTTCTCCTAGTCAAGATCAGACTGTTATTCCTATTAATGTGGAAGTAGAAAAACCACGACCAACTTTTCCTCAAAGACTAAAACAACAGAAGCTTCATTATCAATTTTCTATGTTCTTTGCAATTTTTAAGAAACTTACCATTAACATACCTTTTACTGAAGCTTTGGAACAGATGCTAACTTATGCAAAATTTATGAAGGATATTTTAAGTAAGAAATGAAAATTTGAAGCTTTTGAAACTGTTACATTAAGTGAAGAATGTAGTGCAATAATTCAAAAGAAATTACCTCAGAAACTTAAAGATCCTGTAAGTTTTACTATACCTTGTTCTATTGGAGAAAAATTTTGTGGAAAAGCTTTATGTGATTTAGGAGCAAGTATTAATCTCATATCGTTTTCTATTTTTTGAAGGTTGTATTTAGGAGAGATTACTCCCATCACTGTAACCCTTCAGTTAGTTGATAGATCTATCTCTTATTTTAAAGGAGTTATAGAGGATGTTCTTGTTAAAGTGGATAAATTTATTTTCCCCGTGGATTTCATTATACTTGATATGAAAGAAGATAAAGAAATACCAATTATTTTAGGGAGACCTTTTCTTGCTACCGGACGAGCTATGATTGATGTGCAAAAAGGAGAATTAACCATGAGAGTTAATGATCAAGAGATAAAATTCAATGTTCTTAAATCAATGAAGTACCCTGTTAAAGAAAAATGCTATCGAATGGATATTATTGATTATATACTTGAAAAACATTATCAAGAAAGATGTAAAGTCATTTCTGAAGAAAAAATTAAATTATTAACTGATGAAAATGAAGAAATAAAAGAAGAAGAATTATCTAAAGAAACTCATTATATTAAAGATAACTGGGAAATTTTGGACATAACACAAATGATATACTTTTAAACTCAATTAAAAAAGCCCCTGAACTGAAATTAAAAATGTTACCTACACATTTAAAGTATGCTTTTCTTGGAAATTCATTTACTTTACCTGTTATTATTTCTTCTAAACTAATTTTAGATCAAGAAGAAATATTGATAGGAGTGTTAAAGAATTATAAGAAAGCTTTTGGTTGGACTATTGCTGATATAAGAGGAGTAAGCCCTTCCATCTGTATGCATAGAATTTTAATGGAAGAAGATTTTAAACCTACTATTGAACCTTAAAGAAGATTAAATCCTATCATGAAAGAGGTTGTTAAAAAAGAAATTTTAAAATTGTTAGATGCTGGAATTATTTATCCTATTTCGGATAGCCAATTGGAAAGTCCTATTCATTGTGTTCCGAAGAAAGGAGGAGTAACTGTCATTGTGAATGATAAAATTGAACTAATTCCTACAAGACGAGTTACTGGATGGCGAATTTGCATTGATTATTGGAAATTAAGTGACGCCACTATAAAGAATCATTTTCCTTTACCTTTCTTGGATCAAATGCTTGATAAATTAGCTGGACACTCATATTTCTATTTCTGGATTGATATTCGGGTTATCATCAATTACGCGTCGCTCCTGAGGACCAAGAGAAAACAACATTTACAAGTCCTTATGGAACATTTGCGTTTAGAAGAATGCCTTTCGGTTTATGTAATGCACCTGCAACTTTTCAAAGATGTATGATGTCAATATTTTGTGATTTGATTGACAATGGAATTGAAATATTTATGGACGATTTTTCAGTCTTTGGAACTTCATTTGAATCTTGTTTGGAAAATATTTCCAAAGTTCTGAAAAGATGAGAAGAAACAAATTTAGTTCTGAACTGGGAAACATGTCAATTTATGGTTACAGAAGGCATTGTACTTGGTCACAAAATTTCACAAAAAGGGATGGAAGTTGATCAAGCAAAAGTGAAAATTATTGCTGAACTGCAACTCCTACTACTGTTACTGATATTAGAAGTTTTTTGGGACATGCTGGATTTTATAGAAGATATATAAAGAATTTTTCTAAAATTTCTAAACCTCTTTGTCATTTATTGGAAAAAGAAGCTAAATTTGAATTTAATGAAGACTGTGTTAATGCTTTTAATATTTTAAAAGAAAAATTAATAACTGCACCTCTAATTATTGCACCTAATTAGAATAAATTATTTGAATTAATGTGTGATGCAAGTGATTTTGCAATTGGAGCTGTATTGGGACAAAAATATGAGAAAATTTTTAAAGTTATATATTATACTAGTAAAAGTCTTACTGAAACTCAAAGAAATTACACTACTACTGAGAAAGAGCTTTTAGCTATAGTATATGCCTTTGATAAATTTAGACCTTATCTTCTTGGTACCAAATGCATAGTTCATACTGATCATTCCGCTATTAAATATTTAATTTCAAAAAAAGATGTTAAGCCTAGACTGATAAGATGAGTTTTACTTCTACTAGAATTTGATTTTCAAATAGAGGATAGAAAAGGAACTGATAACCAAATTGCTGATCATTTATCTAGAATTAAGAATGATGTAATTACTGAGGAAAATATAAATGAGAAATTTCCTGATGAACATTTATATGTTATTCAAGGATGCCAAACACCTTTGTATGTGGATATAGTTAACTATTTAGTTAGCAATATTCTACCTTCTGGATTGAATAACAAATATATTATGAAATTTAAAAATGATGCTAAATCTTATATTTGGGAAGATCCTCATTTATTTAAATTAGGAAGAGATTATGTAATTCGACGATGTGTAACTTATGAAGAAACTTTTGCTATTATTCAAAAATGTCATGATTCTAAATCTGGAGGACACTTTGGAGTAGATAAAACTGAATTTAAAATTTTACATTCAGGATTTTATTGGCCTACCTTGTTCAAAGATGTGAGACATTATGTGAAAACATGTGATCAATGTAAAAGAATGGGAAATATATCTAGAAAAGATGAAATGCCTTTAAACTATATATTGGAAGTTGAAATTTTTGATATATGGGGTTTAGACTTTATGGGACCATTTGTACCATCATCTGGAAATATTTATATTTTATTAGCAGTTGATTATGTTTCAAAGTGGATTGAAGCTGTAGCTTTACCTAACTGTGATTCCAAAAGTGTTTCAAAATTTTTAAAGAAAATGATTTTTTCAAGATTTGGAATGCCTAAGGTAATTATCACAGATAGTGGAAGTCATTTTAAAAATATAAGAATTCAATCATTACTGGAAAAATTTGGAATCAAACACAGAATTCCAACTGCGTATCACCCTCAAACATGTGGAATGGCTGAAGTATCAAACAGAGAAATTAAAAAAATTTTAGAGAAGACTGCTAATCCTAAAAGAACTGATTGGGTTGATAGACTTGATTCTGCATTATGGGCTTATAGAACAGCTTATAAGACACCAATCGGAATGTCACCTTACCGATTAATTTATGGTAAACATTGTAACTTACATGTTGAACTTGAACATAAAGCTTATTTGGAGATAAAGGAGTTTAATTTTGATTTGAATACTGCAGGAGAAAAATGATTATTACAATTAAATGAGATGGATGGAATAAGAATGAGTCATATGAAAATGCAAAAATTTATAAAGAGAAAATGAAGATATTACATGATAAAAAGATTTCAGGAAAAATATTCGAGCCTGGACAAGAATTATTATTATTTAGTACTCATTTAAAACTTTTTCCTGGAAAATTAAGATTTAAATGGATGGGACCTTATATAATTGAGAATGTATACCATTATGGAGTTGTGGATATTAAAGACCCTAAAAAAGGAAAAATATTTAAAGTTAACGGATTAAGACTGAAGCCTTATTTGGGAGACATTAAAATGATTTATAAAGAGGCTTACGACTTAAGTTAACCTGATTAAAGACTTATTTAGGTCGGGCTGACGACGTTAAACCAAGCGCTTTGTGGGAGGCAACCCATAGTTATTTTTGTGTGTTTTTACATTTTTAATGTAAGGTTATGCCTCGATCTTGACTAATTTTCAATGTAAAGTTTTTACATTTTCAATGTAATAAAGAAAATGATTAAGATGATTGTGGAATGACATATATTGCAGGTGGATTGCATTCCAAATAGCTGCATCATCAACATTTATGAAGAAGGAGATTGTATTCCCCCTCACATCGATTATCATTATTTCAGTAGACATTTCTATACAGCTTCATTCATTAGAAAGAGAAACATTTTATTTGGAAGAGATATACAGATAATTAGCCTAGGGGAATTCCGAGGAACAGTTGAGATTCCACTACCGGTCAGATCAGTACTAATTTTGAAAGGGAACATAGCAAATTGGGCCAAGCACTGCATCCCCGCAGTCTTATGTAGAAGTGTTTCAGTTACATTACAAAGGATGGGTGACAGGAAAGTATTGTATGGATTTCAACCCAATCCGGACATGGAGAAGCTTTGACCACTGGAGTTGTGAGATAGTTGTAACTCTATGTATGTGCAAGGGGACTTTAGTTCTGGAGCGTAACTAAAGAGGTTAGCTTGATCAAGAGATGGCCTCAAGAAGACATACGAATTTTACTACTTTCTGTGTCGTACTAAAGTAGGCAGTATTTAACATTGTAGATTACAGTACTACTTGGATGCATTCTTGAAGAATCCTAGCACTTTTGCTACTGATTCTCTTCTCATCACTTTTTTGCTACCTCTTGGGTTGGATGTGAGTCCCTGAGCTTTCCTTCCTAATGTACCTCGTCACCTCTTAGGTTAGATGTGAGTTCCCGAGATATTCTTTCTAATGTGACATTCTCAGCACTTTCTGCTACCTCTTCGGTTGGATGTGAGTCCCTGAGCTCTACTTCTCAATGTAGCTCATCACCTCTTAGGCTGGATGGAAGTCTCTGAGCTTTCCTTCCTAATGTGACATTCTCAGCACTTTAAGGTAGGTGTAAGACCCCCTTAAATGGAGCAAGGAATCCTAGTCCTCATCTCTGCACTTGGAGGAAAGTGAAGACCCCCTTAAATGGAGCAAGGCATCTACGTCCTCATCTCTGCACTTCTAGGAAAGTGTAAGACTCCATTAAATGCATCAAGGCATCCTAGTCCTCATCTCTATGTGTAGAGATTGGTGTAAGACCCCCTTAAATGAAGCAAGGCATCTGATTCTATTCTCAGCACGTTTGGCTACCTCTTGGGTTGGATATGAGTCCCTGAGCTTTCCTTCTCAATGTAGCTCGTCACCTCTTAGGTTGGATGTGAGTCCGTGAGGTTTCCTTCCTAATATGAAAATCTCAGCACTTCAAGGTAGGTGTAAGACTCCCTTAAATGGAGCAAGACATCCTAGTCCTCATCTCTGTACTTTGAGGCATGTATGAGACCCAATTAAATGGAGCAAGGCATCCTATTCCTCATCTCTGCACTTCAAGGCAGGTGTAAGACCACCTTAAATGGAGCAAGGCATCATATTCCTCATCTCTGCACTTCATGGCAAGTGCTCTTAAATGGATCAAGGCATCCTAGTCCTTATCTCTGCACTTCAAGATTGGTGCAATACCCCCTTAAATGGAAAAAGGCATCTGATTCTCTTCTCAGCACTTTTTGCTACCTCTTAGGTAGGATGTGAGTACACTTGCATTCCTGCCCAAAGTTGTTGTTCTTCCCCATAATTTTCAGAATCTAAATCTTCACAAAACCATGAGAATCTAGCTCAAAATTTAAATCTAAAATAGAATCAAAATTAAAGAGAAATCCTAACAAATTAAGCTCATTCCGACTGTCAGGCTTTCGATAAGAGGTGTTGATGGTTACCTTTGTAAATTCATATAACACCCCTTTACAAAAATAAATGAAAAGTAAAATCGTGATGTAAAATATGAAAATCACACTAAAATTTGGAAATTGAATTTACAACTATAATTTGAAAATGCTCTTGCATATTCCCAATAGAATACGTTTCTCTCTTGTCCTACGATTTGTTCAAAGCGTGTCGACTTAGATGTATGTGTTAGTTTTATTGATCTCTTCGGTGAATGCCAATATGTAGGGTGTGCTTGTCCGCCACACCATACTTATTGGGGGTCCATCAGTTGACCTCACTTTTGTTGAGATCTTGTCTCTCTTCCTTAGGAGCCTAGGATCTAGCCATAGGACTTTCCTGTTGACTAACCTTGAAGACTAGTGATGGAACCCTACCCATTAGAAATTCCAAACACTTCATTGCTCTTCTTGAATTTCCACATGTTTAGTTCTAACTTATAGCACTTTGTAAGCTGGAGCCAAACATGAGGGACCTCAGGAGGGTTCTTATAGGGTTTCCTGGCTTTAGGATTGACCCTGGGTGGTGTGGCTTGGTCAGTCTTGCACACACACACAACTCCTCACCTTCATTCATAACTCACAATCCTAACAAAAGTGTAAGACCCCTTAATTGGAGCACTTAGAGGCAGGTGTAAGACCCCCTTAAATGGAGCAAGACATCCTAATCCTCATCTCTGCACTTTGAGATCGGTGAAAGAACCCCTTAAATGGAACAAGGCATCTGATTCTTTTCTCAGAACATTTGCTATCTCTTGGGAGGGAGGTGAGTCGCTGAGCTTTCCTTCCTAATGTGAAATTCTGAGCACTTTTGCTACCTCTTGGGTTGGATGTGCATCCCAATGCTTTCCTTCCTAGTGTAGCTAGTCACCTCGTTAGTTCGATGTGAGTCCCTAAGCTTTCTTTCCTAATACTACACTCTCAGCACGTTGAAAAATGGAGCAAGGCATCTGATTCTCTCCTCAGCACTTTCACTACCTCCTGGGTTATATGTGAGTCCCTGAGCTTTCCTTTCCAACATTGTTCATCGCCTATTAAGTTAGATGTGAGTCTTTGAGTTTTCCTTCCTAATGTGACACTCTTAGTACTTTTAGATCGGTGTAAGATCCCTTAAATGGAGAAAGGCATCTGATTCACTTCTTAGCACTTTTGCTACTTTTTTGGTTCATTGTCAATCCCTGAGCTTTCCTTCCTAATGTAGCTCGTCACCTCTTAGGTTGGATGTGAGTCCTTGAGCTTTCCTTCTTAATGTGACATTCTCAGTACATTTTGCTGCATCTGGCATTGGATATGAGAACTTAAGATTTCCTTCTCAATGTAGCTCATCACCTCTTAGGTTGGATGTGATTCGCTGAGCTTACCTTCCTATTGTGACTTTCTTGGCACTTTGAGGCAGATGCAAGGCCCCCATAAATAGAGCAAGGCATCCTATTCCTCATCCCTAAACTTAGAGGAAGGTTAAGACCCCCTTAAATGGAGCAAAGCCTCCTAGTCTTCATATCTACACTTTGAGGAATATGTAAGACCCCCTTAAATTGATCAAGAAATCCTAGCCCTCATCTATGCAATTCGGGATCAGTGTAAAAACCTCCTAAATGGAGCAAGGCATCTGATTCCCTTCTTAGCACTTTTGGCTACCTCATGGGTTAGATGTGAGTCCCTGAGCTTTCCTTTCCGATGTAGCTTGTCACCTTTTAGGTTGGATGTTAGTTCTTGAGCATTCTTTGCTAATGTGAAATTCTCTGCACTTCAAGATAGTTGTAAGAACCCCTTAAATGGAGCAAGGCTTCCTAGTGCTCATCTCTGCACTTCGACGTAGGTGTAAGACCCCCTTAAATGGAGCAAGGCATCCTACTACTCATCTATGCACTTCGAGACATGCATAAGTCCCCCTTAAATGGATTAAGGCATCCTAGTCCTCATCTCTGCACTTTGATTTTGGTGTAAGACCCCATTAAATGGAGCAAGACATTTGATTCTCTTCTCAGCACATTTTGCTACCTTTTGGCCAGGATGTGAGTCCCGGTGCTTTCCTCTCCAACATAGCACTCCTTCCCCGTACCTTTCCGAATCGAAAGCTTCTTAAAATCATGAGAACACAAATCAAAATTTAAATCTAAATTTGAATCAAAATTAAAGACAAATCCTCACAAATTAAGTTGATTTTTATTATCAGGTGTTCGATAAGAGGTCCTGATCGTTACCTTGGTAAATTCATAGAACACCCCTTCTCAAAGACAAATGAAAAGGAAAATCACGATGTAAAAGAAGAAAATCATGCTAAAATTTGTAAATTCAATTCACAACTATAATTTAAAAATTTTGAGATCGGTGTTAGTCCTCCTTAAATGGAGCAAGGCATCTGATTCTCTTCTCAACACTTTTGTTACTTCTTGGGTGGGATGTGAGTCCCTGAGCTTTCCTTTCTAATGTGACATTCTCAACACCTTTTCTACGACTTGGGTTGAATGTGCATCCCTGAGCTTTCCTTCCTAATGTAGCTCATCACATCATAGGTTATATGTGAGTCTCTGAGCTTTCCTTCCTAATGTGACACTCTCAGCATGTCTAGATCGGTGTAAGACCACCTTAAATGGAGTAAGATAGATGATTCTCTTCTTAGCACTTTCACTACCTCTTAGGCTGGATCTGAGTTCCTGAGCTTTCAATTCCAACGTAGCTTATCACCTCTTAGGTTAGATTTGAGTCCCTGAGCTTTCCTTCCTGATATGATACTCTCAGCACTTTGAGATATGTGTAAGACCCCCCTAAATGAATCACGACATCTGATTCTCTTCTCAAAACTTTTGTTACCTCTTGGTTTGGATGAGAGTCCCTGAGCTTTCATTCCCAACGTAGCTCATCACCTCTTATGTTGGATGTGAGTCCCTAAGCTTTCCTTTTTAATGTGACATTCTCAGCACTTTTACTACCCCTTGAGTTGGATGTGAGTTCCTGAGCTTTCCTTCCAAATTTAGCTCATCACCTCTTAGGTTGGATGTGAGTACTTGAGCTTTCCCTCATAGTGGGACATTCTTAGAACTTTGAGGCAGGTGTAAGGATCCCTTAAATGGAGCAAGGTATCCTAGTCCTCATCCCTACACTTCGAGGAAGGTGTATGATCCCATTAAATGGAGTAAGGCATCCTAATCTTCATCTCTGCACTTCGAGGCAGGTGTATTATCTCCTTAAATCAATCAAGGCATCGTAGTCCTCATATCTTCACTTTAAAATCGGTGTAAGAACCCCTTAAATGGAACAAGGAATCTGATTCTCTTTTATCATGTTTGGCTATCTCTTGGGTTGGATGTGAGTCTATGAGCTTTCCTTTCCAATGTAGTTTATCACCTCTTAGGTTGTATGTGAGTCCCTGAGTTTTTCTTCCTAATGTGAATTTTTTGGTACATTGAGGCGGGTATAAGACTCTCTTAAATAGAGCAAGGCATCCTTGTCCTCAGCTCTGCACTTTGACGCAGATGTAAGACACCCTTAAATGCGTCAAGTTATCCTAGTCCTCATTTCTGAATTCGAGATTTGTGTAAGACCTCCTTAAATGGAGCAAGGCATCTAATTCTCTTCTCAGTACATTTTGCTATCTCTTAGGTAGGATGTGACTCCTCGTGCTTTCCTCCACAACGTAGCACTCCATCCCCGTACCTTTCTAAATCTAAAGCTTCGCAAAATCATGAGAATTTAAATCAAAATTTAAATCTAAATCCGAATCAAAATTAAAGAAAAATCCAAATTAAGCTCATTTTGACTGTCAGGTTTTTGATATGAGGTCTTGATGATTACCTCCATAGATTCATAAAACTACCCTTCATAATGACAAATGAAAAGAAAAATTATGATGTATAATATGAAAATCACGCTAAAATTTGTAAATTAAATTCAAAACAATAATTTAATAAATTTCATGTGTATTCCCCAGTGAATACGATTCTCTCTTGTTCTATGCTTTGTTATAAGCTTGTCGGCTTAGATGTTTGTGTTGGTATTGTTGATCTCTTTGGTCAACGCAAATACATGTGGTGTGCTTGTCTGAAACACTACACCTATTGATGGTCCATTTGTTGACCTTACATTTGTTGAGGACTGGTCTCTCTTTCTTAGGAGCCTGGGATCTAGCCATAGGACATTCCTGTTTACTATCCTAGAAGACTAGTGATGGAACCCTACCCAGTAGAAATTCCAAACACTTCTTTGCTCTTTCTAGAGTTCCACGTGTTTAGTTCTAATTTATAGGACTTAATAAGATGGAAACAAATATGAGGGACCTCTGGAGGGTTTCTATAGGATTGTCTAGCCATAGGATTGACCCTGAGTGGAGTGGCCTTGGTTAGTCTTGCGCACACACAACTCCTCACCTTCACTCACAACTCACAACCCTAACAAAAGTGTATGACTCCCTAAAATGAAGCACTTCAAGGCATGTGTAAGACCCCCTTAAATGGAGCAAGGCATCTTTGTCCTCATCTCTGCACTTTGAGATCAGTGTAAGACCCCCTTAAATGGAGCAAGGCTTTTGATTCTCTTCTTAGCACCTTTCCTACCTCTTAGATTTCAAGCTTTCCTTCCTAACGTGACATTTTCATCACTTTTGCTACCTCTTATATTGGATGTGAGTCCCTGACATTTCCATGCCAATGTAGCTCTTCATCTCTTTGGTTGGATATGAGTCCCTGAGCTTCCCTTCCTAATGTGACACTCTCAGCACTTAGAGATCAGTGTAAAACCCCCTTAAATGGAGCAAGGAATCTGATTCTCTTCTCAGCACTTTCGCTACCACTTCGGTTGGATGTGAGTCCATGTACTTTCCTTTTCATAGTTTAGATGTGAGTCTTGAGCTTTCTTTCCTAATATGACACTCTCAACACTTCAAGATTGGTGTAAGACCCCCTTAAATGGATCAAGGCATCTAATTATCTACTCAGCACTTTTCTACCACTTGGATTGGATTTGAGTCCCTGATCTTTCCTTCCCAATTTAGCTCGTCACCTCTTTGGTTGAATGTAAGTCCCTAAGCTTTCCTTCATAATGTGACATTCTCAGTGCTTTTTACTGCCTCTTCAGTTGGATCTGAGTCCCTGAGCTTTCCTTCTTAATGTAGCTCATCACCTCTTAGGTTCGATGTGAGTCCATGAGCTTTCCTTCATAATGTGACATTTTTGGCACTTCGAGATAGGTTTAAGATCACCTTAGATGGAGCAAAGCATCTTATTCCTCATCTCTGCACTTTGAGGAAGGTGTAAGACCCCCTTAAATGGAGCAAGGCATCTTAGTCCTCATCTCTGCACTCTAAGGCAGGTTTATGAACTTCTTAAATGGATCAAGGCATCCTAGTCATCATCTCTACACTTCGAGATTGGTGTAAGACCCCCTTAAATGGAGCAAGGCATTCGATTCTCTTCTCAGCACGTTTGGCTACCTCTTTGCTTCGATGTGAGTCCCTGAGATTTCTTTCCAAATGTAGCTCGTCACCTTTTAGGTTGGATATGAGTCCCTGAGCTTTCCTTACTAATGTGAAATTCTCAGCACTTCAAGGAAGCTGTAAGACACCCTTATATGGAGCAAGGCATCCTAGTCCTCATCTCTGTACTTTAAGACAGATGTAAGACCACCTTAAATAGAGAAAGGCATCTTATTCCTCATCTTTGCACTAAGAGGTAGGTGTAAGACCCCCTTAAATGGATCAAGGCATCCTAGTCCTCATCTCTACACTTCGAGATTGGTACAAGACCCCCTTAATGGATCAAGGCATCTGATCCTCTTCTCAGCACTTTTTTCTACCTCTTGGGTAGGATGTGAGTCCCCGTGCTTTCCTCCCCAACATAGTACTCCTTTTTCCGTATCTTTCTGAATCAAAAGCTTCGCAATATCTTAAGAATCTAAATCAAAATTTAAATCTAAATCAAAATCAAAATTAAAGAGAAATCCTTACAAATTAAGCTCGTTCTGACTGTCAGGTTTTTGATAAGAGATCCTAATGGTTACCTTCGTAAATTCATAAAACCACTCTTCACAAAGATAAATGAAAAGAAAAATCATAATGTAAAATATAAGAATCATGCTAAAATTTGGAAATTTAATTCACAACTATAATTGAAAATAATCATATGTATTTATCAGTGAATATGATTCTCACGTGTACTACACATTTATCTAAATGTGTCAGCTTAGATGTTTGTGTTGGTTTTGTTGATCTCTTCGGTTAACGCCAATACGTGCGGTGTTCATGTCCGGTACACCACACCTACTGGGGGACCATTTTTTGCCTTACTTTTGTCGAGGTCAAGTCTCTATTCCTTAGGATCCTAAGATCTGGCCATAAGACTTTCTTGTTGACTATCCTATATGACTAGTGATGGAACCCTACCCTTTAGAAATTCCAAACAGTTCTTTGCTCTTCTTTGAGTTCCACGTGTTTTGTTCTAACTTCTAAAATGTAGTAGGATGGAGCCAAACATGAGGGAGCTCAGGAGGGTTCCTATAGGATTGCCTGGCTTTATAACTGACCATGGGAGGTGTGGCCTTGGTCAGTCTTGCACACACACACAACTCTGCACCTTCACTCAAAAATCACAACTCGAAAAAAATCACCCTTAACCTGGTTGCCCACTCATTTGGAAACTCCTGTGGGTGGTCCCCCAAACCCTTATCCCGAGGCTAAAATTTGGTTAGGACAGCCACGTGGAGGTTCCAAAAAGGGATTTCCCTTGGTCTAATGGCTCAATGGGGGTAGTTCTATGATTAAAATTCCCAATTGATCTTGATTTTGCTAAATTCTCAATTTTTGACCTTTTAGTCCAAAACATTTCAAAAATTACCAAAATAACCCTGAAAACCTAATTTTCCAAAAATGATCCAAATTCTCAAATTTTCTTCAAAAATCATTTCAAATCATTCCAAACCACTCAAATATCCCACGATACTCCAAAATACCCAAAATCCCCCCAAATTTGCTAAAATTTCCAAAAATGCCTCTCATACCCCAAAAATTCCCAAAATCTCCAAATTCACGGTCCCCAAAATCAAATTGGACCACTCCATATCTTTAATTTCACCAAAATCAACCAAAATTAGTCAAAATTTGCCAAAATTCCCAAATTTCCCTTAAGTGCCTAAACTCTCAAAATCACTGCCAATTTCCACCATTTTGATTTTGAAAATCATCCAATTTCAAATCCAAATCAAATTTATTAATGTCCAAATCCAATTTGAACCAAATCCTAACCCAATTGAACAATATTTCACAGAAATTCTATGCCCAAATTAAAATCCCCAATTTGACCATTTCCTCAAATTCTATCAAATTGAACTCCATAATCAATTCAATTCCCCCAACTTTGAATCTTAAACTCTTCAAAACATTCCCCTAAACCAGTTTGAACCTTTTATTGGACTAGACCCAAAAATAAAATCTAGCGTAAATCCAACATAAACCAAAATCCCCAATTTTGCCCAAAAATCTAAATCTCAGCAAATTAAAGTACATAGCCTCTCAATTTCCACTTAATTTACTTCCCAATGCTTCATGAAAATCTTTTAAATCAAATTGGCCAATCAATTAAGCCAAATACAAACTCTAGCCAAGCATAAACCCAAGTTTGAGCCAAATCTAAGAGTTTGAAACCAAACCCTAAACCCAAATGGAGCCACTTGGTCTAGCCCAACTTGGACCACTAAAACAGCCATTTGGACTCTAAGACCCAACCTAGATTCACTTAGCCCACCCTAGGAGAGCCATGGACCAAGAGTTCCTTAATTTTTGGGATATTTTCCCATATTTGGCCAAATGATCCAATCTTTTCCATCAGCCATCAAACCTCCCAACTAATCCCAATTAAACCTTCCTCTAACTCCATGACCCAGCTAGCCACCAGCCCTACCATGGCGTCCAGCCTAGTCTCCAGAAAAACCAAAACTTAGAGAGTCATCCCAATGAATCAAACCCAATTTCACCCATCCAATGTGGCTCACCCCCATTGGTTGCTTGCGCCGCTCAACCCTCCAGCTAAGCAGTCTTCTCCACCCTCTATCTTGCCCCAATTAAGCCCCCTCACAACCAACCATATAGATAATCAAATTCCTTGAGAAGACTCTGCCAAACTCCTTCCAGAGCTTATCAAGACCTTCCTAAGCTTAAGCCCACCATTCTCTAGCCATCTCCCTCACTGCATGAGGCCAATTTCTCCACCAAAAAAATCACCCAAAGGAGGACATTCTCTATCACTCCACCAAACTCTGCAAACCTTCAAATTGAACTGCCTCTTTCCCAGGCCAAACAAGGAAGATTCCCATTGATATCCCCATCTGCCAAGCTCTCTGCACGTGACTTTGATCAAGGCCGCACTACCTATTGGAGGAACTCCTACTCAGACCCATTCCTAGAGTAAGGTGACACTTTGAGGAGGTTCGTCGGACTTCACTGAGGCTTCTATAAGCACACAATCGAGGCCACACCACTTAGGCTCAGAAATACACCATTTTTCCTCAAATCAATTTCGGTTTGAGCCTTTATATTTAGAAGTTTGATTTCATGTTTGATTAGCCATATAGATGTGTTCGCCTGTACTATATGAAGGTGAAGGAACAAACCCCATGTGATTTGGTTGAGTTTTGAGTGAGATATTAGGGTTTGAGTGTGGACAGTTCTCGGTTTAGACCAACTGGAGATAAAGACGGGGACCATTTGATTGCGTATGTATTCGATGGGCGGCTGGGATTGCATCTGACTGAACGAGAAGATAAAAAATGCTGGTCGTATTGTAGATGACACAGAAGGTGGCGTTGGATAGTAGCATGCAGTTTGGGCTTACGGAGCAATCGTAGGTTGAGTCAAAGCTGCGCGGATAAGTAGGAAAATTGGGTATTTTTTATTTATTTAAATACTAAAATTTTAATAATTCATAACTTGGTGTAGAAAAATCATAAAAATAAAATATAAAAACCCTGTTGCTCAGTGAACAGAGAAGAAAATTATGGACTAGAAACAATAATTATTTGTTATATATTTTATTTTGAATTAATTAAATACTTCAGAAAATATTTAAATATATTAATCATCTTGGTTTGGAATCTAGAGGGCTATTTTTTATGTGGATAAATATGTTCACTGATTTTTTCAATGTTAGAGAACACCACTAACCCTTTAAGCCATAATTTTCAAATCTAGTAGCCTATTTTTGCTTAGAATAATTGTAAAAATTAAATCAAGATCAGAAAAATATAGGATTTATTTTGGTAGGTCCCATGTGGTCAGAGAACTCTAGGAAAAATTTAAAATGAGTTTGAATATATATGTACATTACTATAGCTAATTAAGTTATTAAAATTCATAAAAATTTAAATAAATATTATAAAATGAAAAAATTGTAAAAATTTGTTCCACATTGAAAATAATGACCATTTTAACCCTTTTTAAAATTTGAAACCCATTTGAAATATATTTCACATTACAGTATATTTTCATGTAAAATGATATTTTTGCATTAAAATAATTATAATAAATAAAATATAATTAGGAAAATTATGAAAAATGGTTTCAAGTATTTCTTGTAATTAAGGGAATCTAAGAAAATTAAAATTTATAGTAAACTAAGTAGTTCATTTTTGAGCTACCTTTTAAATTAAAAATAATTAAAAGTTGCATAAATATATAAATTTACCAAAGTGTTCCTAATTGTTGCACTGATCATTTGAAACCCTTTAAAATATTTTCCCTCATTTTTCTAATGTAGTTATGTATTTTTAAATGCTAAAAATATGTTTTTCTCAAATTTTAATTAAAATTAATTATAATAAATAAAATAAAAATAATAAAAATGAATAGTTTATTTCTTTGAGTTCTCTGGACCCAAAGAGATTTGATAAAATTATAAGAAGTAATTTTTTATATTAATTTAGATTTTCTATTTAATTAAACCCTAATGCGAATAAATAATTATGATAACTAAAATATAATTTTAAAAAGTCATAAAATTTGATCTAGGTTGTCCTCAAACCTAGGTGAACGTTCATTAATTTTTCCAGGAACATAAACTTTACTTTTAATAATTAAATGAATTAACATTGAAAATCCTTATTTTTGGATAAAACAATTAATTAAATAAAAATTAAAAAATCATAATTTTTCCTCTGATATTTTAATTGACCCATGAGTAGGTTAACTATGAAATTTTAAATCTTTTGAGCTGTATTTGATGAATTATGAAGTGGAGAGCCCAAGGGACAAAATGGTAATTTTGGGATTTTGATTCGCTAACTAAATTTAAGGTTAAGCCAAAGGGTAGGTGGGTAATTTTGAGCGTGATAAACACTTTTGGATGTTTGAAACATAATAGGTTAATAGGTAGAAACCAACTTGTTCTCATTTTCACAATAAGGGTAAACATGTAATTTTATAAATTGTCGGGGTTTGGAAGTTAGCTTGATTGGATGACACTAAGCTATTGGGCTTAAGCTAGGAACATAATAACTTACGTATCTGAAGGCCCTACTTGGCGATTAGATGATAAAGTGTGATCGTTTGATGAGAATTGAATCTCATTTAACTTAACATTTCGATTAATGCAAATCTACTGTCAAGATTGGATCTAAGGGCTTAGTAGTGAGTAGTTTTGATTTAAATTTTTTCAATGAGGATTAGAAAAGAGAAACATGATCCATTAATGAATATATTTAAAAAATACGAGCCCAATTTTAATCTTGGGTATAAAATTCTTAATGACTTGAGCTTGCACTTAAGGGCATCCATCCATATAATCCTTAAATAAGCTCATGAGTTAATCAAAACATCAAGGTTCATTGAGCATAATTTAAAACGTTATCACTAAATCTGAATTGTAGATGAATGGTTTATCAACATAATAGGTTCAGAAGAATTCAAAATAGTTCAAAGGATTTTAAAAGTTTTTTAGGGATATTCCCCGAGCACTGTTATGATCTTTTGGGTGTTTTGGAGGATAATTGAACCTATTAAGCTTTCATGAAGAAAATCATCCTTGAAATCTTTAGGGACCCACCAAGTTATGCTCTGGGACCCGCTAGTTCACCTAAATCAATAACTCTAAACTACTTATACTACATTCATGACCTAATGCTCAAGGACTTTAGTCTTCTTTAAGGTATTTTTCATGATTTATTGCATGTATGATGATTTTAGGTGATTGGACCAAAAAGAATTGAAAGGAACGAATTCAGAGCGAAAAGGAGCAAAAAGGAGGAAAATAGTTTCTGGCGCCGCCGACGCCATTTTCCAGAGAGCTCAGCAAATATTCAGACGATAGAGCGTCTCCAATGCCCTCAAGTTTGAAGAGTATTAGCGACATTGAAGGGATGCCTATGAAAGCTCTTGGGATTTCATTTCTAAATTATAAGTAACTATTTTTGGACAAAAATAGGGAGGGTCTAAAGAGAGTTCTGGAGTTCTAGTGTGGTTCTAGTGAGGGAGAGTGTGTGTTGAGTGTTAGAGAGAAGAGTGTAAAAGTGAGAATTTGAGAGGAATTCTTCTCTAAGGAGTGAAGGAGAAGGAGTAAAGTGAGAGATTGCTTCTTCCTTTCCATTCTAAAGAGGGAATTGAGTGTTGCAAAGAAGAGAGAAAAGAATTTAAAGGAACTTCAAGGGAATTTCATTGGGGAAGAGAAAGAGATAAGTTGCATTTTATTTTGTGGTTCGTATGACTTTTCTTTTATATATAAAATCCATGTTTTATTGTGTCTTCCCTATGAATTCTGAGTAGTCTCCTTTTTCTTTTTTCTTGCATAGAGATGTGATGATGTGTTCATGTGGAATTGAAGTGCTTTTAAAGTAATGAAAAAATTGCGATGGTTTTTCATTTCGAACTTAATTTACTTTTTGATTTGGCTAATTGAATTGTTAAAATCTGTTGTTGAACATTAAGTCTGAAAGGATTTAATGTCCTACAACAACAATGAAGAATCCATTCAATTTCCATTGATGAATTGCATAGTTCATGCGAATTGAGT
Organism: Papilionanthe hookeriana x Papilionanthe teres; assembly: GCA_022702705.1. Classification (NCBI taxonomy): domain Eukaryota; kingdom Viridiplantae; phylum Streptophyta; class Magnoliopsida; order Asparagales; family Orchidaceae; genus Papilionanthe; species Papilionanthe hookeriana x Papilionanthe teres. The sequence goes on along the minus strand of CM040424.1, from coordinate 20,080,985 downwards.
GCAAATAAATAAGGAAATGTGTTTTGATGGACTTCAAAATAGAGGTTTCAGGTTGACAGGCTAAGATCCCCAATTTGGCCCTAAGATTAGTAACTAAACTTGAAGGTTAGCCTTCAAGTGAAGGGTGAGTGGTAGTGATAGCCGGTATCCTCCCAGCCTAGCCTTAGATTTAGTGACTAAACTTAGGATATGTCAATGTTCTTTTCATGCTTGGAAGAGGGGGTACTCTTTTGAGGGTAAAGAAACAGTTATGCTCCTATTGGCACAATACCATAAATAATCATTCCATATCATCCACACATCATATACTCGTTGCAAGAGGAACGATACTTTTCTTAAATATCAAAACCTTTCAAATATATAGCTTAGTGTGTAGCTGTTAGTTAATTTTGTTTTAAAGATATTAGAAGTAATTGTAGTTTGCTTAATTGTTACTCTTTTCTGCATCTGGTTAGTAGAAGTAAACATTAAACTTTAATTTCAATTTGAGTATTGGATTTCAGTATTACATTATCTATTATAAGAATCGTGCCTTCCCAGTGGGATCGATAACCAGGACTCCATTAGAGCAATTTATTACTTGATATGATACGTATACTTGCGTTGAATGTTTGGACTTTATAAAATCATTATAAATATATATAAATTTGAGTTCATAAGTTCTTGCAGTATAAAGTCCACGCATCACATTTTTGGCGTCGTTGTCGGGGAAGGAAGATATAAACGGTATCTATTGATAATATAGTAACTAAAAACCTTTACTTTGTAGTGTGTAATTTTGTGTTTGTTTACTTTTTAAATTATTTGTGTGATTTTATATGCGTCGTAGTGGATCTATAGGTTTAGTACCTTACGATTCGAAGTTAGAGCGTATTGTTAGAAAAGTTAGAAAACAACAAAAACAAACTGAAAATCCTTGCAAAATGGTGAATAATTAAGATAATCAGAGAAATGACATTGGAAATTTTCTAAGACCTTTAAGAGATTTGCTAGCCTAACAACAGATAAAATTCATATAACTATTCAAATTCCTGATGTTGCTGCTAATTCATTTGAACTTAAACCTGCTATTATCCAAATGATACAAAATAATCAATTTGGAGGAACACCTAATGAGGATCCAAATTTACATCTCGATAGTTTTTTAGAACTGTGTGCTACTTTTAAATATGACGGAGTATCAAGTGATACTGTCAGACTTAGAATTTTTCCTTTTTCATTAAGGGATAAAGCTAAGGCTTGGTTAAATTCTTTAGCACCTAGATCTATTAGAACTTAGGGAGAATTGTCTCAAAAGTTTCTATCAAAATATTTCCCTCCATCAAAGATTGCTAAGTTAAGAAATGATATCACATCTTTTGGCCAGTTTGAAGGGGAATCAATATATGAAGCTTGGAGGAGATTTAAAGATCTTCTTTTGAAGTGCCCATATCATGCTTTACCAGATTCGTTAATAATTCTAACATTTTATAATGGATTAGTGGGATCATTGAGATGAATTATAGATGCTGCTGCTGGTGGATCGTTAATGTCAAAACCTTTTGATGAAGCATACGCATTAATAGAAGAAATGACTACTAATAATTTTCAATGGCTCTCTGAATGGGTAAATCCTAAAAGAGTAGCTAGTGCTCATGATTTAGATATGATGACTATGATAGTTTCTCAAATTGCAGCCCTTTCTAAGAAAATAGATCAATATGGATTGAATTATTCTCAACCACCCCAAGTGTTAGAAGAAAATTCATTTGGACAGATAACAGAATCTCAAACACCTTATGAGACTTTGAATGCTATTGATAAACCTAATAATCCTTATTTGAATTATTATAATCCTAGTTGGAAGAATCACCCAAATTTTAGCTGGAATAATAACAATGCCAATGTTAACCCACATTGGGGGAACAATTCTATAAATCAAGTTGAAAATTTGAACAATCAAGGAAATACCAATTTTAGACCCTCTTATCCTCCTGGATTTAATAGTAACCCACAATTTAAGGATAAGAAGTTGTCTAAGGATAGTAACCTGCAATTTAAGGAAATTCAAGCAATCAAGGAAATACCAATTTTATACCCTCTTATCCTCCTGGATTTAACAGTAACCCGCAATTTAAGGATAAGAAGTTGTCTACTGAAGAAATGATTCTGAATATGGGAAATCAATTACAAGCTCAAGGTGTTGCGATGAAAAATATTGAAAATCAATTGGGTATATTTTCACTGCATTTAATAATAGACCTTCTGGAATGCTTCCAAGTAATGTTGAGATCAATCCAAAAGATCAAAACAAGGAACAACTTCAGGCTATTCAATTAAGGAGTGGAAAGGAATTGGAGACAAGAGTAGAAAAAAGAAGTTGAAATAGAAAAGGAGAAGGTGAATATTGAAAATGGTTCAACTAAGATTTATCCAGACTTGTATTATCCTCTTGAACCAATGAAGATTACTGTTGAAAAACCAACGTCTCCATTTTTTTAAAGATTGAAGAAACAAAACAGGGTTAACAGATTTGGAAAATCTTTAGAGATACTTAAGAAATTAACGATAAATATTCCTTTTGCTGAAGCATTAGAGCAGATGCCTGACTATACCAAGTTTATGAAGGATATTCTGAAAAAGAAAAGAAAGTTTAAAGATCATGAAACTATTACACTTAGCAGAGAGTGTAGTACAATTATTCAGAAGAAGCTTCCAGAAAAACTTAAAGATCCTGGTAGTTTCACTATCCTGTGTGCTATAGGTGAAATTTTTTTTGAAAGAGCCTTATGTGATCTAGGAGCTAGTATTAATCTTATGTCTTTATCAACTTTCAAAAGGTTGGGAATAGGAGAAATTTCTCCTACATCTGTGACTCTTCAGTTAGCCGATCGTTCCATTACATACCCTAAAGGAGTGGTGAAAGATGTGTTAGTGAAAGTGGATAAATTTATCTTTCCTGTGGATTTTATTGTACTTGATATAGAGGAAGATAAAGAAATTCCAATCATTTTGGGAATACTATGCCTTGCTACTGGGAGAGTAGTGATTGATGTTCAAATAGGAGAATTAACTATGAGAGTTAATGATCAAGAGGTAACCTTTAATATTTTGAAATTTATGAAATATCCCTCAACGGAAAAAGATAATGAATGTTTTAGGATGGAGGTATGTGAATATTGGAGAAATGATCATTTTAAAAATATATTTGAAAAAGAAGTAGAGTATGAAATATGTTTGAAGAAGGAATTGAAAATGAAGAAAATTCAGATAGTAAGAAGAATGAAGATTTGGAGTATCTTCAGAAGAGATTTGAAGTATTAGATATTATGGAAGGTGGAAATAAAAACTTAATTCCATCTATAATAAAACCTCCTGAACTTGAGATTAAAATTCTCCCTAATCATTTGAAGTATATGTTTTTAGGAGAATCATCCACCCTGCCAGTTATTGTATCTTCGGAGTTAAACGATTATCTAGAATAGAAGTTGTTGGAAATTTTAGAAAGATACAAGAAAGCTTTTAGATGGACTTTAACAAACATTAAAGGAATCAGTCATTCAATTATATGCACAAAATTTTATTAAATGAGGAACATAAACCGAGAGTTGATCCGCAGAGGAGATTGAATCCAATATTGAAAGAAGTAGTTAAGAAGGAGATTTTAAAATGGCTGGATGCTGGAATTATTTATTCTATTTTGGATAATGCTTGGGTGAGCCCAATATATTGTGTACCAAAAAGGGAGGAGTGACTATAGAAGTGAATGAATGTAATGGAAGTATAACCACAAGACAAATTAATGGATGGTGAATTGGTATTGACTATAGGAAATTAAATGCCGCCACCTGAAAAGATCACTTTCCTCTTTCTTTTCTCGATCAAATGCTTGATAGACTTGCTGGACACAAGTACTACTACTTTCTGGATGGATATACTGGTTACCATCAAATACCTATTGCTCATGAGGATCAAGAAAAGACAACATTTACTAGCCCTTACGGAACCTTTCCTGTTCGAAGAATGCCTTTTGGACTGTGTAATGCACCTGCAACATTTCAGAGATGTATGATGTCTATCTTCAGTAGTATGATAGATAATGGAATAGAAGTTTTCATGGATGATTTATCTGTATTCGGGACTTCATTTGAAATTTGTTTGGAAAACTTAGCAAAAGTTTTGGAGCTTTGTGAGAAAATAAATTTATTTATGAATTGGGAGAAATGTCAATTTGTGGTTGCAAGAGGAATTGTGCTTGGGAATAAAATTTTTGAATATGGTATGGAGGTTGACCCTGCTAAAATTAGAGTGATTGAGAGATTTCTACCACCCACTAACGTGAGAGAGGTGAGGAGTTTCTTAGAACATGCTGGATTTTACAGGCGATAAATTAAAGATTTTCTAAAATTACTAAACCTTTTTGCCAACATCTAGAAAATGTTAGAAAGTTTAATTTTAATGATGAATGTTTTAGTGCTTTTAAATTATTGAATGAGAAATTAATCACTACACCTATAATTAGTTCACCAGATTGAGAGAAACCATTTGAACTCATGTGTGATGCTAGTGATTATGCGATCAAAGTAGCATTGGGGCAAAGGCATGATAAAGTTTTCAAAGTCATTTATTATGCTTGTAAAACTCTTAATGAAGCTCAAATTGATTATACCACTACTGAAAGAGAGTTATTAGCTATAGTATTTGCTTTTGAAAAGTTTAGACCTTATTTAATTGGAGCTAAAAGTATTGTGCATACAGACCATTCAACTATCTAATATTTAATTCAAAAGAAGGATGCAAAACCTAGACTGATAAGATGGATACTTCTTCTGCAAGAATTTGATTTTATGATAGTTGATAGGAAGGGATCTGATAACTAAATAGCTGATCATTTGTCGAGATTAGAGTATGATAAATTATCTAAATTTGATAAGGAAGTTATAGAAATATTCCATGATGAACAACTTTATACTATTGTGGGAAGAAATTTTCCTTGGTATGTTGATATTGCGAATTATTTTGTGAGTGATATTGTACCACCTGAGTTAACAAGGAAACAACAAAAGAAGTTTAAATATGATGCAAGATTTTATTTTTGGGATGAGCCATATCTATATAAACAGTGTAAGGATTTGATTATTAGGAGATGTGTGCCACAAGAAGAAACTAATTTAATTATTTAACGATGTCATGATTCTAAATTTGGAGGTCATTTTGGTGTCAATAAAACTACTTTTAAGATTTTTCAATCTGGAGTTAATTGGCCTACTCTTTTTAAGGATGTATAAAAATATATTAAATCATGTGATCGATGTCAGAGAGTAGGTAATATCTCTAGAAGAAATGAAATTCCTGTAAATTATAATTTGGAAGTTAAAATTTTTGAAGTATGGAGATTAGATTTTATGGGAACCTTTACTCCTTCATTTAGAAATTTATATATATTGGTTACAGTTGATTATGTCTCGAAAGGGATTGAAGCTATTGCTTTACCTAGATGTGATGCTCAAAGTGTTTCAAAATTTTTAAAGAAAAATATATTTACAATATATGGAAAGCCGAGAGTGATTATAACTGATGGTAGATCCCATTTCAGGAATAATCAAATTAAGAGATTGATTGAGAAATATAATATTATTCATAGAATCTCTACTGCTTGTCATCACAAGACTAGTGGTTTAGCAGAAGTGTCTAATCGTGAAATTAAAAGAATTTTGGAGAAAACTGTGGATAATCATAAATTAGATTGGTCTGCTCGATTAGATACTGGATTATGGGCTTATAGGACTGCTTTTAAGACCCCTATTGGAATGTCTCATTATAGACTAGTGTTTGGTAAGACTTGCCATTTACTGGTTGAATTGGAGCATAAACCATATTGGGTGATAAAAGAGTTGAGTTTTAATTTGAAAAATACTAGAGAGAAGAGATTTATGCAATTAAATGAATTGGAAGAAATTAGAAATGCATCCTATCACAATGACAGGATCTATAAAGAGAGAATGAAATTGTGGTATGATCGGAAGATATTGAAAAAAAAAATGGAATTTGGACAGAAAGTTTTGTTATACAACACAAGATTGAAGTAATTTCTTGGAAAGCTCAAGTCTAGATGGTTAGGACCTTTTACAGTTGTAAAAGTTCATTCTTTTGGAGCTGTTGATATTAAGGATCCTGATACTAGCAAGATTTTTAAAGTTAAAGGGCATCGATTAAAGCCTTACTTTGACGGGTTTCAACCTGACTTCAAAGAGGTTTTAATGCTGAGTCTTCTCGATTAACTCAATGGTTTGTCGGGTTGACGACGTTAAACCAATAGCTTTATGGGAGGCAACCCATATGTATCATTGTGGTGTGTTTGGTTGTTTGTTTTAGTTGTGCTTTTTAGATAGTTATTTTTTAATCTTATTCACTCCTAAATACTTTTAAAATTGATAAATATTGGATCGAATTGAGATATTGGAATATTTTGGGCCAAAGGAAGTTCGGTGAGATTTTTGACCACTAGCGCCGCCTGTGCCCAATTCCAGTGAGATTTGCCAAATTTCGGGTTTGAGCGCCGCCAGCGCCTGAATTTCAGGTTTGAGCGCCTCTGGCACCCAATCGAGCGCCGCTGGCGCCCAAAACCTATTGACGGTTTTTGGAGTTTCAAAATGTGATTTTTGGTGGTTTTGAGCAGGATCTTCATCCTTATAACTCCCTAAAGTCCATTTTAGACTTCCAAACTCCAGAAAAATGAAAAACTACCATTCCCAATTCACATCCCATGGATCCTACTCCATAGAAACCCCTCGATCTCACATTTTCAACCGTAGGAAGTTTATTAGTTTCGAGGCGTAGCGATTGTTCAACAAAGTGATGATGAAGAGGAGGATTATCAAGGAAAGAGTCTTTATAAATCGAGGTATGGATAATCCTACTACAAGAATTAAAGAGATAATTAATGAAAGACATTAGGAAGTGCTTTGTTACAGTACCGTTGCCTTAGTCGTTCCGGTTGTGAAGAAATTTTATGCAAATCTTCACGGGATCAACCAAGGATTCGTCTTTGTGCGAGGTAGATTTATTCAATTCACTCCTGCGAGAATTAATGATCTATTTATGGTTGAGAATGTACTTATTTGCCACTAATCCAATTTTAATGCCACATTTGATAATATGAGTGATGTGTATCGTTATTTGACGGATGAGAATGAAGATTGGGAAGTTAGAGAAAATGAATATATTAGTTTTCCTTCTGCATCCTCAAATCTGGTATTAAAGCAATGGCATTACTTTATTTCGATAAAGTTATTTCCAACTTTGAAGATTAGCAAGGTAACTAAGGAAACTGCCATTTTGAATTTCTGTATTGAAACTGGGAGCTGATTGAAATTGATAATATAATTGTGAAATCAGTTTTGGGATTGATTGTTCATGGATCTAAATATGGGCTTGGACACCCGTCCACCATATTCCCGTTATGTAGTCAATCAGAAGTTCCATATGAGAGTTGGGAAAAGGTTCTTCTTCCGTGGAGGCCTATTGATCCAGCTAATCTTTATGACTACCAAATAGTGGGAGTAGAAGATGATATGAATCTTCTTGCTGATCAACCATCTCAGACTTCACAATCCATTCAGCCCTTTTTTCCTGAAAGTTCCAGAATCATACTGAAGAGGATCAAACAGTTGGAAGAAGAGGTACATAATGTTATGAATGCAATCAATAATACTTCTGATTTATTTGATCATATAGATAGGAGGCTGAAGGAACAATTTGATCACATTGGTCGGATTGAGATGGGCTTAATTAATCTGATGAAGAAGAATGTTGTGATTGCTAAGGATTCATCTGATGAATTCCCATTCCGTCCCTTCTACAATTTGTTCGTGCATCAGCAATCTATTGGAGATATTAGAGAGAAAGATAGTTCTGAAATCGATGTGGAGTGATTATTGGATTCTACTTCTGTTTGATGTGTGTTTGCTTTACTTTGCTTAATTCTGTTTGGTGTGTTTAGTATTTACTTTGCTTTGCTTTGTAATTTGAATTTAGATTTTCTATACTTAATTTCATTATGTGTGCTTAGATTTTAGTGTTGGCTTATCATAGCGTACTTGCAACACTAAAAATCTAAGATTTGTTGGTGTAATTTGATGAACATATTCAGTGTTTATGATGTAACATGGATTTTATATATAGAAGTATGTTTTTCTTGTTGTGTGCTGTGTTGTATTGTTGTGATGTAGTAGTTATTTACTTTTCGTGTGATGTGTAAACCTGTTGATGTACTGTTATGTTGTAATGGAAAATTGAAATTGTTAAATGAACTGTGTAGTGCTATGATAGTTGTTTAGTAATTATGGTGTTTTTTTGGATGTTTAGATGTTTAAAGTTAATATCTCTTTACCCTGCAAATGTTTAAAATTATTTATATATCACTGTTTCTAACTGTTTCATGCCTGCTAGTTGTAAATTTTGACTAATACCAGATAGCTTTTGAAGATTTCAAGATCTCAGCACAAAAAGGTTAGTTTCTTTTACTCTAATATTTTAAATTTATTGAAAAATTTAAGTTTGGGGGAGGGTAGAAAAATATTAACTCTTATTTGTTCTCAATTATTATATTTTCAAAAATTATTAGCATAACTTATGGCAGTTGAACCTCACTATAGGTAACTAAAACATTTTTTTTTAGTTGAATATTATGGAAGGATTGGATGAAAGTTTTAAGTAATAAAGTTTAATTTTATAGAGGTTAGATATTTGGTATGAAAGGATTTGATTATAGTTAACTATTTAATGTAAAGAAAACTGTATTTTTGAAATGTTAAGAGACTTAAAGTATTGTGTGTCAAGAAGAGATTGTGACTTTATGATGCATAATAAAGCTCATACCTAATTATAAAGTAAGGAGTTGTTTCAAGTTTGAACTTTAGAAAGAGGAGAGTGAAGTTCAAAATCATTAAAAACTATCCAGATATCGTAATCCTCATCAAAAAAAAGAGAAAAAGAAAAGAAAAAGAAAGAAGGATTGAAAAACAATCCCAAAAAGAAAAGAAAAGGAAAAAGAAAGAAAAATATTTATGAGGAGAAGCTTGAGGAGATGCCTAATTAGAAATTGGCTTCACTTGAGTCACCCTAAAGGGAGAACTTGATTTCATTTCTGAATTTATATTTAAAGTATTGGCCCAAATTCTCATGAAGTTTGCATGAATTCCTTTTTCACATAATCTTTCAAGGCACTCTTTATTTGACAAATTATAGTTTATCTTGAAATAAATAGAAGACTAGAACCTTATACTTGATTGTTGAATATTCTTATACCGTAGTGTTGACCTGAGTTACTGAATTTCTTTCTAAAAGTCTAACCAATATTTTCTTTTGAATGAAAAATTTTAGTGTCTTACAGATGAAAAGTGCATTGCCTAGAGTTATATTTTTTATGTAGTAAAAGGATTACTTAAGGACAGGTAATAGTTAAGTTTGGGGGATTTTGATGTACCAAAAATATATACTACTTTTGCTATTAATTTTACCCATTTTTTGTGATATTGCACATAAAAGAAAAGTATTTTTTATGATTTGTTGCAGGTATGATGATTTTAGGTGATTGGAGCGAAAAGAAGCGAAAAGGAACGAATTCGGAGTGAAAAGGAGCAAAAAGGAGGAAAACAGTTTCTAGCGTCGCCGGCGCCATTTTCCAGAGAGCTCAGCAAATATTCAGACGATAGAGCGCCGTCGGCGCCCAATGTTGGTGGATTTCAAATTTAAAGTGTTTTGGCGACTTTTTGAAGGGATGCCAATGGAAAATCTTGGAATTTTGTTTCTAACTTATAAGTAAGTATTTTTGAACAAAAATTGGGAGAGTCTAGAGAGAGTTCTGGAGTTCTACTGTGGTTCTAGTGAGGGAGAGTGTGTGTTGAGTGTTAGGGCTTAGAAGAGAAGAGTGTAAAAGTGAGAATTTGAGAGGAATTCTTCTCAAAGGAGTAAAGGAGATGAAATAAAGTTAGAGATTGCTTCTTCCTTTATATTCTAAAGAGGGAATTGAGTGTTACAAAGAAGAGAGAAAAGGATTCAAAGGAACTTCAAGGGAATTGCATTGGGGAAGAGAGAGAGATAAGTTGTATTTTCTTTTGTGGTTTGTATGACTTTTATTTTATATAAAAAATCCATGTTTTATTGTGTCTTCTCTATGAATTATGAGTAGTCTCCTTTTTCTTTCTTCTTGCATAGAGAGGTGATGATGTGTTGATGTGGATTTGAAGTACTTTTAAAGTAATGAAGAAATTGTGATGATTTTTCATTTCGAGCTTAATTTACTTTTTCATCTGGCCAATTGAATTGTTAAAATTTGTTGTTGAACATTAACTCTGAAAGGAATTAGTGTCCTACAATAACAATGAAGAATCCAGTCAATTTCCATGGATGAATTTCGTAGTTCATGGGAATTGAGTGCAAATAAATAGGGAAATGTGTTTTGATGGACTTTAAATTAGAGGTTTCAGGGTGACAGGCTGAGATCCCGAATTTGGTCCTAAGATTAGTAACTAAACTCGAAGGTTAGCCTTCAGGTGAAGGGTGAGTGGGAGCTTCGTAGTGACACCCGGTATCATCCCAGCCTAGCCTTAGATTTAGAGACTAAACTTAGGATATGTCAATGTTCTTTTCATGCTTGGAAGAGGGGGTACTCTTTTGAGGGTAAAGAAACATTTATGCTCCTATCCACACATCATTTACTAGTTGCAAGAGGAAAGATACTTTTCTTATATATCAAAACATTTCAAATATATAGCTCAATGTGTGTCTGTTAGTTTTTTTTGTTTTAAAGATATTAGAAGTAATTGTAGTTTGCTTAATTGTTACTGTTTTCTGCATCTGGTTAGTAGAAGTAAACATTAAACTTTAATTGTAATTTGAGTATTAGATTTCAGTATTACAATATCTATTGTAAAAATCGTGCCTTGCCTATGGGATCGAAAACCATAACTCCATTAGAGCCCTGTATTACTTGATACGATACGCATACTTGTGTTGTATGTTTGGAATTTACAAAATCATTATAAATATATATAAATTTGAGTTCATAATTCTTGTAATATAAAATTCGTGCATCAGCATGTGCTATTTTTCTGAGTGTTTTTATGTTTGTATGTATTTGCACACACTAGAGGTTCTACGCAAGTATACGTATCATTCAAGTAATACAGGACTCTAGTGGAGTTTCATTTATCGATCCCACAGGGAAGCGAGGTAAGATGTCCTTAGTCAAATTCTAGTATACTACTATTAGACTTTAGTTTGGAAGGTCGATATAAGTGGTTTTTCTAATAGATACTCCTAAAGTTAAGTCTATAGATTAAAAACACTAATAATTACTCCTAAATGAAAATATTAATTATAAAGATAACCCTTTCTGGATGAATTGGTTTGGTGAATTTTGAGATAATAAAATCTACTATTCTTATGTAGTGAATTGGATAATGTAAAAGAATGAGATGCATTAAACATTGTATGTACCAAAAAGGAGAAATCATCTTCTTTACCCTCTTCTGAGTGCATAAAGAACATTGGATAATCTTAGGTTTAGTCCCTAAATCTGTGGTTAGGCTGAGAGGATACTGGTTCTCACTCCAGAGCTCCCACTTCCCTTCCCCTGAAGGCTAACTCTCACTTTAGTTTCCAAACACTAGGACCGAATTGAGGATTTTAGTCTATCACCCTAAAATCTTCAATTCTACACCCATCAAATTATATTTCTCTATTTATTTGTACTCAACCCCCATGAACTTCACCATCCATGGAATTTGAATGCAATTCCACTTTGTTGAGAGTTACACCGCCCTCTTGGATCATAGTGCAATTACAATGAATTTTAACACTACAACGAGCTCTTTTTGTAATGTAAATGAAGTGCAAGTAAAAAACCATTACATTTATAATTTAAACTTCTTCTAGCATGAATCCCAATATCGTAAACATTAATCCTACTCATTGTAAAAGAAAATTAAAAGGAAATTAACGACATAATCTTCTCATGCCACCATTTCCAAATAAGAAGAAAGAGTAAGAGAAAGACATCACAAAGCACGAAGAAAACACAATGGAAAACTTCATTTCATCAAAGCAAATCCACTATATAAGTGTTTACAAAATCCTAAGATAATGAAGAAAAACAATACTTAGCTTTTCCCTTTGAAAGATAGATGAAAATCTCTCCCACAAAGTCTCCCGCTGATCCATGCAATGCTAGAGCATTCCCTCGTAGATTCTCTCTCTAAAAAGGTAGAAATTTACATTTCTACTCCTATTCTAAGGTCTCTAAACATTCTCTACATTTTTCCTAACTTCTACACCCTTTTTTGGCTTCAAATTCACTTTAAAATAGCGTAGGAACAATTTTCCTAAGAGGTGCTTCAAGAAACGTTCCAAAAAGCATCCAAATTCAATGTATATGGCTAATAACCGCCCAAAATTGTGTCCAAAATGTCTTGGGTGCCGTCAGCACTGAATATGGTGTCATGGATGCCATATTCTTGTCCTTCTCTGGATTTGGGCGTCAAATGCGCCGGTTTGTGAGCCTTGGGCGTCGGTCTGTGCAACGCCTCCATTTTGCTTGTTTGGCTATGTTTTGCCCCATTTAAGTTGTGTTACATTCTTAACATCTTCACCTACAAGATAACCATAAAAGCAACCATTCTTTAAAGTTTAATGTCATTCAAAAATATGCAAGAAGTGTAAAAGTGATTAAGCATAGAAAGACTTATCAAAATGTGTTAGGCCAAAATTTGCTTTCTTGCTCGTTTCTGCTCCAAATTTCATCGTTTTTGCTTATTTTTCTCCAAGAGTCCATTTATTGTAACTAAGAACAAAAACATGCAAAATTCCTTCCTTTAATGTGCAATATCATTAAAATTAAGAATAAAATAAATCAAGCAGTTTTTAGGCAAGTCAAGTCCCTGAAACTTAACTGTTACTTGTTCTCAAGTAACACTATAACTTTAAAAACCAAATATATTGACTTGTGATTTTGGGTTTCAACAGAGTTTCCTATAATTTCATCTCAGAAATATTATAGTGTAACATAGGAGAAATTCTATCAAATCAACCTAGGACTACAGTTTAAGTGTATCTCATATTCAACTTAAGAATCCTGATTTTCTATTTACTTCAAAATTTATTGAAAATTATCAAACTAAAGACTCATAGAAAGTAACAGAACTTAAGCACCTTATCTATACCAATTTAACCAATACCTTTTGAAATAAGAATAAGCTTAGGATTATTTTTATGTCTATTCATTTAAAAAGATTCAAATGAAACCAATTTTTTATTAGGCTTCTCCTCAATCTTCTCCTCACATATTTTATTTTTTTCTCTTTCTTTTCTTTTTCTTTTTCTCTTCTTTTTTCTTTTCCTTTTCTTTCTTTTAGGTTCATTTTCAATTCTTTTTTTCTTTTTTTTTATGTGAGGATTACTATATTCGGATGGGCCTTTAATAATTTTTAATTACACTAAACCCTTTCTAAAGTCCAAAGCTCAAAACTTTCCCTCACTTTTTTAAAATGTATGTATTAGTATGAAAAAGATTTCAATAAAGGCTCAATTCTCAATAAGTATAAATCTAAGAATCTTAGCTTTTTAAGATATTAACTCCTTTCTACCATAAGTAGTAAAATCATTTTCCTAATGTTTCCTACAAAATATCATAACTCTAAAACAGTTTCATCACATAGGATTTCAACTAAGTTATTTTTCTAACATTCCTAAAATTGAAATTATAATAACCTAAAAATAGCACCACATACCACATGTCATTTTAAAAGTTATATTAAATTAAATACAGACTACTGAGGAAAAATAAAGTTTAGTTTTAAAAATTTTCTTCCTATTTTTCCTCCCCCAAACTTAAATTTTTAAATATTTTGTAATTAATTTCATAAAATTTAGTAGGAATAAAAATTAAAAATTGAATCTACTTACTACTACAACATCCTATCAAATTCATATACATGAATAATCATGATAGAATGACTGTAGGAAAAAGTAAATCTAGCCTAAAACATGGTTGCAATAATATTAAACTAAAAGGAAGTATATTCACTTTAAAATATCTTTTTCTTCCTACCCCCAACTTGATTTTTAACATATATAACATTTAGCACAGAAAATATAAGCAGGAAGAAAAACAGTTCCGAAATTCTATCTACAACATATGCCTATCGGAAACATCTACAATTATTAATCAGTATAGTAATCATGTAGCATAAAGTAAATATAAACTAATCATGCCAGAATGGAATTCACTAAATAAAGTATAACTAACATAGTGAGTATCAGCATTGGAATATAAAAATGTTCTCCAAGTCTTATATAAAATTGTAACACACAAACAAACACACATAGTGGTCAATTCTTCCATTAACTCATTGCATCTCACTAACTTACTTCCAAATTCTAACAGAATCACTACCCTAATAAATTAGGTACATTTTAAATTGATTTTATAGGGTATAATCTCAAAGATAAGATTATCCCTGATTTATTGGCTCTCGGGCACCAATCTCAGGCATCATCTAATCCCTTTAATTAAGCACCTCTAACAATTATAAATCGTAGTGTAAGATTATCCACATGTTATTCATCAAATAGGTTCATGACTCCTACCAAATGAAAAGAAAGTCAGAGAAAGAAAGTAACAAAATTGAGATGGATCTGTCACTGTTCAAATTAATAATGTCTCTTCTAAAACTCAAGTTTGAGAAAGTCCCAAGTCATAGTGGACTCGTCAATCAAACTACTACAAGGGAATTTATAAATATAGCCATAATAAGAAGTTCAAGAATCACCTCCCTCATGACACACAAAGATCAAATCTAACCACTAACAATCCAAACATCTACCAATCAATAATCAAATTGATCAATCCATAATGACACATAAAGATCAAGTCAATTCACTGAGACCCAACTTTTACAGATCATTAATCAAGCTGATCAATCCACACTCAAGCAAACACAATACTAATAATCATGACTCTCAGGCATATTAAATCAAATCACACTGATAACTGTAGGTTTCCTCCCATAAAGAACTTGGTTTAATGTTGTCAGCCCGACAAATGATTCCTCCTGGATCAAAATTCAAGTGAAGTAATCCTCGATCAATCAACCAGTTATTTTCAGATCCAAGGATTCCTACAAAATCATTAAATTTTAATTTTTCATTTAGCTCTTCCTTCTCAGATTGATTGATATTGTTGTTCCTCATATTCTTTCTAGAAAATTCTTCTATTGATTTTCTGAATGTGCATATTAATATCTTCTTTGAATTTATAAGTAAAGGATCTCTATAATTTACTTCAAGATCTCCCAAATTTTGGATCAGATTCTCTCTACATAATTTAGTTTCTGGATCAAACTCTTCAATTTTTCTCTTCTATTTTGAGTTATCTTCCAATTCTTCCCCTTGGTTCTTAGTAAATGATGGACGTGGTCTTTCTATATCTATCTTAGTTGAGGAAATTGTTTTTCTAATTTCATAGGAATTTTTTCCATAGATCTTTCAATATCCTTATCCTCTTTTCTCAACTCAAAGTTCTTTTGAAATATATCCTCAAATTCTCTTCCAAATCTTAGTTCAATAAATTTATCTTGTTCATCATTCAATTCAGGTTTTTCTTGTGATTGAGTCGAATATGAAAATATAAAGACTAGTGGTGTTGATGAATTCCCTAAATAGGTAGGCTTGAGGTACATCCATCTTAAGTTCATGAGATTTTTCAACAAATGGAATTAAAAGTTTACTGTTTTTGGTAGCATCCATCATTTCACGCCTCTCTTGAACATACATACAATATTCTTTAGACAACATTTTTAACTCTTCATGAAAGTCCATTTTGATCTTATCAGCTAACTTACTTTCAATTTTTTTTTGGAAATGTTCTTTACTTAGATAATCAATTTCATCCATCCAAAAATAATCATCATCTTTTCTCTCAGCTGGATATTTCATAGTCTTTAACACTTCAAAAGTGACTTCTTGATCATTAATATTCTTAATCAACTCTCCTTACTGCACATCTATCATACCTTATCCAGTACCAAGGAATGGTCTCCTCAAAATAATTGGAATTTATTTATCTTCCTTCATATCTAATACAATAAAGTCCTTAGGAAAGATAAATTTATCCACTGTTAACCTAGATTGGAGATTAATAAAAGAAGGCTCTTAAGTCGTATGGTCCTAGCAAAACAAAATACTTGGCGATAAAGGAATGTAGATGATAGGAGGAAAAATTCATGAGTTTCATCATGATAGATGAGACTCATGCCTCTGTGATGCAAGGTTCGTGTCAATCATTACTTTCTTGAATGTTTTCTTATGTGATTTTTGTCAATCAAAGCAAGATACTCCATATGTTCATGTCTAGGTCAAAATAAGCCTAGAATCCATTAAGTTGAGGTTTCCTCAATCCTAATGGCATTTCACATGAATTTTCTGTTCCTCTGGGATGATTACAGAATACCATTGGAATATTTCTATCCTCTCAGAATTCTATGGTCAATCCTTCATTTGCACTGTGCAATGGTTAAAGGTCATTGTTTTACGTAACATTTTAACTTTCTAGTTGGCTAGAGTAGAATTAAATGAAGATCAGAGGTTAACCAACAACATTGACGATTAAAAGCTCAATAAAATTAATAATAAAATAACATTACAGAAAACTAACAATAAATCTGCTACTCTCTAATTCATAGAGACACGAAGGGAAGCATAGCTGCTTATTATAGTGGAAATCATAGTTAAAAACACCACTACAAATTTTATTAGAAGCAAAATATAGATGAAAAAATTAGAAGAATTTGCTTTTTCCAGCAAAGTAAGCAACATTCCCTCTCATAAAAAATCTCTTACAACTTAGAAAGTATAGAAAATCTATATTTTGAAAGTTTCAAACCAAGACGTTCCCTCAAGAGATCTCTCAAATTCTCTCCCAAACTCTCTTCTTTCACCCTCCAAGCCTTTTCTCATCCAAAACTTCTTGTTGCAATCCTCCAAGTCGCTAAGAATCAATTCCTATATGACAATGTCATACTTTTATAAATAGGTTTACGTTATAAAAAATAACCATCCATACTCTTCAAATTCATCAATAGGCCCAAAATCAACAAGAAATCTTACTGGATATAAGTGTAGACAATTGGCAGAGTGGCACACCGGACTTTAGTCAGTTCACAACCGTTACTGGGATGGTCATGCCAGAAATTTGTGCAATCACATCTAGTTCTAGTGTGATGGCTTCAGACAGCAGTAAATCACATGTTTTGACTCTCTTTTGCATGTACGACACCTGTAACTTACAAAATATCACAAAAAACCTTCCACAAACATAAAATCCTAAAAATAAGGTAAAATAAAGGATAAAATGCATGAATAATAGTTGTAAAATAAAAAAAAATTAACGCTTGTCAAACACATGTAATCCCCAAAAAAACTTTAGAATTATCAAAAACATTAGAATGGGCCATAATAGCTACCATAAATGTAAGATAAAGTTACATTTAGGTTAGAATTAGCTTAAGTTTAAATTAAGTTTAATTAGGTTTAATTAGTGATTAGGATACTTTGGATAGAGTATAATTTTTATTCAAATTATATTCATGTTTATTTTTATTTAAAATTAGTTTTAGGTGGAATTTAATTTGGTACTTTGTACTTAATGTTTTAAATATTTTATTTATAGATTAGGATTGTGATTAAGATTAAGTATCAGTAATTTTGTTTTAGAATTAATTATAATTATTATTATGTTGAATTAATTTTATGTTAGGTTATTTATATTTTAGGTTTATAAATTTTTTAGTTTAGTAAGTTCAAATTAATTTAGATGGGATTATTTTGAGATTTTCATATAGTATAGGCTTAAACTTAGTAATATTTAATATAAAATTTCTCTAAGTTTCACATAAATTTTACTATACTCTCTTATGTTTCAAATTTATATAAATTGGATATTTTAAGAATTCAACTAAAGCTCCACATAGATTTTTGTTAGGCTTAAATTAAAGTTCAAATCAAGTTCAATAATAATTTTTCAAATGTTAAGATTAATTAAGTTCTACTTAATCTAAATTCAAACTAAGCTCCTCCAAATTTTCTGTTCATATCAAAATGAGGCCCATGTAAAATTAATTTTTCAATTTATACTTTTTTTAGATTTAATTAAAGTTAGTTTAATTAAATTTTGTTTCAATTTATTAAATTTTATTTGGTTCATATTTAATTTCATAATAGCTTTAGGTTTTTTATTAAATTAGCATTATCCATAGTTTTAATTTGAAGGGAACTCCCCAAAGACATGAATAACAGAGCAAAATAACACCCAATTTGTCTTTCAACACTCTTATTCCAAATTGGACTTAAAATTGGGCTCCTAGCTACAATTGGTGAGCTAGGTCTGGTTTAGCCCCTTTAGGATTAAAGGAAAAGGACTGAGCAACCATATTGAGTTCAACAAACCATCTAGTAACACCACGTAAAAGTCATAAGTTTAGAAGGCATATGGTATGGACTAAATAGAATTATTTGACCAATATTAAGGTCAATACTATAATATGACATAGCTAGCATATAAAATACATATATCCCAAGAATAATTGATCACCATACCAGACAACAAAACATATCAAAAAACATCATAACATCATACTAATAGAAAAAATTAAATCAAATAATGTTAACTTATATGTTACGGTTAGTGTCCTAACAAGTACGTCTAGTGTGTGCTAAGTCATTTAGAGTTTTTACTAAAATTTTTTTGTTTGAGTTTTAATTAAACTTTTGTGTTCAAACCTTAATAATGTGTTTCTTTAATTAAATATATTTCTTTAAATTTTTTTTCAAATTTTAAAGTTTCTTCTCCATGGTTAATTTTCAGGTTATAAGGAACAAATTTTTATTCAAAAAAAATTCTTGTAATCACCAAATGTAATAAACCAAAAGTATATGGGTTTTATGTAACATAAAAAAGTGGTAATCTATCCACATGGAGAGAAATAAAGAGATAAGGAGGGGTGGACATAAGAACAAATACATCTTGAATAGAGAATCCCATTTTGCAAAACCAAATAGCATGTTGATTTCCTTCTCTATGTATATTAAACCAATTTATTTTTAATGGATTTTAATGGATAGGAAAAAGAGAAAATTTTTCTTATATGTAAAGGTATGAAGGATTATCCTTAATCAATGAGCAGTATCTCCAAAGATTCAATGAATCTATTTCTACCTGTGAACTAAACCAACCCTTGCACTTAAGTATCAATAGTGCATTAATAGTGATATCAACTTTCGCAATATATTAGAAATAAGAGAAGATGGAGTAGCATGATAGGTTCGACAGTTGCAAAAATAGTCCTTTAAACACCCCCAATATAATTATATTGTCCAATAGAACTCCATCATCATTTACCTTAATCCACCCCACTAAAGTGTAGACCAAGAAACTAGCATTGGTTTTGGAAGAGAACCCGAGGCACAAGAATATTCAACTTTAGTAGATCACCAAAAAGTTCCTATTTCATTAGTTCTTTAATCTTCCCATGCCTGAGGTCATCTGTTAGAATGGTGTGATTGATTGGAAAGTTGTTGAAACAATTGCAGTCATCTACTCATGATTGATATTGTTCATAATTACCCATTAGAAATAAAAAATAATCCAGGAATGTTTGTGAAGAAGAATCTTTCATTCAAATCCCAATCGTTGAGAAAGTTAGCAACAATAGTACAGGCCCCAGAAAAATGAATCCCATTTAAGAAGATAACTATTTTATGTCATACTTCTAGTTTGAACCTGAAAAAAAAAATAAATGTTTAATTTACTCCTAAATATGCAAGTTTATCTAAAGGTAAACCTTGACATTTAGGCCTCACTAAATATTATATAATTTTAATTTCATCTAAATAAGTGAAAAAAAAATTCATCACATCTCAAAGCTCACAAAAGTGATTTTCTTGAATTTTTAATGATTTATTTAATTATAGTCAATTGAATGACAAGTTTAACGTTGATTTGGTTTTAAATATTAAAGAAATCCATGTAAAAATATTTAATAAATGACTTCATTATTAATTCATTGAAAAAAATTTGTATTTAAATAAAAATACTTTTTTCATATATTATTTTCTTCGAAAGTTAATGGGGTTGTGGAAAGACTAAGAAGATTAATAGCTTTGATTTTAAACTTTGGTATTTTGGTAGGAATCTTATCAGACATATTGTAGGTATAAGTATAGATAAGAGTTTAAATAATAAATGTTATAAAAATTAATAAAATGAGGGATAAAATTATATCTCTAAAGATTGTTGCTCGTACTTCAATAATGTTGTAAGTACTTATGATCCTCAATTAGGTTTAGATATAAGTTTATAAAAACATAAATAGAATGATCTATAAGAATTAATAGAATTGGTACATCTTCAAGAAAGAGTTTTTATTAGAACAGACTTAAATGAACACATTGGTAATGCGTTAAATGATATTAAAAATATTCATTGTGAATACTATTTTGTAGTAATTGATGAAGTCGGAAGAATTATGCTATATTTTATTTTAGCATATGGTTTTGATATTAATATTACTTTATATAAGAAAAGAGAACATATATTTACTTGTAAGAATGGTTCTGATAAAAATACAAATTAATTATTTTCTTATGATAAGAAAGTTCATTAAGAATGTAATGATTTTAAGGTCATTTCAAGTAAAAATTTAAGAACTAAACAATGATTACTAGTTTAAAGTTTTTATTTGATTATCTAGAAAAAAAAAACATTGAAACATTATCGTAGAGTTAGAGGGCGCACTTAAATGATACCAATAGAAGTATTTTGTTTAACAATCTTAGGGATTTAAAATTTGGGATGTTCTAAAATATGATAATTTTATTTGGGATAAAGTAACAAAAACTATTTAAATATGTGGTAGAAGATGTGTATGGGAAATCAAAAGAAAAGGTTCTTCCAAACACAATTAGTTTGTGATGGGATAATAATGAACAAGAAAAAAATATAAGTAGTATTATTATAAAAGTTGGTTTAGTTTTCAATGCTTATAAAATTGGGAAAAATATAAGGTGGCTCGTACATAGCAAAAGAACTATTTGAGATGACAAGAATTTTGTATTACTGATCCTTATAGCAGATTGTATACTAAAGTGGATGAATGCTATATGTATAACTTAGTTAAAGAAAGAGAATATATAAGTAAATGTTTAATTCAAGTAAAGTGTATTAAAGAAGAAAATCAAAAAAGTAATTTTCTTATATGAAGAGATTACACATATATGGGTAGGATATTTTGATAAACTTTTTAATGAATAATTTTTAAAAATAATCGGCATTAGTGATCTTAATATCTTTTAAAATAATATATATATATATATATATATATATATATATATATATATATATATATATATATATATATATATCACTGAAATGTAATCTTTATTAAAACTAGGAAAATCTTTTACATCTCAAATGAGGGATAGGAAGAAGGTCCCCATGTAAAAGTAGGCTAAAAACATAGAAAACGGAAGATCCGTCATGATAATAATCATAAGGACAGCATAAAAGCAACTCTAAGGAGGAAGCCCTAGTGGCAAGCCAGTTGGCTGGTTGATTTCCTTCTCTGTACACTTGACTCCACCTAATATGCTGAGATTAGGTAATTTGAGTAATTTTGTTAATCCGAGCTGGATGTACCAAGGAGCGACGACCTTATGCGGTAGAATATTTAACAAGGTAGCGAGAATCGAGTCTCAATATGAATAAATTGATGATTATTCATTATAGCAGACTTTAAGTCCCCAATAAACAGCTATAACTTCAGCCAAAAGAGCATATTTGGCAATAATTGGAGCTGTATATATATATATATATATATATATATATATATATATATATATATATATATATATATATATATATACTCATCCGAACTTTTACGGGTATGATCATAGACGCCTAATGATCACTATAACTACTGCAGAACAATCTAATAACCCCTCTCCTTTCAGATATCTGAATTGTTGGTTAGACCATCCCACCTTCCATGACCTTATTGCTGCCAACTGGAATGGGTGCCAGAACTCCAACCCTCTTAGACAACTACAGATGCTACAGATTAAAGTGGGGAAGGTTCTAAGAGATTGGAGCTGGAACAATATTGGGGACATTGCCAAAAATGTAAAAAAGGCTGAGAAAGAAGTTTTAGAGTTGGAAGCTGTTGTAATTACCAATCAACATAAATATGGGGAACTAATTGCTGGTCAGGAAAAATTACTGTTGGCTGTGGTGCTCCAAGACCATTTCCTTGGACAGAAAGTTGCTATTTATAAATTCAAGGATGGGGACAGGAACACCAAATTTTACCATGCTTATATTAAATATAAAAGGAAGTGCAATTCTATTCATTCTATCAGGAATGACCTGGGGGTGACACTTCATAGTGGCGAAGATATTGCTAACAATGCTGTGGGGTATTTTAAGAAGCTGCTCACCCATACCAAGGATGCTAGACCTTCTATTGATGCCAGTCTTTTTTCTAAGGAGCACCAGCTTATCAACTATCTCAACCTGACTAAATTACCTTCTGAGGAGGAAATCAGGGAGGTCATTAATTCCATGTATGGATCCAAATCTGCAGGCCCTGATGGATTTACTACTGATTTTTACAGGAATACTTGGGACATCTGTAAAGGTGATGTGATCAAGGCAATTCAGGGATACTTTAGGGGCTTTGATATGCCCCATTATTTTTATGCCTCTACCATTTTTCTTATCCCTAAGTCTACTACTCTTACTGATTGGAATTAGTTCAGACCTATCAGCCTTACCTCTATGATCAGCAAGGCTATCAGCAAGATTTTGGAGAGAAGGCTCCAACCTCACCTAAATCATATTATTTGCCCCAACCATGCTACCTTTGTTCTTGGTAGGTCCATTACTGATAATGTGCTTCTTGCTCAAGAAATGATGTTAGATCTGGACAGACCTTGCAGAGGTGGGAATCTTGACATTAAGAAGGCTTATGACACACTTGATTGGAATTTTATCTTGGAAATTCTTCAAGCTAGAGGTTTTCACTTGGATTTTTGCAGATTAATCAAGAGATGGCTTAATTACAACCAGCACTCTGTTCTGATCAATGGGAAATGTTGGAGGGGCTTTACTGCCACTAGGGGACTCAAACAAGGGGACCCCTTATCTCCCACCATTTTCATGATTGCTATGGATTTTTTATCTAGATTGCTGGATTCCCAGATATCCTCCCTCCAGTATGCAAGATATCACCACAGGTCTAACATCCCCATCTCTCATTTAATTTATGCTGATGATATTATTCTCTTTTCTAGAGCTAGTAAAAATGCTGTGAAGAAAGTTACCAAATGCTTGGAACAGTTTCAATTGATTTCTGGGCTATCCTTCAGCACTGAAAAATGCACTCTCATCTTCCCTGAGAAATGTCTTCCATCTATCTCTCACTAGATTCGGGACTACAATGGTTTTTCCAAAGCCAAGCTCCCTCTGAATTTCTTGGGGGTCTCCATCATTAAAGCAGACATAACCAACTACAGTTTTATAACATTATTCACAAGCTTCAAACCCAACTGGCCAACTGGGCCCATTCTTTTCTCTCTACTGGGGGGAGAATTACCCTTTTGCATAGCATCCTCATTACCTTCCCTTCCTATGTCCTCCAAATGACCTGTATGAAGAAAAACACCAGAATCCAGATGGAGAGGATCTCCAAAAATTTCTTTGGTCTGGTAATAGGAAGCAAATGCAGTGGGCTAGTTGGCAGAAATTAGCCAAACCTTTTGAGGCTGGAGGAGTGGGTTACAAAGGTTTACTTCAGTTGCAGCAAGTTAACTTCTACAAGCTTTGGGTTAATTTTAGACAGCAGAATTCTCTTTGGGCCAAATTTATGCTGGGGAAGTATTGTAAGAATATACATCCTACTGCTGTACAAGACAAGCTGGGTTCATCTAGAGTCTGGAAGCATATGTTGAAATGCAGGCACCTTACCAAAAACTTATTCAAATGGGACTTAAGGAGAGGGGAAATCCTTTTCTGGCATGATCAATGGTGTCCTGCTGAAATGCTCATCCCCATTCCAAATACTGAAAAATCACAATTTCCTGTTGCTGATTGCTGGAATGGGGAGGAGTGGTCCATAAATGCTCTAAGGCTCATCCTACAGGAAAGTTTTGTGGAGCATGTTTCCAGAAATCCCTTTAACAGAACTAAACCTGATACTATTTACTGGCATAATGGTATGCAACATAGCCTAACTAAGCAGATTTACAATGCCATTCACTCCTGGGCCAAAGTGGATTGGGGTACTCAAATCTGGAAGAAATACATCTCTCCATACATGTCTTTTCTGAATTGGAGGATTGTTCAGGGCTGTATCCCTACAGAAGATATCCTAAAATTAAAGGGATTGAGGGGACCTTCTAAATGTTATCTTTGTGTTACTCATGCTGAATCGATTCCCCACCTCTTCTTCAGATGTCAGTTTGCTCAAAAGGTCTAGACTGAAATAATTGCTCTATTTAACATGGACACCTTGCAACTGGATTGGCTTGATCTTGCCACCTGCTGGAAATCCTGGAACATGAAACATTTGGGGGTCATTCCTTTTATTATTTCCTGGTTCATCTGGATGCATAGAAATAGGAGCAAATTTGAAGCCAAGCCTCCTTGTGTGCATATTGTGGTGGGAAACTGCCATTCTTACATCTCCAAACTTATTAAATACAAGAGGTTCCCCAACATTATTACACTTATCCCCCTAAGCATTCCCCCTCATGACAAAGTTGTCCAAATTAAGTGGAACACTCCCCACCACCCCTATGTGAAGGTTAACACTGATGGGACCTTCACTGCTGGGGCTGGGATTGGTGGTGTCTTCAGGAATACAACTGGTAAATGCCTTTGTTTCTTCAACACCCATGCTGATACTATTAACCCTTTGGAAACTGATCTCATGGCAGTTTATTGGGCCATTCAGTTAGCTTTGTTTAAAAACTGGCATTACCTGGTGGTGGAGGGGGATTCACAACTATTGATCAATCATTCGAGGAAAGACCTCCATCCCCCTTGGCATCACTCCCAGTGGATTAAAAGAATCCTTTCTTTAGCTTCTCAATCTTCTATCTGGTTCTCCGTTATTTATAGAGAAGGGAACCGGCCTGCCCACTGGATAGCCAAAAGAGGGCTCTGTTCTTTGGATATTGTGATTTCTGCTTCTCCCCCCCCCTCAACTATCATTTTTTATTGAAGCTGATGTATATATGGCTCCTCACTTTAGAATTGTTAAAGTTTAGGGGCTGGGCATTTTTGGGGACTATGGTTTATGGAGGCTGTTGGTTTTGCTGTGGCATGTCATCCATTGCTGGGGCTTCCCTGTTGTTTTTTATGCCCATTGGGGCTAGTCTTATTTTTCTTTGTGTTTTGGTATACTGGCTGGAAACCTTGGTTATACTATTTTCTATTTCGGTGGTCTGGGTGGGGAACCCCTAGGCTGTTTTGGAATGCCCCTTTCTCTTGTTTAGTTGGGGCTACCCTTACCTGTCAAGTGTAATTGTAATTGTTTTTTTATCAATGAAAAGGTTGGAGCCCATGTGCTCTTTTAAATATATATATATATATATATATATATATATATATATATATATATATATATATATATATATATATATATATATATATATATATATATATATATATATACACATACAAAGTTCTAACGCAAGGGAGATTCATGTTATCCTCATCCAAAAGAAATAAAAGAGAAGGGTTTACAATTGTATTAACTTTAAGAGTGTCAAGATGCAAACTAGTTCTGGCTAACCAGTTAGCAGGTCGGTTGGCTTCTTTGGCAATGTGGGAAATCTTGACATTGATGGGTGATAATATTGAAGTGTTTATTTAATCCAGAATAACAGGAACCAAGGGCATTCATCTCTCATATTTAGAATTTCCACTAAAGTGAGGGAATCAGATTCAATCCAAAGGTTAGTGCAATTCATCTTATTGGCTAAGAGGGCTTCCCAGAACATTGCAATACATTCAGCCTCCAGAGCATCCTAGCAATATTAGGGGACTGGAAATATAGAACACACCTACCTTTGTAGTCCCTAAATAATCCCCCAATACCAGCATTTGAATTTAGATAACTTCCATCAGTGTTCACCTTCAGCCAACCAAGAGAGGGTTTCTGCCAATGAATAAGTGATGCCAAAGGATCCCTTATTTTACCTTCAGGTGAATTTTTGCTTGAGATCAGCAATCCTTTATGAGTTTGTAATTTGTTAATATAGGCTAAATAATTGGAAGCCACGGCTGAGGGGGCCATATAATTTTCCTCAAATTTCCTTTTGTTCCTAGCCATCCAGATGAACCAAGCGACTATGCGAGGAATTGAAAGTAAACCAATAGATTGCCAGTCCTCCCAACACAAGAGAAAATCATGCCATATCAATAACAAAGTTGTTAAGCTAAGGTTTTGAAGTACCTTATCCCATACTTCCTGAACATATGGGCATTGGAAAAAAAAATGGGATAGTTGTTCCTCCTGTGTCCTGCAAAATAAACACATGGAAGGGCCCCTCAGCCCCTTAAGTTAGAAAATGTCATCAAGAGGGAGCAGCTTCAAGAATAATCTTCAACAAAAGAAAGACATAGATGGAGAAAGATATTTCCCTCATATCTGTCTCCCCCATGAAGTTGTTTGGTTTTGTGTCCATTTATCACTGATGAATGAAGACAGGCTTTGGGAGGATGCCTTTTAAGAATAAGTTTTTCCTTCTTAGTTCTATCAAAGGGGTGAAGTATAACCTTGTAAACTTGAGAGGGATCTAAAATATTCCTGAGGGTCGCTTCATTCCAGTTATCCCCCTCCCAGCAGTCCACCACCTTAAGTTGCACATTGATAAGATGAAATGGAATAGGTTGGAGAGCTAAGACAGTGGACTATCTGTCCAACCAAAAGTTGATTGCACCCTCTCCTAGTTCCCAAATAAATAAATCTTCTCCTCTATCTCTGACTTTTAACATATTGGACCATATTTTAGAATCACCAGCTCTCTTTACTGCTTGGGATGGATGTTGGTCTTTGCAATACTTGCCTGCCGTAAATCTAGCCCACAGGGATCCTTAAGCTATTAACTTTATCCAGAGTTTGGAAAATTTGATAAATTTCAACTGTTGAAAGCTTCTGAAGCCAAGCCCCCCAGCAGCTAAAGGTTTGCAACTGAACAGATTAGAGGAATGGTTCGAAATTCTAAAAAACTGAATGATAATACAAAATTGGATGGCTACCTAATACTAAGAAACAGCAAAATGGTTTTCAAAATTAGATTGGAAATCCGGATTTTGGCAAATTAGGATGCAGTAGAGAATTGACTGCTTTTAGTACACCTCAGGGTCATTACCCTTTGGATTCCCCCCAAAGAGAGAATCTTTTCGCACCTTCTTCCAACTAACCCAATGCTTTTGTTTCCTCTAACTTGACCATAAAAACATGTTAAAGCATCTTTCTAATAACAATTGAGTGTTGTTCTTCAGGGTAACTGAACCAGCCTCCGCGTACTTAGCGTAATCTTAATATTGTAAGAAGTATATAATATATTCAATAATTACAGAGTTACATTTATCAACACAAGTATACGTATCTCTCAAGTAATACAGGGCTCTAGTGGAGTCCTGGATATCGATCCCACAGGGGTATTTCAGAGGCTACAGACTAGGATTATAGAAACTAATTCAGAATTACAACATGAAGATCGAAATTGCCTATCTGTCACTAATATGCAATCGAAAATAAGATGAATTTTTAATAAACTAATTCTACTAATAGATAACTAATTCTACCAATAAAGTTAAGTTCAAATATATAAGCAAGAATCCTTCTCCTTTGTTAAGAAATTTAAGTGAATGGATAATTAGAATTAGTTTAAAACTGTGTTGTGCCAAATAGGAGCATACCTATTCATTAACCTTTGGTCAAACATAAAGAACATTGACTAATCCTATGCTTAGTTACTGAATCTGCGGCTAGGCTGGGAGGATACCGGCTCTCACTTCGGAGCTCCCACGTTCCCCTCGCCTGAGGGCTAACATCTATACTTCAACACCCAAACGATAGAACCGAATTGAGGATTTTAGTCTGTCACTCTAAAATCTCCAATTCTACCCCCGATGAATATTATTTCCCTATTTATTTGATCTTTACTTTTAAGGACTCTGACCTCCCTAAATCTCGGATGTAATCTTTACTTTAGTTGTTAAACTAAACATATTTTAACTAATAAATTGGCCAGATTGAAAGTAAATTATGATTGAAGTGAAAAGATTATCACAACTTCTTTAAAATTTTTTTGACACACTAATTCAAATTACCATTTCATAAAAATATAAAAATAAGGAGAAAGACAGATAAAATTACTCAAATTTCATGGAGAGGATATGATAAAACTTGGATTTCATATATAAAAGCAAAGTTCTGCAAACTAAAATAAGTAAATTCAACTTATCTTAAATTCCTCCCCAAGCAAACTTCTTGAAGTTCCTCTGAATCTCTTCCTTTCTTTACAATGTGCAGAATTTTCCTTCGAAATGACAAGGAGGAACAAAACTCTCACTTCCCTTCCACTCTTATAATCGCAAGAAGAATCCCTCACAAATATCACTATCTGAACTCACTATCTAAAACATTAAGGAAAACAAAACACTAACTAACACTCTTTGGACTCACTAGACACAAACACTTGACTCTCTAGTGGACCCTTTTTTGGCCTCAAATTGTTTCTTTTAAAGTAGTTGAAGAGTTTCCAAAATTTTTCCAAGCATCCCTTCAAAAATCATCCACATTCAATGCACCTTGTAAGAGAACCGACTTTCCCACCGTCGGCGGCCTCGCGGTCGCCGTTGGTGGCCTTCTAGAATACTTAGCCTTAGACTCTCTTTCATAAGGCCAGCTGTCGGTGGCCTCGATCTCTCCGTCGGCGGGCTCCCTTGTAATATATTTTTTGAACCCTCGAGAAAAATCCACCGTCGGCGCCGTCGAGCTCGTCGTCGGCGCCCAAGATTAAATTTTCATATATTTTGTCCTTTTTGCTCCAAATTCGCTCCTTTTTGCATTTTTTTGCTCCAATGTCCATAAATCATCATATCTGCAACAAATCATCAAAAATACCCTTCTTTAAAGTGCAATATCATCAAAATTAATATAAAATAAGCATGAAAATCTTAACATATTTTCAGTGGGTCAAAATCCCCCAATATTAATTATTACTTGTCCTCAAGTAATCTTTAGTACTACATAAAAGTTATGATTCATTGGGGTAAAGTTTTAATTCAAAAACACTATAATTTTGATTTAAATAAATATCATAGTAAGAAATCTTAGAAAGATTTTTAAGTAATTAGATTAACTCTGCAGATGTAAGGCTATCTAGTCATCAAGTCTAAGAGTTCTAGTCTTCTATTCATTTCAAGAATGACTATATGTTGCAATATCAATTCACTTAGAATATTCAGATGATAGGAAACTCATGAGGACACTACTAGTAAAGATACTACTTCATCAATATAAGTTTAGGAATGTATTTAGTTTTCCCTTTAGGTTAATCCAAGTGAAGCCAATTTTTGATAAGGCATCTCCTCAAGCTTCTCCTCACTTACTTTTTCTTTCTCTTTTCTTTTTTCTTTTGGATTGTTTTTCAATCCTATATATATTTTTCTTTTCTTTTCAGGGATTGTTTTTCAATCCTTTCTTTTTCTATTTCTTTTTCAAGTGAGTATTACTATATCTGGATAGCCTGTTAATACTTTTGAACTTCACTCTTCTTTTCCTAAATTTGAAACTTAAAACTTTCTTTACCTTATATGTAATTCATAGTTTTTACATCATTTAGTCCCAATCTTTTCTTTCTCAACTAAATTACTAAAATTCTTAGTATTTCAAAATATAGTTTTCTTTACTTTAAATAGTTAACTATATTCTTATCCTCTTATACTAAATATCCTAACCTACAAAATTAATTTTCATTACCAAAAATATTTCTTTGAATCTCCTATAATATTTAGATAAAATCTAAATATAGTT
The DNA here is from genome assembly GCA_022702705.1 of Papilionanthe hookeriana x Papilionanthe teres. Taxonomy (NCBI): domain Eukaryota; kingdom Viridiplantae; phylum Streptophyta; class Magnoliopsida; order Asparagales; family Orchidaceae; genus Papilionanthe; species Papilionanthe hookeriana x Papilionanthe teres. The sequence continues at coordinate 20,050,842 of CM040424.1, read as the reverse complement.
AACTAAATTAAATTTTATCACAAAAATCATATTTATAAATTTTGAAAATATTTTAATTGAGAACACATAATAGTTAATATTTTTCTCCCCCCAAACTTAAAGTTTTCAATAAATAGAAATAATACGGGGTGGAAAGAAAAATTTTAACTATAAATAATACCTTTGCACTTTAGGCATTTTTATCTTTTTGAAATTTTTACAGGTTCTTCTCAATATTTTTAACTTCAACTGACCTGTAATATTAGAAATTTTTCTACACATATAACAATTTAGAGAATTTGCTGGGGTAATGAAATTTTAAAACAAGTATATAAACTAAAACATTTAATAACAACAATTAACTACACAGGACATTTGCATTTCACAACACAGAACAAACAGTCTACTATTTTGACTTAAAGCTCACAATTACAATTACAATCACAATCTATCACAATCATTCAGAAATGAAAATACAAACTACAAAACAAAACACACATCTCAGAAAATAACACAGTACACAAAATACAAACAATAAAATAAAAGTACTACAACAAAACAAACACATACATCACATCACAAATTTCAAGATCAGACATCAAAATCCCATGCTAAGTCTTCATCTCCCTGGTCAGCAGGTGGATTGGGTTGATAATGAGTATAACGGGGGCATTCAGGAAAAGTGACATCAGGCTCACCTCTGTAGTGTCTAGCCTGAGCATCAAAATAAGCAATCTCGAAATCAGAGTGCCGCTGAAGATACTCACTATTATGATCATGTCTCCGCTCTAATCCTCCAATCCATTGATCTATTGTTTCCAGTCTTTCATCTAATTTTTCAAAACTTTTCTGCTGCAGGGTCATTACATTCATCAAATCATAAAGAGTAGGGGAGCTAGATGCAGGAGGGTCATAACTAGTAGAAGGGATATCTCTATTAGTAGAAGGTGCCTTACTCCTATTCCCAGATCTCCATTCCTCATGGGATTCATAAGTCTTCAAATTAGCTTTACTAATGGGTTTCATAGGGTACACCCATTCTTCACTATCTCTAGCTTCCACTCCAGATAGTTGGCAAAGTACATAAATTAGGCCAGGATGTCCTAAATATCCAATTGATTCACTCTTTGCCGTGGCCAAAATATTCTTATAAATTATTTTCCCCACATTTATACTTCTATTGTTCTATCATTTTAATCATATATTTTAAGTGATTAAGTGATGTATTAACACAAATAAACATACACACAACAAAACTTCACAATTATATATTAAATCCAAGTGTTACAATACACATTACGTAACACACATAGGTAGGTATTTTTTCAACCTAAATTCATCTAATCAGCGTCGCAATCCAATCCACAATACTCTAAACGCTGAAAACAAACATTCCAAACATAATCTCAACAATACTGAGATTAAAAAGCAAACAAAAAAAGTAATCATACAAACATAGTTTAAATCAAGTTCAACATAAAGAAACAAATATAATAAAGTAATTTCACTACTCTTCTGAATCAGTGCTAGTTTCTCCTCTGATATCTCCCATCGCTTGAACACGGATGAATAGGTTATAGAAAGGTCAGAATGAAAATTCTTCAGTTGAATCTTCTTCAATCCATCCCATCCTTCTCGTTAAGCGTATCAAACTTGCTTCAAAATGCTCAGTATGATCAAAATGTTCTTTCATCCTCCAATCGATATGATCAAAGAAATCAGACATATTGTTAATTGTACTCATTAAATTTTGTACCTGATTCTCCAGATTCTTGATTCTGTGTAAGATCATCGGTGTCTTGTCCGCTATTGGAGGTTGAATAGGAATAGAGTGTAGCGATGCTTGATCCATAATCACGCCCATATCATTCTCTTCATCATTGGCTGGGAACATTCTGGTTGGGTCTAAAGGTTTCTAAGGTAGTAGTACCTTTTCCAAAATCTCGTATGATACTTGAAACGGACGGCATATTAAGAAAATAGTTGAAGGATGTCCAGCCCTTGAGATGATCCTTAAACGATCAGACCAAAAAAAGACTTCACAATAATTGATCCAATATCAATTGGCCATCCTATTTGAATGCAATAGTTCAATATAGCACTCTCTTTGGCAACTTTATCACTTTTCATCGTCAGTAATAACTTTGCAGATATTAAAGTGCCAATGTTTCGTAAAGGGATTTCAAAGTGTAGCAGAAAAACTAACGTACCCGTTTTCTCTAAATTCCCAGTCTTCAGTTTTGTCCGTTAAATATTGGTAGATTTTATTAATCTTATCTCTTGTCGGCACGAAACTGGAATAATGGCAGATGATACACCTAAAAATATATAGTATTTTTATGCACATTTTTATACCTATTTTTAATGATATTGCACTTTAAGGGAAGGTATTTTGTGTTTCTCTTGCAGGTATGATGAAAATGGATGGTCATGATGAAAGGAGCAAAATTGGATCAAATCTGGAGCAAAAATAATGAAAAATCAAAATTTTGGCAATGGCGGCTAAGTGCCACTGGGCCGGCGCTTAGCCGCCACAGTTAAAAATCGAAATTCAAATGAATTTGGTGTCAATTTCAAAGGGGATTGGATGCAACTCTTGGTGGTAACTACCATAACTTCCTTTCGGCGGCAAGTTTGAATGAAGGGGTGCGTTCCTTGGTAGATACATTGAATCTGGACACATTTTGAAGAGTCATCAAGGCATCTTTTGGTTTACTATTTAAAGAGAGTCTTAGGAAAGATTAGGGGAGGCTTTAGGAGGCTCTTCCACTGCGTTTTGAAGGGTACTCCCATTGTTCTTCCACTTCATTATAAGAGTTTTTATTAAGAGTAGGAGTAGAGAGTAGAAAGGAGAAAATGGTCGGAGTGAAGTCTTCTTCTTCTCACTTCTTTTCTTTCTTTTAGTTTAGTTTTTATTGAAGTCTGAAGTCTGTATTCTGAGTCATCGGAGTTGGGAGACATGCTTTGAGGAGTAGTTTAGCTAAGAGTCAAAGATTCAGAGGAACTTCCTTAGTCGTGTGGAGAGGATTTTCAGATAAGTGTTTACTTTTAATCTTTTTATTAATACTTCCTTTTGTTTGTTATTTTTCTTATTGTTTTTAATTTCAAATCAATGTGTTTTTATATTTTCCCAATGCATTATGAGTAGTTTACTTTATCTTTTCTTTCTTAAATGGAGAAGTAATTAATTTATAAATAATTATTGTGGAAAGTATAAGTGTTTAAAAGTTGGAAGAAGTTGTTAAGATTGATTCTGGAAACTTTGTTTACTTCTTAATTTGGCCTGTTAAGTTGTAGAATTTCTTAAGATTATGTAAGATCCAATGAGGTATTGTCTCATAAAAGTCAGTAAGAATCACATGTAATTATATGGATGAGAATTGTAGTCCATATAATTGAAAGTAATATTAGAAGATATTTTTATGAAAGGGAGTAAAATTAGAGATTTTAGAGTGACAGGCTAAAACCCCCCAATTTGGTTTGAAATTTTGAGTTTTGTTATGAGAAGTTAGCCCCAGAGTGGTGGGAATCGAGGGACCTCCAGAGTGAGACACCGGTATCTTCCACGCCTAACCATGTTCAAAATAATAAAAATTTCAAATTAACCTATGTTCTTTATAGAACCAAGTAAGGGTAAAGAACACATTTGCTTCTATCTATCACAACAAATTTAAATACTTCCACAGCAATACTTTAAGAATTATTACTACTTCATAAAAGGAAATAAAAAGATATTCTAGTTAATAGTATTTTACATCCAGTGTTATTAGTTATTATAATTTTAATTTCATTGCTTAACATTTTATTAAAGAAATTTTAAAAGACAAATCAACTTTCAAAACTTTTCAAAATTAAGACATACTTTTTTAAAAACAACTAATGAAAGTAAAAAGATAATTTTCTGATTTATTTAAAAATTTTCATATTTTCCCTGTGGGTTCGATATCCCGGGACTTAATCAGAAAGTCCTATATTACTTGATAAATGATACGTATACTTGCGTAGTATCCCATATTATAAAATCATAAGTTTCATATCTAAATCATCAGCGCATTTACCGGATGGTACCAAGTTTTTGGCACCGTTGCATTTATCGGGGATCAAGTTTTTGGCGCCGTTGCCGGGGATAATTAATTTAAATTGCATTTTAAAGAGAATTAAGAAATTTTAAATTTTAAATTTTCTTTATTTTGTTAGTGTGTTGTGTTTTGTTTTGTTTTATTGTTGTATGCGTAGTTCAGGTTTTGAAGGACTTGTGCCTTGCAATTCTGAATTAGAAATAACTATAAGAAAAATAAAAAAAATTAAAAATACAGAAAAATATAAAAATATTCAAGAAATGGCAAATCATTAAGATCAAAATGTTGGCATCTATCAAGAATTAAGACCTTTAAGAATTATGTTAACCCTACAGTAGATGAACTTCATGCTAGTATTCAAAACCCTGTTGTAGCTGCTAATCCTTTTGAGCTTAAACCTGCTATTATCCAAATGGTGTCTAATAATCAGTTTGGGGGAGCAACAACTAAAGATCCTAATTTGCATCTTGCTAATTTTCTAAAGTTGTGTGCTACTTTTAAATATGATGGTGCTTCGGATGATGCTATTAGACATAGACTTTTCCTTTCTCACTAAGGGATAAAACTAAAATATGGTTACTTTCGTTAGCACCTGGATCAATTAGAACTTGGGGTGAACTGTCACAAAAGTTCCTTGCTAAATATTTTCCACCATCTAAGACTGCTAAGTTGAGAAATGATATAACATCTTTTTGTCAGTTTGAAGGGGAATCAATATATGAAGCATGGGAAAGATTTAAAGATCTCCTCAGGAAATGTCCACATCATGCGATACCAGATTGGTTAATAATTCAAACTTTTTATATTGGATTAGTTGGATCTCTTAGATCAATCATCAATGCTGCTGCTGGTGGATCATTAATGTCTAAACCATTTTTTGATTCTTATGCTTTAATTAAAGAAATGGAAACTAATAATTTTCAATGGCCTTTTGAAAGGTTAAATCCTAAAAAGGTAGCCAGTGTTTATAAAAATGATGCTTTTACAATGTTAGCAAATCAAGTTGCTGTTGTATCAAGGAAGATAGACCAATTTGGGTTAAATTTTTCTCAGCCAAATCTCATGATTGAAGAAAATTCATTAGGCCAAATGGTTGACTCTTATTATTCACCAAAAACTGTGAATGCTATAATCAAACGTAACAACCCATAATCCAATTATTATAACCCAAGTTGGAAGAATCATCCAAATTTTAACTGGAATAACAATAATCAGGGTGTTGTTAATCAACAATGGGGGAACCACCAAGTAAACCCATTGGCGAATTGGAACAACCTAGGTAATAATAATAATAGATTAACCTATCCTTCAGGTTATAACAATGCTTTACAAAATAAGGAGAAGAAGTTGTATATGGAAGAAGTAGTATTATATATGGGAAATCAATTACAAATTTAAGGAGCAACCATCAGAAATATTAAAAATAATGTGGGACAAATTGCAAATGCCTTGAGGAATAGATCCCAAGGAATGCTTCCTAGTAATACTGAAGTGAATCCAAGAGAAAAGAATAAAGAACAAGTAAAGGCAATTCAACTGAGAAGTGGAAAAGAATTGGAAGGTAGATTTCAAAAAGAAACAAAAGTAGAGAAAGAAGAGATTGAAAAACCTAAAGAGGACTCTCCAAAAGGTTTTGAAAACATATTTCTCCACCTAAGGTTGATTTCGAAAAACCACCACCTTCATTTCCTCTAAGACTTTGTCAACAAAAGTTGATAAACAATTTTCAAAATTCTTAGAGATATTAAAGAAGCTCACCATTAATATTCCATTTGCTGAAGCCCTAGAACAAATGCCAAGCTATGCGAAATTTATGAAGGATATTCTTAATAAAAAGAGGAAGTTTGAAGAAAATGAGACCGTTGCACTTAGTGAGGAGTGTAGTGCGATAATTCATAAATAGCTTCCTGAAAAACTTAAAGATCATGGTAATTTCACAATTCCATCTACAATCAGAGAAAGATTCTGTGGAAAAGCTTTATGTGATTTGGGTGCAAGCATTAACCTTATGCCTTTATCAATATTCAAAAGACTGGGACTAGGAGAAATAACCCCAACTACTGTAACTCTGTAATTACAGATCGTTCGATCACATATCCTAAAGGAGTTATATAATATGTTTTGGTAAAAGTGGATCAATTTATTTTTCCTGTGGATTTCATTGTGTTAGATTTGGAGGAAGATAAATAGATACCCATAGTTTTGGGGAGACCTTTTCTAGCTACAGGCAGAACCATGATATATGTGCAAAAAGGGGAATTAACGATGAGGGTTAATGATCAGACTGTTACATTTAATATTTCAAAATCGATGAAATATCCTGCTAGAGGTAAAGAAGATGAGTGTTATAGGATGGATGTTATTGAATATTTAAGTGAATGTCATTTCAAATCAACTTATGAAGAGAAAGTTAAAAGAGAATAATTTGAATATAAGCAAGAAGAGGAGTTATTTGATTCTGAAGACTTTTAAGAGGAAGATTTAAAGTTTGTTCATGAAAATTTTGAATTGTTGGATATGACTGAAAAAGATAAATCTTATGGTCCATCAATTGAAAAACCTCCTGAACTTGAGTTAAAAATGCTTCCTGATCATTTGAAGTATGTTTTTTCTAGGTGAATCCTCAACCTTGCTTGTTATAATTTCCTCTTAATTAACTGAAAAAGAAGAAGAAAGTTTACTTGAAATTTTGAAGAAGCACAAGAAAGCCTTTGGATGGACAATGGCTGATATTAAAGGAATCAGTCCTTCAATTTGTATGCACATAATTATTATGGAAGATAATTGCAAACCGCGATCTGATCCCCAAAGGAGATTAAATCCTATCATGAAAGACGTTGTTAAGAAAGAAATATTAAAATGGTTAGATGCTGGAATTATCTACCCTATTTCAGATAGTGTATGGGTTAGTCCTATTCACTGTGTTCCTAAGAAAGGAGGAGTTACTGTGACTGTTAATGAAAAGAATGAAATGATACCGACAAGACAAGTTATAGGGTGGCGAATATGCATTGATTATAGAAAATTAAACCTTGCCACAAGGAAAGATCATTTTCCACTCCCTTTTCTAGATCAAATGTTGGATAAACTGGCTGGCCATAAATACTTTTGTTTTCTGGATAGATATACTGGTTACCACCAAATTCAAATTACTCCTGAGGATCAAGAGAAAACTACATTTACTAGTACTTATGGTTTGTTTGCTTTTAGAAGAATGCCCATTGGTTTATGTAATGCCCCTGCTACATTTCAGAGATGTATGATGGCTATTTTTTGTGATTTGATTGAAAAAGGGATTGAAGTTTTTATGGATGACTTTTCAGTGTTTAGGATTTCGTTTGAATCATTTTTAGAACATCTATCTAAAGTTCTAAAATGCTATGAAGAAACTAATTTGGTCCTTAATTGGGAAAATTGTAAATTTATGGTAGCAGGAGGAATTATTTTGGGACATCGGATTTCATGAAAAGGTTTGGAGGTAGATCCTGCAAAAATTCAAGTTATATCTAATTTACCTTGCTCAACCAATGTAAGGGGAATTAGAAGTTCTTTACAACATGCTGGATTCTAAAGGTGTTACATTAAAGACTTTTCAAAGATTACAAAACCTTTATGTCGTTTACTGGAAAAGGATGCAATTTTTAATGATGATGACTGTCGTAAAGCCTTTGAAACATTAAAAGAAAAATTAATCACTGCACCTGTAATAATTTCACCAAATTGGGAAAAACCTTTTGAATTAATGTGTGATGCTAGTGAATATGCTATTGTTGCTGTTTTGGGTCAGAAATATGTTAAAATTTTCAAAGTAATTTATTATGCTAGTAAAACTCTTAATGAAGCTCAAATTAATTATACCACTACTGAGAAAGAGTTATTAGCTATAGTATTTGCTTTTGATAAATTTCGATCATATTTAATTGGAACTAAATGTGTTGTGCAAACTGATCATTCTGCTATTAAACACTTAATGAAGAAAAATGATGCAAAACCGAGACTGATAAGATGGATTCTTCTTTCGCAAGAATTTGATTTTGAGATAGTAGATAGGAAGGGTTCGATAATCAAATTGTCGATCATTTGTCCAGGCTTGAAATTGAAAAATCTCTCTATGATATTGAAGAAATTAATGAACATTTTCCTGATGAAAAACTGTTCACTGTTAAAGAATGGCATGTTCCGTGGTATGCAGACATAGTAAACTTTGTTGTTAGTAATATTATATTGAAGAATGGCATGTTTGACATATCATGAAAAGAAGAAATTTTGTCTGATGCTAAGACTTATTTTTGGGATGACCCATTTTTATACAAACAAGGAAAGGATCTTATAATTCGAAGATGTGTACCTTTGGAAGAGACTTATAAAATTATTCAAAAATGTCATGATTCTGATTATGGGGGACATTTTGGAAGTGATAAAACTGCATATAAAATATTATAATCAGGATTTTATTGGCCTACAATTTTTAAGGATGTGAATGTTTATATTAAAAATTGTGATAGATGTCAGCGTGTAGGCAATATTTCTAGAAGAAATGAGTTGCCCCTCAATTATATGTTGGAAGTTGAAATATTTGATGTTTGGGGACTAGATTTTATGGGACCATTTACACCATCTTTCGGAAATGTTTATATTTTGATAGCAGTAGACTATGTTTCCAAATGGATTGAAGCTATTGATTTACCTTGATGTGTTGCTCAAAGTGATGCAAAGTTTTTAGAAAAGAATATATTTTGCAGATGTGGAATACCAAGAGTAATTATAACTGATGGGGGAAGTCATTTTAGAAATGCGATTATTGAGAAGTTAGCAAAGAAATATCATATTAATCATCGCATTGCTACTGCTTATCATCCGCAGACAAGTGGTTTGGTTGAATTATCCAATAGTGAAATTAAAAAAATATTGGAAAAAAATGTTAATCCAAATAGAAAGGATTGGTTATTTAAACTGGATTATGCTTTGTGGGTCTATAGGACTGCTTACAGAACACCTATAGAAATGTCCCCGTATAGGCTGATTTTTGGAAAAGCTTGTCATTTACCTTTTGAACTTGAGCATAAACTAAATTGGGCTATTAAAGAGTTCAATTATAATTTGGAAGATGTTGCTGAAAAGAGATTATTGCAATTGAATGAGCTTGAAGAAATAAGGAATGAATCTTATGAAAATGCTAAGATTTATAAGGAAAATATGAAGTTATGGCAAGATCAGAAGATTCATACCAAAAATCTTGTACTAGGACAACAAGTTTTGCTGTATAATGCTAGATTGAGAATATTTTCTGGAAAACTTAAGTCCAAGTGGATGTGTCCATTTATTGTGATAAAAGTTTATTCTTATGAAGCCGTAGATATTCAAGATCCTAAGACTGGAAAAATATTTAAAGTTAACGGACATAGACTAAAATCATATTTTTCAGTCAATAAATCTAAATCCGATGAGAATTTGATGTTGGGTCACTCGGAATGAGTTACGGGTATGTCGAGTCGAAGACATTAAAACAAGCGCTTTGTGGGAGGCAACCCATATTTATCGGTGTGCTTTGCTTTATCTTTGTTTAGTGTGTTTTGTGTGCTTTGTTTGGTTTGTTTTTATGTTTTTAGTGATAGTAATTTGGAGTTTAATTGACCTTAATTGATGATTTAATGAAGTCAGAATGAAAATTTGGACACTTAGCAGACCTGTGCTAAATTGTGCATTGGCGGCTAAGCACCAACTAGTTGGCACTTAGACGCCGCAGTTATAAAAAACATGAAAAATGTGGATTTAGAAGCCTAGATCATGGGGGAGAAGTATTGGGAGTTATTTTATAGTTTCTAAATGTCTTGGGGCAATTCTAACATTTCCTAAGTTTATAAAAAAGGACCTGACTTAAGAGAAACACTTGCCCCAAGTCCTATTTTCATTTCTGAAGTCTTAAGAAGAGAATTTTGAGTGCATCATGTCTTCCTGGGAGAATGAGATGAAGAAGAAGCAAGATTCTGACAAAAGTAAGTTCATTAGTGATAGTGCTAAAGATTTATTTAATAGATGTCTCGCTGTTAGTATTCAGGGTATTACAGAAACGATTGCAAAAATTGAAGCCCGAGTGACTTCAATGGAAGCAAAGATCAATGATACTAACTTACATTTGGAACACATGGGATGGCAACTCAAGATGCAATTCGATCATTCGAGGTACGTGGAAGAAATAGATAAGGCGATGTTTGTGAAGAACAAATGGATTGAAGATGATGATGTAAGAATGAACAATTATCGCCCGTTCTATCAAATTTATATTCCATAAGGGTCAAATGAGAATAATTATGGTCCGGGATATATTCCGCCTAATGGAGAATGGAATTAAGAATGTTTTGTTTGTTTAATGTTCTTATGTGTTATGTTTAGTGTTCTTGTGAGTTCATGTTTTGTGTGTTTAGTGTTTTTATTTAAATATTAACTAAGCCTGATGATGTGATGGTTACATCCTAGAGATGTATACTTATCAGTTTGAGATTAATGTCTCTTGTATTTAGAGAATTTCATCCTTTATGTTTGGATAGAAATGTATTAAGTGTTATGTTTGTTTTAATATAAGTTTGTGTTTTTGTGAAATTTATGTGGAATCAATGGTTAATAAATTTTGATTTGGAGTGTTGGAAGAATTGTGGGGAGAAATAATTATTTTGGAGTAATTAAGGGTGATTAACCAAGTGATTTAGTGCATATACCTTAATTATGAAAATTTGGGTATTGGCAACTAAGCGCAGAATGCCGGCGCTTAAGCTCCAAATTTCGCGGCTAAGCGCTGGAGTTCGCAACTTAGGTGCCAGTTCGCAAAAATTGGTTCCCAAAAGTTAAAACCCGAAAATTGCCATTTTCAACCACCCCATCATCTTCAACCTTCGGTTTACCACGCAAGGAGGAGCCTAGGGCATCATATTGTGGATCATTTAAGAGCCGATCTCAACAAAAATTGATAGATTTGGATTCCTTGAGGAAAGAGCACTACTCCTAAGTAAAATTTTTGATTTTCACCATGTATTTTGAGTACATTATAGAAAATCTTAAAATCACTATTCATGGTGAAAATTTGAGGAAAAACTTGGGAAATTGCTTAGATTTAGTGAAAATATCTTTTGGAAGATAATTAGCAAGTTTAGTTTGATTTTGGAATTTATGGTGAATTTTTTGTGAATTTTAGAGATGGCTCCAAAGTCAAAGCGTGCACGAGAAAACAAAAAAAATCTCAACTTCTAACATGAAATTCAGATAGAGAGGCATTTCATTTCTTTTAGATATATTACCTACTCGTTGGCATCTATCACAAGTTTTGATATATCTGTAAACATCTCTATAGAGAGTAAGACAATAAAATCCATCTTGCAAAATTTTAGGCGCAGTTTTGTCAACACCAAAATGTCCTTCAAATTCAGAATCATGACATTTTTGAATAATCAGTTCAGTTTCTTCATAAGGCACACATCTCCTAATAATAAGATCGTTACAATGCTTATATAAATATGGTTCATCCCAAAAATATGTTTTTGCATCATGAATGAATTTTTTTTTGTTGCTGCAGTGTTAGCATAGGTGGAAAAATATCACTTACTATATAGTTAACTATATCAGCATACCAAGGAATTTTCCACTCATTAATATTATAAAGTTGTTCATCAGGGAAACTGTCTATTATTTCATTGTCGGTGTCAGATAATTCATGATATTCTAGTCTCGACAAATGATCAGCAATTTGATTATCAATTCCCTTTCTATCAATTTCCACAAAATCGAATTCTTGCATCAAAAGTACTCATCTGATTAATCTTGGTTTAGTATCCTTCTTTTGCATCAGATATTTAATAGCAGAATGATCAGTATGCACAATACATTTAGTCCCAATTAAATAAGATTTGAATTTATCAAAAGCATACACAATATCCAGTAACTCTTTTTCAGTAACTGTATAGTTAATTTGAACATCATTAAGAGTTCTACTAGAGTAGTATATAACTTTAAAAATCTTATCTTATCTTTGACCAAGAACAGCTCTAATAGCATAATCACTAGCATCGCACATTAATTCAAATGGTTTCTCCCAGTCAAGTGAAACTATTACAAGTGCTGAGATTAGTTTTTCCTTTAATAACTCAAAAGCATTCAAGCAGTCTTCAGTAAAATCAAATTTCTTGTCCTTTTCTAAAAGTTGGCATAGAGGTTTGGTAATTTTTGAAAAATCTTTAATATAACGCACTGTAAAAACCGGCATGTCCAGAAAAGTTCTTACCCCTCTCCTTGTAGTAGGAGGTGATAATTTAGTTTATAACTTGAATTTTTGCGGGGTCTACTTCCATGCCATTTTACGAAATTTTATGCCACTAATACGATTAGTCCTACTGACCATAAATTGACATTTCTCCCAATTTAGAACTAAATTAGTTCTTTCGCATAGCTCCAAAACTTTTTCAAGATGATTTAAGCATGCGTCCATATGATGTTCCAAAATCAAAGAAATCATCCATAAATAATTCTATTCCATTATCAATTAACTTACTAATTATATACATCATACATCTCTGGAATGTCGTAGGTGCATTACATAATCTGAAAGACATTCTTTGAAAAGCAAAAGTTCCATAATGACTAGTAAATGTTGTTTTCTCTTGATCCTCAGGAGCAATAGGAATTTGATGGTAACCAGTATATCCATCCAGAAAGCAGTAGTACTTGTGTTCAGCAAGTCTATCCAGCATTTGATCTAGAAAAGGAAGAGGAAAGTGATCTTTTCTAGTGGCGACATTTAATTTTCTATAATCAATACAAGTTGCCATCCAAAAACTTGTCTGATAGGTATTAATTCATTATTTTCGTTTGCTTCAACAGTCACTCCTACTTTCTTAGGAACACAATGAATTGGACTTACCCAAGTACTATCTGAAATAGGATATATGATTTCAGCATCTAACCATTTTAAAATCTATTTTTTAACTACTTCTCTTATAATATGGTTCAGTCTCCTTTGTGGATCAATTCTTGGTTTATGTTCATCATTTAGTAAAATTTTGTGCATACAAACCGAAGGACTAATTCACTTTATATCAGCTAGAGTCCATCCAAAAGCTCTTTTGTACTTTTTTAATGTATCCATTAATTTGTGTTCTTGAATTTCATTTAAGTCTGAGGATACAATTACTGGTAATGTTGAAAACTCTCATAAAAATACATACTTCAAATGATTTGGAAGATTTTTTAATTCAAGTTCAGGGGGTTTTTCAATAGATGGAGTTAATATTTCATTTTTTGGTGCTTTTGAATTGAGCGTTTCAAATTGTTCCTGAATATAATCAGCTTCTTCGCTATCAATTTCATCATAATTATCATTTTCCATATCTTCTTCATCTTCAATTTTTTCCTTGAAATATTATTTTTTTAAATAATCACATATATCCATTATAAAACATTCATCATCTTTTTCTATTGAAGGATATTGACTTTGAGATGTTAAAGGTTACTTCTTGATCATTTACTCTCATAGTCAACTCTCCTTTTTGAACATCTATCATGGCTCTTCCTGTAGCTAGGAATGGTCTTCCTAAAATGATAGGTATTTCCTCGTCTTCTTCCATATCTAAAATGATAAAGTTTATAGGAAAGATAAATTTATCAACCTTAACCAGAACATCTTCTGCAACTCCTTTAGGATGTGTAATAGATCGATTAGCTAACTGTAGAGTTACAGAAGTTAGTGCAATTTCTCATACTCCTAACCTTTTAAAAGTTCATAAAGGCATCAAATTTATGCTAGCTCCTAAATCACATAATGCTCGCCCATAAAATTTTTCACCAATAGCACACGAGATAGTAAAACTACCAGGATCTTTAAGTTTTTTAGGAAGCTTTCTTTGAATTATAGCACTACACTCTTCACTGAGTGCAAGAGTCTCATGATCTAGTAACTTTCTCTTTTTGTTGAGCATATCCATCATAAATTTAACATAATTAGGCATTTGTTTCAAAGCTTCAACAAAATGAATATTTATTGACAAATTTTTTAAGATGTCTAAGAATTTAGCAAATCTTTTTCCCTTGTCTTGTTGCTTTAGTCTTTGAGGAAACCCTGGTGGTGGTCTTTCAACAGTAATTTTAATAGGTTTTAGAGGAAAATCAGGATATAAACTTTTGTTTTCTCCTTCAGTTTCCTCTTTTTCCTTTTCAACTACAGTTTCTTTTTGAACCCTTGTTTCCAACTCTTTTCCACTTCTTAATTGAATAGCCTTAATCTATTTTTTTCCTTGATCTTTTGGATTTACTTCAACATTGCTAGGTAAAGTTCCAACAGGTCTATTGCTCGATCTGATAGCAATTTGCCACTAATTGGTTTTCTATGTTTTTAATAGCAGCTCCTTGACTTTGTAATTGATTACCCATATTCAAAACTATTTCTTCCATAGATAGCTTATTCTCCTTAAATTGTGAATTATTATAAAAACCAGGTGGATTAGAAGGTCTATAATTGGAATTACCTTAATTTTCTATATTTCCTAATGGGTTTACAGGATTGTCCCACAACTGAGGATTAACAGGATTAGCATTACCTTGGTTATTCTAATTAATGTTTGGATGATTCTTCCAACCTGGATTATAATAGTTTGAATAAGGGTTATTTTGTCTATTATTTATTAAATTTATAGTTTCATATGAATATTAAGCATCTACAATTTGTCCCAATGAATTTTCTTCTAACACTGGAGGTGTTTGAGAACGATTCATTCCGTATTGATCTATTTTCTTTGAAAGAGCAGCAATTTGAGAAACTATCATAGTTAAAGCATCTAAATCATGAATACTGGCTACTCTCTTAGGATTTACCCTTTCAGCAGGCCATTGAAAATTATTGGTAGCCATTTCTTCGATTAAAGCATAAGTTTCTTCAAAAGGTTTAGACATTAGTGATCAACCAGCAGCAGCGTCAAAGATAGATCTAAGTGATCCTACTAATCCATTATAAAAAGTTTGAATAATTAACTAATCTGGTAGAGCATGATGTGGGCTTCTTCTAAGAAGTTCTTTAAATCTTTCCCAAGATACATATATCTATTCTCCCTCATACAGACTGAAAGATGTGATATCGTTTCTAAGCTTAGCAGTCTTAGATGGTGAAAAATATTTCAAAAAGAATTTTTGTGAAAGTTCCCCCCAAGTTCTAATAGATCCATGTGCTAATGAATTTAACCAAGCAGTAGCCTTATCCCTTAGTGAAAAAGGAAAAAGTCTAAGTCTGACAGCATCATCAGACACTCTGTCGTATTTAAAAGTAGCACAAAGTTCTAGAAAACTCGCAAGATGTAAATTAGGATCTTCATTTGAAGTTCCACCGAATTGATTGTTTTGTACCATTTGGATAATTGTAGGTTTAAGCTCAAATGAATACATCAGGATTTTGGATGGTTAAGTGAATTTCATCTAATGTAGGGTTAACGTAATCTCTTAGTGGTCTAGATTGATATTCATTTTCTATTCTTTGGTTGTTTACGTTGTTTTCTATTGTTTCAAAATTTCTAGTTTTTTTATCATTTTTCAAATTCTCCTAACAGTGCGTTCTAATTTTGAATCATAGGGTATAAAATTTTCATAACCAAATTTACGCATACAATCGAAATCAGTTCACTGAAAAAAAATAGTTAACTAAATAAGTTGCAATTCTATTAAAAAGTTTTCTAACAGTCCTAAATTGTCCGTTACTCTAATTATGTTATATCCTCGGCAACGACGACAAAAACTTGAACCAGCCTCCGCGTACTTAGCGTAATCTTAATATTGTAAGAAGTATATAATATATTCAATAATTGTCGAGTTACCTTTATCAACGCAAGTATACGTACGCTTAAGTAATACAGGGCTCTAGTGGAGTCCTGGATATCGATCCCACAGGGATATTTTAGAGGCTACAGACTAGGATTATAGAAACTAATTCAGAATCACAACTTGAAGATTGAAATTGCCTATCCATCACTAATATGCAATCAAAAATAAGATGAAGTTTTAATAAACTAATTCTACTAACAGATAATTAATTCTACTAATAAAGTAAAGTTCAAATATATAAGCAAGGATCCTTCTCCTTTGTTAAGAAATTTAAGTGAATGGATAATTAGAATTAGTTTAAAACTGTGTTGTGCCAAATAGGAGCATACATATTCTTTAACTTTTGGTCCAGGCATAAAGAAGATTGACTAATCCTATGCTTGGTTACTGTATTTGCGGCTAGGCTGGGAGGATACTGGCTCTCACTATGGAGCTCCCCTGAGGGCTAACATCTACACTTCATCACCCAAACGATAGAATCAAATTGAAGATTTTAGTCTGTCACTCTAAAATCTCCAATTCTACGCCCGATGAATATTATTTCCCTATTTATTTGCACCCTACTTTCAAGAACTCTGCCTCCCTGAATCTTGGATGTGATCTTCACTTTAGTTGTTAAACTCAACATATTTTAACTAATCAATTGGCCAGATTGAAAGTAAATTAAGATTGAAGTGAAATGATTATCACAACTTTTTTAAAATATTCTTGGCACACTAATTCAAATTACCATTTCACAAAAATATCAAAACAAGGAGAAAGACAAAAAAATTACAGATTTCATGGAGAGGATACGATAAAACGTGGATTTCATAAAAGCAAAGTTCTACAAACTAAAATAAGTAAATACAACTTATCTTACATTCCTCCCCATGAAAACTCCTTGAAGTTCCTCTGAATCTCTTCCTTTCTTTACAGTATGCAGAATTCTCGTTTGAAACGGCAAGGAGGAACAAATCTCTCACCTCCCTTCCACTCTTACAATCTTGAAGAATCCCTCGCAAATATCGCTATCTGAACTCACTATCTAAAACTTTAAGGAAAAAAAACACTAACTAACACTTTTTGGACTCACTAGACACACACACTTGACTCTCTAGTGGACTAGATGGACACACGGTGGACAAAAGTAGACGATAGTGGACCCTTTTTTTGGCCCCAAATTGTTTCGTTTAAAGTAGTTGAAGAGTTTCTAGGAGTTTTCCAAGCATCCCTTCAAAATTCATCCACATTCAATGTACCTTGTGAGAGAACTAACTTTCCCACCGTCGGCGGCCTTGAGCTTGCCGTCGGCGGCCTTCTAGAATACTTAGCCTTGGACTTTCTTTCATAAGGCTTGCTGTTGGTGACCTTGATCTCGCCGTCGGCGGGCTCCCTTGTAATATATTTTCAGAAATCTAGGGAAAAATCCGCCGTCGGAACCGTCGAGCTCGCCGTCGGCGCCATGAAGCTCGTCGTCGGTGCCCTAGATCAAATTTTCATATTTTTGGTCCTTTTCGCTCCAAATTCTCTCCTTTTTGCAATTTTTTGCTCCAATGTCCATAAATCATCATATCTGAAAAAAAATCATCAAAAATAACCATCTTTAAAGTGCAATATCATCAAAATCAATATAAAATAGGCATGAAAATCTTAACATATTTTCAGTGGGTCAGTAACCATTTACATGGTGTAGGATGGGAATGTTGATAACACACTCCTTAATAAAGTTAGCCTTCCCCCATTTAAAAGGAAGGAATTTTTCCAAAAGTTTAGCTTATCAGATATCTTGGCCAAAATATCATCAAACTGAGTTTGCCTCGCTCTACCATTAAGCAGTTGAATACCCAAGTAATGAAGAGAGGATGAATTATTGCTGAAGCCAATAAATTCAGAGATCCACTGTTTTTTATAAGTCTTTACCTGAGAACTGATAACTCTCTGACATTTTGTTGAACAGAAGACCCGAACTATCATGGAACTGCTTATGACATTTAAATAATGCTTTGATGGCAGGTTTAGAAGCATTAAAATACACAATGAGATCATCTGCATAAGCCAGATGAGATGTAGCAATGTTAGAATTGTCTTGGAACTGTATATAGGGAGATTAGCTTGCTAAATGGTTTAACATGCTGGATAAATTGTTAAAAGCTAGGAAAAATATAGTAGGGGATAAGGGATCTCCCTATTTAATGCATCTAGAAGAGCTGAAATAACCATGTGCTTGACCAATAATTAAAATTGAATGAGAATTATTTGAAAGCCATCTCTTGATCAGGATAGAGAAGTGGGTGGAGAAGCCTCTAGCTTTAAACACCTCTACAATGAAATCCCAATGGATTGTGTCATAAGCCTTCTGGATATCCAATTTGAAGATAGTATTTCCACCTTCGCAGTTCCTGTTTAGATCAGTAGTAATTCATGAGCCAGAAGTGCATCATCCACTATGTTCTTATCTTTGATGAAGGCTGACTGGTTCTCACAGATTAGGAAAGGTAGATGAGGCTAGATTTTGAAAACTAGAATTTTTGCTAATGATCTTAGTAAGCATATTGGTGAGACTCTTAGGCCAAAACTGATCCCAGGTTCTTAGGGAATTCACTTTAGGAATGAGGATGATTGTCGAGGATTTGAAATAATTAGGAAGATCCACTCCTCTAAAGAAACGCTGGATAGCCTCGATGATATCCCTTTTAATGATATTCCAAGCAACCTTATAAAATTTTACAGAAAAACCATCAGGCCTTGCAGCTTTATTGTTGTCAATAGAGTTAAGAGCAGTCCAAATTTCATCTTCTATTGGGATAGAGGAAGGGTTTAAATGGCTGGTGTAATCTCTCTGAGCTGGAAATAAATTCTCATCAATAGGTGTTCTGGAGATAGGGGGTTGTTCCATTAATTGTTGAAAATAATTGATTCCATCATTGGGCAAGGTATCAGATTGCACCCAGTTCCCATTAGAAGATTTAAACTTGTAAATGGTGTTGTACTTCCTTTTGTAGTTAATGCAGGCATGAAAATATTTTGTATTCCTATCTCCCTCCCAAAATCTGGTTAAGGGTGTCTTTTGTAATAGAAATTCCTCTTATATTTTGATGGCATGGACATGTTTTTCTTGGGTTTGCAAGAGATCTGAATCAGTTGACAACTTTGCACATATCTGACCTTTAATATAAGTAACCATTCTTTGAGCCTCAGTAACATTAGAATGTACATTACCCACAACAGACCAATTCCACTTTTGTAGGTGTTTACAGATTTTCTTCTGCATCATCCAAAGTCTTACCCAAGGATTAAGGTGAGAGCAGCCTGAGAAATTCTGATCAACTTAAGTTAAAAAATCAGGATGGGAAGCCCACAAATTTAAGAACTTGAATTGTGTTTTAGGGTGTTGTGAAGATATTGGATGTTGATGAAAAGGGGTCTTTGATCAGACCCCACCATATATAAATGCTGAATATTTGTATGTAGAAAAGCATTAAGCCAACCTTGATTAACTAAGAATCGATCTAGTCTTTCCCAGAGTTTTCCTCTTCTCCAAGTGAAGTTTGGCCTAAAGTATCACAAGTCATACAGTCTAGCCCTTTACATTTGATCCAGGAAGAATAATATGGTTTTAATGTCAGGGGGTCTACCACTCGATTTTTTAGAAAGAGTTGTTAAGAAGTTAAAGTCCCCACCAACAAGCCATTAGAATTTATAGATTGACTAATTTGTAGCAGGTTATCCCACAACTCAATTCTGGAAGATCAAGTGCATCCAACATATATAATAGTGACCAAACAAGATTTTCTAGCCAGTTGGAGTGATAAATACAAATACTGTGGATGATCAATGAGAATACTCCAGCTAAGTTCATCCCTGGAAAAAAACAAAATTTGTTATTTAGGTTTTTAGATAACTGGAACCCAGGGAACTTCTTAGAGATCTTTGTAATGTGTTTTGTGACCATAGTTTCAAGAATAGCAACAAGCCAAAATTTGTACATCCAATTCAAATGAAGGAGTCTATTATGGGCCCTAGGATGTGCTAGGGCCCTAACATTACAACAAATAAGATTAATCATTATAAGATGATTTGCCCCTCCTTCTAGTCCTGGAGAGAGAGTCCAATAGTAAATTGTAAGAGTTGTCACTTGCTATAGCTTTGTGGTCCTTCTGCAAACTCTTCAACACTAAGAACTCCTTTTTCTTCTTCTTATGTTTTTGTGCTTTCCATTCATCATTAATTACTTCAGATAACACTTGCAGAGTATCTCCCTCTAGGGAACAAAGTGAAATGTCATCCAATTCATGTCCTCTGTCAAGTAACAGATCCTCCACAAGAGGTAGAGGAGCTAATTCTGGTTCCTGATTGGGGGGTTCTACCAGTAGGGTAGAAGATATCAGCCTAGAATTCATCAAAGCTAGGATAACAGGTTCAACAGTTAGGAGTAATTTTTATACTAAATAAAAACAATGATTTTTTTAATAGAATTTTTTTTAATTCAAATAAATTATGAATTAAATTAAATAATACTATAAGAAAGTTAAATAGAAATATTTTTTAAGTAATTAAATTAAATTTATAGATATAAGATTATTTAGTTATCAGATCCGTGATTTCTAGCTCGCTATTTATTTCAGAAAGACTATATTAAAAATAGTAATTTACTTAAGATATTTAGATGATGTGAAAATTCAAGAAAACACTATTTAGTAAAATACTAATCCATATATATAAGTTTAGAATTATATTCGAGTTTTACCCTTTAAAGTTGATTCCATTGAAGCCAATTTTTGATAAGGCATCTCCTCAAGCTTCTCCTCACTTATTTTTTTTCTTTTTTTTTCTTTTTTTTTCTTTTACTTCTTTTTTTTTCTTTTTGGATTTATTTTCAATCCTTCTCTTTTTCTTTTTCAAGTGAGGATTACTGTATCCGGATAAATTTCGTTAATAATTTTGAACTTCAACTTTCTCTTCCTAAATTTGAAACTTAAAATATTTCTTTGCTTATATGTATTTCATAACATTTACTTACGAGTTTCAATCTCTTCCTTTTCACCTAAATACTTAAGAATTTCAATTTTAGAATATGTTTCCTTACTTTAAATAGTTTACTATATTCTTATTCCTTTTAACCAAATATCTTATTCTATTAAATTAATTGATTTCTAGAAATATTCTATTCAACTTTTTATAATAATTATATAAATTAATCTGTTACTAAATTAAAAATTATTACATAAAATCAACTAATAATAATTTTTTTAAAGCATAGAAATTGAGAACAATTTAATAATTAAATTCGTATTTTTCCTCCCCAAACTTAAATTTTTCTATCTATTTCTAAATTCAAGTGAAAAGAAATATACAATGAATTTATATCATACTGAAGCTTTAGGTATTTCTTTTCCCCGAAATTTTCAGGCTTTTTCATTATTTAAAGAACTCCGTACCGTTAGTATTCTTCCATATATATAATATTTAAAAGAGAGTGTTGGGTAAAGAAATTTTTAAATAAGTATAAAAGCACAAACAAACATTAAAACTTAATCTACTATTACACATCCAATCAACTAGGTTACTAAAACAATCTAAAATTAAAGTTCACCAATTTATAAACTTAAACAACACATTTAAAGAAAAACTAACATACTACTTTAAAGAATAATTTGCATACTAATTTAACATATATAAAAAGTCTAACATAACAAAGCCTAAGCAATTTAAAATAAACACACCAACTCCACAAACCTGAAACAGTACATAACAATTACACACAAAGTACAAAAGTTCTTAAAATAACAATTAATCTAAACAAACCAAATAAAGTCTCTAATCTTCAACATCAAAATCCCAAACTATATCATCTCCCCGATCTCCTGTGCCGAGAAGGCCGACATATTGTGTAGCTGGGCATTTGTGAAAAACAAATTACCTAATTCACCTCTCCGTAATGACGTTCACCTCATAATATGCTATTTTGTATTCAATATCGCCGGAGATATTCACTATCATAATCATGTCTTCTCCAAGCCTCCAACTTTTCGACTCAATATGCTCCGCTTTTCTTCTATTTTCTCAAAACTTTTTCGCCGTAGAGTCATCTCAATCATCAAATTCAAGGGTAAGTGAGTAGTATTAGGAGGTGGGTCATAACCCGCAGAGGGACTATCTCTACTTCGAAGAAGGTACATAGTTCCTTGTCCCGTATCTCCATCCTTCGGATTCATATTTTTTAATATTAGCTGTAGCAATGGGTTTCATAAGCTCAACCCATTCCTCATCATCTCTCTCTACCCCGCATAATCTAAGCAGAGTGCATAGATAAGACCAGATGTCCTAGTCCTCCTCCACTTTCACTGAGGTGGCTAATATATTCTTATAAATTACACTTCCACATTAATACTTTTTGGTTCCGGGTCACGTAAATTCAAAAATACTCTATCTCTTGTTACCTCACTATGGTGGGAGGTGTAACAAAGTAGAACAAATAAAAATAAAGGCCGTGCTTTAGATGACGCATTTAACATAGAAAGAGGGAAGCTTACCCGTTCTCGTCGTTTTATTTCCAAACTCCTTTCTCATCGTTGAGAAAGTCGATCACCTCTTCTAAAGGGTCCTTCCATGGGCCTAAAATGTATCATACTCACTCGGTGTAGTGTTCGTACCTCGTAAGAAGCATTTATTCTCGTTAAAAGGCCGAATCTCTACAAAAATCAATCAATCATATGATCTTCACTCTGTCGTTCGCATAAAATTCCTTTACCACTTCTACAAACGCCGGCTCGTTGGTCATGAAACATAAATTTTCTCATCCTCTTTCTTTAATTATTCGCTCAACTTCTCCTCCAGACTTCAAAACTCGATTCGAATGCATGTTCTCCGGCTCAACATTACGAAATCATCTTGATTGTGCTCTTGCATTTATGAATCGGTTTCGTCCTAATCCAACCTTTCGTTTTGTCATGGAGCCATTTTCTATCCGTGAAATTTGCAAAAAATCTTAACTAAACTCCCAAATATTACTAAGAAGGCTTCCAATAGTTACTAAAATCCATTTAAATCGATCTCGATGAATTTCTTCCAAGTATTTTCTCCATATTTCGAATTTTTCCAAAATTTCCCAATGTAGAAGAAAGTCATGGTGAAAATCAAAAAATTTTACATAGGAGTGAAGCACTTACCAGCTGTGGAGATGAAATTCGTGTCAAAAAGTGTCAAAATCACCTCAAATCCAAGATCTCACGAGCCCTAGGTTGGTTTTTTCGAAGTTTTGAGGAAGGGGTGATGAATAATGCTCATTGACCGGTCAAATATAGGACATTTCGCGATCTTCCTTGTCGGCGAGATTTTTCGCCGTCGGCGAGCTAATTAATTTACCAAGGCCAAAGTTGGAAATCTCGCCGCTTCGCTTTGCATCATTCTCATTGTCAGCGGGCTCCCAAAAATTTTAAATATTTAAAAATTTTCAATCATTTTCAACCTTGATTTGGCCCTAATTAATCTTCCGATCACTTAATTTTATAATTTAGTATGAAGACTAGATACTTATACTCACAAAAAGTTCACACAAACAATATAACTTTATCTATGAAATCCATAATACTTACAAACTTCACACTTTTAAACACTAATACTTAAGATTTCACTACTTCAAACTCTCATAAATACTCTCGCATTGCAATCCACACCACAACACTCCCCAAATGCCGAGACATAACAAATACATATAATTTCATCAAATTCGAGACGAGCAAATTTAAAGTTTAAATCATATTAAAACCTAAATCCAAATCAACACATATATACACACAAATATAACATAAGATAAATTCTTTACTACTCAAAGCAGCCCTAACCAACATCCTCTCTCGATATTCCCGATGTGACGCAGTGTGCACAACAAGATTGTGGTAGTGCCGCCCTCGAGCGTAAAATTCTAGCAGATTTCTCATCAATCCACCCTTTCTCGTCTCAAGAAGGAATAAACCGGCCTCCCGTATGTCCAGACGATCAAAGTGCTCCTTCATCCTCTAGTCAATGTGATCAAACATATCGAGATATTACCTATAGAATTCATCATGTTTTGCAACTCTTTTCTAATCCTTTAATCTTTTTTCGAATGAAATTTGTTTTATCGCAAGGGGCCTCACTAAAAGCGTTTGTTCGTGATGCTCTATCGAAATAATGGTAATCTCATCATTATTATCCAAAGTTGGAAACATATTCGTAGGATCGAGTGTTTCCATGACAAAAGCACCTTTTCCCACGCCTACAAGAAACTTGGAGACTGATCAAACGATAAAGCAAATATGCTCGATGGGTGTCTAAGTTCATGAACCGACCCATGCACAATCAATCTCTGCGTACTTTTACTATAATTGATCCAAACATCGATAGGTAATCAACGAATACAGAATTTAACATAGTGTATCTTTGAAACCTTATTTACCCTCATAAGGTAATACTTTGATGAGATAAAGAAATGCCAATGCTTCGAGACAAAAGGTTAAGAAGTGATGCAGAGAAACTAACATACCCGTCTTCACGCAACTCCCAATCATCGGTTCGTCGCCGATATCTATAAATCTCGTTCATATTGTATCTCAAGGAACAAAGTTCAATAATGACGTACAGGGGTATTCTTATGTAAAATAATTCATTTACCCTCAACGAGTAAATCTACCCATCTTCTTCGACATACACATCCATCGTTGATCGCATGTAGATTGTGAGTAAAACTCTTTAACCGTAGGAAGGACCATAAAGCAGAGTGTCGTATATAAAATACCTCCCAATGTCATCGCACGATCATTTCTTCAATTTTTGTGGGGCGGAGCTTACCCTCTCGTCGACAAATCCCCTTTCTTTAATAAGTCACTTCTTCATCAAAACTTTGTTGAAAATACGCTGCGCCTCCGAACCGAATGGTGGCCTTCGGTTGAAAACTCCAGCTTTTGTGGTTTCTAAGAGTTTGGTGACCATTTCGGATTGAAAGGAATGGTTCTAACAGCTTCTTAGGAAGAAAAACATGTAAAAATGAATTGGGATGGTTTTCAAGCAAAGAAATGGCTTTTAACCGTTCTCAAAATCGTACATAAAACTTTAAGAGACCAATTTTTCAGCCTGCTCGCCGTCGGCGGGAAGTTTTGCCGTCGGCGATTTAGTTATAAACCGATTTAAAGATATGGCACGCGATCTGGCTGCCGGGCGAGATTCAAGAGAAATCGCCCAATTTCACTCGGGTCCGAATATTTTCCGATCTCATCATATAGGTTTGAATTTGTGATGATTCTAATTAAAAATTGAATAAGTAAGATTTATTTTAATATTACGACTCACTAATTTGTATATAATTAAAATAAAAGACTACTATGGGTTGCCTCCCATAAAGTGTTTGGTTTAACGTCGTCAAATTTCGACTTAATTTTGCTTAGTAATCAGGTTGACTAAGCATTAAAACCTCTTTAAAATTTGGTCTTCTACCTTGGAAATATGGTTTTAATCTATGTCCGTTTACCTTAAATCTATGTCATGTTTTTGGATCTTCAATTTCTATAGTTCCATATGAAAATATTCAGTTATGTTGAAAGGTCCTAACCATAGAGATTTCAATTTCCTGTGAAATAATTTCAATCTAGTATTATATAACAAAAACTTTTTGTCCCTGTTCAAAATTGATTAATCTTCCGATCATGCCATAATTTCATCCTTTCTTTATAAATCCTATCATTATCATATGATTCATTCCTTAATTCTTCTAATTCATTTTATTGCAACAATCTCTTCTCACCAGCTTCTTTCATATTATAATTAAATTCTTTAATCGCCCAATATGCTTTATGTTCTAATCAACTCGGTAAGTACAAGTTTTTCCATATATAAGCCCTCGTAAGGAGTCATTCCAATCGAAGTTTTATGCTACCCCGTATGCCCATACGTTGTATAGTCTTATAGACTACCCAATCTATTGTGGTTTACGCACTTTTCTAAAATACTCTTAATCTCTCGATTAAACTTCAGCTAATCCATTTATTTGTGGATGATAAGCAATATATCTTATGAATAATATTATATTTTTCTACTAGTTCGCGAATATATTTATTTCTAAAATGAGTTCCTCCGTCAATGATAATTATTCTCGGCATTCCAAATCTAGTAAAAATATGTTTCATTAAAAATTTTGAAACACTTTTTAGCATCACACATAGGTAAAGCTATGCCCAATCCATTCGGGAAACATAATCAACAAACTTACTAATATATATGAGTTTCCAAATGAAGGAATAAAAGGTCCCATGAAATCTAATCCCCAAACATAAAAATTTCAACTTCTAATATAAAATTCAGAGGCATTTCATTTTTTCTGATATATTTCCTACTCTTTGGCATTTATCGCAAGTTTTATATATCCGTATACATCTCAACATAGTACCAAAGAGAATCGAGATTGTAGAATTTTATACACAAGCTTTATCACTCCCAAACGGTCTTCCAAAATCGATCATGACATTTTTGAATAATTTAACTAATTTCTTCATAAGGCACGCATCTTCTAATAATTAGATCCTTACATTGCTTATATAAGTATGGTTCATCCCAAAAGTATGTTTTAGTATCATGAATGAATTTTTTCGTTGTTGTGTTAACATGTGTGGTAAAATGTCACTTACAATATAATTTACTATATCAAAGATACTGCCGCATTTTCCACCATTTATATTATAAAGCTTGTTCATCGTGAAAACTCCGTCTATAATTTCATTATCGTATTAGATAATTCATATTATTCTAATTCGATAAATGATCGTAAATTCGATTATCAATTCCCTTTTTCGTTAACGATCTCAAAATCAAATTCTTGCATTAATAATATCCATCTAATTTTGGTTTAAAATCCGTTTTGCATTAAATATTTTATACAGAAAGGATCATATGCATAATACATTTAGTTCCTATTATATAATGCCGAAATTTATTAAAAGTATATACAACTCGCTAATAATTCTCTTTCAAGAATCGTATAATTTATTTCGCATCATTTAGAGTTTTACTAAGATAATATATAACTTTAAAATCTTATCATATCTTTCGCTTCAAGAACCGTCGCTATAGCATAATCACTAGCATCACTCATAAGCTCAAATGGTTTCTCCCAATTAAAGGAAACTATTATATGTGATGTAATTAATTTATCTTTTAATAATTCGAAAGCATTCAGCATTCAGCTTGTAACTAAATTTCTGTTTCTTTTCAAGCAGCCGCATGCAGGCGCAAGAATTTTCGAATCTTTTATATAACATATGTAGAACTTATGTCAAGAAAAACTTACCCCTTTCACCGTAGTCAAGGTAATTTAAATGGCACCTCGAATTTTCATAGGCCTACTCCCATGTCCTTTTCCGAAATTTTATGCCCTAATACGCTCGCAACCATAAATCGACATTTCTCCCAATTAAGAACTAAATTAGTTTTCTCACATACTTCAAATACTTTTTCAAGATGATTTAAGCATGTGTCAAATGATGTTCCAAATACGAGGAAATCATCCATAAATACTTCTATTCCATTATCAATTAATTTACTAAATATGTACATCATACATCTCTCGAATAACAGTGCATTACATAATCCAAAAGGCATCCTTCGAAAAGAAAGAAAGTTCCATAAGGACTAGTAAATGTTGTTTTCAATTTCGATCCTCGTGAGCAATTTGTATTCGATGATAACCTAAGATATCCATCTAAGAAACAAAAATACTTATGTCCGGCTAATCTATCTAACATCTAGTCTAGAAATGGTAAAGGAAGTGATCTTTCCCGGTGGCCGCATTTAATTTTCTATAATCAATACATATTCGCCATCCGCAACTTGTCTTATGGGTGATAAGATCATTATTTTCATTAGCTTTTACTGGCCACTCCTCCTTTTCTAGGGGCACACAAAGAATTGAGCTTACCCAAGCACCGTCGTAAATAGATATATAATGCCATTATCTAACCATTTTAAAATTCTCTTTCGACTACTTCTTTCATTATCTAAGCTTAATCTCCTTTGGGATCTACTTTAAAGCTGACATACCATTATCTAAAATAATTTCAGGCATACAGATTGAAGGACTATTTCCTTTAATATCCGCTAAAGTCTAACCAAAAATTTTCTTATATTTTTTTAAGGTATTTAAAAGTTTTTGTTCTTGAGATTCATTTAATTCGTATGAAATAATAACTGTAGAGTCAAGAATATCTACAAGTATATATTTCAAATGATTAGGTAACATTTTTAACTTAAGTTCAGAGGTTTAATAATTGATGGAACTATATTTTTTCAGTGTTTTCTGTATTATCCAAAAATTCAAATTTTCGAATATAATCTAGTTCTTCATTTATATCAAATTTTTTCATCAATTCAAATATTTTCTTTTTCTAATTTTTCTTCATAATATTCCTTAAAATATTCTTTTGTAAATGATCGAGTACTTCCATTCGAAAACACTCATCTTTTCTAGCGCAGGATATTTCATTGATTTAGCAATATTAAAAGTTACTTTTTGGTCATTTACTCTCATAGTTAATTCTCCTTTCGAACATCAATCATAGCTTTCCAAGCATAAAAATGAGCCTTCCTAAGATGATAGGAATTACTTTATCTTCTTCCATATCTAAAACAATAAATTCCATAGGGAAGATAAATTCTATCCACTTTACTAAAACATCTTCAATAACTCCCTTAGGATATGTAATTTAACGATCACCTAATCGAAGGGTTATCAAGTAGTGAAATTTCTCTCAATCCTAAATCTCTTAAAATCGATGAGGCATTAGATCGATGCTCGCTTCCCAAGTCTCACAAAGCTTTTCCATAGAATTTTTCTCTTAATAACATAGTGGCATAATGAAATCCACGTATCTTTAATTTTTCGCAAGCTTTTCGAATTATAACACTACACTCTTCACTAAGTGCGTCGTTTCATTATCGGTAAATTTTCTTTTTTATTTAGAAAATCTTTCATTAATTTACATAATTTGGCATCTGGTTTCAAAGCTTCTACGAAAGGAATATTTATTGTTAATTTCTTCGTAATTTCAAAGAATTTAGCTTGTAAACTCCGTTTATCTTTTTTATGTTGATTTAGTCATTCAGAAATGGCAGTGAGGGTTTTCACCAAATTTCCTTGGTATTAAAGGATTTTCTAAGTTTGGATCTTGTTGATTCTTTTCCTTTTCAATTTCCACTTCCTCTTTTTGACTTTCAAGTTCTTTTGTAAATTGAGGTTCAAATTCTTTTCCACTTCGTAATTGTATTGCTTTAATTTGTTCATTTCCTTTGTCTTTGGGATTTATTTCCACATTACTAGGAAATGTTCCAGGTATTCTATTATTAAGTGCGGTAGCTATATGTCCAAGTTGAGTTTCAATATTTTTAATAGCTGTTCCTTGATTTTGTAATTGGTTATCTTGTATTTGTAATTGATTTTCTTGGTTTTGTAAATGTTGACCCATATTTAATATTAATTCTTCTATTGATAATTTCTTATCTTTAAATTGTGGGTTATTTTTATTAAATCCAGGTGGATAATTAGGTTTATAATTAGAATTTCCTTTATTAGAAAGAATTCCTAATGGTTCTGTTGTGTTATTCATCCACGGTTGATTAGTTGTGTTATTATTCCAATTAAAATTAGGATGATTTTTCCATCCAGGATTATAATAATTCGCATAAGGATTATTGGGTCTGTTATTAATTGCATTTATAGTTTCATATTGAGATTGGGATTCTATAAGTTG
This sequence comes from Papilionanthe hookeriana x Papilionanthe teres, assembly GCA_022702705.1. Lineage (NCBI taxonomy): Eukaryota > Viridiplantae > Streptophyta > Magnoliopsida > Asparagales > Orchidaceae > Papilionanthe > Papilionanthe hookeriana x Papilionanthe teres. The sequence goes on along the minus strand of CM040424.1, from coordinate 20,021,180 downwards.
TCCAGATGAATTTTCTTCTAATATAGTTGAAGAGTAATTCATTCCAAAATGATCTAATTTTTTAGATACAACAGCGATTTGTGAAGCTAACATAGATATTGCATCATTTTCATGAATACTAGCTATCTTTTTCGGATTCATTCTATCAGAAGGCCATTGAAAATTATTGGTTGCCATTTCTTCGATTAGTGCATAGGCTTCATCAAATGGTTTTGACATTAATGATCCTCCAGCAGCAGCATCGATGATTGATCTTAAAGATCCAACTAATCCATTATAGAAAGTTTGAATAATTAACCAATCTAGTAACGCATGATGTGGGCATTTCCTAAGAAGTTCTTTAAATATCTCCCAAGATTCTTATATTGATTCTTCATCAAACCGACTAAAAGAAGTTATATCATTTCTAAGTTTAGCAGTTTTAGATGGTGGAAAATATTTGGATAGAAATTTTTGTGATAACTCTCCCCAAGTTTTAATAGATCCAGGTGCTAACGAATTTAACCACATTTTAGCCTTATCCCTTAAAGAAAAAGGAAAAAGTCTAAGTCTAATAGCATCGTTTGATACTCCTTCATTTTTGAAAGTAGCACATAGTTCTAAAAAACTAGCAAGATGTAAATTAGGATCTTCATTAGGTGAACCACTAAATTGATTGTTTTGTACCATTTGGATAATGGCAGGTTTAAGTTCAAATGAATTAGCAGCTACATCAAGGTTTTGAATAGTTAAATGAATTTCATCTAATGTAGGGTTGGCATAATCTCTTAATGGTCTCTGTTGATTGATATTTTCATTTTCGGGAATATTTGTCATTTGTTTTAAATTTATAATTTCTCTTTTTTGTTTTCTAATTCTTTTAATTGTACGCTCTAATTCTGAATTGTAAGGTATTAAATTTTCGTTTCCAAATTTTCGCATACAATTTTGCAAATAACATTTTAAAATAGTCTGTTACTCTAGTAAATAATTTCTTTAACTCCCCGGCAATGACACCAAAAACCTTGACCCACTTTTTATATGTTTGCAAATTATGTTAATAGCAACGGCACCAAAAACTTTATCCCGCTTTAATATATATTTGATTTTATGATGGAATGTTTAATGTGGATTCTACGCAAGTATACGTATCGTATCAAGTAATACAGGGCTCTAGTGTTGTCCTGGTTATCGATCCCACAGGGAAGTTTTTAACAGAATTGTATCAGCTAAAATTTAAAGGAATTACTTAATAATATAGTTAATGGAAATTTAAAGTAACTAAAGCAACTAAAGTAAACTAATGCTTGAAATAAAGTTGATTTAAATAATTCAGAAAAGTATCCTTCTCCTTATTTTAGAAAATTAAGTGAATGATGAATCTAATTAGAATTTTTTGAATTGTATTGTGACAAATAGGAGCATTCCTATTCTTTACCTTTTGGTCCAGGTGCAAAGAACATTGACTAATACTATGTTTGACTACTGAATCTGTGGCTAGGCTTGGAGGATACTGGCTGCCACTTCAGAGCTCACACGTTCCCCTCACCTGAGGGCTAACATCTACACTTCAGCTCTCAAACAATAGGACCAAATTGAATATTATAGTCTGTCACACTAAAATGTTCAATTCTACGTCCGATAAATAATATTTCCCTATTTATTTGCACCCTCCTTCCAAGGCTTTTGACTTCCCTGAATATTGGATGTAATTTTTACTGTAGTTGATAATTCAACATATTTTAACAAATTAACTAGCCAGATTGAAAGTAAATTAAGTTTTAAGCAAAAATTATCATGTCGGCATTATTTTTAGGTTGTGTTGTATTTTGAAAAGGAGGTCTCCTACAGAAGTTGTTGGCGAATTTTTAATTTAATTTAAATAAATAATTTGAAAAGTAGTATTTGATTTTGAAAATAATTTTAAATTTGAAAATTTTAACATATGAAATCAAATTGATCTCACATCCCGAACAGTTTATATAAACAAGCACCGCACCACAAACCATGTATCTACCCCGAAGAATAGATACACTGCTTGGTAATGGGGCTCGTTTAAATAAACTAGAAAGGTTTGTGACATCCGTTTGGTCTGCGAACCAATTTTATAAGCCGACAAGTTCTCCTGCTTAATATAAATGAATTAAGTAGGGTTTATATTACACAGGTTCTTAAAATTCCCTATAAGGGCAATGCCCCTATAGTTAATTACATCTTAAGTGACGGGAATCACCTAAGAAAACTCTCGATAATAATCGGTAGTTCTGCTCTCAAGAATTTCAAAGTTTAAGTTTTCAAAGGATTGAATTTTAGAATTTCAATAGGGAATAGATCAAATTTGTAACATTTTGTTTTGGGAATTCAAAGGAAGAAAAGGTAGGAGAAATTACAGATTCGAAGCGAACTTCGGTAATTTCCCGACTATCCTATTGTTTGGCTTGGATTTAGGAAAGTCCTAATTTTTATTTAATGTTTTGATCTTCCCAATTTTAAGTAATTAGGACTTATATTCGTATGAGACAATCATACAAATAGCCTTGAAGATATGAGGGTTTATGTCGTACCAAACAACTACCTCGGAATCCTAAGACCGGTTAGGGCTTAATTTGCGATGCAAATGCCTATCAAAAGGTTGAGGATTTATGTTGCACTAGGCAAACTACCTCGAAATCCTATGGCTTTGTTGTTTAATTCTAGGAATGTTTAGCTGATGTAGAGTCGTTTTGCTGACGAAGATGACCGTGTTGCCCACCGTGCTCCAAGCTCCTTGTTGTTGCAGAGGTTTAATTTTAGAAGTCATAAATCAAAGGATGAAAGAAGTGTTTTGGTTTAGAGAAAAAAAAAATCTTAGAGTTCAAGTGTTTTTATGTTTTCATTAAAACAAATCTTAAAGTTGATTATAACAACACCGGTTAAGATCCCACGGTTCCATCCTTCCGGCATCGTTATTTTATCGGATTCACTTAGTCCAGATGAATTTGCTAAACTCAACTAAATGAGTTCCACACTTTCATTTAGACCGTGGGAAATCCCGTTAGCAACACGTAGGTTACATCATCCGAGGTATTCCCGATCATCCAACAAGACGTTTTAATTTAGTTGTAATTGCGGTTTGTGTTCTGTTTGTGATTAAATTTTGAGTTGTTTTATATTTTGAGATGTTGTGGCGGTGAATTTTATCTTGTAATGACTTTTAATTTAGTTTTGGTTTCAGTTTTAGGGACTATCCTAAAAGTGTGGGTTTTCATGCAACAGTTGTTTATCATGCAAGAAAAGAGTGTGATGCGACTAAGTTGCAATAAAGTAAATTGCAACAAAATAAAAGCGTACCTGGAGGTTCTTCCCGTCATCCCAAGCTGCACTTAAACACAATTTAGAATATTTAAGCATTTAGAACAAGTTCCTAGGTAAAACTAAGGGAAGGGTTATGGTTTTCTACCAAGTTCCTAATCCTATAGCTAGTCATCTCCTATGACGTCTAGGTTCTTGTGTTTTTGGTTTGAGGACGATTTTCTTCATCAAAGAATAATTAAGTTTAGTTGTTCTTATAAACATCCAATAATATTGAGGAAGTTCTTAAGAAGAATCTTAAACATCTTTTCAATATTGTTAGAATTATTTTAAGTCTAAATGAATTTAATTATACAAATGAATTAATCGTCCGAGGATTCAAGTTTTGTTATCTTGCTCAGTGAACTAGGACATTTGAATATCCTATAAGTGAAGTAACACTTCATTTAACGTTTTGTTTAGGGGTTATGACAACAAAAGCTTTCGAGGGCAAATTGATGTTCAAATGGTTTGTGATTTAATTTAATTTCACTTAACGGGTTTAAATTTGGAATAGTGTTCAAGTTGCTTTATTTTGAATTTCTTTATGTCTTAGGTGATGTTATTTTTAATTCAATTTAATTTAACTTTAATTTAATTTAATTTGGTTTAGCTTCAATTTTAATTCAATTTATTTAATTTAAATTAATTTTAATTTTAACTTGATTTTATTTTTTTATTTTAATTTAATTTAATTTAATTTAATTTAATTTAATATGATTTAATTTTAATTTAATTTAATTTAATTTAATTTAATTTAATTTTTTTAATTTAATTTTATTTAATTTAATTTAAATTTTAATTTGATTTTATTTTTAATTTTAATTTAATATTTTATCTTTTATGTTCTAAAGATGATTTAATTGTAACTGTTAAAGTATTAATTTAATTGAAATTTTAAAAGTGTTTAATTTAAATAATTTAACTTTAATTTAATTTAATGATTAAGTCTTTTAGCATTTTAAATCTTAAATTTGGATTATCATTTTAATTAGGAATTAAATATTATTGAGATCATTAATTTAGGGATTCTTAAATTAAAGAACATATCTCTTCCTAATAATATCCCTATTTTAATAATTCTAATTTTATTATTCTTCCAAATTTAATCAATTATTTAATTAAGGTTTATTTCAATTATTTTTAAATTGTTTAATAGGTTTCTACCATTATTATTCAAGTTTCAATCATCCAAATCAGATTAAAATCAAATATTTTACTTTTTAATTTTATTAAACCTAAAGTTTTAATTAAGGGTTAAAATTTTAATTACCATTTTGCCCTTCAAGCTTAATAATTTCATAATTCACTAAATTGAGCTTAAATGAACTTGAAATTTTTATGTGGCTTCACTCATATGTCGATAAAGGCATTAGAGGAGAAAATGTGATTTTTCTATATTTAATTTATTTATGTAATTATTTTTGGTGGAAAATAGGGATTTCCAAGGAAAACTTAATAATATGACCAAGGGAAAGCTTCTATCCTTAAGAAAATTATGGGACATTCCTAATGACTAGAGGACCACTTGGACCAATTTTGGTGATTTTTTTAATTATATTATTTTTATTATAATTATTTTAAGTTTTGGAGTATTAATTAATTTAAAAATAAAATAAAGATTGAAAAATGAATTTTATTTTTTTCAAAAATCTCTTTGATATCAAGGAAATCAGAGAACCAATTTTTGTAATTTTCTGATTTTTCTTTGATTTATTAGAATTAATTTAGTGGAAATACTAAAAAATATACATTTTTTAATTTTAAAATTACCTTAGGGCTTTAAAATTTAATATCTCATCATAGAGACCTAAAAAAAATATGGGGTTTATTTCTAATTGATTAAAATTCAAAATGTGACATTTTGGTGAATTTTATTATTTTTGTGATTTTTATTATTTTTTAATTATTAAAATATTAAAATAATGCAAAAAATCAACTTTTTTAGAAAATTATAATTTTATTTTTCTTAAATTCCCCTGATATCAGAGAGGCTTCAAAACCAATTTGGTGAATTTTTGAAAAGTATTTTGAAAGTTATAAATTTTTAAAGTTTAAAATGGCTAAATGGCTTAATTAACCCATTTAGTAGGGCTAACCAAGTCCAATTGACTTCTAATTTTTATGATGGATTCCTCTGATCCTAAAGGTTAGTGAAGAATTGATTTCAAGTCAATTTGATGTATGATTAGCTCTAATTAATTAGGGACCTATTTTGGGTGTTTAAGCCGATTAGGGTTATTCAAGTGGATTAATTCAAAACCTATTTTTCCTAGAGTCCTACGGTCGTAAGAAACATCCTCAAATTTTCCTAGACTTTATTTCACAACATGCTAATTATTGGAATTAAAATACTCGAAAACGACAACATGAATTTGAAAAATCAATAACTTCTCATAGGGATGGCCTACGACTTTGGAAAATTCGGGGAATGTTCCCAAATTCAGAGGCTTCAAAAGCCCTATGGTCTCATGCCATGGTGAATTTCCTATATGCATGGAGAATTAAAATAATACAGAGAGTAAATAAATTTATAAAAATAAAATACTTGATGAAATTAAATGATTTCTTTTCCACATTATTCTCCTCTGTTCACTGAGCAAGAGGGTATTTTTATTTTATTTTCTGATTTTTCTACACAAAGTTATGCATTTTTGAAGTTTAGGGAATTAAATAAATAAGAAAATCCCTATTTTTCTATTTATCCAAATCGGCGCCGCGTCAACCTTATCATCTCCAAAGCGCCGCGTGGCGCTTTCTGATTCGACGCCGCCATCCGACTCAGCGCTCCAGGGGCCCGCTGTATCATTCCGTCTCCTCATCTGGCGCGATCCTGGCCGTCCGTCCACGTGTGTATTAAATGAACGGCATCCGTTCATCGTCCCCAAGCCTCCTAACCCGAGAACCGTCCACACTAAATCCCTAATATCTCACTCAGTACTTAACGGATTTTTATGTTCTTGTGCTCTATGGATTCGTCTTGACGAGACGAATACATCTATATGGTGATCATGCATTGAAATTAAGGCATTTGAAATGGAGAATCTCCAGAAGCTCGGGATAAAGAGTTAGCTCATACCTTTGCTCAGAGAAGTGTGGCTTGATCCGAGGGTTGTGTCACCTTCGATTGGGTCCAAGCAAGCTCCGGATGAAGTCCCTTGGCACTAGTGAATTGTCTAGGTATGATTTCGACCAAGCTCGATCACAAAGCTTGGAGGACTGGAACGGATGGGTGGCACGGAGAGGGGGCTTTTACCGGTGGACTTCTTCCCTTGGTCTAGTGAAGGTGTAGGAGAGTTTAATTTGAATTTGGTGGAGAATTGGGAGATGTCCTGGTTTTGGTGGAATTTTGGCTGAGAAATTGGGCTCTGTTGGTGGGGATTAGGGCAAATTGTCATCTGGGGATCAACTGCTCTAAGTATGGAGAGTGGTCTGGAGCAATTTTGGCAGGGTTTCAGTAAGGTCTGGTTCAACACCTCCTCATGGCCGAGAGAGGTGGGGTTTAAATAGGAGAGGTTGGAGGGCATCCCAGGGGAAGTTAGGGCTTGGGATCGGCTGCTTAGGTCGAGGGAAGAACGGCCATGGTGGCCATTGGGCATGGGGCGACTCGGCGAGGTGGAATTCCAAAGTTTGGCTCCTCCCGAGGTCTCGACCATGGTGTTTTCCGGCGACCCAGGTGGCTGGCCGGCAGGCATGGGTCACCCTCAAGTCCAGGTGGGTCAGGGCTGGAGGTTTGTGCAGTCAATTAGCCATGGACATGTGTAAAGGGTTTGGATTAAAATGGTATGGGGAGAGGCTCATTTTGGGTCCAAATGGGTCGACCCACCATTTTGGGTTTGGTGCACCCTTCCAAGTTCGGTTTTGGGCTGGGAGGATTATGTGAGTCAACTTACCAAAGGTAGTGAAGTCCACATCAAGGATTAGGTGGCAAAGTATGGTTTAGAGTGTGTCATGTTTAAGGTAAAAAGGGCTTAAAAAAGGTTTAAGAAAGAGATCCCCTCTCTTGCCATTAATGGTTTGGTGAGGCGGAAAGTGGATTCCATGGCTCTCATGGCTCCTATGGGGCTCATGCATGGCTTCATGGCTTGTCTTTGGCTTGGGGAAAAGCTTGGTCAATTTCATGAAAATGGATTTTAGAAATTTTGGTAATTTAGGGGTGATTTGATGGGATTTGGGATATGGCTTGATTTGGATTTTTTTTATCATGGGTTTAGAACTTAGGAGATGGTTTCATCCAATGGATGATGATATAGGGTTGTCATGTGGGCTTTGGGCCTTTGAAATTTAGTGAAGGTGGGCTTTTAAAGTGATTTAGAGAAGTGGGTTTTTTTTTATTTTAGGATGAGAATTTTGCAAAGGATTGGATCCAATAAGTGTTTAATTTAGTTTAGGAATGTTTCATGAATGATTTGGAATAAATTTGAAGTGTTTGGGCTAGGTTTGGGTTGGATTTGGACCTCTTTGGTGAATGGGCCGATGTAGGTCAAATTGGGCTAACTTGGGCCAATGTTGGGCTAGGGTTGAAATTGATGTAAAATAAATGTTGGGAAATGTTTATGGGAGTGTTTCAAAGAGGTTTTGGCTTTGGTTGGGTTTTGATTTTGGGGTTTGGGCTTATTTGGGTTAGGTTTGGGTTTAGGTCAAAATTGGGCTTTTTGGCTTTGGGTTGAATTTGAGTGGGGTTTGGATTCGAATTTTGGGCAAATCATGTTAGTGTTTTGCTTGTAGGGGTGTTAGGGAAGGTTTAGAAAAGATTTGGGGTTAATTGGAGTTGAATTGGGTTAGTTTGGGCTAGGTTTGGTTCATGGGTCCAAATTAGGCTTTAAGGCCAAAAGTGAAATTGGATTCAAATGTCAATCAAATTGGACTTAGATTTGGTCCAGATTGGTGTTGGGAATGTTGAATTGAAGTTTAGAATTGAATTGGACCAGAATTTGGGTCAATTGGGTAGGTTTGGCTTGACATTGGGTTCATTTTGGGTTAAAATGGGTCAAATTGGGGGTTTTCACAAAAGTGGGGTAAATTGACAAAATTGGCCCATGGTGTAGTTGAACAAAATGAAATTGAGTATATTTGGGATTTTCAGGAATTTCCTGGGAATTTTCTGAGTTTTTGGATTTTTGGGTCAAGCGGGGTATTTTGGGTATTTGGAGGGTATTGGGAGGTATTCTTGGAATTTTTGATATTTTTGGCTATGGATGATCAACTTGATTGGTGAGGAAATGTTCAAGGTTAATTTTGGGGAATTTTGGGTGATTTGGAAATTTTAAAAAATTTGGGTAATTTCAAAGGCTTTGGGTAAGCTAGGCGGGTGTAGGGTCCGGGGGTCGAAGTGAAAATTTGCAAAATTGAAGATTGAGTAATTGTAAGTGGAATGAAATCATTTTGGTTGAGCCATGAAGCCATATCAAGCCCACATGAGCCATGAAGGGACTCATTTGAGGCATCCACTATGTTGTTCCTAACCCTCTTAGCCTAAGGGCTTAGGGGTTAAGGACCATCCATGTGAATCACCTTTATGAGTCGGGAGGTCGAGTTTGGTATGGGTGTGTTTTTAGGAGGTGTGTGAAAGTGTAGTGTATAAGTGTAGTGTGTGTGTAAGTCGGCCCTCACCGGACCGGGCCACCTGGGCGGTCCTAAGGCCCGAAAGAGTCCTATAGGAACTCATCCTTTAAACTTCCGCATTTGGTTTCGACCCTCCAGGTGATTAGAGGTCTACGATCGAGTTTGTGGAGTTTGCGGGGAGTTAAGAAGTGGTTTGAATTTCTAAGTGGTGGGTCCCAATTCTAATCCTCTAGGATAGTCAAAGGAAAAGCCTAAGGCTAGATCCTAAGTACTAAAAAGAAGAAGAGAAGACCTCATCAAAAATGAGGTCAACATATCACAACTTATTTTAATATATTAGGTACTTCTATTTAATTTCATCATTTCGCATAATTTTCATAAACAATGAGAAAGACTAAGAAAACTGCTCAGAATGCATGGGAATAAAACAAAGCATGGATTTCATTTACAGTTAACAACAATAAACAAAGGTACTTATCTTAATTTCCTCCCCAAGCAGACTCCTTGAAGTTCCTTTGACTTTTCCTTCTAGTACAACACACTTCTAACTCACTAATTATACTCTAAAACTCTTAAATTAGCACTCAAACACAAATAGACTCTCTAAATAAACAAACTGAAGACTCAAGAAACACACCAATGACACACACTAGACACACAATAGACACATACAGACACTAGAATTCGGCCTCTATTTATAGAGGTAGGCAAAGGTTCAAGGGGTACTTAAGCACCTCTTCAAAAAGCATCCAGGTTCAATGTATTTTGCATTTTTAACTGTCTCGCCGTCAGCGAGAAACGACCTCGCTGTCAGCGGGCTTCTAGAAGGTATTCAAACCGCGCGATCTCGCTGTCGGCGGGCTCGGGCTCGCTGTCGGCGAGGTAGTTGTAATTCCTTTAGAAGTTCTCCTCATGACCTCGCCGTCGGCGGCCTCAATCTTGCCGTCGGCGACTTAGTTCATTTTGCATGAATTTCTTCCTTTTTGATCCAAATTCGCTTCATTTCATGCTTTTTTCTTCCATCACTTATAAATCTTCGTTCCTGCAATAAAATAAAGAAAATACCTTTCTTTAAAGTGCAATTTCATCAAAAATAGATATGAATTTCTTAATATATTTTTCTGTGAACAATAAGACATGTGATACATTGTATTTGGACACTTGGAAATGGTTAGGATCATGAAGAGGTGCGATCCAAAGTGAAAAGGTGCTAAGAACTGGACGCAGAGTCCTGCGCCTAGGTGACAGAATCCGGCGCCTAGGCGCTAGACACACCTTCTACAAGATTCATTGAACATGGACACATTTTAAAGAGGTGCCTCAAGGCAACCCTTGAAGCCTATAAATAGGAGGCTACTCCTTCAGAGAAAAACGCCCACATACCACCAACGCCCAACCTAGTTCCCTAGCCCCATAATCCATTTAGAGAGAAATTAGAGAAATATTTTAAGGGCCTTATTTATTGTTTCTTTTATTAATTGGTGAGTTTATTTAGAGTTTGTATTGAGAGTATTTGAAGTGTCGGTGCTTTTGAAGTCTATTCACTTTAGAGTCAGAAGGATTCAGAGGTTCAGTTAGAGAAACACTTAAGATAAGTATTTGTATTTTGATTCAAAGTTTTATTTATATGATTTGTTGTTTAAATTCAATGTGTTCTGAGTAGTTAATTTAATTTCTTCTTTCAATTATGAAAAGATAAATAAGATTATATAAAATTCATTGGAGAATTAAAAACTATATATATATTTTAAACATTGTGATGATATTAATACCCGATCTTAATTTACTATTTAAATTGGCCATTTAAATTGTTAAAATCATTGAAGAGTTTTGAGACCTAGAAGGAGATGAATTCTTAACTAGTAGATATCACATGAATCCTTGGGTAGTCGAAGGCCTTGCGCGGGTTATTCGAGGTGAAGTGCGAAATAAATAGGAAGATATTATTGAATAGGCGTAGAATTGATAAGTTTTTAGAGTGATAGGCTAAATTCTTGTAATTTGGTTTATAGAGAAGGAAAGGGTCACTAGTAGGGCCGACCATAGCCACCCTTGGATATCTAGTAGGTGAGTCTAGATTAACCCATTCTACTAACAATATATCCAGACCTGATCTATAGGTTAGCCAATGTTCTTTATACTATCGAGCGAAGGTAAAGAGTAGGAATGCTTCTATTTGGCACAATACCATAAATTAATATTCTCCATGTTATCTAAAAAGTCATGGATTAATTGAAAGGAAGAAAGTTGTTTGCTTATTTTTATTTACATCAATCATTAATTTATTACTGCTTTATTTTTGCATCTAGTAAATTAAATATCAACTTTTTAACTTTAAAATAAATACATAAAAATAAAATCAAAATATTTAAAAAAAATCTATAATCCTCCTCGTGGGATCGATACTGGGGTCTTTATTTAAAGCCCTATATTACTTGAAACGATATGTATACTTGCGTAGTACCCCTAGTGTGTAAAATATTTTCCATAAAATTATATTTATATACACTAGCCACTATTATTATTTGAGTCAAGTATTGGCTATAACATATTTTTGATAGCATAAATTACTGCATTGTTTGAAGATTGCAAACCAAGTTTTTGGTGCATTGCTGCGGATTGAGGATCAGCCGCCGAACATAGAGTGCTATTACTCTGGATTATCTCCATTTAAGGGAGATTTAGATATGATTATTGCTTACCTAACTGATGGTACTGGAGCTTAGAAGATCCAGAATGGAGAAAGGGTAAATTTTTCATCTTCTAAGCTTAATGGTGTTTCAAAGTCTTGACACTATTTTATTTCTACTCGTCTCCTTCCATCCAATCATTTGAGCGAGGTTACCAAGGTTAGAGCTATCCTCAACTACTGCATACAAGAGAAGAAGCTGATTGATGTAGGGAGTATCATTTATGATTCTGTAGAGGCCACTGCTCGTTCTAGTACTTCTGTTGGACTCGGATTTTGGTGCGACTTTATATATTATGCAAGAATTTATGAAGTCAGATTTATATATTTTTATAATAATTTAGTAAAGTCACAAATTCAACGCAATTATACGTATCGTATCAAGTAATGCAGGGCTCTAATGCAGTCCTGGTTATCGATCCCACAGGGAGATGAAAGTTCTTTAAATCAGATAATATAACACTAAATTCCAATATCAATTGTAAAAATTGCTCAAGTGTACTACAACTAGTTAATGCAAAGTACAGTAATAATAAAGCTACTACAATTACTTCTACTTATTGAACTAATTTAACTAACACACACTAGCTTATGTGATTTATAAGATACTTCTATATGAAAAGTGTCTTCCTTTCTACATAAAGATTATGATGTGTGGATGATGAAGAATGTTAATCTTTTGTATTGTGCCAAATAGGAGCATTTTTACTTCTTTACCCTTAAAAGAGTACCCCCTCTTCCAAGCAAGTAAAGAACATTGCCATATCTTAAGTTTAGACACTAAATCTAAGGCTAGGCTGGTAGGATACCGACTCTCACTACGGAGCTCCCACTCACCCTTCACCCGAAGGCTAACCATAGGCTTTAGTTACCAATATTAAGACCAAATTTGGGATCCCTTTCGGTCACCTTAAAACCTCCAAATTGAAGTCCAACAAAACTCATTTCCCTATTTGTTTGCACTTAATCCCCATGAACTACGCAATTCATTGATGGACATTAAATGGGTTCTTCATTCTTATTGTAGAACATTCAATTCTTTTTGGAATTAATATTCCTCAACATGTTCTAACAATTCAATTGGCCGGATTGAAAAGTAAATTAAGTTCCAAATGAAAGAAACATCACAACTTCTATACACTTAAAAGGCACATCAATTCCACATCACCACATCATCACTACTTTATGCAAGAAGAAAGGCAAGGGAAACTACTCACAAATCATCGAGAATATATAAGAACACATGGATTTTATATAAGAAAGAAGAGTCATACAAACCACAATAGAAAATACAACTTATCTCTTTCTCTTCCCCAAGCAAATTCCTTCAAAGTTCCCTTGATTTCTCTTCCTATTCCTTGAAACACTTGATTATCTCCTTGGAACAAAGATGAAGAAACAATCTCTCACTTTACTCCCTCTTCTCCCCTCCTTAGAGAAGAATCTCTCTTAAAATCACAAAGCCTAACTCTCTCTCACACTTTCCTTACACTCTCTACAGCAATCCTCTTCTCTATTTTCGTCTTGAATTTCTCTACCCTCCCCCAAACTTAAATTTTTCAATAAATTTGAAATAGTTGAGAGTAAAAGAGAACTAAACTTTATGTGCTGGGATTTTTGAAATCTTCAACATTTATCTAGTATTAATCAAAATTCACAACTAGCAGGCATGAAACGATTAGTAGCAATGATATTACAATTTTAAATATTTGCAGGGGCAAAGAGAAATTAACATTAAAGATCTAAACATACAAAAAAACACTATAACATGAAACAAACTATCACACTACTAACAATACAACTAACAGTTCAATATAAAAAGTAAATAACTCTACATCACACAGTACAACACAGGGTTGCACATCACATGAAAAGTAAATATCCACTACATCACATCAGTACAACACACCAAACTAAAAACAACATAAAAGTAGAACATAAAAATATAAAACTACCACACATCATATCCAGCATCGTCAGCAGGGTCAGAAGGTCCAGGCCTGTATGGTGTATAACTATGACAAGTAGGAAATGTCACATCAGACTCTCCCCTCATAAATCTGGCCTGAGCATCATAATAAGCAATATCGAACTCAACTCTTCTTTTCAAATAGTCTTCATTCACATCACTCCTGACCTCGAATACATCCATCCGACTATGCATCCTATCAATACTATCACTTTGCAATCTCAACTGCTTCATGACATCAGATAGTGTCGGGGGCTCAGAAGTAGATGGAACATCATAGCTTGTGGTAGGAATATCGGTACTCTACTCTCCTCTCTTGCACCCACATGAGCCTCATAAGTAAAAATAATGGTCTTCGTAATTGGTCTCAAAGGTATCGCCACTTCCTTAGAACTATTATACTCAACTCCAGACTGAACACAAAGGAATGAATTAGGGCAGGCTGTCCTAATCCACCAGTGGTTTCTCCTTTGGCAATATAGTGAATGCTTTTGAAAATAATAGCCCAATATTGATTTTCCTCATATTCTAGATGCAATAATTCAAAATAGCTGGATACCTAGTAACTTTGCTGTGAAGACAAGAAGGTAACAGTCTCACAAAAATGAAATAATGCCACGCTTTAGAAGCAACATTTAAAGTAGAAGCAGGGAAGTTAATCATCTGTCTCCGATTCATCTTCCACTCCCCTCTTACATTGGTCAGATACGCGATTGCACTCATCAAATTCCCTTCACTAGTATCAAAATTCTCAAATTCACAAACAAAAGGTTCTTGAATTTAATAAAATGTGTTGATACGTGGTGGGGTGAATTCAACCAGTTTCCCTCGGACTTGCACATATTCTGTCTCAGACCAGAGCATGTTAGCATAAAATTCTCGGACTATTCCTAAAACAGCATTAGCAGAAAAGTAACAGAATCACTCCCAATTCTAGTCAGAAATTAACTATTCCACAGATCCACCAGGATTCTCTAACGCTCGATCTTGTATACACTTCTTATTTTGCAACTGAGAGTTGAAGCGAAACTGAGCCTTAATATTAATAAATCTTTCATCGTCCCAATCAAATTTTTGCTTCCCCTTACTCATTATAGGAGCCATGTGAATTTATAAAAAATTGCAAAAATTTACCAATAAATCCCAAATCCACAATGTACTAATCCAAGCATTAATCTAAACAAGTAAGAACAAATTCCACCATAGGAAACCTCACTTTTTCTAAAAAATCTCTCAAAAATATCATCCAAATAATGTGTGAGTTTCACATGCTGAAAATCCAAAAATTTTAACTTAAAGTAAGGCTCTTACCAAGAGAAGTGCAGATTCGGCCTCAGAAATCCTTGAAATCCTCTCTATTCCGAGATCTAACAAGCCCAAAAGCTTCAAAATCGCGAACATGGAGGTGGAAGACGAAAGAAATGGCAAAAAAATGGGTCCCAGGTAATTTTTGTGAATTTTTAAGGGTCCCGGGCTATTTTTGCTATTTGGGCACTGGTGGTGTCTGATAGGGCGCCGACGGTGCTCTATTCAAATTAATAGCCAGACTCTCTCTATTTGGGTGCTGGCGGCGCCAGTCCAAAATTCTATTAGGTTCAAAAAATTTCGTCGTAAATTCGATCGTTTCAACCTCCGCAGTTTTATCTAACACATCAACAAGCATCCATTTCATCTCACAAGCATTGAACAACATCACTTTACACAAACAACAAATCACATCACTTTCATAAATAAAATCCATGACACAACATATAAAATAAGAACAACACTCCTTAGATCCTTAGTGTTGCAAGTACACTACGATAAGCAAACACTAAGTCCTAAATACACATGAGAAATAAAAACGTAGTCCAAGCATAACCTACTAAAACAAAGCAAAGAAAATAACATAATAATCAAAGTAAACTCTTAAACATAACAACACACCATACAAAATCCACTAATTACTCCTCATCAGCCTCAGAAGTCTCATCCTCTCTAATGTCTCCCATTGACTGACGATGAAAGAACTGATGTAGAATGGACGATATGGGAATTCATCAGATGAATCTTCAACCACAATAGCATTCTTCCTCAACAGATTAATCAAACCCGACTCAATCCAACCAGTATGATCAAATTGTCATTTCATCCTCCAATCAATGTGATCAAATAAATCAGAAATACTATTAATAACATTCAGAACATTCCATACCTCATTTTCTAATTTCTTTGTCTTCTTCAATATCACCCTCAAACTTTCAGAATAGTAAGGCTGAATAGGTTGTGAACTCTTAGTGGGCTGATCAGTAAGCAAATCCATATCTCTTTCATCTCCTACTATTCTATAGTCATAAAGATCATTTGGGTCAATAGGTCTCCAGGGTGGAAGAACTTTTTCCCAACCTTCATATGGTACCTGTGATTGACTACATAACAGAAATATGGTGGACGGGTGTCCAAGCCCATATTTAGATCCATGCACAATCAATCCTAATACAGATTTAGTAATGATTGATCCAATATTCACTGGCCTTCCAGTTTGTATACAAAAATTCAGAATAGCACTTCCTTCGTTACCTTACTTATCTTCATAGTAGGAATTAATTTTACCGAAATAAAGCAATGCCACTGCTTTGATACCAGATTCAAGGATGAAGAAGAGAAACTGATATATCCATTATCCCTTACTTCCCATTCTTCATTATCATCCGTCAAACAATGATAGATTTCATTCATATCATTGCTCGTAGCATTGAAATTTGCATATTGACAAATAAGTACATTCTCGATCATGAAGACATCATTAATCCTCACAGGAGTGAATGGTACATACCTACCTCGCACAAAAACACATCCTTTGTTGAACCCCTGCAGATTTGCATAAAATTCTTTCATGGCTGGAACAACCACTGCAGCGGTAGTGTAGTATAACACTTCCCAACGCCTTTGCTTCACTATCTCTTCAAGTCTTGTAGTCGAACTCTCCAAACCTCGATTAACAAAGCCTCTTTCCTTGATAATTCTTCTTTTCATCATCACATTATGGAATAAACGTTGCGCCTCGGAACTAATGAACTTCCGTCGATTGTAAATGTGTGATCTAGGGAGTTCAATGGAGTAGGAATCCATGGGATCCGAATAAGGAAAGGAAGTTTTCGTTCACTGGTGGTTATGGGTTCAAAATGGAGTTTTGGGGTGTTTTAAGGAAGAAAATCCCGCTCAAAACTGCAAAAAATCGCATTTCAAAACTTAAAAACCGTCACCCATATTTTAGGCGTCAGCGGCGTTCAAACTAGAAATTTGGCTGATATAAAAGAATAGGGCGCTGGCGGTGCCGAATCCGGCACCGGTGGCGCCAGTGGTAAAAATTTTCACCGAACTTTGTTTGGCTCGAAATACTTCATTTTCAAAATACGATCCAATATATTTTTAAATTTTAACTTATTTAGGGGTAAATAGGATTCTTAAATAACAAACTAAAAGCACAAACAACAATAAGCAAGCGAACACAACGCAAAAGTACACATGGGTTACCTCCCATAAAGCGCTTGGTTTAACGTCGTCAGCCCAACAAACCATTCAGTTAACCAGGATTACTCAGCAATAAAACCTCTTTGAAATCTGGTAAAGACCCTCCAAAGTAAGGTTTTAAATGATGCCCATTAACCTTGAAAATATTTCTAGTCTTAGGATCCTCGATATTGACAGCTCCGAAAGAATGAACTTTCACTACAGTAAAAGGTCCCATCCATCTAGACTTAAGTTTTCCAAGAAATAATTTCAATCTCGTATTATATAATAAAACTTTTTGTCCGAGTTCAAATTGTTTTTTCAATATCTTCTGATCATGCCACAATTTCATTTTCTCTTTATAAATTCTATCATTATGAAATGATTCATTTCTGATTTCTTCCAACTTATTTAATTGCATAAATCTTTTTTCTCTCGCATTTTTTAAATTAAAATCCAACTCCTTAATCGCCCAATATGTTTTATACTCCAATTCAACCGGAAAATGACAAGTTTTACCATATATTAATCTATAAGGAGACATTCCAATAGGGGTCTTAAAAGCAGTCCTATAAACCCATAATGCGGTATCTAATCTAGCAGACCAATCTAATTTATGAATATCCACTGTTTTCTCCAAAATTCTTTTAATTTCCTGATTCGATACTTCCGCTAAACCACTAGTCTGGGGATGATAAGCAGTAGAGATCCTATGAATAATGTTATATTTTTCAATTAATCTCTTAATTTGATTGTTTCTGAAATGGGATCCACCTTCAGTTATAATCACTCCCGGCATTTCATATCATATAAATATATTTTTCTTTAAGAATTTAGAAACACTCCGAGCATAACATCTTGGTAAAGCAACAGCTTCAATCCATTTCGAAACATAATCAACAACGACCAATATATATAAATTTCCAAATGAAGGTGTAAATGGTCCCATGAAATTTAATCCCCATACATCAAAGATTTCAACTTCCAAATTATAACTTAGAGGCATTTCATTTCTCCTAGAAATATTACCTACTCTTTGACATCGATCACAAAATTTAATATATTTATAAACATCACGAAAAAGAGTTGGCCAATAAAATCCAGATTGTAAAATCTTATAAGCCGTTTTATCAACACCAAAATGACCTCCATATTCAGAATCATGACATGTCTGAATGATTGGATTAATTTCCTCATGTGGCACACATCTCCTAATAATCATATCCTTACACTGTTTATATAAATAGGGCTCATCCCAAAAATAAAATTTAGCATCATATTTAAATTTTTTTTATTGTTGCCCTGTTAATTCCGATGGTATAATATCACTCACAATATAATTCACAGTATCAGCATACCAAGGCAAATTCTCTTCCATAAGAATATACAATTGTTCATCCAGAAAAGTTTCTGTAACTTCCTTTTCAAATTCAGATAATTTATCATGTTCTATTCTTGACAAATGATCAACAATTTGATTATCAGATCCTTTCTTATCAACTACCTCAAAATCAAATTCTTGCAAAAGAAGTATCCATCTAATCAATATAGGTTTAGCATCCTTCTTTTGCATTAAATACTTGATAGCTGAATAATCAGTATGCACTATACTTTTAGTCCCAATTAAATAAAATCTAAACTTATCAAAAGCAAACACTATAGCTAATGACTCCCTTTCAGTAGTGGTATAATTAATTTAAGCATCATTAAGAGTTTTACTAGCATAGTAAATGATTTTGAAAGTTTTATCATACCTTTGCCCCAACACAACTCCAATAGCATAATCACTAGCATCACACATCAATTCAAAGGGTTTCTCCCAATCAAGTGAAACAATTATAGGAGCAGTGATTAATTTCTCTTTTAAGTAATTTAAAAGCACACAAACATTCATCATTAAAATCAAACTTTCTATCATTTTCTAGAAGTTGGCACAAAGGTTTAGTAATTTTAGAAAAATTTTTAATATAACGCCTGTAAAATCCAGCATGTCCTAAGAAACACCACACCTCTCTCACAATAGTGGGTGGTGGTAATCTCACTATCACTCGAATTTTAGTAGGATCGACCTCCATACAAATTTCAAAAATTTTATGCCCAAGCACTATTCCTCCTGCAACCATAAATTTACATTTTTCCTAATTCAGAACAAAATTTGTTTCCTCACAGAGTTTCAAAACCTTTGCCAAGTTTTCCAAAAGAATATCAAATGAAGTTCCAAACACAGAAAAATCATCCATGAAAACTTCTATTCCATTATCTATCATACTACTAAAGAGAGACATCATACATCTTTGAAAAGTTGCAGGTGCATTACACAATCCAAAAGGCATTCTTCAAAAAGCAAATGTTCCAAGGGGCTAGTAAATTTTGTCTTTTCTTGATCCTCAATAGTAATGGGTATTTGATGATAACCGGTATATCCATCCAAAAAGCAATAGTATTTGTGTCCAGCAAGTCTATCCAACATTTGATCGAGAAAAGGAAGAGGAAAGTGATATTTTCGGGTGGCAGCATTTAGTTTTCATTAATCAATACAAATTCGCCATCCATTAACTTGTCTAGTGGGTAAAATTTCATTTCTCTCATCCACTTTCATAGTCACTCCGTCTTTCTTCGGTACACAATGAATTGGACTTACCCAAGCACTATATGATAAATAATTCTAGCATCAAGCCATTTTAAAATTTCCTTCTTAACTATTTCTTTCATTATATGATTTAATCTCCTTTGCAGATCAATTTTAGGTTTATGTTCTTAGTTTAATAAAATTCTATGCTTACAGATAGAAGGACTGATTCCTTTGATGTCTGCCAAAGTCCATCCAAAAGCCTTTTTTTATCTTTTTAAGATGTCCAATAATTTTTGTTCTTGATATTCAGTTAACTCCGAAGATACAATAGTTGGTAGGGTAGATGATTTTCCTAAAAAATATATACTTTAAATGCTTAGGAAGAAATTTCATCTCAAGTTCAGGAGGTTTAATAATATATGAAATTAAACATTTATCTCCACCTTCCATGGTATCTAAAACTTCAAATTTCTCCTAAATATACTCCACCTCCTTATTCTTCTCATTATCTGAATCTTTTTCAATTCCAGTTTCATCTTCAATTATATTTTCATACTCCACATTCTTTTCAAACATCTCTTTAAAATAATCATTTCTCAAATATTCACAGACTTCCATCCTAAAACATTCATCATCTTTTGCAACTGAGGGATACATTATAGATTTCAAAATATTAAAGGTCACCTCTTGATCATTAACTCTCATAGTTAATTCCCCTTTTTGAACGTCAATTATAGCTCTTCCAGTAGCTAGGAATGGTCTTCATAAAATAATTGGGATATCTTTATCTTCCTCCATATCAAGCACAATAAAATCCATAGGAAAGATAAATTTATCCACTTCTACTAACACAACTTCTACCACTCCCTTATTATAATTAATAGAATGACCAGCTAATTGAAGAGTTACAAATGTTGGAGAAATTTATCCAATTCCCAATCTTTCGAAAGTTCATAAAGGCATAAGGTTAATACTAGCTCCCAGATCACATAAGGCTCTTCCAAAAAACTTTTCACCTATAGCACACGGGATAGTGAAACTACCAGGATCCTTAAGTTTTTCAGGATGCTTTTTCTGAATTATTGCACTACACTCTCCGCTAAGTGCAACAGTCTCATGATCTGTGAACTTTCTCTTCTTTTTAAGAATATCCTTCATAAATTTTGCATAATCAGGCATCTGTTCTAATGCTTCAACAAAAGGTATATTTATTGTTAACTTATTAAGGATTTCCATAAAATTTCCAAATCTGTTATCCCTATTTTTCTGCTTCAATCTTTGAGGAAATGGAGGAGGTGGTTTCTCAACAGTAATCTTCATTGGTTCAAGAGGATATTCCAGGTCTAGATAAATCTTATTTGAACTTTTTTCAATATTCACCTTCTCCTTCTCTTATTCAACTTCTTTCTGCACTCTAGTTTCCATTTCTTTTCCACTCCTTAATTGAATAGCCTTAATTTGTTCCTTATTTTGATCTTTTGGATTGATCTACACATTACTAGGAAGCATTCCAGAAGTTCTATTATTAAGCGCAGTAAAAATATGTCCCAATTGATTTTCAATAGTTTTTTATCGCAACACCTTGACTTTCTGATTGATTACCCATATTCAAAATCATTTCTTCTGTAGACAACTTCTTATCCTTAAACTGCGGGTTATTATTGAATCCAGGAGGATAAGATGATCTAAAGTTAGTATTTCCTTGGTTGTTTGAATTTCCAACCGGGTTCATAGAATTGTGCCCCCATTGTGGGTTCACATTAGCATTATTATTACTCCAATTGAAATTTGGGTGATTCTTCCAACCAGAGTTATAATAATTTGAATAAGGGTTATTATTTCTATTAATCGCGTTCAAAGTCTCATAAGGTGTTTGAGATCCAATTATCTGCCCAAATGAATTTTCCTCTAACACTGGGGGTGGTTGAGAATAATTCATTCCATATTGATATATTTTCTTAGAAAGTGCTGCTATTTGAAAAACTATCATAGTAATCATATTAGAATCATGAACACTAGCTACTCTCTTAGGATTTACTCGTTCAGAGGGCCATTGAAAATTTTTAATAGTCGTCTCTTCAATCAACGAATATACTTCATCAAATGGTTTTGACATTAGCGATCCACCAACAATAGCATCAATAATTGATCTCAATGATCCCACTAATCTGTTATAAAAAGTTTGAATTATTAATCAATCTGGCAAAGCATGGTGTGGACACTTCCTAAGAAGATCTTTAAACCTCTCCCAAGCTTCATATATTGACTCTCCTTCAAACTGACCAAAAGATGTGATATAATTTCTTAATTTTGTAGTTTTTGATGGAGGGAAATATTTTGATAGAAACTTTTGAGAAAGTTCTCCCCAAGTTTGAATAGATCCAGGTGCTAATGAGTTTAACCACGCATTAGCTTTATCCCTTAAGGAAAAAGGAAAAAGTCTAAGTCTCACAGCATCACTCGACACTCCATCATATTTAAAAGTAGCACACAGTTCTAAAAAACTAGCGAGAAGTAAATTTGGGTCTTCATTAGGTGTTCCTCCGAATTGATTATTTTGTACCATTTGGATAATAGCAGGTTTAAGTTCAAACAAATTAGCTGCAACATCAGGATTTTAAATAGTTATATGAATTTCATCTGCTGTTGGGTTAGCATAATCTCTTAAAGGTCTTTGCAAATTTACAACATTAATATTCTCATTTTCTTGATTATTCGCCATTTCGCAGAAATTTGCAATTTGTTTTTGTTGTTTTTTAATATTTCTAATAGTACGCTCTAACTCTGAATCGTAAGGTATCAAACCTACAGATCCACTACTACGCATATAAAATCACATTAAAAAGTAAATAAGCACACAAATATACTACAAAGTAAAGGTTTTCAGTTACTACAATATCTATAAATAAGTACCGTTTATCTACCTCCCCGGCAACAACGCCAAAAACTTGGTTCAACTTTGTATATTATGTAAGAATTTATGAAGTCAGATTTATATATTTTTATAATGATTTAGTAAAGTCACAAATTCAACACAAGTATACGTATCGTATCAAGTAATACAGAGCTCTAATGGAGTCCTGGTTATCGATCCCACAAAAAGGTAAACGTTCTTTAAATCAGATAATATAACACTAAATTCCAATACCAATTGTAATAAGTGCTCAAGTGTACTACAACTAGTTAATGCAATGTACGGTAATAATAAAGCTACTACAATTACTTCTACTTACTGAATTAATTTAACTAACACACACTAGCTTATGTGATTTATAAGATACTTCTATATGAAAAGTGTCTTCCTTCCTCCATAAAGATTATGATGTGTGGATGATGAAGAATGTCAATCTTTTGTATTGTGCCAAATAGGAGCATTTTTGTTTCTTTACCCTTAAAAGAGTACCCCCTCTTCCAAGCAAGTAAAGAACATTGTCATATCTTAAGTTTAGTTACTAAATCTAAGGCTAGGCTGGGAGGATATCGACTCTCACTACGGAGCTCCCACTCACCCTTCACCTGAAGGCTTACCATAGGCTTCAGTTACCAATCTTAAGACCAAATTGGGGATCCCATTCTGTCACCATGAAACCTCCAACTTGAAGTCCATCAAAACACATTTCCCTATTTATTTGCACTTAATCCCCATGAACTACACAATTCATTCATGGACATTAAATGGGTTCTTCATTCTTGTTGTAGAACATTCAATTCTTTTTGGAATTAATATTCCTCAACATGTTTTAACAATTCAATTGGTCGGATTAAAAAGTAAATTAAGTTCCAAATGAAAGAAACTTCACAATTTCTATACACTTAAAGGGCACATCAATTCCACATCACCACATCATCACTACTTTATGCAAGAAGAAAGGCAAGGGAAATGACTTACAAATCATGGAGAAGATATAAAAACAAATGGATTTTATATAAGAAAGAAGAGTCATACAAACCACTATAGTGAATACAACTTATTTATTTCTCTTCCCCAGGAAAATTCCTTTAAAGTTCCCTTGATTCCTCTTCCTATTCCTTGCAACACTTAATTATCTCCTTGGAACAAAGATGAAGAAGCAATCTCTCACTTTAATCCCTCTTCTCCCCTCCTTAAAGAAGAGTCTCTCTTAAAATCACAAACCCTAACTCTATCTCACACTTTCCTTACACTCTCTACAGCAATCCTCCTCTCTATTTTCATCTTGAACACTTAATTTTATGTTAGGAACGAATTCCCCAAGAGTTTCTTCAAGCACCTCTTCAAAAATTTGCCAAAACTCTTGAATTTGAAATGAACCGACGACGCCCGATAGTGGAGCTGGCGGCGCCCGATAGTGGCACCGGCGGCGCCCTATCTTGCCAATAATTTCTGGAGGTTCGAGAATAGGGCTTCGACGGCGCCAGTGGGTGTTTTCCTCCAAATTTCTCCATTTTGCTCCAAATTCATTCCTTTTTGCATCTTTTTGCTCCAATCACCTATATTCATCATACTTGAAATAAATCATGAAAAATACCTTACTTTAAAGTGCAATATCACAAAAAATAGGTAAAAACATATAGCTAAAAGAGTATATATTTTTGGTGCATCAGATTTCCATCTTTGATATATTCTCTGTGTGAAAGTGCTAGAGTAGTTGCTGAGCTTTCTGAGGAAAAGCTCAAATCTACAAAACCTATAGGAAGAGAAAGTGTCAGTATCTATGATCGACTTCGAGGTAAGAGTTCTACAACACCATCTAGTTCATTACCTGCATCTGGTAGAGTTTCTACTTCTAGACCTTCTACTTCTTCTGCTGAGTCACCATCTAGTTTCTAGGAATCTATGCATGATCAGTTTATGGAGCAGCAGAATGAGTTATTTCTAACTCATTGTAGAGTAGATACGATCGATTAGAAGATCGATCATCTTTCTGAGTATACCCAAAGGAAGAGTGTTTATGATGCTGAGTATTTTGAGTCTTTAGTTAGATTCCTGAAGGGTGAGAATGATGTTTAGTTTCCTACTGTCTTAGATTTTCACCGTATGTTAATCAGAAAGATATGGAATTTTCTTTTGGTGATGACGATGACGAGGCTACTGACAGTGATTAGTAGGTTGATTTACCTCTGGAGATATGTTGATTCTATTTATTTCTTATTTGTTAGTATTGATTAGTTTGTTGTTTGTTAGTGTCTATTTGTTTAAGTAACTTTGTGTGGACTTTTGATGTTGAGACTGTTTTAGATCATCTGATGTGTTATGTGTTTAAAACTGAAATATGGTTGAATTTTTATTTTCTATGATAAATGTTTATTTCTGTTTCAGTCAATTGTTTAGTATTCATGAATAGTTAGTAATTTTGCATGTTTTAAAATAAATTTTTTTTTAGAAATTAACTCCTACTCTGCAAACTTTTCTATATATGCTTAATTATTTCTGTTATATACCTTTTAAAGCATGTGTTGGATTAGAAATGAGTTTTTCCTTACTACATCATCATTGTACTTAGATAAATTCTTGTTTATTTCTTTCTCTCATGCTTTAGAAAATTTTATGATTCATTTATATACTAAAACTGAAGTTTTGGGTTTCAAATTTAAATATTATTTGTCCTTAATGAACTAATATTTTCTTTAAAAAAAACATAACATAAAGAATGAAAAATCTATTTAAGATTACTTAAATTTTTGGAATTTATAAATAATTTAGTAAACTTAACTAAAATTTCAAAAATTTTGATTGATTTTAAGAATAGAATTATTTAACTTAAAGAATAATAAGATTAAGAATTTTTCTATTTATAGTAAAGAGAATTATATTTTAGAAATACTAAGGAATCAATATTATTACTTGAAAAAGAGAAATATTGAAATAAATTTTGAAAAATACTTATTAAGAATGTCATATTTATTAAGTAAAAAAAAAGTATATGTTTTTAAATATAAGTTAAGGATAGTGAAGTTCAAAATCATTAACTTGCTATCCAAAAATAGTAATCCTTACAAATAAATAAAATTTAAAAAATAGAGGATTGAAAAATATCCTTATATAGAAAAAAAGAAAAAAAAAGAGAAATGAACAAAAAAAGCAGAAAAAAAAGAAATGTGAGGAGAAGCTTAAGGAAATGCCTAATAAAAAATTGGCTTCACTTGAATTATCTTATAGGAGGAAAACCAATTACATTTTTAACTTAATTTTTATGTACAATTATTTTTATTAGAAAAATGTTTTATGAAAATCTTCTTCTTGTAAATATTTAATGTGACCTTAATATGATAAATTACAATTATTCTTGAAATAAATGAAAAATTGGAAGTCTTATGATTTTGTAGATAAATATTCTTTATTTTTTTAATATTAACCTTAATTAGTGAAATTTAGTTAATGATTTGCTAATACTTTTATAAAATCAAAAATTAAAAGAAATCTTAAATATTTAAACTTCATTCCAATTATTTTACATTTTATGTAATTAAAAGGGATACTTGAGGATAGTAACGTTTAAGTTTGGGGGAATTTGATCTACTTAAAAAAATACTTATTTTCATGCCATATTTATGATTCAATTCTTAAGGATATTATGCTTTAATGAAAGAAATTTTTATGTTTTTAGATGTAGGTGATAAAAAAATGTTCAAGAAGGAAAAATGATCAAAAAGGAGCAAAAATGGAGCTTAAAAAGCAAAGTTATCGAAATTATAGGCCTGGCGCCTAGGCGCCAGAATCCGGTGCCTATGCGCCAATTCGATACAGACGCAAATAAGATTTTTGACGACTTTGGGTAGTTATTTTGACGGTGTTAAGAGGTTATCAGAGCTTCTATAAGACTGGAAGTTACTCCTAATATATAGGACATGTGATACAATGCATCTGGACACAGGGAAATGGTTTTAATCACGAAGAGGTGAGTTCTAAAGTGAAGAGGTGCGAAGACCTGGTCACAGAGTCCGGTGCCTAGGCGCCAGATCCGGGCGCCTAGGCGCCAGATCCCGGCTCCTAAGCGCCAGATCCCGGCGCCTAGGCGCGACAGTTACCTTCTCGAAGATACATTGTATTTAGACGAATTTTGAAGAGGTTCCTTAAGCAACCCCTGGTCAAATTCAGAGCTCTATAAATAGGAGCCCATTCTACAGAGAAAATTGCCCCTTTTAACACCGTATAGTCCTCAAGCACCATATAGCCATTCTACCCCCCCTCTAGCATCCAATCATTTTAGGGAGCCACTTTCTTTAGTATTTAGTGAGTTTATTTTTAGTTTATTTTGAGTATTAAGTGTGAGATTGTTAGTGTTGTTGTTGTTGAAGTCTTTCATCATTGCATTGGATTCAGTAGGAGTCAGCGGATCACTTGAAGGAACATTCCAAATAAGTATTTGTAACTTGGTTCAATGTTTTATAAATATGTTTTGTTGTCTGAATTCAATGTATTCTGAGTAGTTAGTTTTCTTTCTCCTTTCAACTATGAAAAGATAATAAGATAATTAAATTTTCTTGGAGAATTTAACATAAAATATTTATAAAAATTATAATGATATTAATACCTGATCTTAGTTTACTTTTTAAACTGGCCATTTAAATTGCTAAAACTTATTGAGGAATTTTGTGACCTATCCGGAGATGAGTTCTTAACTAGTAGATATCACATGAATCCTTGGGTAATCGAAGGCTTTATGCGGGTTATTCAAGGTGAAGTACAAATAAATAGGAAGATATGATTTATTGGGCGTATAATTAATTAGTTTTTAGAGTGACAGACTAAATTCTAATAATTTGATTTATAGAAAGGGAACAGGACACTTGTAGGGCCGACCATAGCCACCCTTGGACATTTAGTAGTGTGGGCCTAGATTAACCCATTCTACTAATAAAACATCCCGAACCTATCTATAGATTAGTTAATGTTCTTTATGCCTGGACCAAAGGGTAAAGAATATGAATGTTTCTATTTGGCACAATACCATAATCTAAAATTCTTCACAAATGATAATTATTCTAAAAATCTTGGATTATTTGAAAAGGAGAAAGTTGTTTTATTTATACCTGCATTAATTTTTGTTTAATTACTTCTTACTTACATTTAGTATAAATTTTATTAAATTTATAATCTAAACTTTGAAATGAAATAAAAATAATAATTACTTTTAATTTGAAAAAGCTAAAAATATTTCTTAATTCTCTCAAAATCTTCCCTGTGGGATCGATAATCAGGACTCCACTAGAGCCCTGTATTACTTGAAACGATACATATACTTGTGTTTGAATTTATGACTTTTACAATAATTATTATAGAAATCTAAATATAAATTCATAAATTCTTACATAAGTAAAAGTCGGGTCACATCAAGTTTTTGAAGCCGTTTGCCGGGGATTAAATCTTCTAGTAGTGGTATAAAATTCTTGCAATCTGAAAGTATATATATAAAGCCCCGTTTTGCAGTTATCAATTGATCTGCATATTTTATAATTAAGTTGTTGTGTGTGTTGTAGTGTTAAAAGACATTTAAAGCACGCTACAAAAATCCTCACTCCCCCATGTTGGCTTCATCCTACTAAGTGCTAGAGGTCAAGACTGTATATATGGAACTCCAAGAAGCGTAAAGAGGTGTTTAGAATTTCTAATGGAAGGATTCCATAGTCAACATAAAAGTTCTATGGCTAGATTATAGGCTTCTAAGGAAGAAAGATAGACCTCAACAAAAGTGAGGTCAACAAATGGACCCCCAATATGTGTGGTGTGTCAGACAGGCACACCACACATATTGGAGTTGACTGAAGAGATCAATAAAGCCAGCACAGCCGCCTAAGCCAACACACATAGGACAAAGCATAGAACTAAGTGAGAATTGTCTCTGCCAGGGAACTATTAGGTGTGTTTTAAATATACAGTTGTGAATTCAATTTTTTAGATTTTA
This sequence comes from Papilionanthe hookeriana x Papilionanthe teres, assembly GCA_022702705.1. Lineage (NCBI taxonomy): Eukaryota > Viridiplantae > Streptophyta > Magnoliopsida > Asparagales > Orchidaceae > Papilionanthe > Papilionanthe hookeriana x Papilionanthe teres. The sequence continues at coordinate 19,992,699 of CM040424.1, read as the reverse complement.
AAGTAGCTTTTGTATTTTGTGTCTGAATTTCTTGTTCAATCATATTTAAGCAGCGATGTTTTATGAATTTACAGAGGCAACCATCAGGATTTCTTATTGAAAGCCTAACATTCATGGTGAGTTTAATTTGCTTGGGTTTTGCTCTTAATTCTGAATTTAATTTTGATTTTAATTTTGATTTTCATGATATTGAATTAGATATTGTAATCTTGCAAAATTTTAAAATTTATTAAAGTCAGGAGATCATGTTGAGTTGGAAAGCGTGGTGACTCGCATTTATCTCAAAGTTTGATGAAGAAAAGGAATGCTACGTTGGGAAGGAAAGCGTGGGGAATCACATCCAACCCAAGAGGTAATAAAAGGGAGTCAAAATTTAGGTACTGGTCCCGAGATGAGAATTAAAATTTAGGTACCAACCCTATTTTGAGAATCAGAATTTTGGTACCGACGTCCTAAAGAGAGGAATCAGAATTTAAGTACTGACCCTGAGACAAGGTTTGAAAATTATGTACCAACCCTGGAATGAGAATTAAAATTTTGGTACCGACCTCAAAAAGAAAGGAATTAAAATTTAGCAACTAGCCCTGAGATGGGAATTGGAATTTAGGTACCAATCCTGAAATGAGAATAAAAATTTAGGTATTGACATTAAAAAGAAATGAATCAAAATTTAGTTACTGACCCGGAGATGGGAACTAGAATTTAGGTACTAACCCCGGAATGTGAATAAGAATTTAGGTACCAAACTCAAAAAAAAAGAATCAGAATTTAGGTATTGACCATGAGATGGAAATTAGAATTTAGGTACCAACCCCAGAATAAGAGTCAAAATTTTGGTACCGACCTAAAAACGAAAGGAATCCAAATTTAGGTACTGTTCCCGAGATTTATGAGTGTGAAAAACATGGTGGAGCGGAAACTTGTGGAAATTTTGTGCAAAGTTTGTGAAACCTTTTGAGAATGGAAGTCATAGAAATCTATGAGCATGGCAGGATTTGTGGAAATTTGCAAGAGTGATGGAACTTGTGAGAATAGAAGTTGTGGAAATTTGTGTTGCGAAGAGTGTAGTGTTTTGAGTGTATTTGCTTATTAGTTTATTATTTTCCCTCATTATTAAAATATTTTTCAAATTTGATATCCTTTCACTCTTTTTTTAATTTCAAATTTTAATTTCATTTTCAAATTTTCTTCCTATCGTTCTTTGTTCGTTATATTTCGAGAAAACAACACATGGTCCTGTGGCTTTTCATTAATTGCACAAACATGGAAACTCAAGAGCACATGATAAAGCAAAAAGAGGTGATGTTTGTTAATTCTTTTCTGAGATGCAATACAACTGATCATATGCTAAAACCATCCAAAAAACATCGTGAGCAAATCAACATAGAAAACTGTAATCTCCAAAATCATATCCTCCTTGCTCTGGCGTAGTGCAAAAAAGTAACAAATATTTATCTATCCTCCGAGGTTGTTCTGTGATCAAGCTAACCTCTTAAGTCATCCTCCAGAAAAAAAGTACTCATGTGAATAATAGAGTTCAGAGTCCCTCCATGTCTGGGTCGGGCCGATATTCTTATAACACATTACTATCATCAATCCTTTGGAAGGTAACTGACACTCTCCTATGCAGCACTTCAGGGTTATAATTCTTAGACAAATCTGCCCCATTTCCTTTAAAAATCAGGACTGACCCAGCTGTCAGTTGAATCTCCACAAGTCTTCAAAATTCTCCAGGGTCGACCATCTGTATTTCCTTCCAAAATAAAATGTTGCTCTTGCTCATGAATGACATGATGCATAATGGACTTAAGAAGTCAAGATGGTAGATTTGCAGTGGAATACAATCACCTTCTTCATAAATATTGATGATACAGCTATTCAGAATGCAATCTGATGGTAGAACACACCATGACGCCATTCTATTAATCATTTTCTTTATTATTGATGGCTTGGGATCCACTTCATTGTTTCTTAGAATACCCAAGGGGTTTCCCACCTTGTCCTTTACAAAATTATAACAAGAACCAATTTGGATAGTTATCCTACCTTTTGCCTACAACCATTTTTGTGGTTCTAAATATGTCTTCTTCTTTAGCAATCTAGCTCAGCTTCTATCTCTCAAGTCAAACACACAATCCAATATCTTCTTCTCATCGTTCTCTGAGAACACTTTAGATTGTAGCTCAAGTCCTTTCAAAATATTAGCAAACTATCCTTGAATCTCAATAAAGTGCTCAAACACTTGTTTTGGACCATGCATATCTTTTCCAACTATGATATGAAGATGACTTGTAGCTGCTGGGGTTGCCTCTCCAGATCGTCTCTATAAACTATATGTGATCATCGACAAACTATGATATATACAGGCTCTATGTCTGGGTGGTCGAATCTTCTGAACATCATTGAGACTATTTTATATTCTTCAAAATTTTTGTAACGCTCTAAATGGAGAATGCTACACTCTGGCACTCTGTGAATGCTCTTAATGACAACATCTGCCATGGTATATCTGCATTGCATGTTGGACATCTCTCACTTTCCCTCTCCTCCTACAACTCCTTAGAGAATAATCCCTCACAAAACAACACTTTTACACCAAACCCTAGACTCTAAACTCTCTGCACATTTTTTTTCTACTCACAAAGCACTCACACACTAATCTACTACTAATTTATGTCACAAAATTTGTTTAAAATAGCCTTGGGATGAATTCCCTAAAAGATGCCTCAAGAATCCCTTCAAAAGTTGTCCAAATACATTGAGTTTGGCCTCCAGCGATATTGGGTGCCATCGGCGACATATCACTCTTAATTAATTGGAGCTCTCTGTAAAAAGGCACCGTCAGCGCCCATTTTGGCGTCGTCGACTCCAGAATGCAGAAATTCTATTTTTGTCTTTTTTCGCTCAAAATTCGTTCCTTTTCACTTCTGTTTACTCCAAATGCCTAAAATCATCATACCTGTAGTAAAATATAAAAAATACCTTCCATTAAATGCAAAATCACCAAAAATGAGTACAAAATATATATGAAAATCCCAACATATTCTTGAGCATCAAGGATCTAGTCCAGAATGTGCTCCATCTGTCCTCCTCTACTTGCAGAGCTATTGGAGAGATCAGCTCAATCAAAATCATATTTACAGAAGCTCTTTCAGGTTCCTTTAAATATTCTTTCAGAATTGTTATGTTCCCTTCTTTTAAATTTCTCTCGAGCCAATTCTTAAAGATAAAGAAGCCCTTTATGGTATGTTCAAGTAGTCTGTGAAAAGAGTAGTAGTTGGGATGATCCTTCTTGTCAACCTCACCTGGTTTCTTGGGCCCAGGCAATCTAAACTCAAGCATCTTCATTAAATTCTAGAACATCTTTGCTACATCTTCATCTTTGAAGGAGTATACTCTATTCAACTGATCTGCCATTGATGGACCCTGCCTTCCATCTACCTTATAAAGTCACTACTGAAATGACTGTTGACAAAACTAACCATATTGTGGACCATACTGTTACGAACACTGATTGTATTGCAATGGAGGTTGACTATACTGTGGAAGTGGCTGACTATACTGTACTTGTTATTGATAACCTTAACGAGACTGCTCAGTCTGGATCTTCTTTAGCTTCTTTCCTTTTGTGACCATTTCCACTATCCCAGACTTCTTTTCAAATGCCTTCATTGGTCTAGGCTTTTAATGCTTCTCCATGGAGTCCATATGCTTAAGCTCCTTCTGTAGACTGTTGGCTTCGCTGAGTAGCTTATTAAAAAACTTAATCATAAGTCCCTAAAGGTTGGAGGCTATCAGTCAATGAATAGTCTTAGTATGATTTTGATTGTGTGTTGCTCGTGGAGCTTAAGCTTACACTTTATGCTTAAGTTACTCCATCTTAAATGTTGTCCACCAAGGTCACGTTAGGCTTTTGTCTTTCCACCATGAGATCTCCTATGGTGACATGGTGCTAGGCTCTAGTGAATCTCTTCACAAACAAGCTTTCCAACTCTGCGAATGTCTTGATGGATCCTTTGGGCAACTCTGCATACCAATCGAACGTGATCCTTGAGAGACTTTTGATGAACTAGTAGAAAATGTTCATTATGTTATCGGGGGTTACCTGTTCCATTAAAAGTCATGAAGGTAGGTGACACAAAGCCCTTCAAATATGGTTTGGCGTTGAACTCCTCTGGGTAAGGTCTACCCTTTGCAACTGATGTGCCTCCTTTCAATTGGGCTAAGGCCTCCCACACTTGTTGTACGACCAACTGCTTAATGACTCTTTCAAGTACCAAATTCTTAGCTTAATCTTACTTCGGTGGCTCACCCTATTAGTGAAAGCAACCTCTTTTAGTTCATCTGTAATGTGTATGACCTTTACTGATCCACATATGTGGATGTTGTATGTCGTGATTGTGACTGTCCATGTATTCTAGACATGACGGTCATAGCGGCAGCCATCTCCTTAATTCTCTTCTCCAACCTAATGATCTGTCCATTCCTCGGCTGAATGGCCATGCAGAATTCATCTGAGAATTTTCCTCTATATAAAGTGTAGCGTCACGTGTAGAAGATGTGGCCTTATTTTTCACAACATTGATCTCCATAAACTCGTCATCCACATAGTCTGTCAAATCATAATCCTCATCATCAAAATCCATTCCTCATTGTTTTGTTAATTTTGAAATCTCAGATCTGAGATTCTTTACTTTATCGTCGACTACTTTCTCTTTGACTAAATTGAAATTAAAAAAATTTTCTTGAACATCATACCTTTCTGCAACAGACTCTGAAGCAATATAGTAATGATAATAGGAGCATCGGACTCATGATCCATCACATAAACATGCTCCACTTTCCTTTCTGAAAGTACTGGTACAACATCCTTTGGTATCCACACTTTCTTCCTTGGTATTGATGCCTTGGTAGAGGGTGTCTCGGTGGTGACATCAGTGCATTGAAAAGAAGTGTTATCCCTATCGTGCAGACTAAGTACAGTGGTAAATAGTCTCTTTCCATTATCCTACCTCAGAAATTCCTCATAAAAAATAGCAGGCATAACTCTTGGACCCAGATGAGACTTGACTGGTCTATGCTCTCTAGTTCTCAGGACAATAGTGGAAACTACATCAACCCAACTTCTCAAGTAGAATCTAGAAGGAATATAGGCTTGTGGTTCTTCTACTGACCTCTGTAACTGATGGGAAGGCCTATCCCTTCTCAAAATATCATTCTTCATTTTTAGCGATTCTGCACAACCCATCCTCTTGAGAATTTCGACAACAAAACATGCTTCCTTATTGGCTACTTCTCAAACATGGTATGGACTTGAGTGATGGGAGTTTGCCTTTTCCTCTCCTCACTGGGACTATGGGTCAGCAATCCTGTAGAGTCTCTCATCTCCAATAGCATTGAAAAATGGATAAAACCTACTCCATCATAGAAGAAGATAAGTCTCAGGTACTCTGAGTTCCTCTGAGTGAGGAATCTCCTTAACGAAAGCTAACATCATAGCTTGGGCTCTAGTGGACCTAAGAGTTTTACAATTTCGGTTCTTTTCTGTGACTTAGTTAATGGGACGTTCTTGGAGCTGAAACCAATCTCAAACATAAACTGTTAGGCAGAAAACACATCGACAGAATCTTCTCCAAACAAAATTTCTTTTCCCTTAACAGATGACACTGTAGGTGTAGTAAAAGTAAATCTAGTGGCAGTAGGTGTAACAACTCTCTTTGGTGTGGGAGCGACAATATTGGCGGGTGCGGGAAAGATAGACTTAACGGTCATTGTGGCCACTTTGGTGGAAACGACTTCACGGAAGTGGCAGTAACTTTTGCTTTCACCTTCTTGAAAGAAGGGAAGTCTTGGAAGCAGTTCAAATCAAATAAGTGGACAACTTTTGAACATCTGGTGCAGTGACCTTCATGATAACAAATGGGGCCTTATGGAGTTCTACTTCAAACTCATTGAACACGGACTCGAATTTGATCATGGGTGCCACGCGAAGAGCTTTCCAGTTGGTAGGCAAGTTGCAAGAGAAGGTCAAGGTTGGGGATGGCATTGTAGCTATCAATTAAAAAAGTTCTAAGGGTTAGCGATGGCATATGCCTCATAAATATAGTGTAATCACTACAACTTAAAGAAGGTCATTCTGTGAACTGTGTACATCTTTTCTTATTTCATTTTGTTTTTTTTTTAATTTTAAATTTTAGGGTATATTTTCTAAGTTTGTCATTTATCAATGATTTGATGAGTTTTACTTGATTTTAAAATTTACGTAGAAGTTATGAAAGCACAGTTTTGGCCTGACTTGCGAGTAGCAAATCAAATCCAAAAGGCATCACGTAAAAGTGAAGTCTTTGACTCAGTGCTGGGCTAACTTCATAATGCACTTCACCCATGTGAAACTCATTCACTAACAAACTAATTGGGTGTTTGACCTTGCACAAAATGAAAACCCTATAGATTCCTAAACCCCTCTATTTAAGGATGGTTAAACAGACGGTCCTAGAATCAAAAAGGGTCAACATATTTGCCAAGTAAGAATTGGGCAAAGTATGTCAACGAAAAAAGGTAATCTAAACCATGAGGTACATGGATACATTAGCAATGTATGAAGATAAAACTTCATGATCATAATTGAGAGAGAAACTTTCCCCAGGGAGTCGCGAGAAGCTGTCAGCCGCCGAATGTGAGTTGTTGATAGTTTTAAAAATATAGTTTAGTTTAGTATACATAGATATAATCTTAAAAAGTATCATTTTAATTTTGAAAATATAAGAACAAACCAATCTCATATATTTAATAGTCCGAATGATTGAGCACAATACCACAAATAATGCACGTATCTCCAGGAATAAACACACTACTCAATAGCGAGGCTTGATTATATAAAACAAAGAATTTATGACATTCATTTTGGTCTCGTGAACCTTTAAGTTGACAGAAACGTTTCTCTATCTAATATAAAAGATTATATATATATATATATATATATATATATATATATATATATATATATATATATATATATATATATATTGCAAAAGACTTGCCTAATAGGCAAGTGATATATTAATGTCCATAATCAGTACTTTTGTCTTCTTACAAAAGGAAGACCTAATCTATCCCCATGCACCAAAACAGCCAGGGGAGGGGGAGGTGTAGTATCCACCAAAATTTCACCATTACAGTATCCTTGAGAGGCAAGCCAATGTGCAGGAGCATTGCCTTCCCTAGGTATATAAGAAAATTTTACATTTTTACTCTCTACCAATCCCTTCATTCTGTTCAGCCATCTCTGAATGTACCATGGAGCAACTTCAGTACCTCGCGGGAAGGCGATGCAAATGGAAAAGTCGGATTCCACAATAAGGAGCCTCACTTCACGGATCTTGGCAATTTTAAGGGCCCGATAGATGACAATCATTTCGCACTCAAGAGCATCACATGCATCGATTGGGAGAATAATAGAACAACGGACATTGCCCCAACCCATTTCGAAAATACCACCAATCCCGAGCTTGCCGATTTTTAAAGCTTCCATCGGTGTTTACTTTAATCCAATTAGTAAGGGGAGGGGACCAACCAACCACCGGAGAGGATGAGGAAGAAGTCCAGAACCTACTTGGCAAATATCTCTAAATTTGTGGTATTTAGTGAGTTTCTGAAAATAGGTTAAGCAGTGAGCAGCAACAAGGGAAGCTGGGACAGAACACCCTTCAAACCTTACTTTATTTTTGCACATCCAGATAAACCAGGCCACAACACAAGGAACCACCAGGAGATTCACCTTATTCCAGTCCACCCAGCACATCAAAAGATCTAGCCAACTTAAATTCAATGTTTCCACTTGCATTCTGCTAATGATGTGGGTCCAAACCTCTTGAGAGAAAGAGCACCTGAAGAATAAATGAGCCCCAGATTCCTCCTCCTGCATACATAACTGACAGCAGGAAGGCCCTCTAAGACCCTTTAATTTAAGGATATCATCAGTGGGCAATAGCAAATGCCTAGCCCTCCAGCAAAAGAAAGAAATGGATGGTGACAGTAGATTGTTCCACAGCTCAGGCCTCCACCTAATTTGATCCCAAGAATAGAATTTCTAAAAAATAAAGGACCACAGCTTTTGTAAGTGTTGTTGTTTAGTGATAAGCTTATCTCTTTTATCAGGATGGAAGGGAGTCAAGAGAACCTACTGTAGCTGATCAGAAGTTAAAATGTTCCTCAGAATTCTGCAATTCCATTGATTCTCAGACCAATAAGTATTAACATAACATTTAGGAATAGAGAGGCCATCCACATTGTGAGGAAAAGAGAATTTTTCCCCTCCCCACACCCAATTATCAAGCCAAAAGTTAACTTGGCCCTCTCCCAGCTCCCAAATAAAGGTCTGTTCAGCCTTATCTTTGACCTTAAGCAATGCATTCCATAGTCTAGAATCCCCCAATTTGGGCACCACCAAAGAAGGATGTTCCTTTCTGCAGTACTTACCATGCATGTAGTGTGATCAAATGGTGTCATTAGCTCTGAATCTAATCCACAATTTACATAAATTGATGAAGCTAAGCTGTTCAATGCTTTTAAACCCTAGCCCCCCAGCTTGTAGGGGTTTACATAGTTGTTTCCAGGATAACCAATGGATCTGCCTATGTTGACCAGCCCACAGAAATTTATTAAACATTCTTCCAATGCTTGTTTGTGTGCTCTTTTTCATTATAAACATCTGTAGGGCATAGGATGGGAGGGCAGTTAATATGCTCTTTAATAATGTTAGCCTCCCCCCATTTGATAGAAAGGAATTAGACCACCCAGAAATTTGAGTTTTGATTTTTTATATAATTTCTTGAAATTTAGTTTGTTTAGATCTTCCCTTAATCAAATGAAAACCCAGGTAACAGATAAGAAAATTGGCAGAATGAAATCCAGTATAATCAGGAATCCAGGTTGTCACCTTAAGGCTAACATTAGAGCTGGGGTAGAAATGGCATTTCTGTAGATTAAGTTCCAAGCCAGAAACCTCCTTGAAGTGTGCTATTGTTTTAATTACAGTTTTAATAGCAGCCTTAGAAGCTTTAGAAAAGATAATAATATCATCTGCATAAGATAAATGGCTGACAATAAAATTGGACCTGTGATGGTAGGCTAAACTGGGTGTTTGTGTAAAAACAAAATCCAATATTCTTGATAAATAATCAAATGCTAGGATAAAAATGGTAGGGGAGAGAGGGTCCCCTTGTTTGATACCTCTAGATGCACTAAAGAACCCATGGCTTCTACCATTCACCATAACAGAATGAGCATTATTACCTAGCCACATTTGGATGAAGTCTGAACAAAACTTGGTCGAAAACCTCTAGCACATAGGGTTTGAGTGATGAATCCCCAACTGATGATATCATATGCTTTTCTTATATCAAGTTTAAAGATGACATTGTTGCCTCTGCATTTCTTATCTAAATCCAATACCATCTCTTGGGCCAGCAAAATATTGTCAGAGATTGATCTGCCTTTCACAAATGCAGCTTGACTGGAGCTAATGAGGATATTCGAATGTGGTCGCAATCTTGTCATAATGATTTTACTGATAATTTTGGACATTACAGATGTAAGGCTAATAGGTCTATAGTCTCCCCAAGATTTTCTCAGCTTATTTTTTTGTATTAACACAATAGTGGAGGCAGAAAAGTACTTTAGAATATCAATACCCTGGAAGAAGTCTTATACAACTTGAATTACTTCCTTCCCAACTACTGTCCATCCAGCTTTATAAAAATTGGAAGAGAAGCCATCTGGTCCTGCAGCTTTAGCACCATCAATGGAGTCTAATGCATTCTTGATTTCATCTTCCCCAGGGATGTCAATTAAATGAAGATTTTGTACATATGGGAGCTGATCCTGGAGCAAACTGTCATAAATGGGGGTAGAACATCTATTGTGTTGAGTGAAGATTTGAGTAAAGTGATTAACAACATCCAATGCAATATCCTCAGCATTATGGAGCATAGTTCCAGCCTCATCAGTGATGGAAAGAATCATATTACACTTCCTCTTGTACTTAATGTATGCATGATAGTAATTAGTGTTTCTGTCCCCTTCAAGAAATTTGACAGCAGCTGCTTTCTGTTTATAAAAATCTTCCTGATACCTGACCTAAGCTAGCAGCTGATCATGAGCACTGTAAAGAGCAGCTTCACTACACTCCCCATTAAGAAAACCAGCTACAGCGACGGCCACATCATCTTCGACCTTCTTAAGATTTTCCAGTATGTTCCCAAACACTGTCCAATTCCACTTCCTGAAATGCTTAGCAGTGATTTTATGTAATTCCCAGAGATTACCCCAAGAGGAGCCTTCCTTGGGAGAGACCCAAACCTTCTTAAGTTCAGCCAGGAAATCTGGGTGCTTAGTCCACATATTTTGAAATCTGAACATGCCACCTGTAGTATTGTCAGTGTTGTTAATAGAGATGAGCAATGGTCTGTGATCTGAACCTGTCATGGATAGGTGAGTAACAATAGTATAGGGAAATTGTTGAAGCCAAGAAGTGTTCCCCAGCATTCTATCAAGCCTCTCCCGGATTCTAGCCCTTCTCCAGGTGAATGATGGACCATTGAAGCCCAGATCAAAAAGAGCAGCATCAGCAAGGAATTGGTTAAACCTATTCATGGAAGCCAAGCTAGGTGAAGCACCACCTTTCTTTTCTGCAGCAGAAGAAAGGCAGTTAAAGTCTCCTCCAACAAGCCAAAAGGAGTTAATACTGGGGGCAATGTTAACTAAGGTATTCCGAAGGTTCTGCTGGTGAACAGGAGAAGAGCTAGCATAAATAAATGTGACAAAACCAAAAAGGTCTCCAATAGAAACCTGAATGTGCATAAACTGTTGATGATCCACCATAATTGAACATTGTAGCTCCTTTCTTAAAAGAAAACTATGTAGGGAAAGAAGAAGGAGAGGAGGAGGAGGTTACCTTGCCTTGGAAGAAGAAGAAGGAGATGAAAAGGGGAAGGGAGGCTCACAGCTGCGAGATTGGGAGAAAGTGGGATGGTGAAGTGAGTGAAGTGAATAAGTGTGTGTAAGGGAGTGTGTAAGGGAGTGTGTAGAGTATAAGTGGGATTATGGGGGGATTTAATGGGGAGGCTCACGGCTAGGAATTAAGGAGGGAGTGAGGGAGAGATGTAATTTAGGCATGGTGAAGGTGAGGAGAGTAGGGTGAGGTGGTGGGTAGGGTGAGGGAGAGGTGGGGAGAGGTGAGGGGAGAGGCATGGAGGAGAGATATGGATGAGGGATATTTTTTTTTTATTTTTTTATTTCATTTATTTATTATATTTTTTATTATATATATATATATATATATATATATATATATATATATATATATATATATATATATATATATATATATATATATATATTCATTTTAGGGCTGCCATGATATTAATTTGATTAATTTTTGGTTTAATTTAGGATTGATTTGAATTATTAGTTCAATTAGGTTCATTTTAGGTTCGGACTAACTTAACTTGAGTTTGAGTGCGGATGAGGTCTAGGTGTCTTGATCAATTTCATATGATTGTAATGAAGATTTTTATGAAGACACAAAGTGGCTTTGAGCTCATTGAGTTCAATTTTAGCATAGATTGGATTTTGATTATTTTGGACCATGCTGGGTTCGGGTCAAATTAGATTGGGTTTGAGTGGGAATGGGGTTCCTAGATCTTCAGAAATAATGTATATATGGTTGTCTCAAAGAACTTTTATGAAGACATAAAATGGTTTTGACAAGGTTTAGGGGGTCAATTTGGTGGATTTAGAACCTGTGTCCAGCTTGGGTCGAAATGGGGAGGTTTTGGTCCAAAATGGATTTTGAAGTAGACTTTGATCTCAAATTATGGGCAATTTATGATCCAATTAGTTTAAGGGAGGTGTTATAAAGAGTTTTGAATTGAAATTTTGGAGGAATTGATTGACATTGGCTCACTTTAAGAGTTTTGGGTTATTTTGACCAATTTGGGGATTTTAGTTCAAGTGGAATTGGATTCAAATGAGGGTGGGCTTGAATTTGGTCTAAGTTGATATTGGGGATGTTGAATTTTGGTTTAGAATTGAATTTGATGAAAATCGGGATCAATTGGGTCAAGATTGGGTTTGGTTTAGGCACCTTTAGGTTAAATGGGCCAAGTTTGGATTTTGATTGAAAGTGTATTAATTTGGCTAAATTGACCCATAGTGTAGTTGAACAAAATGAAATTGGGGATTTTTAAGTTTTCGATTTGTTTGAGAATGTTTGGAATTTTTTTTTGGATTTTTGGGCAAAAAAAGTATTTTGAGTATTTTGAGGGTATCGAGGGGTATTTTTAGAAATTTTGAAATTTTTGGTCCATGAATGGTCAATATGAGTGGTACGAAATATCTTGGAATGATTTTTAGAGGGAATTTTGTGAATTTGAAGAATTTTTGAGGTTATTTAGAGAATTTTAGGAGGCCGGGGGCAAAAAATTGAAACTTTGGAGATTTGAAGGTGGCTTCAAAGTGAGCATGATGTAATAGTTTAAATTGAGTTATAGATCGTGGTTCACCCTCATTTGGTCCTCTATGTGTTGGTCTCCCCACCACTTAGTCATAGACTTAAGTGGAGTTATCCACATGAGTTTCCAAAGAGTTCACGGTTGAAATTAGGATGTCGTGTGTGTATGTTGTGAATGTGAAGTGTATGAGTGGTGAGCTCGAGACCTCCCTCGGGGCAAATCCTAAGGTCTTACCACCTATAGGAGACTTCCCCCAAGTTCCTTATGCTTGCCTTTTTCTACCAAAAGTGGAGGTGAGGCCTTAAGCACATAAAAGCCCCTAGTGAAGCAAGAAGAGTTTTGAATTTCTATGGGGAGGGTTCCCGTAACTAGATATAAAAGTGCCGAGAAGTCCTATGGCTAGACCTTTAGGCTATTCTAAAGAGATACTAGACCCTCAAACCAAAGTGAGGTCAACAAATGAACCCCCAATAGGTGTGGTGTGCGGGGCAGACTGCAACGTATTAGTGTTGACCAAAAAAGATTAAGCTTAAGTAAAATACTTAAGACGAACGTAGAATTAAGAAAGTGTTGTTTTATTTAAGGAAAGGAGGCAAATTTTCAAATCATAAGATTTCAAGATATTGGATTTTAGATTTGTTTCATTTTTTTATTTCAAGTTTTAATTTTGATTAATTTTGATTTGATCAGAGTTTTGATTTAAATTGAAGTTGGATTCAAGGTTGATTTCAAGATTGATTCGTGGAAATTCTGGATTTTGAAATGAGAATTGGAGCCTAGGGAGGAATCCTAAACAATGCGGTTTCGGATGTAAAATCCTCAACCTCTAAAATTTAATTTCGATTTGAACCATTACGATAGGCAAAGAACCTAAAGCAATGTGGTATCGGATATGAAATCCTCGACCTGCAAAATTTGATTTTTGATTTCGACCATTCCGATAGAGGAAAGAACTTAAAGCAATGCGGTATCGGATGTAAATCCTCGGCCTCCTAAAATTTGATTTTTGATTTCAACCATTGCGATAGGAAAGAACTTAGCGTACGGTATCGGATGTGAAAATCTTCAACCTCTAAAATTTGATTTTTGATTTCAACCATTACGTCGGGAAAGAACCTAAAGCAATGCGGTATCGGATGTAAAATCCTCAACCTATAAAATTTGATTTTTGATTTGAACCATTGCGATAGGGAAAGAACCTAAAGCAATGCGGTATCGGATGTAAAATCCTCAACCTCTAAAATTTGATTTTGATTTGAACCATTGCGATAGGGAAAGAAGCCGAAGCAATGCGGTATCAGATGTAAAATCCTCGGCCTCTAAAATTTGATTTTTGATTTGAACCATTGCGATAGGAAAGAACCTAAGCAATGCGGTATCGAGATAAAATTCTCGACCTCTAAAATTTGATTTTTTTGATTTGAGCCATTGCGATAGGTAAAGAACCTAAGCGATGAGTATCGGAGATGTAGAATCTCAACCTCTAAATTTGATTTTTTGAGAGTGAACCATTACGTAGGGAAAGATCTAAAGCAATGTGGTATCGGATGTAAAATCCTCGACCTCTTAAAATTTGATTTTCGATTTGAACCATTGCGATAGGAAAGATCCTGAAAACAATGCGGTATCGGATGTAAAATCCTCAACCTCTAAAATTTTATTTTTGATAGTGAACCATTGGGAAAGATCCTAAAGCAATGCGGTATCGAATGTAAATCCTCAACCTCTAAAATTTGATTTTGATTTGAACCATTGCGATAGGAAAGAACCTAAAGCAATGCGGTATCGAATGTAAATCCTCGACTCTAAAATTGATTTTTGATTTGAACCATTTCGATAGGGAAAGAACCTAAAGCAATGCAGTATCGGATGCTAAAATCTCGAAGCCTCTTAAATTTGATTTTGATTTGAACCATTACGATAGGAAAGAACACAAGCAATGTTGCCTTGATTGCTTAAATCCTCGGCTATAAAATTTGATTTTTATTTGAACCATTGCGGTAAGGAAAGAACCTAAAGCAATGCGGTATCGAATGTAAAATCCTCGACCTCTAAAATTTATTTTTTATTTGAGCCATTGCAATAGGTAAAGAACCTAAAGCAATGCGATATCGGATAATAAATCCTCGACCTCTGAAATTTGATTTTGAGAGTGAACCATTGAAATAGGGAAAGATCCTAAGCGATGCGGTATCGGATCTAAAATCCTCGGCCTCTAAAATTTGATTTCGATTTGAACCATTGCGATAAGGAAAGATCCTAAAGCAATGGTATCGGATGTGAAATCCTCGGCCTCTAAAATTTTATTTTGAGATGAACCATTGCAATCAGGAAAAGTCCTAAAGCAATGTTGTATCGGATGTAAAATCTCGGCCTCTAAAATTTGATTTTTGATTTGAACCATTGCGATAGGGAAGAACCTAAAGCAATGCGGTATCGGATGTAAATCCTCAACCTCTAAAATTTGATTTTGATTTGAACCATTGCAATAGGGAAAGAACCTAAAGCAATGCGGTATCGGATATAAAATCCTCAACCTCTAAAATTTGATTTTTGATTTCCACGATTGATTTGCAAAGATTGGTAGTGTTGATTTGAAAAGTGTAGAATTTTGGTGTTTTGAGAATTTCATGAGGTGTAAAAAGATTTTATTGGAAAGAAAAAGATTAGGAGGGAATATGAGGATGTCACATATCCCATTTAAAAGAGTTGATCGAAGAGGATTCTTTGGTTTGGAGTGGATATGATTCCTCGCCATCGGAACCAAATCAAAAAACCTCGTGGCTCCGTGTCAATGGAATTGACGCTCCTATCTCAGACAGGGAGAGAACAGTGATTGGATTTTAGATTTGGAAGTTTGAATTTGAATTTTATTGGGGTTTGATTTGAGTTCAAGGTGATTGGATTTAAGAGTGATTGGAGATTGATTTGAGGTTTATTTTAATATTAAGATTCTTCTTTTTTTCGATGATTTGAGTTCATTTTGATTTAGATTTCAATTTGATTTCGGATTTCATTTGATTTAAAGTTTCGTTTTTAACTTGAAGTTTGTTTCGTTATCTTATTCGATATATATATTTTTTAGTTTTCATTTTTTTTATTTATTTGTTGTCATTCGTTAAAGAGTTTATTGTTGGTTTCTTTTTGAAGTTTTCTTTTATTCATTTATATTTCATCAATTTTCAATTTTTTATTTTTATCTTTTTTGGTGGGGTTTGGACCAGTCGCCTTGAAGTGCGGCATTTGTGCTTCGTAGAACGAAATTTGTCTTTGAAACATCACGATGCTCGAGACTTCTTGAGGTATCGTTCACTGATCGAAGATGTTTGTAGAAAATGACTTATGCTTCGAGGTACTATTGAAATTATATCTTTTCATGTACCTACAAAAAGATGTGTTATTTCTCTGAACTGCTTATTTGAGGAACTTCGTAAGCTTCGTTTGTAACGATCATCGTTTACGTTGATTTAGGAGGATTGTCTAGGCTATCTTTGCAAGTTGCTTGACACCCTTCGAATTGATGTTGGAGTTGTATCTGCTAGGTACGTTGATGCTCTTTGATCGACATTGGATAAATGTTGTCGGTCTTGAAGACATGACTTGAGTTTGAATTTCCATTAAATGCTAATAACATAGCCCATTTCTTTAATTCTTTGCTTTAAGGCCCTAAGCGGATTCAAAATTTATGCTCATGTGATAGAAAATATTTTCATTGTCAAAAGATATTTAGTCAATTAATGACGACCAAAAGACATAAAATCACTTGACTCTCTCTTAAAGCATAATATCGAGGAGGAAAGTTCTTAAGGTAGTCTTTCAGTTTTATTAATCGGGGGATGATTAAGACACCAATTTTGATTATATGCTTGCCTCGGCTTCTTCTCGGGGAGCTTAGTTGATTTCTCTTTTCTCTTTTATATATATTGAGCTTTTTACTCTTTTTTATTGAGGATTACTATATACGAGTGAGCACATGTTAAAGATTTTGAATGCAGATTGGGGCACCAATTTTTGATTTGTGCTCTTCTCCAGAAGCTTCCTCTCGAAACTTTTTTACTATTTTGTTTTAAATTCTTGTATCTGTTGATAGTGCATATTTACGTAAAGATTTTGAATGTAAAATATAAATTAATAAATCGAAATGGTTTCTTAACATGAATCTGGGATATTATAACTCGACCAAAATTTTGGACCAGTCACATAGCGAGAGAAAATTAAAAGACACTTGATATCTCGGATTAATTACTCGTATTTTAAACCACACTATTTCATTTCAAAGTTTACTTAGGACTCGATCGGAATTCCTTAAAGTGAAGGACCGGTTATTAGGGCATAAATTTCATTCTTTACGGGGTCTTGTCTTATAAAAATATCCAACTTTGAGCATTCGAAATATCAAACAATTACGAACAAAAAGTTTTTCCGTTCATTTTCATTCATGAGAAGTACGTAGGAGTCGGCTAGAACAAACGGATCGACCGAAATCATGTTGATAGAACCTTTTCAGGGTTCCTTTCAAATATTCTTCGGGATTGTTACGTTCGATTCTTGAAATTCTCTTCTAGCGAGTCTTTGAAATTCGACACTCTTCTATGGTATGTCCAACGAACTTGCAATAATTACGGACGTATCTTGGATGTCCTTCTTGTTGATTTCTCTCTTCCATTGTGTGTGTGTGTGTGCATATTCTTGTTGGTCTTTTGGCTCGGTAACCGAAACTCAGGGTTCTTGATTAGATTGCAGGAACATCTTTCTTGCTTCGTCTTAAAGAGTACACATTGTTTGTTCGAGCAACCATTGTTGGAACTTGTCTTTCCATTATTTTGATAAAGTCTTTGCCCGAATGGATTCTTTGGCGTTAAATTTGAGACGTTAGAAGGTCCGGCGATGTTGTTCAGCTTTGTACTCGCAATTGTCGCTTTCCTATTATACAACAACTTTCTCATATTCCTTCTCGAATATATTTGTTGGCTCTAGCTCGTTGGCATGAAAACCAATTGTTTAGATTCTTCTTGAAGTCTTCCGAGAAGCTTTGTTAAGTAGCTTCTCGAATGTCTCGATTACAGAATCCCGCCTGAGCAAGAGATATTTGGCATTCTCAGCTCTATGAAGAATTTTAGCTTATGTTATCTTTACAGCGCGAAGCCCCATCTCATCTTTAAAGTTTCTCTAACGCGGATGTATTCACCAAAGTTTCGTCTGGCTTCTACTTCTCTTCCACCATTTGCCTATAGTGACATAGTATTGAACCCCAGCAAACAACGGCAAGAAGATTCTCCATTTTAAGCAGAATATTCGCTGAACTTAGATTCGATAAAAGTACTAGTACTGCCGATGTGAAGGTGATTCTAAAGGCGCTCTGCGTGTCGGAACGTGTCCCTCACTACCCCCCGCGTTGCAGTAACTTGCTCGGAAGTGTGCAACGTCTTGACCGAGGTTTCAGTCATCAGAAAGTCTGTGACAAAGTGGTACAAAACCCTTGGGATATGGGGTGACATCGAACTCATCGAGTAGGGTCTACCCTTTAGGCCATGGCCCCCTTTGATTGGGCTAAGGCTTCATTGCTCTTCTTTGTTCGACCAATGCTTAATGTCTTTCTACGGCATGATATTACGAGATGAATCTTTCTTTGGTGGCTCATCTTGGTTTGCGAACGCTTCGCGCTTCTTTTCGTAGGTGATATAGACAATCTCGTGGTTTATCTCTAGGGGGACGCCACTTCTTTGTATAGTGCGGCTTGTCCTTGCATTATGGTCATAGCAGCTAGTCATTTCTTCAACTTTCTTCTCAAGATGGCTTGTCTCATCTTTCTACTGGGAGGCCCACATGGTCGTGCGAGTGTCCCCCTCATGAAGGAGTGTCACTCGCATTGTAGCTCGGGTCTCAAACTGATTTACATGAGTTTGCCCTCCACGTAACCTGACTGGTTATAATCTTCATCTTCGGTATCTTCTTTTTGATCTTAGACGATCATGCAACGTCGGCTCGGAGCTTTCCACAGCGGTATCAATTGACTTTCCTTTGATAGCTTCTGAGTCGATTAAAGGTTTTTCGAGAAACATCACTTATTCCTCGACGGCGGCGTCGTCGTGTAGAAGTCGGTTGAATCACCCAAAATTGTATTTATAGAACCTTTTCATTCTTTTAAGTACTCATTCGGGATTATCACATTTATGAAATTCTTCTCGAGCTAATCCTTGAAGCTGAAGCAATTTTCTATGGTATGGCCGAGCATTCGGTGGTATGGGCATTGTCGGGTGATCTTTCTTGTACGCATCTACGGTTTCTTTGGCTCCGGTAGTACGGAGTGCGGCCTCTTTATTAAGTAACGAGAATATTTGTGACCATGATTCCTCTTTGAACGGGTATGCAACACGTAATCATTGATTTATTATGGGACTGTCTCCCTTCTCTAGTATAGTCTGGCTGGAACAAAAACATTTCTTCGGGCAAATATAAAGTTGTTGTTGCGGTACCTTGATCTTCGAAATTCACGATTGCGCTTCCATTCACATGCCTTTGTCATTTGTATGGACTTCGAATCGGACTCAATCTTGAATTTAGAAGATAGCAAAATGCAAGCATCGGCCCCGGCTTTCTTCTGTAGAATATCTTTTCCTTTAGTTAGCGGGCAGCCGTGTGTTAGTGAATCTGACGGTAAAATGACAGTCTGAGGCTTGATCCCAATGGCATTTGAGTTTTTTTCAATCCAATCCTTCTTTGGCATGGGGAGTTCCTCCGCGGACTTCATGTTAGAGGCATTACAATAGGCTTAACGGACTTGCTAATTTCAGACTTTGACATTGTGCTTGTCCCGGGCTTGGTTTCAACATCATCGAACCCTTGTCCGAATTTGATGTCCACCGGCTCGGGCGGATGTTCTATTGACGGCGGAACTCAACTCCCGATGAGAAAAGAAAGATCAACTTTGGCGAAGACATTGTTCACGACATTTTAAGAATTTAAAGTCGGTAACGTCGGTGTCTTGTAGTTTCGACTAGAAGGCTCAAGTGGCCCCTTTCATTGCTATAAGCCAGGCAATTTTCTTTATACATTTTTTTTTCTTGGTTTAATTTATGTACATTATTCTTGTATTCTTTTATTTTATTTTGGTGCTTTCACCTTATTTTATTATTATTTTTTTTCTTTCTTTACATTTATTGCGTGTTTGCTTAATTTCAAGATTTGAACAAAAGGTACGAGTAGAGATTTAGTTGAATTCATAACCCGAGAGACACGGAGCAAAAGTGAAGTCGGGACCCGATCTGAGTTGGTCTGCCTTTCCTTTTAACACACACCTATTGGGGGTCCGGCCCACCTCTTTAGAGAGGTAATAAAGGAGGATTTCGGAACCTCTCTGTTTAGGGGTGTCAACAGTGGCTCCAAAATCTAAGGAAAGTTGATCATACTGTTCAGATGAAATGAACAAGATGTATCAACGGAAGAATGGTAGTTGATTCACTGGGGGCATGGATTTACTGCAATTTATGAAAGCAAAACCATACGTCAAAATGGAGAGAGGAACTATTCCCAGTGGAAGTGGCAGAAAAATTTGTCGGCGTATATATTATTTTGTTAATTTAGGTATATATATGAAATTTGAAATGTATTTGATTTTTGAAAATAATTTTTTAAGTTTGAAAATTTTAAGATGTAAAATCAAGCGGAAGTATCACATCCCGGAAATAGTTTATATAGCGAGCATGCTTTCTAAACCATGTATCTGTCCCAAAGAATGAACCTGCTTGCTTGATGATGGGGCTCGATTAAATAAACTAGAAGATTTATTGACATCTATTTGATGCAAATAATTTTATAATGACAGGTTCACAGCAATATAAAGGAATTTAGCGGGGTTTATGTTACATGGGTCCTTAAAAAAGTTCCCTATAAGGGCAAGCCCCTATAGTAAATTACATCATAAATGTTCGAAGACACTTAAGAAAACTCTCGATAATGATCGGTGGTTTTGCTCTCAAGAATTTCAAAGTTTAGGGTTTTTCAAAATTGAATTTTGATTTCGTAGGGAATGGATCGAGTTTGGAACGATTTATTTAAAGTCTAATAGAAGAAGTAGGAAGATGAGGATCCAGAAGAATCTTGGCAACTTCCTAAACTATCCTATTGTTTGGCTTCCAATTTGGGGTTATTTAATGTTTTATCACAACCTATTTTAATTAATTAGGACTTATATTCGTATGACACAAGCATACAAAAGAGCCTTGAAAATGTGAGGGTTTATGTCGTACCAAGCATTACCTTGAAATCCTAAGACCGGTTAGGGCTTAATCTACATAGGAACAACTATGCAAATACCTAATGACCCACAATTTTATATTATGATATTTTGTTGTTAGCGAAGCCAAAAAACTTGACCTCGCTATATTATATGTATAGAATTGTAATTGTTTATGTTATGGATGCTACGCAGTATGCGTATCGTGTCAGGTATCCGGGGCTCTAGTGAGTCACGGTTATCGATCCCACGAGGGAAGAGAGAAAATTAATAACGATAATTTTAAAATAATAATAATAATAATTTTAAAATAGTATACGAAAATTTGGAGTTCTAAATTTAAGCCAGCAAAGTAAACTAAGTATTCTAATCGAGTAACTTAACTAAGTAGAAGGTAATACTAATTGCAAGTGCGGGAAATAAAACTAATTGCTAAATAAGTCTTAACTATTCGGAAAAGTATCTTTCCTTGTTTAGAAATTTAAATGATTGATGAATTTAAATAGAAAATGTTAAGGTATTGCGACAAAAAGGAGCATTCTATTCTTTACCCTTTAGTCTGGTGTAAAATATTGACTAATCCTATGTTTGATTGCGAATGCACGGTAGTAGGGAGGATACCCATTTGCCCTTCGAGCTCCCACGTTCCCCTCGCACAAAGGGGCTAACATCTACACTTCGGCTCTCAAACAATAGGACCGAGATTGAATATTTTGATACTATTAACAAAATGCTCAATTCTACGCCCGGTGATATTGTTCCTTTATTTATTTGCACCCTCCTTCCAAGGCTTTTGAATTCTGAATATCGGATGTAATTTTTACTATAGTTGATAATCAACATATTTTAACAAATCAAATGGCCGGTTTGAAAAGTAAATTAAGTTTTAAGTAAAAATTATCACAATTTATTAATATATAAAAGTATCTTTATTTTAATTTCATCAAGTCACTTAATTTCATAAAACGAAGAAAGTAAATAAACTACTCGAAATGCATGAAACTAAACTAAGCATGGATTTCATTTAAAGTTAAAAACAATAAATACAAATACTTATCTTAATTTATCCCCAAACGGACTCCTCGCGAGTTCCTTTGACTCTTCCTTCCGATGTGACAAAACTTACTAAAAACTCACTAACGCCAAAAACTCTTTAAGACACACACTACGACACAAAACTACACTTAACACACTTAGAACACACAAAATAATAGAAAAATGTTGCACACAAAAAGGCGGTGCCGGCCTCTATATATAGAGGTGAGCAAAGGACCAAGAGGTGTGTAAGCATAGCCCATGAATAGCCGAAGTCCAGCCATGGCTGGGGAAGGAGAAACCGCCTGGGCTTCCCCATTTCGCAAGGTAGATTCGGATCTGTCGATCCCTGTTATGCTTCTTTTCTTAGGACGAAAAGAAAGGAATCAAAAGAGTCCGAACTCATTCTTTGTTCATGTATTTATCATTTGTTAAAAGAATCACTTATTAGAGGGTTTGTTTATTTAGAACTAATGTTCAAAGGTGTAGAGAAGGTAACGAATTCGATTCGAGTTGGAAAGGGAAAGAAAGTCTTAAGCAAGACTCCCGACTCGAAGGATCACTCCTAAACTAACACCTATCGGGGGTCCACCCCACCTCGAAATGAGGTAAAGGATCTCGAACCTCTCCGCTTAGGGGTATCTAAACAGCTGGCTCCTAAATCCGAGAGAATGTTAGGCTATGCTTGTTCAAGATAGAAATGAACATAAGTATTCCAATCGGAAGGAAGGGTAGCTCGATCCATTAGGGACATGGATACACTACCGATTTTTGAAAGCGTAATTATTTGATTATAATGGAGAGAGGAATTGAATCCTCAGATGGAGTCGCCGTAAATCCCGTTCGGCATATTTTTAGGTCGTGTTTTATTTTGAAGAGGGGTCGCCAATCGTAAATCTGTCGCGAATTTTTAATTTAATTAAAATAAATAATTTGAAAAGTAGTATTTGATTTTGAAAATAATTTTAAATTTGAAGGTTTTAAGATATGAAATTAAACCGACCTCACATCCCAAATAGTTTATATAAACGAGCACCGCACCACAAACCGTGTATCTATCCCTAAGGATGTACACACTCGTCATGAGTGGGGCTCGATTAAATAAACTAGAAGATTAGTGACATCCGTTTGGTCTCGCGAACCAATTTTATAAGCCGACAAGTTTCCCCGCTTAATATGAAAACATTAAACAGGGTTTATATTACTCGGGTTCTTTAAAATTCTCTATAAGGGCAAGCCCCTATAGCTTAATTACATCTTAAGTGACGGGAATCACCTAAGAAAACTCTCGATAATAATCAATGATTCTGCTCTCAAGAATTTCAAAGTTTAAGGTTTTCAAAGATTGAATTTTGAGTTTCAATAGGAATGAATCAAATTTTTGGAACATTTTGTTTTGTGAATCCAAAGGAAGAAAGGTAGGAGAAATCACCGATTCGAAGTGAACTTCGATAATTTCCCGACTATCCTATCGTTTCGGCTTGAATTTAGGAAAGTCCTAATGTTTATTCGATATTTCAATCTCGCCAATTTCAATTAATTAGGGCTTATATTTGTATGATAAAATCAAACAAATAGCTCTAGAAGATGTGAGGGTTTATTGTCGTATCGGACGACTACCTCTGAATCCTAAGACCTGCTAGGGCTTAATTTGCAATGCAAATGCCTAACGAAGAGTCGAGGATTTATGTTGCACTAGTGCAAGCTACCTCGAAGTCCTATGGCTTCGTTGTTTTAATTCTAGGAAAATTTTGTCGAAGTAGCACTCGTGTTTCGCCGATGACGATGGTCGTGCCGCTCACCATGCTCCGAGCTCCTCGTCATTGCAGAGGTTTAGTTTTAGAAACCATAAATCAGGAGTCGAGAAAAGTATTTTGGTTTAGAGAAAATCTTAATTTCCAGTGTTTTTTTTATGTTTTATTTAAAACAAATCTTAAAGTCGATTATAACGACACCGGCTAAGATCCCACTGGCTCCATCCTTCCGCATCATTATTTTTATCTGATTCACTTAGTCCGTATGAATTTGCTAAACTCAACCGAATGAGTTCCACACTTTCATTTAGACCGTGGAAATCCCGTTAGCAACACGTAGGTTACATCATCCGAGGTATTCCCGATCATCCAACAGACGTTTTAATTTAGTTGTAATTGTAGTTTTGTGTTCGTTTTGTGATTAAATTTTGAGTTGTTTTATATTTTCGAAATGTCGTGGCGGTGAATTTTATCTCGCAATGACTTTTAACTTAGTTTTGGTTTCAGCTTTAGGGTCTATCCTAAAGGTGTGGGTTTTCATGCAATGCTTGTTTATCATGCAAGAAAAATAAATGCATTTGTAATAAAGTAAATCGCAAGAAAGTAAATCGCAATAAAATAAAATAAAAGCGTACCCTGAGGGTCTTCCCGTCATCCCAAACCGCACTTAAAACACAATTAGCATATTTAAGCAAGTTCCTAGTAAAGCTAAGGGAAAGGTTATGGTTTTCTACCAAATTCCTAATCCTATACCTAGTCATCTCCTATGACGTCTAGTGTTCTTTGTGTTTTGCTTCAAGACGATTTTCTTCATCAAAGAACAATTAAATCCAATTGTTCTTATAAATATCCTATCATATCGAGGAAGTGCTTAAGAAGAATCTTAAACATCTTTTCAATATTTCTAGTGATTGTTTTAAGTCCAAATGAATTTAATTATATAAATGAATCGATCATCCGAGGTTTTCAAGTTTTGTTAACTCGCTCAATGAACTGTGACATTCGAATATCCTATGAGTGAGATAACACTTCATTTAATGTTCTATTTAGGAGTTATATTAATCAAAGCTTTCAAGGGTAAATTAGTATTCAAATGATTTGATTTTGAAGTTAAAGGGTTTAAATTTGAATAGTGTTCAAGTTGCTTTATATTTAGTTTAATTTAATTTAATTTGATTTGATGTTTAATTAATTTGATTTAATTTAATTTAATTTAATTATTTAATTTAATTTAATTTAATTTAATTTAATTTAATTATTTAATTTAATTTAATTTTTTAATTTAATTTAATTTAATTATAATTAATTTAATTCAATTGTTTAATTTAATTTAATTTAATTATTAAATTTAATTTAATTTAATTTTAATTAATTTAATTTAATTGTTTAATTTAATTTAATTTAATTTTAATTAATTTAATTTAATTGCTTAATTTAATTTAATTTAATTTTAATTAATTTAATTTAATTGTTTAATTTAATTTAATTTAATTATTGAATTTAATTTAATCTTAATTTAATTTATCTTTAATTTACTTTATTTTTAATTTTAATTGAAATTTCAAAAGATTTTAATAATTTAATTAAGTCTTTTAATATTTTAAATTTGAGTTATCATTTTAATTAAAAAATTGAGTATTAGTTGATATAATTAATTTAGGGATTTTTAAATTAAAGAATAAATCTCTTCCTAATAAAGATCCCTTATTTTAATAATTCCAATTTTATTATTCTTCCAAATTTAATCTATTATTTAATTAAAGTTTAATCATTTTAAAATTATTTAATGGGTTTCTACCCTTTAATTATTTAAATTTCAATCATCCAAATCAGATTAAGATCAAATATTTTACTTGTTGACTTTTTATTAAACCTAAAGTTTTAATTAAGGATTAAAGATTTTAATTACCATTTTACCCTTTAAGCTTAATAATTTCATAACTCACTAAATTGAACTCAAATGAACTTGAAATTTTTATGTGACTTCACTCATATGTCAATAAAGACATGAGAGGAGAAAATGTGATTTTTCTGTATTTAATTTATTTATATAATTATTTTTGGTGGAAAATAGAGATTTTCAAGGAAAATTTGATAACATGACCAAGGGAAAGTTTCTGTCCTTAAGAAAATTAGGGGACATTCCTAATGACCAGAGAAGCACTTGGACCAATTTTGGTGATTTTTTGAATTATATTATTTTTATTATAATTATTTTGAGTTTTGGAGTGTTAATTAATTTAAAAATAAAATAAATGTTGAAAAATGGATTTTATATTTTTCAAAAATCTCTCTGATATCAAGGAAACCAGAGAATCAAATTTTGCAATTTTCTGATTTTTCTATGATTTATAATAATTATTTTAGTGAAAATGCTAGAAAATACATTTTTTTTTTTAATTTTAAAATTACCCTAGGGCTTTAAAATTTAATATCTCACTAAATAGACTTAGGAAAAATGTGGGATTTGTTCCTAAGTGATTAAAATTCAAAATGTGACATTTTGGTGAATTTTATTATTTTTGTGATTTTTATTATTTTTTAATTATTAAAAATATTAAAATATTATTAAAAATCAACTTTTTAAAAATTGAAATTTTAATTTTCTTAGGTTCCCCCGATATCAGAGAGGCTCCAAAACCACTTTGGTGAATTTTTAAAAAGTATTTTAAAAGTTATGAATTTTTAAAGTTTAAAATGGCTAAGTGGCTTAATCAACCCAATTAGTGGGGCTAACCAAGTCCAATCGACCTCAAATTTTTATGGTGGATTCCTCTCGATCCTAAAGGTCAGTGGAGAATTGATTTCAAGTCAATTTGATACCTGGTTAACTCTAATTAATTAAAGACCTATTTTGGGTGTTTAAGCCAATTAGGGTTAATCTGAGTGAATTAACTCAAGTCCTATTTTTCCTAGGGTTCTCTGGTCATAAGGAACATCACCAAATATTTCTAGAATTTATTTCACAACATGCTAATTTTTGGAATTAAAATACTCAAAACAGCAACATGCATTTGAAAAATAAATAACTTTTCACGAGATGGCCTCCGACCTTGGAAAATTCGTGGAATGTTCCCAAGTTCAGTAGGCTTCAAAAGCCCTATGGTCTCATGCCATGGTGAATTGTATACATGCATGGAGAATTAAATGTATGCAGAGAGTAAATAAATCATAAAAAATAAAATACTTAATTAAATTAAATGATTTCTTTTCCACATTATTCTCCTCTGTTCACCGAGCAAGGGGGTATTTTTATTTTATTTTTGTGATTTTTCTACACAAAGATATGGATTTTGAAGTTTAGGGAATTAAATAAATAAGAAAATACCCTAATTTTCTATTTATCCACGCGGCGCCAGCGAAACCCTGCAGCCTCCGAACGCACACGCGTCGCGCTCCCATTCGACGCCGCCACCCGAGCCGCAGCCCGGCCCCGCGGTTCTCGTACCGTCTCCCCGGTCCGACGCAATCCCGGCCGTCCGTGCGCGCGTGTATCGAATGGACGGCATCCGTTCATCGTCCCCAAGTGTTCTCACCCGAGAGCCGTCCACACTAAATCCCTAAGATCTCACTCGATTCTCAATGGATTTTCATGTTCTTATGTTTCATGGATTCGTCTCGAAGAGACGAACACATCTATACCGGCTAACATGCATCGAAACTAAGGCATTCGAAATGAAGAATCTCCGAAGCTCGGGATGGAGAGTTAGCTCATACCTTGGCTCGTAGAAGTGCGGCTTCAATCCGAGAGTTGTCGCACCTTCGATCGGGTCCCGCAAGCTCCGCATGAAGTCTCCCGGTCCCGTGAATCGTCCGGATATGATTTCGACCAAGCCCGATCACAAAGCTTCGGAGGCCGGAGCAACCGGGTGGCCCGGAGATGGGGCTTTGGTGGTGGACACCTTCCTCTGGTCCGGTGAAGGTGTAGAGCCAATCAATCTGGGAATTGGCTCACCGCGGCAAAGTGTCCTCGGTTTCGGGTGGAATTTCGCCGAGAAATCGGGCTCGTCGTGGGGATTGGGGCAAATCGACACCTGGGATCAACCGCTCTAAGGATGGTGAAGGGTTTGGAACAATTTTGGCGCAGTTTCGGCAGGTTTGTGCTTGGCTCCCCTTATGGCCGAGAGGGGCGGAGTTTGAGCCGAGCCGGCTCTGGGGCCTCCTGTGGAGAGTTAGTGGCTCGGGATCACCGCTTCCGGTGAGGAGAAGATCAGCCATGGTGACCACTGGTGGATGTGGGCAGCTCAGCAAGTGAGAATTTCAATGTCGGCTCACATGCGAGCTCTCGGCCATGGTGTTTTCCGGCGGCCCGGTGGCCTGCCGGCCAGTGCATGGGTCACCCTCGTGGTCAGGTGGTCGTGGCCGGAGGTTTGTGCAATCAATCGGCCATGGACATGTGTAAAGGCTTTGATCCAAAGTGGAATGGGGCATGGCTAGATTTGGACCTAAATGGGTCAACCCACCCATTCGGGCTAGGTGCACCACCCAAGGCCCGGTTTAGGCCGAGGAGAAAGTGATTTGGATCAGCTTCGATTAGTGGGGTCAAGTCACAATCCAAGTACAATTAGAGCTTAAGCATGGTTTAGTGGAATCATGTAAGTGGTTAGCCACCTTTAGGAGTTAAGGAAAGAGCCTCCTCCTTTTGCCCAAAATGGCATGGTGACATGTAAAGAGGCTCTCATGGCTTGCATATGGCTTATGCATGGCTCCATGGCTCCATTTGGCTTGGGAAAAGTAAAGTCAATTTCATGGAAATGGATTTAAGGAAAATTTTGGTATTTAGGGGTGATTTGGCATGAGGCTTGATTTGGAATTATTTGATGATGAATTTAGGACTTAGGGATGATTTTAATTGAAAGTATGATGAGGGGAAATGTCATATGGGCCTTGGAAGAATTTTGGGCTTTTTTGAAAGGGTTTTAGATGGTCTTTAAGATGGATTAGGAAAGTGGGCTCTTGAATTTTAAAATGGATTTTGGGATGAAATTTTGTAAAGAGGTTGGGCCAAATAATTATTGGGTTTAGCTCATGGATGTGTCATGAGTGACTTGAAGCAAATTTGGGGTAGTTTGGACTTGAATCGGTCGGATTTGAATTCTTTTGCGAATGGGCCAATGTAGGTCAAATTGGGCTAACTTGGGCCAATGTTGGGCTAGGGTTGAAATTGATGTAAAATAAATATTAAGAAATGTTTATGGGAGTGTTTCAAAGAGGTTTTGGCTTTGGTTGGGTTTTAATTTTGAGGTTTGGGCCTATTCTGGGTTAGATTTGGGTTTAGGTCAAAATCGGGCTTTTTGATTTTGGGTTGAATTTGAGTGGGGTTTGGGTCAAAATCTTGGGCAAATCATGTTAGTGTTTTGTTTATGAGGATGTCAAGGAAGGTTTAGAAAAGATTTGGGGTTAATTGGAGTTGAATTGGGTTAGTTTGGGCTAAGTTTGGGTCATGGGTCCAAATTCGGGCTTTAAGGCCCAAAGTGAAATTGGATCCAAATGTCAATCAAATTGGACTTGGATTTGGTCTAAATTGGTATTGGGAATGTTGAATTGAAGTTTAGAATTGAATTGGACCAAAATTGGGGTCAATTGGGTATGTTTGGTTTGACATCGGGTCCACTTTGGGTTAAAATGGGTCAATTTGGGGGTTTTGACAAAAGTAGGGTAAATTGACAAAATTGGCCCATGGTGTAGTTGGACAAAATGAAATTGGGAATATTTGGGATTTTCTGGAATTTTTTGGGAATTTTCTGAATTTTTTGGATTTTTAGGCCAAGAAGGGTATTTTGGGTATTTGGAGGGTATTGGGAGGTTTTCTTGGAATTTTTGGTATTTTTGGGTATGGATGATCAATTTGAGTGATGTGGAGGTGTTTGGGATTGATTTTGGAAAATTTTAGGTAATTTGGAGATTTTGCAAAAATTTGGGTAATTCAAGGGTTTTGGGTAGGTTTAGTAGGTGTAGGGTCCCGGGGTCGAAAATTGAAAATTTGGGAAATTGAAGATTGGGTGAATTTGGGTGGAAAGAAATCATTTTGGTTGAGCCATGAAGCCATTTCAAGCCCATATGAGCCATGAAAGGACTCATTTGAGGCATTCACTATGTTGTTCCTAACCCTCTTACCAAGGGCTTAGGGGTTAAGGACCATCCATGTGAATCACCTACATGAGTCAGGAGGTCAAGTTGGGTATGGGTGTGGTTTTAGGAAGTGTGTGGAAATGTAGTGTGTAGGTGTAGTGTATGTCGGCCCCTTCATCGACCGAGCCACCTGGTAGGGGCCCTAAGGCCAAAGAGTCCTATATGAACTCATCCTTTAAACTTCCATATTCGATTTCAACCCTCTAGGTGATTAGGGGTCTATAGTCAAGTTTGTGGAGTTTGCAGGGAGTTTAGAAGTGGTTTGAATTTCTAAAAGGCGGGTCCCAATTCTAGTCCTCTAAGATAGTCAAAGGAAAAGCCTAAGGCTAGATCCTAAGCACTAAAAAGAAGAAAAGGAAGACCTCATCAAAAATGAGGTCAACACAAGCCTGGATAGATGAGCAACAATTTTATTATCAGTACCCTTCCTATCTACTATCTCAAAGTCAAATATTGTAAAAGAAGAATCCATCTTATCAGTCTTGGTTTTGCATCCTTGTTTTTCATTAAATATTTAATAGCAATGGTCAATATGTACTACACTTTCGTTCAATTAAATATGATCTAAATTTATCAAAAGCATATACTACAGCTAATAACTCTTTCTCAGTTGTGGTATATTTAATTTGAGCTTCATTAAGAGTTCTACTAGTATAATATATCACATTAAAAATCTTATCATGTTTTTGTCCTAAAACAACTCTAATAGCATAATCACTTGCAACACACATTAATTCAAAAGGTTTTTTCAAATCTAGTGAAACAATAACTAGTGCAATGTTTAATTTCTCTTTTAACAGATCAAAAGCTTTTTAGGAATTCTTCATCAAAATTAAAAATTGCATCTTTTTCCAAAAAATGACGTAGTGGCTAGCAATTTTTGAAAATTCTTTAATATAACACCTGTAGAATCCAGCATGTCTTAAAAAACTCCTAATCTCCCTTACATTTGTTGGGCAAGGTAAACTAGTGAGCACTTGAATTTTTAAAGGGTCTACTTTCATAACTTTTTCTGATGTATGATGTCCCAAAAGAATTCCTCCTGCTACCATAAATTGGCATTTTTCCTAATTAAGGACTAAATTTGTTTCTTCACAACGCTTAAGAAATTTAGATAAATGTTCTAAATATGATTCAAATGAAATTCCAAACACTAAAAAATCATTCATAAACACTTCAATTCCTTTTTCAATTAAATCATATAAAATTGCCATCATACAGCTTTGAAATGTAATAGGGGCATTACATAAACCAAAGAGCATCTTCTAAAAGTAAATGTACCATAAGGACTAGTAAATGTTATTTTCTTTTGATCCTCAGGAGTAATTTATATTTGTTGATAACCAATGTATCCATCCAACAAACAAAAGTACTTATGCCCAGCTAGTCTATCCAATATTTGATCTAGAAAGGATAGTGGAAAATAATCTTTCTTGGTGGTACGATTTAATTTTCTATATTCAATGCATATTCACCGCCCTGTGACTTTTTTAGTTGGTATAAACTCATTATGCTCATTAATAGTCACAGTAACTCCCTCTTTTCTTATGAATATAGTGAATAAGACAAACCCATGCACTATCTGAAATAGGATAGATGATTCTAGCACCTAACTACTTTAAAAGTTCTTCTTGATAATCTCGTTCATAATAGAATTTAATCTCCTTTGAGGATCAACCCTGGGTTTGCAGTTCTATTCCATAAGGATTTTGTACATACAAATTGAAGGACTGATTCCTTTAATATCCGCTATTGTCCATCCAAAGGCTTTCTTATATTTCCTTAAAGTTTCAAGCAAACAATCTTCTTCTTCTACAATTAATTTTGAGGAAAATATAACAGGC
The DNA here is from genome assembly GCA_022702705.1 of Papilionanthe hookeriana x Papilionanthe teres. Taxonomy (NCBI): domain Eukaryota; kingdom Viridiplantae; phylum Streptophyta; class Magnoliopsida; order Asparagales; family Orchidaceae; genus Papilionanthe; species Papilionanthe hookeriana x Papilionanthe teres. The sequence goes on along the minus strand of CM040424.1, from coordinate 19,961,186 downwards.
AAAGTTGAGGAATCGCCTAAAAAGGTATACTCTAAGTGATTAGGAAGTAAATTTAATTCAAGTTCAGGATGTTTTTCAATTGATGGACTAAAAGATTCATCTTTCTTTGTCATGTTCAAAACTTCAAAACTTTCTCGACCATAATTTAAATTTTCCTCATGAAAATGATCAGAATATTGCACTTCCTCTTCTTGCTCGTGTTCCAACTTTTCACTTTCAATTTTTCACCATATGTTGCTTTTTTTCTTCTATTAAAGAGCACTAATGGCACCCATTTTATTACTAATAAAGAACAAAATACAAACCCGGGAAAGAGGTCCCACTTACTCACCCACAATCCAAAAAAAAGAAAAAAAGGGTCCTCTTTCCAAAAAAAGAAGAAATATAACTCCACACACCCACGACTCAACATAACTAAATATCTAAAGAAACCAAATGATACAAATTTTCAGGTAATAAAATAGAAACAACAGGTGCATGTATGAGAGATCCCAATTTAGCAATCCAATCAGAAACCTTATTCCTATCTCTTTTAGTGTGAGACCAAACAATGTTGAGGCCGTCAGCAAGGTATTGAATTCTTATAACCTGCAAAATAATACTCCAATGGCAATTTTTATTAGAACTAAGAAAATTCCATAGAATAAGGGAATCCAACTCTATAATAATGTTAATCCAGCCCTTTTTCCTAGCAATCAACAAACCAAAAACAACTGCATCAGCTTCAGTAACAATAGGGTATACAGCCACCACAGGAGCAGCAAACAAATAAAGAATAACACCATTCCAATCCCTACAAATACCCCAAACCCAAGAAGAATTTGGCTTCCAGGAACCATCCGAATTCTGCTTCAGGAAAGGAGCAGGAGCTATACACCATCTCTTCATACAAAAGTACTTATTAGAACCAGCAATAATAATATTAAGATTAGAAGTAATATCATGTAAATAATGATTATTTCTCTCCTTCATATCAGTAAAAGAAATACTCTTGTAAATATAAGAGTAAATCTGACAAATAGCAAGCTTAGAAGTAACCACCTCACCGTTAAACTTTATTGAATTTATGGAAATCTAAATAAACCATATCACAATAGATGGAAGAATATTTTAAAAAGAATGTCCTCTAGATTTCCAATCATAAAAAATATCATCAATAGATTTGTAACCACAAAATTTATCTTGTCTACCACATAAAACAAAAAGACTTCTCTAAATATCAAAAGTAAAGCTACACGAGCCAAAAATATGCAGAATAGACTCCTCCATTTTATGAGACAGGTAACACTTAGAGGCCAGCTGATGACCTTTAAGTTTAAGAGTGTCATCAGTAGGGATACAGTTATGAAATAAACGCCAAATAAAAAGGAGAGAGAAGGCTTAACCCATTTATTCCAATTCCAAGAAATATCAAGCTCAGAAGAGACCTATTCCATAGAGGCAAAGGTTTTAGTAACAGACTCCCTAAGCTTCCCTTTAAACCTAGGCACATCATTCCTATCAGCCATAATATGAATATTAGAAATAAAAAGAACATCATTATAATTAACCAGATTAAATAACATTGGTAAATTCCATCTATAATCCTGTCAGAAATCCTTAACTTTAATGTTGATATCTTGGGGACCACCATAAAAATCCCCAAGAGAACCATTACCCAGCCAATCATCATACTAGAAGGCAACATCCCCTTTACCAAACTCCCAGCATATTAAATTATCATCTAAATTCTAGTGTGAACCTAAATTTGATGAACTATTTTTGGTGGAGAAATAGGTCTTTCCAAACTCCCAACTTAGTAATAGTTCATCTACTTTAGGTTAGCATAATCTCTTAAAGGTCTAAATTCTCGATGGATTTCAGCATTTTGATTTATTTGATTTGCCATTTTTTGAATAATTTTGTCTTTTTCTTTATTTTTAATTTTTATGATTTTTCTAATAGTTATTTCTAATTCAAAATCTTAAGGTATAAGTTCTCCAGAACCTAAACTACGCATACACTATTATAAATCAAAATAAAATAAAATCACACAAACAAGAACTTATATAGAAATAACACAAAAATTTCCTAAAATAAATTTAACAAGTTTAAATAAGTCTTTAAAAAGTAAAAATTAGTTTATATGAAAATTTTATTCAAATATGGTTTTGACTATTTTTTCCCGGCAACGACGCTATAAACTTAATACCTAATATTTATGCTTACGTTTTATATATGAGTTTATACTTTGTACTTCCTTTTAATTATATCTATTTCTTTACAACAATATCAAAAATTGAGAGTTTAATTGTTATTATTATATAATGGGATTCTACGCAAGTATACATATCATTATCAAGAAATATAGGACTTTCTAATTAAGCCTCGAGATATCGAACCCACAAGGGAAAATGTTAAAAATTCTTAACTAAGAAAACAAAAACTGAGACTAAAGATAATATTCTAGGAAACAAAGTTTGATTATTTTTTGGTACTTTTTGTAATTTAAAATGATAGCAAACAACTAAATTTAACTAGATTTTTTTAAGATGAATACAAATGCAAATAAAATATTTTTTTTATTATGAATCAGTAACAAGTCATGGAGTTTTATTGTGGAAGTATCTAAAATGTATTCTGCCAAATAGGAGCAATTATATTCTTTACCCTTACTAGAGATGCTATAAAGAACATAGGTTAATCTAATGCTTTATTAGTCTTGAAGACGGGCTAGAGAGGAAAGATATTAGCTCTCACTCTAGGGTTTCCACATCTCCCTCCACCTAGGGTCTAACATTATGTATAAAGACATAAAACATTAAATCGAATTGGGGGCATAAGCATGTCACTCTAAAGTCCTCTAATTCTATACCCATTAAAGTATATCTCCCTATTTATTTACACTCAACCATATGGACTGCATTCTCACCCACATAATCTCATATGATTCTTACCAATTATTGACTGAGACAATGCCATACTGGTTCCTACTTGTTCTCACAATATATATTAACATTTTAATTGGCCAAATTAAGAAGTAAATTAAGTGCAAGGTTTGGAATCATCACAACTTCTTCAAAAATTGATCTGCTATACTTCACACAACTTCCATCCATAACTTAATTACTTCATCATTTTAAGAAAAAAGAGAAAGAAAACTACTCAGATTTCATGGAGAAAATATAATCACAACTTGGTTTAAAAGTCGAAATCATAGTGAAAACACAAGAAGTCTTAATTAAAACCAAATGTAGTAACAAAGATAAAGACTTATATGAAAATTCACTCCACCAAACTCTTGAAGTTCTTTTGAAAACATTGTTTTTCCTTACAATCTTCCTTAGAGGGTGGTACTTAACTCCAAGGAATCATAATCTCTCTTTTAATCCTAATACAAACTATACTAAAGTAAGTAGATATGGTGAAGTGGAGTGGCGTGATACTTGAAGAACTACACTAAACATAAACCACATGCCCTCCAACAAAAACTAAATTCTGACGTTCAAGTCTTCTTTATATAATTTTCTAATGGGTGCTTTGATATCTCTTCAAATTATGTCCATATTCAATTAATCCTCCAAAAGATGCATCCTTTCAAGAGAAATTTAAATTAATTTTTGCGCCAATAGGAAGTTACCCACGTTTCTACCAAAGGATGCCTCAAATAGCCCTTCAAAATGGTGCCAAAAATTATTTAAATTCTCTAAAGTAACTGTCACACTTAAGCACAGAGTCTCGATACTTAGCCGCGAGGCTCTAGCACATGAGCGCCAGGTCTGGGCGCTTAGCCACCACAGATCAATTTTGCATATTTTTTCATTTTTTTATAAATTTGGTCATATTTCACTCCTTTCATTAAATTCGTCAATTTAATCATACCTGCAATAAAAATACACAAAATACCTTCCTTTAAACTGCAATATCATCAAAAATAGATATAAAATGTGTATAAAAATACTATATATTTAGGTGTATCACAGGCACACCAAAAAAGCACAAAAAGGTGACGTGTGACTGGCACAAGAATAAGAAAACCATCACAGAACCATAGCCAGAGGCATGGAAAGACTACCTAATACCTAAAAACATAACATGACACACCATCAAATAATAAGTGTCCCAACTTAGTACTTAGGTGCACAGGGTAAGTCTCTGGGTAAGAATGACGTGGTTGCAACATTGGCCATGCCCTAAGGATCCAAGGGACCTAAAATGGATTTTTAAATAATTTAACCTTACATATCACCTAATTCGCTATGTGCAAAGTTTTCAAATATGGCAGAGCATAATAAATAGAAAAATATATATTATTTTTTAATATTTTAAAATAAGGGCCATGAAATGCAGACCCATAACATGTAGGGCTGACACGAGTTACATCCCTTGGATCCTTAACACAGTCATACTCATGTTGATCTCAATAACTTAACTTGCATTTCTCCTCGAGAACAAACTAATGAAAAATGCTCGTTAAGGCGTCATGACCAACATGAGACTCACTCTCCTAACGATTAGGACAATGCATCGAGGAAAAGGCAAGTAAAAAGTCATGCAAGAAGCCCACAATGTGACTACTTGACCGAAGTATAAGGCAACCACAATGGGCACCCAAAAGGGAGAGCACACATGAAGAGAATGAATGCTTAGATGATACATGAAGCAAGACTAACTCGAATGGGATGTACTGGTAAAATAGGCTACCCATGAAGAGCATTTACGCCTGCACGCCCAGGGTGCCATGCCACTAGCAGACACTAGCTATAAGTGAGTTTGCATCGAGTATAAGGATACCTATTAAGAGGATTCACACCTTACTCGAGAGGCACTCACCAACCTCAAATGTAAACATGCATGATATGCAACAAACATATGCCAAGTGTGCACCAAGGCGGTGAGGGTGAGTACATTGTGAGGGCAGTGACTCAAAAAGGACGGGCATACCCTGAAGGTAGCGGCCCAAAAGATGGGTATGCTGAGGAGAATGACCCAGAGGTATCATGATTCTCACTAGGAAGAATCACATAAGTGCAGTGAAAATGCAAATGCAAACACATATGGTGTATGGTGCAGCATGTAATCAAGTAAACATGCACATGCAAATGCAACCCAAAATGGTCGATAACACATATAACCCATCCTAACAACCTCACGTAAATACCTATTGTTGACGCACTTGGATTTGGGGTATCGCCACCTCCAGCTTCGAAGTGGCCATGTGGAGGGCTTTCCCCTCCAATTTCTCTTAAGGGAAACTCTCCACCGTTTATAGGGAGGAATAGCTACAGAGTTTTTTTTGCTCTACAAATGCTCACGACCTTATAGGATATACTAGCTATAAAGGTTTTTCATACTCTAAATTCGAACTCAACCAACTTCTCCAAGGAAAGTTGAGAGCACCAAAGTTGTGGTAAATAGGGATTCAAACCCAGTAGGGTTAAGGCCTAAGGCTCACAAAATAGAGAATCAATCAACTTCGTATAGGAATGGACAAAGCATGGTTATCCTAACATAGGGCTTTCTCTAGGGAGAGCAATGATCCATCACATAAGTAATCAACCGTGTCGACTTACGCAGGCACACGCACCTCATTTGGGCATTCACGTCTAGACAAAACTAACCCTAAGGTTGGCTAGGAGTTAAGAAATATCTCCACTGTGATAATTGTGGACATCCCTACCACTTGCTCCAAGGCATCAGTGTCCAATCCATGCGCTGATGTACCTTACAGTGAACCATACCAATGAGAGAAGGCAAGAGCTAGTGAAGGCAAGAGTGAGGTATTCAAAGTATCTGAAAGAATAGTCATAGCGTACAAAATTGCAACAAAAACATACCATCGAGAAGGGGTCAAACATTAGCCTTTGTGTCACAACACTGTCGTCGGTCTGCAAGAGTTCACTACTCTGGCATGGGAGAGGAAAGTGTGCTATCTTACGTTCTGCTTACAAAGGAAGTAATGGTAGGCTCTTCGATGTCGAAGGTTTAACTGGTGGAGGAGGACTTGCCCGATGGGAAAAGAGCCAAAGAGAAGGCTCTGCCAAGGAAGAAGGCTCAATAGCTGATGGTCTCGGTGAGGCAAGGGACTCCGAGTGGTGCCAGCAACATCAAGGGTTAAGTAGGCGAGACGGGCCAGAAGAAAAAGGAATCTCGACTGACTAAGAAGAAGGAAAAGAATATGAAGGTGGTGGGTCGACCGGCGGTTGAATGAGAGGCATGAACGATCGGTATCTAATATTTTTCCGGCAAGGTAAAGAGATGACAAGGAGGGAGGCAATGACAAGGAGAGAAGGAGCTCGTGTTATGGCTTTCACGGACTGCGACAGTTTCAGAGATCGGGGGGAGAAAGACGAATGATTGCTTTATGTAGGATAGCTTTATATTTTTGTTATTTTTCATTATAATAATATTATTATTATCTATTTAAACCCCTCAACTCATGCATTTCTAGCTTGAACATGACACTGTGGTGAAATGGGTGTCCCCTAAGTAAATATTTGTTATTTTTTTATTTTTCTGAATGCACTCGCGTTGTCTGTTTCTTCATCTTGGGTTGTCTGGAAAACTTTTGACGATTAGGCAAAAGTGATAAATCACATATTTTTAGCCCACCCATGAAGCCATAACAAAATGGTCATCCTTGTTGACCTCAATTGTGTTGAGGTTTAGTCTTTCTTCCTTAGAAGCCTAGGATTTAGCCAGAAAACTTTACTGTTAACTATTCTAGAGGACTAATGATGGAACCTTCCTTTAGAAAGTCTAAACACCTCTTTACTTTTCTTGGATTTTAACATGTATGGTTTTGACTCTAGCACTTGGTAGGATGAAGTCAACATGGGGGAGCATAAGAAGAGTCTCCATAGGATTGTGAGACCTTAGGGTTAACCCTAGGTTGTCTGGTCCTGGTCTCACTCACACATGGACACCAAAACCTCCATCCTAATCACACTTAAGACTCCTTATCACTTTTCTGAGCCAGCTAACCGATACACCTAAAATATATAGTATTTTTATGCACATTTTTATACCTATTTTTTATGATATTGCACTTTAATGAAAGGTATTTTATGTTTTTCTTGCAGGTATGATGAAAATAATTAATTATGATGAAAGGAGTAAAAAAGGACAAAATTTGGAGAAAAATTATGAAGTTTGAGAAATTTGGCCTTTGGCACCAAAGCGCCAAAGTGTCGGCGCTGAACGCTACAGTTAAAAATTGAATTTAAATGAATTTTGGTGCCATTAAAAAGGGGTATTTGAAGTAACTTTTGGTGGTGACTTCCTTAACTTCCTTTAGGCAAAAAATTTGAATGAAGGGATGCATCTTTTTGTGGATAAATTGAGTTTGTACATGATTTGAAGAGACACCAAGACACCTTTTGGAAAATTATAAAAATGAAGCCTCATAATTTACAAGTGTGCGTGTGTGTGTGTTAAAAGGGTTATTATTCAATGTGTGTTATTATATTAGTTTTTAGAGTTTGTTATGTTTTAGAGTTCTTCTTTTCTATAGTAGAGTGTAGAGAGAAAGAAAGGAAAAAGGGTTGGTGTGAAGCCTTCTTCTCACAAATTTTCTTTTATCCTTATATCTAGTTTATATTGAATTTTAAAGTCTTTATTAGAGTCAGCAGAGTTGGGTGCCAACCTCAGTAAAGTTGTATTGTGGAAAGCAAAATTCCAAAGGAACTTCCAGAGTTTGGTGGAGAGGATTTTCAGATAAGTATTTAACTTGTTTTTACATTTTGTTTTTAAGTAAGATTGTTGTGTATTCATTATGGTTTATGCTTTTATATCAAGTTTTGTTTGTGTTTACTTCATGATATCTGAGTAGTTTAGTTTATCATTTTCTTTCTTAGATGATGAAGTAATTAAATTATGGAAGTAATGTTGTGCAAAGTATAAGTGTTTAATGCTGGAATAAATTGTGATGATTCAATTCCTTGAACTTAGTTTACTTCTTGATTTGACCAATTAATATGTTAAAATTTATTATGAGAATATGTAAGATCCAATGCAGTATTGTCTCAAACAACAATTGGAAAGAATCACATACAATTATATGTGTGAGAATTGTAGTCCATATGATTGAATGCAAATATATGATGAGATATGCTTTATTGGGGAGTAAAATTAGAGGACTTTAGAGTGACATGCTAAAGCCCCTTAATTTGGTTTGTTATTTTAAGTTTTGTTATGAGAAGTTAGCCCCCAGGTGAAGGGAATAGAGGGAACTCTAGAGTGAGAGCTGGTATCTTCCCTGCCTAACCCATCTACAAAATTTCAAAATTTCAAATTAACCAATTTTCTTTATAGAACCAAGTAAGGGTAAAGAATATAATTGCTGCTATTTGGCACAATACATTTAAATACTCCCACAACATAAAATTCCATAATTATTATTGATTTATTGAAGAAAGAAAAAGATATTTAATTCTTATAACTTTTATATCGTGTTTAGAGTATTGATAATTTCATCTCCTGTTTAAACTTGTTATTAAAAATATCAAAAACAACTTTTTAAAATTAAAACCTTAAAACTTACTTACAAAAAAAAATTAAAAAAGTAAAAAGTTATTTTTCTTATTTCTTTAAATTTTTACACATTTCCCCGTGGGTTCGATATCTCGGAGCTTAATCAGAAAATCCCATATTACTTGATAAATGATACGTATACTTGCATAGAATGTCATATTATAAATCATAAATTTCATATCTAAATCGTAAGCATAAGTATTCGGACATCATGTTTTCGGCACCGTTGCCTGAGAAATTAATTAAAATTTCAATTAAAGAAAATTAAGAGAAATTAAAATTTTTTACTTTTCTTTGCTTTTGTTAGTGTGTTTTGTTTTATTTTATTTAATGTTGTATGCGTAGGTCAGGGTCTGAGGGACTTGTGCCTTACGATTCGAATTAGAAAGAACAATCAGAAAAATAAAAAAAATTAAAAATTCTGAAAAAGATAAAAATATTCAAGAAATGACAAATCATCAAAATTAAAATGTTGACATCTATCAAGAATTTAGATCTTTAAAAGAATTTGTTAACCCTATAGAGGATGAACTTCAAAGTAGTATTCTACACCCTACTGTAGCTACAAATTCCTTTGAGATTAAACCTGCTATTATTCGAATGGTGTCTAATAATCAGTTTAGGGGAGCACCAACTAAACATCCTAATTTACATCTTGCCAACTTTCTAGAGTTGCGTACTACTTTTAAATATGATGGTGCTTCGGATGATGCTATTAGACTTAGACTTTTTCATTTCTCACTAAGGTATAAAGCTAAGATATGGTTAAATTCGTTAGCACCTGGATTTATCAGAACTTCGGGTGATGTAGCGAAAAATTCCTTGCTAAATATTTTCCACCATCAAAGACTATGAAGCTTAGAAATGATATTACATCTTTTTTTCAATTTGAAGGTGAATCTATATATGAAGCATGGGAACGATTTAAAGATCTCCTCAGAAAATGTTCACATCATTCAATACCTGATTGGTTAATAATTCAAACTTTTTATAATTGATTAGTTGGATCTCTTAAATCTATTATCGATGCTGCTGCAGGAGGATCACTAATGTCTAAATAGTTTACTGATGCTTATGCTTTGATAGAAGAAATGACTACTAATAATTTTCAGTGTCATTCTGAAAGGTTAAATCCTAAAAAGGTAGCCAATATTCATGAAAATGATGCTTTTGCGATGTTAGCAAATCAAGTTGCTGCAATTTCAAAGAAGATAGACCAATCTGGAATGAATTTTTCTCAGCCAATTGCCATGATTAAAGAAAATTTATTAAGTCAAATGTTTGATTCTCATACTTCACCAGAAACTTTGAATGCTACAAGTAAGCCTAATAACCCTTATTCTAAGTATTATAATCCAAGCTGGAAGAATCATCCAAACTTTAATTAGAATACAAATAATCAAGGTGGTATTAATCAACAATGGGGAACAACCAAGTAAACCATTTGGGAGTTGGAACAACAAAGGGAATAATAATTATAGACCAACCTATCCTCTAGGTTATAACAATGTTTCACAATTAAGGAGAACAAGTTGTTTAATGAAGAAGTGGTGTTACAAATGGGAAATCTATTGCAAAGTTAAAGAGCTACAATAAGAAATAGTGAAAATCAATTGGGACATATTGCCAATACATTAAGTAATAGATCCCAAGGTATGCTTCAAAGTAATACTGAAGTAAATCCAAAAGATAAAAATAAGGAGCATGTAAAAGTAATTCAACTAAGAAGTGGAAGAGAAGGTAAAGTTCAAAGAGAAATTGAAGTAGAGAAAGAAGAGATTGAAGAACCAAAAGTGGATGTTCAGAAAGGTTTGGAAAGACCTATTTCAACACTTAAGGAAGATTTGGAAAAACCACCACCTCCATTTCCTCAAAGTCTTCGTCAGTAAAAATTGGATGAGCAATTTTCAAAATTCTTGGATATATTTAAGAAGCTAACAATCAATATTCAATTTAATGAAGCCTTAGAATAGTTGCCAAGCTATGTGAAATGTTTGAAGTGTATTCTCAACAAAAAAGGAAGTTTGAAGATAATGAGACAGTTGCTCTTAGTGAGGAGTGCAGTGCGATAATTCAGAATAAGCTTCCTGAAAAGCTTAAAGATCCTATTAGTTTCACAATTCTATGTGCAATCAGAGATAGATTTTATGGAAAAGCTTTATGTAATTTGGGTGCAAGCATTAACCTTATGCCTCTGTCAATATTTAATGGATTGAGATTAGGAGAAATAACTCCAACTACTGTAACTCTGCAATTAGCAGATCATTCGATCACATATCCTAAAGGAGTTATAGATGATGCTTTGGTAAAAGTGGATCAATTTATCTTTTCTATTCATTTCATTGTGTTGGATATGAAGGAAGATAAAGAGATACTCATAATTTTAGGAAGAACTTTCATAGCCACAGGCAAAGCAATGATAGATGTGAAAAAAGGGGAATTAACAATGAGAATTAATGATCAGACTGTTACATTCAACATTTCAAAATCTATGAAATATCCTACAAGAGGTGAAGATGATGAATTTTATAGGATGGATGTTATCAAGTATTTGAGTGAATGCAATTTCAAATTAGCTTATGAAGAGAAATCTGAAACAGAAGAATTAGAACATGAGCAAGAAGAGGAGTTACATCATTCTAAAGATTTTAATGAGGAAGATCTAAATTATGTTCATGAATATTTTGAACTTTTGGACATGACTGAAAAAGATGAATCTTTTGGTCCATCAATTGAAAAACCTCCTAAACTTGATTTAAAGATGCTTCCTAATCATTTGAAGTATATTTTTCTAGGTGAGTCCTCAACTTTGCCATTGATAATTTCCTCTCAATTAGCTAAAACAGAAGAAGAGAGTTTGTTTGAAGTTTTAAAGAAGTATAAGAAAGCCTTCAGATGGATGATAACTGATATTAATGGAATCAGTCCTTCAATTTATATGCATAGAATCCTTATGGAAGATAATTGTAAACCTAGGGCTAAACCTCAAAGGAGATTAAATCCTATTATGAAAGATGTTGTTAAGAAAGAAATTTTAAATTGGTTGGATGCTGGGATTATCTACCCTATTTCAGATAGTTCACGGGTGAGTCCTATTCATTGTGTTCCTAAGAAAGGAGGAGTAACTGTAACTGTTAATGAGAAGAATGAGATTATACCAACAAGACAAGTTACAGGGTGGCGGATATGCATTGATTATAGAAAATTAAATCTTGCTACAAGGAAAGATCATTTTCCACTATCATTTCTAGATCAGATGTTGGATAGATTGGCTGGACATAAATAGTTTTGTTTTCTGGATGGATATACTGGGTACCACCAAATTCAAATTGCTCCTTGGGATCAAGAGAAAATAACATTTACCAATCCTTTTGCTACGTTTGCTTTCAGAAGAATGCCTTTTGGTTTATGTAATGCCCTTGCTACATTTCACAGATGTATGATGGCTATTTTCTGTGATTTAATTGAAAAAGGGATTGAAGTTTTTATGGATGACATTTCAGTGTTTGGAAGTTCATTTGAATCATGTTTAGAACATTTATCTAAAGTTCTAAAATGCTGTGAAGAAACTAATTTGGTCCTTAATTGGGAAAAATGCCAATTTATGGTTGTAGGAGGAATTGTATTAGGACATAGAATATCAGAACAAGGTTTAGAGGTATATCCTGCAAAAATTCAAGTTATCTTTAACTTACCTTGTCCAACAAATGTAAAGGGAATTAGAAGTTTTCTGGGACATGCTGGATTCTATAAGAGTCACATTAAAGACTTTTCAAAAATTTCAAAACCCTTATACAGTTTATTGGAAAAGGATGTAATTTTTTATTTTGATGATGAATGTCTAAAAACTTTTGAAACGTTAAAAGAAAAATTAATTACTACACCTATTATAATTTCACCAAATTGGGAAAAACCTTTTGAATTAATGTGTGATGCTAGTGACTGTGCTATTGGTGTTGTTTTGGGTCAATAATATGATAAAAATTTCAAAGTAATTTACTATGCTAGTAAAACTCTTAATGAAGCTCATATTAACTATACCATTACTGAGAAAGAGTTATTAGCTATAGTATTTTCTTTTGATAAATTTTGATCATATTTAATTTGAACTAAATGTGTAGTGCATACTGAACATTCTGCTATCAAATATTTAATGAAGAAGAAAGATGCAAAACCTAGAATGATTAGAAGGACTCTTCTTTTGCAAGAATTTGATTTTGAGATAGTAGATAGGAAGGGTGCTGATAATAAAATTGCTGTTCATCTATCTAGGCTTGAAACTGAATAATCTTTTAGTGATACTAAAGAAATTAATGAATATTTTCTTGATGAAAAATTGTTCACTATTAATGAATGGCGAATTCCGTGCTATGCCGACATTGTAAATTTTATTGTAACTGATATTATACCATGTGGATTGACATGCCAAGAAAAGAAGAATTTTTATCTGATGCTAAAACTTATTTTTGGGATGACCATTTTTTATATAAATAAGGAAAGGATCTGATCATTCAATAATGCATGCCTTTAGAAGAAACTTATGAAATTATTCAAAAATGTCATAATTTTGATTATGTGGGACATTTTGGAGTTGATAGAGCTGCTTATAGAATTTTACAATCTCGATTTTATTAGCCTACAATTTTTAAAGATGTTAATGCATATATTAAAAATTGTGATCGATGTCAGTGTGTAGGCAATATTTCTAGAAGAAACGAGATGCCCCTCAACTATATAATGGAAGTTAAAATATTTGATGTTTGGGGATTAGATTTCATGGGACCATTTACACCATCTTTCAGAAAGATCTATATTTTAATAGCAGTAGACTATGTATGCAAATGGATTGAAGCTGTTGCTTTATCTCAATGTGATGCTCGAAGTGTTGCAAAGTTTTTAAGAAAGATTATATTTTGCAGATTTGGAATACCAAGAGTAATCATAACAGATGGGGGAGGTCATTTTAGAAATGTGATTATGGAGAAGTTAGTAAAAAAATATCATATTAACCATCGCATTGCTACTGCTTATCATCAACAGACAAGTGGTTTGGTTGAATTATCCAATCATGAAATTAAAAGAATATTAGAAAAGACTGTTAATCCAAACAGAAAGGATTGGTCAATCAAAATAGATTATGCTTTGTGGGCTTATAGGACTGCTTACAGAACTCCTATAGAGATGTCCCCATATAGGCTAATTTTTGGAAAGGCTTGTCATTTGCCTGTTGAAGAGCATAGAGCATACTAGGCTATTAAAGAGTTCAATTATAATTTAAAGGATGTTGTTGAGAAGAGATTATTGCAATTAAATGAGCTTGAAAATATAAGAAATGAATCTTATGAAAATGTTATGATTTATAAAGAGAAAATGAAGTTATGGCATGATCAAAAGATTCTTACTAAAAATCTTGAGCTTGGACAAAAAGTTTTGTTGTATAATGCAAGGTTGAAAATTTTTTGCTTGAAAACTTAAGTCCAAATGGATGGGTCCATTTATTGTGATAAAAGTTTATTCTTATGGAGCTGTGGATATTCAAGATCCTAAGACTGGAAAAATATTCAAAGTTAATGGTCATAGACTTAAACCTTATTTTTCAGTTGATCAACTTAAATCTGATGAGAATCTGATGTTGGGTCACTCAGAATAAATTTTGGGTATGTCAGGCTGAAGACAGTAAACCAAGCACTTTGTGGGAGGCAACCCATATTTATCGGTGTGCTTTGCTTTATAATTATCGGTGTGCTTTGCTTTATATTTATCAGTGCGCTTTGTTTTATATTTATCGATGTGCTTTACTTTATATTTATCGGTGTGATTTGTTTTATGTTTGCTTAGTGTGGTTTGTTTGGTTTGTTTTTATGATTATATGGTAGTATTTTGAAGAGAATAATTATAGTGGTGTTTATTTGACATTAAAGGATGACTAAAAAGAGCCAGAATGAAAAATTTAGATATTTAGAAGACCTGTGCAAAAATGTGCACTGGCGGCTAAGCGCCGCCTGGTTGGCGCTTAAGCACTGCAGTTAAGAAAAAGTGATAAATGAATTTCTTGAAGGCAAAATCATGGGCAAGTGGTTTTAGGAGATATTTTAGAGTTTTAAAACATATAGGGTCAGTTTTAGCACTTCCCATGTCTATAAAAAGGCCATGGATTAAGAGAAACACTTGCCCCAGTCTCTATTTCCATTTCTGAGTCTTAAGAAGAGTATTTTGAGTGCAAAAGTGTCTTCTTGGGGTAGTTAAATTAAGAAGGAGGGAGCCAACAAGAAGAAATTTATCAGTGAAGTGCGTAAGAGTTATACAACGGATTCCTAGCAGTTAGTATTCAAGGTATTGCAGAAAAGAATGTGAAGCTTGAAGCTAACATGGAGTCAATTGAAGTAAATGTAAATGAAACTAACGCTCATTTAGTGCATATGGGATGACAACCTAAAATACAGTTCAGTCGTACAAGTCATGTGGAAGAAGCAGATAAGGCGATATTTTTGAAAAACAAATGGTTAGAAGAAGAAGATGTAAGAGTTTTAAACCATCGCGCATTTTATCAGTTCTATATTCCAGATGGTTCAAATGGAACTAATGGTGGTTCTAAATACACTCAACCTAAGGAAGATTGGAATTAATTTAAGTATAGTATAGTATTATGGTTTTATGTGATAAGTGTTTAGTGTCTAGTGTTATATGTTTGTGTTTTATTGAACTTAAATGTGTGTTTATTACATCTTAATGATGTAAAATTATCTTTTTTTTTGATATATTTAAATTGTTGTGTATTGGGAAATTTCATCCAAAATATTTGGCTAGATATTTTTAGTATGTATTAAGTGTGATTTTTTTTAATGAAAGTTTGTGTTTGTGTGAAATTTGTTTGGAATTAATGGAAATTTAACTTTCTTTTGAGAATTAGAAAAGTTTAGAAGGGAGAAATTATTATTTAAAGTGATTTAGGGGGATTAACCAAGGGGTTTAGTGAATTTTTAAATTAATTGTAAAAATAAGGATGCTGGCGGCTAAGCGCTAGAATTTAGGCACTTAAGCGCCAGAATTCGCGGCTAAGCGCTGAAGCCTCGCGCTTGAGCGCCGGTCCTCAAAAAACTGATTTTCTGCAGTTAAAAACCCAAAAATTGTCATTTTTAACACCTCCCGTCATTCTCAACCTCTCAAAGTCACGAAATAGGATTTAGGGCATCCTTAAGTTGGATCAATAAGAGCCGATTTCAACTAGATTTGTCAGATTTGAATTCCTTGAGGTATGAGCACTACTCCTAAGTAAAAAAAAATTTGATTTTCAACATACATTTTAAGTACAATATTAAAAAATCTTAAGATCATTATTTATGGTGAAATTTGAGTAAAGCATAAAAAATCACTTGGATTTAGTGGAAATTACTTTTGGAATTTAAATTAGCAAGTTTAGTTTGATTTTGGAATTTATGGTGAATTTTTGCAATTTTTTTAGGAAATATAGAACACTATTAAAAACCACTATTTGAAAATTTCATGTTTAAATCTTTCAAAATTTTCTACCAATTATTATCTAGTATTGTTGTGATTTTAGTTATCTTAAGTTGGTGTGTATTTACTTCGAAAACCTCCACTACTGTAGAAGTCTTTTGAAAATTTTCTTTTATGAAATACTGAATTTAGTTTCTTTTTACTCCTGTTTATCTTTAAAAATGTTATACTTGCATATTTAGGATATTGAAATTCCTACAAGCATGTTATTTTATTTTTTAATTCTCACTCATGTATCATTTCTTATGCTTAAATGTTTTTATCCTTACTAAAGATTAAATTTGGGGGGGGGTTTAAAAAACTAAATTTTTCAAAAACCTAAAATTTTATTTTTTCTCAAGAATGATTAAAATAAATTTGGTTTTTGATTGAAAATAATTATGTATATGAAGTTATATTAGGGAAACAAAATTTTGAATATAGAAATGAATAAATAAATTTAGTTAAAATTTATAGTAATAATGAAAATTGTAAATATAGTTAAAGAAATTTTAAATATAGTTAAACTATCTTTAGTAAGAAATGTTGTATTTTTGCATAAATAGAAAATTTAACTTTTAATTTTTAAAGATTAAATTTCTTTTATTGAAGAATAACTTTCAACATTATTATTATGATTTTTAAGTGAATGAAAAATATCGGACCTTTATTTTAAATGAAACGGTGGAATTCAAAATCATTAAAGGCCCATCCAGATACAGTTATCCTTGGCTTATAAAAAAAAATAAAATAAAATAAAAACTAAAAAAAAGAGAGAAGAGAAAAAAGAAAAGAAAAAGAGAAAGAAAAAGAGAAAAAAAAGAAAAAGTAAAAAAGTGAAAAATAATATGTGAAGAGGAAGGAGAAGCTTGAGGATTTAAGGGCCTAATCAAAAATTGGTTCCATACCTAAAGTTTAAAATATAAGTTTTGAGAAAATCTAAAACTTAAGGTTATAATATAGTAAGTAAAATTCCTATCAATTAAAATTTTTAAGTAAAAATAATAAAATGTTTTAATCCTCTATTTTGAAGAATCTATAAGTATTTCTGAATTAGATAGAAACCTATATTTTTATAATCCTTTACTTAAGAACTTTCTAAACTTTAAAATCGTCTTATTTACTAATTTTTTTTCTAAATTGGATTATTTTATTTCTAGAACAAAATTTTGAAATCTTCTTAAAGAAACTCATTTACATAATTTGCATGTTAAAATTTTTATGGTTAAGAGTCACTTGAGGACAAGTAACATTTTAAGTTTGGGGGATTTTGATACACCTAAAATAAATAGTATTTTTATGCACATTTTTGTACCTATATTTGATGATATTGCACTTTAATGGAAGGTATTTTATGTTTTTCTTGTAGGTATGATGAAAGGAGTGAAAAGGGACCAAATTTGGAGCAAAATTTGGTCTCTTGAGCCTAAGAATCAAAGTGCCGGCACTTAAGCGCCACAGTTAAACATCGAATTTAAATGAATTTTGGCACCATTTTCAAGGGGTGTTTGAAGCAACCTTTGGTGGTGACTTCCTTAACTTCCTTTGGGCAGCAAATTTGAATGAAGGGATACATCTTTTGGTGGATACATTGAATCTAGATATGATTTGAAGAGACACCAAGGCACCTTTTAGAAAATTATAAAAATGAAGCCTCATAATTTGCAAGTGTGTGTGTGTGTGTGTGTTGAAAGGGTTATTATTCAATGTGTGTTATTAGAGAGGTTATTAGAGTGTGTTAAGTTTTAGAGTTCTTCTTTTCTATAGTAGAGTGTAGAGAGTAATAAAGGAAGACGGGTTGGTGTTAAGCGTTCTCACCAATTTTCTTTTATCCTTATATATAGTTTTTTTTAAGTTTAAAGTCTTTATAAGAGTCACCAGAGTTGGTTGCCTACCTCTGTAGATTTGTATTGTGGAAAGCAAAATTCCTAAGGAACTTCTAGAGTCTGGTGGTGAGTATATTCAGATAAGTATTTATCTTTGTTTTTACATTTTGTTTTTAAGTAAGATTGTTGTGTTTTCATTATGGTTTAATCTTTTATATCAAGTTTTATTTGTGTTTACTTCATGAAATCTGAGTACTTTAGTTTATCTTTTTCTTTCTTAGATGATGAAGTAAATAAATTGTGGAAGTAATGTTATGGAAAGTATAAGTGTTTAATGCTGGAATAAATTGTGATGATTCAATTCTTTGAACTTAATTTACTTCTTGATTTGGCCAATTAAGATGTTAAAACTTGTTGTGAGATTATGTAAGATCCAATGTGGTATTGTCTCAAATAACAAATGGAAAGAATCACATGCAATTATATGGGTGAGAATATTAGTCCATATGATTGAATGCAAATAGATAGGGATATATACTTTATTGGGGAGTAAAATTAGAAGACTTTAGAGTGACAGGCTAAAGCCCCCTAATTTAGTTTGTTATTTTAAATTTTTTTATGAGATGTTAGTCCCCAGGTGAAGGGAATAGAGGGAACTCTAGAGTGAGAGCTGGTATCTTCCCTACCTAACCCATCTACAAAATTTCAAAATTTCAAATTAACCAATTTTCTTTATAGAACCAAGTAAGGGTAAAAAATATAATTGCTCCTACTTGGCACAATACATTCAAATACTTCCACAACATAAAATTTCATAATTATTACTGATTCATTGAAGAAAGAAAAAGATATTTGATTCTTATAACTTTTATATCGTGTTTAGAGTATTGATAATTTCATTTCCTGCTTAAACTTGTTATTAAAAATATCAAAAATAACTTTTCGACATTAAAACCTTAAAAAATACTTACAAAAATAAATTAAAAAAGTAAAAAGTTATCTTTCTTATTTCTTTAAATTTTTACACAATTCCTTGTGGGTTTGATATCTCGGGGCTTAATCAGAAAGTCCTAAATTACTTGATAAATAACACGTATAATTATGTAGAATGCGATATTATAAATCATAAATTTCACATCTAAATCGTAAGCAAAAATATTCAGACATACTAGCCACCTCCACTAGCCTGGCCGGCCGGCCTGGTGGCCGAAAAACTTAAAAACGAGAAGGCACCCCCTTGCATCAAACCTAAACTGCACCCATCCTTTGTGAATAACCTCCATTGGTGTCAGTCATGCTTTGATGTGAGGTAGGTCAAGTTAATTTAATATATACATACATACATACATATATATATATATATATATATATATATATAATTTTGAAAATTAATAATTTATTTTGAAAATACGAGACCGATCTGATGGACACTTAAACCTCCCTCTGACTTCCCTGGGCAAGCTAGCCACCTCTCCTGGCTTGGTTAACAGACCTAGTGGCTAGAAAACTCAAAACCTAGAAGGCTCCACCTTGCATCAAACCCAAATTGTACCCATCCTATGTGGCTAGCCTCCATTGGTGTTGTAGCGCTTTTAAGTGAGGTAGGTCGAGTTAATTTAATATATATATATATATATATATATATATATATATATTAAAAACTAGCAGTAGATATTATTTATGAAATTAGTTACATCTAACAAGAGGATAACCTAATGTATCCCCATGAAGCAACACCTTGAAAAAAGCAAAAAATAGAAGAAGAACAAGAAACTAAAGAAGTATTCATGACCCTTTTAGCTAGAAAATTTGCTGGTTGATTTCCTTCCCTAAGAGTGTGGCTCCAAATAACATTTAAAGCAGAAGACAAAATTCTGATTTTGTTGATCCATTGAAGCAAGAACCAAGGAGTCTCAACTACATTAAGAAGAATATTAACAAGTTGAAGACAATCCATCTACACATGAATGCCATAACAATTCAATTGAATAGCAATCTTTAAACTCCAATAAACAGCAGCTTCTTCATTTTCCAGAATATTTGAAGAAACCATAGAAGAAGAGAAATACGATAAACAGTCATCTTTATGATTTCTACATAGTCCACCAATGCCTGTAGAAAGACCTTTTAGACTTCCATCAATATTAATTTTATACCAAGGATCCATTGGCTTTCTCCAATAAACAAGCTGAATTCTCCTTTCTTGCCTTATAAGATTAGAATCTTTGAAATGCTTCTGAATTTTCATAATGTAAGCTAAACAATAAGCAACAGTAATACTAACAGATGGCAATTTTTGGTCATGAATCCAATTATTTCTTGTTACCCAAATAAACCAAAAAATAATCAAGGGAATATAACAATCCCTTTGTGATTTCCAATCATTCCAGCAAGCAGAAATATTAATCCAATTATGAAGATTAGAACCTCAATTTAGAAAGCCAAGAACCTGTTTCCAAACTTCATGTGAAAAACAACAATGAATGAATAGATGATCCAAAATCTCCTCCTTATTATGGCATAAATGACACATGGAAGGGCCTCTTGACCCTTTCAATTTTAGAATATCATCAGTAGGTAAGAATTTCTTAAACAATCTCCAACAAAAGAAGGAAATGGAAGAAGACAGGAATTTGTTCCAAATTAAACCTCCCCATGCATTCTTATTCATGCTGAAGTAGAAATTATAAATGAATTTGGACCAAGAATGTCTAGAAGAATTATTATTAACCAATCTATCTTTTTGAGAAGAATTAAAAGGAGTATTAAAAATACTTCTAGCAGTATCTTTATTAACCAATCTATTCACCATATAATAATTCCATTCATTATTCGACCAACAATCAACAATTTTCAAATTTCTTGAATTCAGTCCTCTTTATTCTTTAAGTCAACCATTTACAAGCCAATTATCATACCAGAAGTTAATCTCCCCCTCTCCCACTTCCCAAACAAATAAATCTTCAGCTTTATCTCTTACTTTAAGAAGCTCTTTCCAATTTTTTGAATCCCCGGGTTTTGGCAGAACTTGAGAAGGATGTATCCCATTATAACAATATTTCCCATAAAGGAGTTTGGCCCACAAAGACTTTTGCATCCTGAATCTAATCCATTGTTTACATTGGAAAATAAGACTCATATGCTGAAAGTTTCTAAAACCCAGTCCACCACAATCATAAGGCTTACAAATTTTATCCCAGTTAGAGCAATGTATTTGCTTATGACTTCCTTCCCATTGAAATTTGTTGAACATAGTAGAGAGAAACCTTTGAGTACTTTTCTTCAATTTAACCATTTGTAGAACATATGAAGGAAAGGATGAAAGAACATGCTTTAATAAAACAATGCTTCCACCATTAGATAAGAAAGAAGTAGTCCAGTTGTTAATATGGGAAGAAAATT
The DNA here is from genome assembly GCA_022702705.1 of Papilionanthe hookeriana x Papilionanthe teres. NCBI lineage: Eukaryota > Viridiplantae > Streptophyta > Magnoliopsida > Asparagales > Orchidaceae > Papilionanthe > Papilionanthe hookeriana x Papilionanthe teres. The sequence goes on along the minus strand of CM040424.1, from coordinate 19,939,950 downwards.
TATCAACAATAGCATCAAAGTGTGTCATTTTCCTGTTACCTTTAATGAGAGGATAATGAGCTTCTTTAAAGCCAGTATAATCAATGATCCAGTTTTTCATAACAATGAGACATCTTATTGCTTGGAAGAAATTAACATTTGGATTTATTAAATTTCATTCCAGAAATAAATTCAAACCGCTGTAATACCTTCATAAACTTTTTAATAGCATTTTTACTACCGTTAGAAAAGGCCATAACATCATCAGCATAGGCTAAATGACTGATGACACAATCAGAACTATGCTGAAATCTGAGATAAGAATGAACTTGATGCAATTTATTAAGCATTCTGGATAAAGTATCAAAAGACAAATAAATATAGTAGGTGATAAGGAATCCCCTTGTTTAAGACCTCTAACAGATTGGAAGAAGCAATGAGTCTCTCCATTAATAAAAATACTATAGAAATTTTTACTCATCCATCTTTGAATTAAGATACAAAAATCCCGAGAAAAACCCCTTGTAGCTAACACCTTTAGTATAAATTCCCAGCTAATTGTGTCATAAGCTTTTGCCAGATCAAGTTTAAAAATAACATTACCTCCTCTACAAGACATATCAATATCAGTTAATAACTCTTGGGCAAGCAAAACATTGTCATTAATACATCTTCCTTTCACAAATGCAGATTTGTTTTCAGCAATCAAAGAATCCAGTACAGGTTGCAATATGAAAACTATAATCTTGCTAATAATTTTAGTAAAAGTATTTGAAAGACTAATAGGTCTAAAATCTTGCCAAACACTTCTTTTCTTGTCTTTAGGAATCAAGACTATAGTAGTTGAAGTAAAATACTTTAGAATAGGATCACCAACAAAGAAGCTTTTAACAGCTTCAATTACAGACTTTTAACAATTTTCCAATTTTTTAAATAAAAATCAGAAGTAAATCCATTTGATCCAAAAGTTATATTGTTGTCAATAGATGCCAAAACCTCATAAATCTCCTTATCATCAGGGATATGAGAGAAATCCCTATTACTGCCACAGATTTTATCATCAAATAATTTAGCTATATTCTGTAAATAATCAGAATTCCAGTTATGAGCAGAAAATAACTTTTGAAAATGGTCCACAGCACTATCAACAATTTCTTTATAGTTAGCCAATTCCCATTAGAATCCTGAATCTTATCAATCACATTTAAAGATTTTTTATATTTAATAATAGAATGAAAAAAATTAGAATTCCTAACCCCATGAATAAACCAATTAGAAGCAGCTTTTTGTTTCAGAAAATCTTCTTCTTGAACAATGGAATAATTAAGATTGTCATAAGCTTCAATAAGCATATCATCAGTAATAGTACCAACATCCAATTCCATTTCCTTTTGGTTCACCAGAGCTCCAGCTTGTTTGACTTTAATATGGACATTACCAAAGGTCTAAAAGTTCCAGTCTTTCAGAATTTTAGACATATTCATTTGCAAAAACCATAATTTGATCATAGGTTTACCAAGAAAATTATCAGATAAATGCCAATTCTCCTCAATAATAGATTGAAATGAAGGATGAGAAGACCAAACATTAAGATATTTAAAGAAATTGGATTTAGGCTTATGAGTAAAAGCAAATTTCAGCAATAAAGGATTATGATCAGAACCAATTATGAAGAGATGAATAACCTTAGAAATAGAAAAAAGATCAAGCCATTGTTGGTTCACCAAGAACCTATCCATTCTTTCCCAAATAGATCCCCTTCTCTATGCAAAAGAATTTCCTTCAAAACCTAAATCAAACAATTTTGCATCATGAATATTGGAAGAGTACTTGATCATCTTATTAAAGTCAGGATTTCTACCTCCCTTATTTTCATTAGGACTTGCAATACAATTAAAGTCTCCCCCCAAAAGCCAACCATCATTCACTAATAGAAAGCAATTTCTCCCAAATCTCCTTTCTGTCATCATTAGAAGTCCCAGCATTAACAAAAGTGGCATAACCATTAAATTGATCAACTTCAAATTAAATGTGCAGAAATTGTGCATCATCTATAAGAACATCTACTTTCATTTCTTTTCTAGAGAAAAGCCAAATTTTATTAGAGCAATTGTTCTTAAAAACATAACCAGGAAACTTTTGAGTAAATCTACCTAAATTATTAGCAACTAAAGGCTCCAAGAGGACAAAAGCCCAAAACTTATTAATCCTGTTTAAATTGATAACTCTATTAAGGGAGCCAGGATTAGCAACTCCCTTAGTATTCCAACATAAAAAATTAATCATTGGCAGCTTGCTTTCCTGCTCTAGTAAGCCTAGAGAGGAAGTTAGCTTTTTGTAACATTAGAGGAGAACCATCTAGTAAGATGATATTGTCTTCATTGAGATGTCTCATTTCAAGATTTTTCTTCTTCTTATGCTTTTCCAAATGAATTCCCCCCAATGTATCAGCTCCCACTGGTACAGCTTGGAGTAGATGGCTTTAGACAGGCTTTGATTTTGGTATGCTTGCCAAATTACATTGCCATCTTTATTCCTGTTAAAGGGCATGGTGGATATAAGGTTGGCAGAAGAATATCAGAGGATTGATTTGAGAATAGGAAGCGACCAACTACCCCCTTCCCAACAATCAAAAACCTTCAATTGTTGGTTCATGGTATAGGGATAAGCCAATCTTTTGGAGACCAATTGTTTAACTTTAAGCATGCCCACCCACAGTTTTGAATCACCCAGTTTTTTGTTTATTTGTGAGGGATGTGTCTCTTTTGCAATATTTCCCCTTCATGTATTTAGCCCACAAGGAGTTCTGAGATCTGAACTTTATCCACAGTTTGCACAGGTTGACTTGGAGAATTTGCTGTAAAACTTTAAAGCCTAGTCCTCCTGCCCAATTGGGTTTGGTAACCCTCTGCCAGGAAGCCTAATGAAGCTGCTTCCTTTGGCCTTATCAGCATATTTTTAGGTTGTAAGTTTAATTTAAAAAAATGTGGGTCGCCTACAGAAGTTGTCGGCAAATTTTAAATTTTAATTTAAATATATATATATAGTTTGGAAAGTAGCATTTAATTTTGAAAATAATTTTAAGTTTGAAAATTTTAAGATATGAAATTAAACCGATCTCACATCCCAAATAGTTTATATAAACGAGCACCACACCACAAACCGTGTATCTATCCCGAAGAATAGACACACTGCTTAATGATGGGGCTCGATTAAATAAACTAGAAGATTTGTGACATCCGTTTGGTCTCGCGAACCAATTTTATAAGCCGACGAGTTCCCCGCTTAATATAAAGGAATTAAGCGGGGTTTATATTACCCAGGTTCTTAAAGATCCCTATAAGGGCAAGCCCCTATAGTTAATTACATCTTAAATGACGGGAATCATTTAAGAAAACTCTCGATAATGATCAGTGATTTTGCTCTAAAGAATTTCAAAGTTTAAGGGTTTCAAAGGATTGAATTTTGGAAATTTCAAAAGGGATTAGCTCAAATTCAGAACAGTTTATTTTAAGAATCAAAGGAAGAAAAGTAGAAGAAGCTGAGGATCCAAGAAGAATCTTGACAACTTCCCAAACTATCCTATTGTTTGGCATCAATTCAGGAATTTATTTGATGTTATAATCCTGCCAATTTTAATTAGTTAGGACTTATATTTGTACGATAAAATCATACAAATTGCCTCGAAGATATGAGGGTTTTTGTCGTACTGAACGACTACCTCGGAGTCCTAAGACCTGTTAGGGTTTAATTTGCAGAACATGATTATGCAAATGCCTAACAAAGAGTTGAGGGTTTATGTTGCACTAGGCAAACTACCCCGAAATCCTATGGCTTGGTTAATTAATTCTAAGGAAAGTTTTGCTGAAGTAGACCCGAGTTTTGCTGATGACGATGGCCGTGCTGCCCACCATGCTCCAAGCTCCTTGTTGTCGTAGAGGTTTAGTTTTAGAAGGTGAAAAGAAGGAGATGAGAGAAGTGTTTTGGTTTAGAAATTTTAAGGTCCAAATATTTTTAATATTTTAATTAAAACAAATCTTAAAGTTGATTAAACAGAACCGATTAAGATCCCACGGTTCCGTCATCCCGGCACCGTTATTTTCATCGAATTCACTTAGCCCAGATGAATTTGCTAAACTCAATTGAATGAGTTCCACACTTTCATTTAGATCGTAGGAAATCTGGTTAGCAACACGTGGGTTACATCATCCGAGGTATTCCCGATCATTCAACGAGACGTTTTAATTTAGTTGCAATTGTAGTTTTGTTGTTCTGTTTGTGATTAAATTTTGAGTTGTTTGATATTTTGGAATGTTGTAGCGGTGAATTTTATCTTGTGATGACTTCTAATTTAGTTTTTGGTTTCAGTTCAGGGACTATCCTAATAGTTCTGGTTTTCATGCAACAGTCTTGTTTAACATGCAAGAAAAAGTAAAGTACAGTGCATGTAAGTAAATTGTAATAAAAGCGTACCTGGAGGGTCTTCCCGTCATCCCAAGCTACACTTAAAACATATATTAAGGCATGTAAATATTTATAACAAGTACCTAGGTAAAGCTAAGGGACAGGTTTTGGTTGTCTACCAAAGTCCTAATCCTATTGCTAGTCATCTCCTATGACTTTTAGGTTCTTGTATTTTGTTTAAGGATGAGTTTCTTCATCAAATAACAATTAAATTCAATTGTTCTTCTAAAACATCTCATCATATTGAGAGAGTGTTTAGGACAAGTCCAAAACATTTTTTCAATATTTCCAAGATTATTTTGAGTCCAACTAAATTTAGTTGCACAGGTGAATTAATCATCCAGGAGTTTAGTTAAGCTTTGTCTCTTATTCAGTGAACTTGGGCATTTGATTACCTGGCGAATGAAGTGACATCTCACTTAATACTCTATTTAAGAGTTATAATAATTAAAACCTTTAGGTGCAAGTTGGTTTGTTGAGAATTTTAATCATTCTTAATTTGAAGTTTGGGTTAAAAGTTTAAAGTGATTCAGTTTAATTATGAGATTTTAATCAGTAATTTTAAGTTTGGAATAGTGTTCAAATTATTCTTGGTTTAAATCTTTATGCTTTAAGTGATCTTAACATTTTAAATTTGTTTTACTTTTATTATTGAATGATGTTAAATTAATTTAATTTAAATTTGATTTAATTTAATTTAATTTAATTTAATTTAATTTAAATATTTTTTTAATTTAACTTGACTTAATTGCTAATTTAATTTTAATTTTTATTTAACTTTTACTTAGTTCAATTTAATTTAATTTAATTTAATTTAAATATTAAATTATTTAATACTTTGAACTTTTCTTTAATTTAAGGGTTATTTATTTTTTTTAAATTTTTTTAATTTTTAATTTAGTTCGTTTGGGTTATCATTTTAATCTTAATTAAGAGTTAAATATTATTGAAATGGTTTATTTAGGGATTTTTATTAAAGAATTAATATCCTCTAAAATTATATCCCTATTTTTAATAATTCAAATTTTCATTAATCTTCCAAAATTTAAATTTATTTAAATAATTAAAGTTTCATTTTTGGTTTATTAAGAGAGATTAATAGGTTCCTACCCTTTTAATTTCCCAAAGTTTCAATCATCCAAGAAAGATAAAATAAAATATTTTACCCTCCATTTTAATTAAACCTAAAATTTTAATAAAGGGGTTTAAATTCTTTAATTACCTTTATGCCCTTTTAGGCTTATTTATCTCATAACTCACTAAATTGAGTTCACATGAACTTGAAATTTTTAAGTCACTTCATTCATATATCAATTAAGACATTAGAGGAGTAAAATGCGACTTTTCGAAATTTAATTTATTTATGTAATTATTTTTAGTGAAAAATAGGGATTTTCAATGGAAATTCAACAACATGATCAAGGAAAGGTTTCTATCCATAAGAAATTTATGGCATATTCCTAATGACCAGAGGACCACTTGAACCAATTTTGGTGATTTTTTTTAAATTATATTTTATTTATTATAATTATTTTGAGTTTTAGAGTATTAATTAATTATAAAATAAAATTGAAGTTGAAAAATGGATTTTAAATTTTTTTGAAATCTCTCTGACCTCAAGGAGTTCAGAGAAGCAAGTTTTATAATTTTTTGATTTTTCTTAAATTTATTGGAATTAATTTAGTGAAAAGGTTAGAAAATACATTTTTTAATATTAAAAATTGTTTTAAACATTTAAAATTCAATATCTTAACTTAGAGACTTGGGAAAAATATTTGGTTTGTTCCTAAGTGATTAGGAGTCAAAATGACATTTTTACGATTTTTAATATTTTTGTGATTTTTATTATTTCTTAATTATTAAAATATTAAATATATCATTAAAAATGAAAAATTTTAGAAAATTAAAATTTTAATTTTTATAGACTCCTCTGATACCAGAGAGCCTACAAAACTAATTTGGTGAATTTTTGAAATGTATTTTTTGAGTTATGAATTTTTAAAGTTTAATTTTGGTTATGTGACTTAATTAATTCATTTAGTGGGGCTAAACATTTCCAATTGATATCAAATTTTTATATGAGGTTCCTCTGATCCTAAAGTTTAGTAGAGAATTATTTTCAAGTTATTTTAATGTATGGTTAACCCTAATTAATTAAAATCCAATTTTAGGTATGTAGGCTAATTAGGATTATTCTTAATGAGTTAATTCAAAATATAATTATCCTAGGGTCCCCTGGTCCCAAGAAACTTCACCAAATTATTTTAGAATTTATTGGACAATATGCTAATTATTGGAATTAAAATACCAAAAACAGTGACATAAACTTTAAAAATACATAACTTTCCATAGAGATGGCCTCTGACCTTGAAAAATTTAGGGAATGTTCCCAAGATCAGAGGCTTAAAAAATCCTATGGTCTCATGCCATTGTAAATTGTCTATGCAAATGAAGAATCAAAATACTGAAGTGAGTAAATAATTAATTAAAAATAAAATACTCATCAAAATAACTTGATTTCTTTTCCACATTAGTCTCCTCTTTTCACTGAGCAAGGGGATATTTTTAGTTTATTTTTATGATTTTCCTACACAAAGATATGGATTTTCTATGTTCTGGGTATTTAAATAAATAAAAAAAACCCTATTGTTCTACTTATCCACGAGGCGCCGCGTTAGCCTCGGCAGCTCTGAAAGCCCACGCGTCACACTCCCATTCGACGCCTCCATCTGACTCAACTCTTCAGGGGCCCGCGGTTAATGTAATGTTCTCTAGTCCGGCGCAATCTGGACTGTCCCTCGATACACGATCGATCGGACGACGCCTGGTCATCGTATACGACTGGTGTGCACCCGTGACCGTCCACACTAAAACCCTAAGAACTCTCTCATTTCTCAATGAATTTTCGTGTTCTTATGCACTATAGATTCATCTTGAAGAGATGAACACATCCATACAGTTTACATGCTATGAAATTAAGTAAAACAAAATGGAGAATCACTGGAAGCTCGGGAAGAAGGAATGATCCATACCTTTGCTCTGAGAAGTGCAGCTTCAATCAAAGAGTTGTGTCACCTGCGATTGCACCCAAGGAAGCTCTAGATGAAGTCTCTGGCTCTGGGGAATTGTCTAGGTAAGAAAGTGTCCACAGCCGATTTCAAAGCTTGGAGGCTGGAGCAAATGGGTGGCCTGGAGAGGGAGCTTTCACTGGGGAACTCCTTCTCTTGGTCTTGTGCAACTGTGGGTGAGTTTAATTTGGATTTGGTGGAGGTTTTGGAAATGTCCTGGTTTTGGATTTAAATTTGAACTCAGAAATTGAGCTCAGCTGTGGGAAATTGGGGCTGGAATCCAATGGGGATCAAGTGCTCTAGGTGAGGAGAAGGCCCTGGAGCAATTTTGGCAGAGTTTTGTTTAGGTCTGGTTCATCACCTTGTTTGGCCGAGAGGGTGTGAGGTTTAAATAGACATGGCTGGAGGGCTCCCCAGGGGCAATTGAAGGCTTGGATCAACTGCTCAGGGAAAGGGAAGAACAACCATGGTGGCCATTTAGGTTGGGATAACTCAGCAAGGGGGAATTAAATTTTTGAATCAATTTAGACCTCTCAGCCATGGTGTTTTTCCGGCCACTATGGTGGCTGACCGGCCAGGCATGGGTCACCCTCAGGGTCAGGGAGGTCAGGGCTTGATGTTTGTGAGCTCAATTGGCTGTTGCCATGTGTAAAGAGGTTTGATTTAAGTGGAATGGGGGAGAGTGTATTTTGGGCTCATTTTGGTCCAAGGCATGGTTTAGGCTAGGTGCACCTCCCCAAGGCTTGACTTTGGGCTGGGAGGAATCATTTGGGTCAGCCAAGAGAGAGTGGTGAGGTCTCTTTCCATGGTGAGGTGGCTAAGCTTGGTTTAGAGTATGAATGAGGTTAAAAAGCTTAATGAAGAATTAAGAAAGAGGCCCCCTCCATTTGCCATAAATGACATGGTGAGGTGTAAAGTGACTCCCATGGCTTGCATATGGCTTATGCATGGCTCCATGGCTTCGTTTGGCTTGGGAAAAGATTTGGTCAATTTCATGAAAGGGGATTTTCTGAATTTTGGCATTTTGGTGGAAATTTGGATGAAGCTTGATATAGAATGGTTTAATGATGATTCTAAAACTTAGGGGTGATATCAATTAATAGTATGATGAGAAGAAATTTCCATGTGGGCTTTAGAGCCAATTTTGGGCTTTTGGATTTGGTGAGAATGGGCTTTTAGAATGGTTTAAGAAAGTGGGCTTTTAGATTTTAAAATGGACTTTTGGATGAAAGTTTGGTGAAGGACCATGCCAAATAAATGTTAGGTTTAGTTTAGGGATGTATCATGAGTGATTTGGAAAAGGTTTGGTGTCATTTGGAGTTGAAATGGGTTCAATTTGGGCTTTTTGGTAATGAGGCTAAAGTGGGCCAAATTGGGCTAACTTGGTTTAAGGTTGGGCTAAGGCTGGATTTGATGTAAAATTAATGTTGAAAAATGTTTATGGGAGTGTCACAAAGAGTTTTCAACTTTGGTTGGGCTTTGATTTTGGGATTTGGGCCCATTTGGGTTAGGTTTGGGTTTAGGCCAAAAATAGGGATTTTGACTTTGAGTTAGGCTTGGGTGGAGTTTAGGTTCAAATTTGGGGAAAATCTTGTTAGTGTTTTGTTTGTGGTGATATTAGGAAGGTTTCGGAAAAGATTTGGGGTTAATTGGAGTTGAATTGGGTTGGTTTGGGCTAGGTTAAGGTCATGGGCCAAAGTTGGGCTTTAGGCTTCAAATTGAAATTGGATCCAATTGTTAATCAAATTTGGCTTGGATTTGGTCTAAATTGACATCGGGGATATTGAATTGAAGTTTAGAATTTAATTGGACCAAAATTGAGGTCAATTGGGTTGGTTTACTGGGACATTGGGTCCACTTGGGTTAAGAATGGGTCAAATTGAGGGTTTTGGTAAAAGTGGGTTAAATTGGAAAAATTGGCTTATGGTGTAGTCGAACAAAATGAGAATATTTGGGATTTTCTGTAATTTTCTGGGAATTTTTGGAATTTATGGAATTTTTAGCTAAGAAGGCCATTTTGGGTATTTGGAGGGTATTGGGGGGTATTTTTGGAAATTTTGGTATATTTGTCTATGGATGATCAATTTTAGTGGGGGGAAATGTTTAGGATTAGTTTTGAGAATTTTTGGTAATTTAGGCGATTTTGCAAAATTTGGGCAATTCCGAGGGTATTTGGTAGGTTTAGTGGGTGTAGGGCCCAGGGGTCAAAAATTGAAATTTTGGAAAAATGAAGATTGATCAAGTTTGAGTAGAATGGAATCATTTTGGTTAAGCCATGAAGCCATATCAAGCCCATAAGAGCCATGAGAGGACTCACTTGAGGCATTCACTATGTTGTGCATAACCCTCTTAGCCAAGAGCCTAGGGGTTAAGGTTCATCCAAATGAATTACCTACATGAGTCAGGAAGTGAAGCTACACATGAATGGTTTTAGGATGGGAATGTGTGTGAAAGTGTAATGTGTGTGCAAGTCAACCCTCACCAGAACCACCCAGGGTAGTGCTAAGGCCAAAGAGTCCTATAGGGAACACATCTTTTAAACCTCCACATTTGATTTTAACCCTCCAAGTGACTTGGGAGTTTATAATCAAACTTATGGGGTTTGAAGGGAGTTTAAGAGGTGTTTGAATTTCTAAGTGGTGGGTTCCATTTCTAGTCCTCTAAGATAGTCAAAGGGAAAGCCTAAGGCTAGATCCTAAGAACTAAGGAGAGAGATGAGAAAAGACCTCATCAAAAAATGAGGTCAACAAATGGATCCCCAATAGGTGTGGTGTGCTAACCAAGCACACCGCGCGTATTAGCGTTGACCGAAGAGATCAACAAAACCAGCATAAACGTCTAAGTGACACACTTAGAACTGAGTAGAAACAAATTTCCGCTGGGGAGTATCGAGTATATCTCCAAGACTAGAGATCCCTGAACTCTCGCTGGGGAAAAGAGAAGGAGGTGAATTCCAGATCATAAGATTTGGGGAACATTGATTTAGATTTCATTTCATTTTCTATTCCGAGTTTTTTTTTTAATGTGTGAGTTTAGATTTCAATTTGTTCTGAGTTTCAATTTCGATTGAGGTTTAATTTAAAACTAATTCAAGGAAATCTGAATTTGAAATGAGAATTGGAACCTAGGTTCCAACCTCGGGACTGCGAAGAGAACTGGAATTTAGGTACCAGCCTCGGAATGAGAATCAGAGTTTAAGTATCGATTGAATAGGATGAGAATCAGAATTGAGGTACTGATCTCAAAAGTTTAAAGAGAACTGGAATCGGGTTCCAGCCTCGAAAGGGAAAATTGGAATTCAGTACCAATCTCAGAAAGAGAGTCGAAATTTGGTACCGACCTCGGATGGAGAGAACTAGAATTTGGTACCAGTCTCGAAGGTTTAATGAGAAATGGAAGCTGGTTCCAATCCCGAAGATTTAATGAGAAATGGAAACTGGTTCCAATCTCGAAGATTTAATGAGAAATGGAAACTGGTTCCAATCTCGAGGATTTAACGAGAAATGGAAACTGGTTCCAATCTCGAAGATTTATTGAGAAATGGAAACTGGTTCCAATCTCGAAGATTTAATGAGAATTAGAAACTGGTTCCAATCTCGAGGATTTAATGAGAAATGGAAACTGGTTCCAATCTCGAGGATTTAATGAGAAATGAAAACTGGTTCCAATCTCAAAGATTTAATGAGAATTGGAAACTGGTTCCAATCTCGAAGATTTAATGAGAAATGGAAACTGGTTTCAATCTCGAGGATTTAATGAGAATTAGAAACTGGTTCCAATCTTGAAGATTTAATGAGAAATGGAAACTGGTTTCAATCTCGAAGATTTAATGAGAAATGGAATTTGAAACTGGTTCCAATCTCGACGATTAATGAGAATTGGAAATTGGTTCCAATCTCGAGGATTTAATGAGAATTGGAAACTGGTTCCAATCTCGAGGATTTATCTGTATGAAGAGGGAACCAATCCCGTGCCTTCAGAACCAAATTGAACAAAGTTCGTGGCTCCGTGTCAATAGAACTAGTTGATCCTCTAACACGCAGAGAAAATATTTAAAAAGAATTGGTAAGTGAACCAAGTAGAAGAGACTCGACCCGGATACAAGTCGAGGACAAGATTTGAATTTCAGAAGAGTTTCAATTAGATTTCATTTTGAAGAAAAGTTGAAGGATTTAGATCGAAGAATTCAGATTGAGATTCAAATTGAGATTTAAATTAAGATTTAAATTATGATTTAAATTCATCTTGTTCGTTTTGGTGATTCAATTTCAAAAATATTTAGAGTTCGTATCTGTTTAGAATTCATTTTGACATTTAGATTCTTAAAAAAATTCTTATTTATTTTCATTTTCCCATTGTTCTTTGCTCGAAGTTCTTTTAATTTAATGGCGTTTCCCAGTCAATTTGCACAAAAAGAGTTGAAGGCAAAATGTGCCATGGTCTCTTTCATTCCAATTTTGTTGAAAATACATCATACATCTTGATCCAAAACATGATGATATTTTCTTTGAGAATTTACTATCACATACAATCCATATAAATCCAAAACGGATTGTGTAAAATTCTTTATGTTTCTTCTAAAAGCAGTATCGTCAAAATCCATGTCTGAATAGTGAGATACATGGACAATAACTTCACCTTCCAAGTCATCCTTGGTAGGAATGTCGTATGGATGTGCATTGAAGGTGTGCTATCTCCCAAGTAACTCACAGCTCGTAAGGCCGGAGACCCTCTAACTCTGGATCTGGCTGGAAGTGGAAAGGAATTTTTCTGTCTTCCATCCTCCTGAAAGTAACAGAGATCTGCTCAACAGGTACTCCTGGAATGCAATGCTTTGCGATGTTCGCTCCATTCCCTTTCAATACCATGAAAGAACCTACTGGTAGTGGTATCTCCACCGGCCCTCGAAACTCACCGGGGCCTGCTATCCGGAGGTCAGATCCAAACATGATATTGCACTGGTTGATAAAAGACATTGTGCAGGAAGGTCAAATGAAATCATGATGGTCTATATGTGGAGGTATGCAGTCGCCCTCCTTGTAGATGTTAATGATGCAGCTGTTGGGTATGCAATCCACGGGTAATACCCTCCATGTTATCATCCTCTTTACCATTCTTTTAATAATGTTTGGCATCAGATCCACCTCAGTGCGATCAAGTATCCCTGGTGGATTTCCTTTTCTGTCTACTGCGAAGTTGTAGCAACATCCACACTGGATTGTAACTCTTCCTTTCCCTGACATCCATCTTCGGGGTTCTGAATAAGCCTTTTCTCTTAGGCGGCTAGCTCGACCCATTTTCTGGAGTTCAAGTATGCAGTATACAATTTGTTGTTGCTCGTAGTCTGAGAACACATTTGTATGGAGCTCGAGGCCTTCTAAGATATTGATCCTCTTGCCTCCAATTCTCTCAAAATATTCAAAAGTTCTCTTTTCGACATTCTGCATTCTTTCTAACTCATATTCTGGAATTATCTGCAACTGGTGAGGTCTAGTAACATACTGGGGAATGTATGGTTTCACACCGGCACGCTCTCCTACATGTCTTGGCTCCTCGGGGGTAGTCTCGGTCGGGACATCCTTCGGGGTTGCTTTCGCAACAAGACTCTTCAGAATTGGTGCATCTGTATGGCGTCGTGGTACTATCTCTATTCTTCTTGGAATTTCCTTTATCTGTTCTGCTTTCCTTGGAGTGGATCTCCTCCTCCCTGGTTCCTGACAAACCAATCTCTTCGAATCATTTGTACTGGTGGTAGTGACTATATCTTCAGGCTGATCTGCTACTAACTTGGTCAGCATCTTGCGAATGCGATGATTCTTGTACCCCCTATAGGTGTGGTGTGTTAAGCAAGCACACAGCGCGTATTGGCGTTGACCGAAGAGATCAACAAAAACATCACAAACGTCTAAGTGACACACTTAGAACTGAGTAGAAACAAATTTCCGCTGGGGAGTATCGAGTGTATCTCTGACCCACTTTTAATATGTATGCAATTTATGTTTATAGAAACGACACCAAAAACTTGATCCCACTTTAAATATAGATATATGATTTAATGTATAATGTGGATTCTACGCAAGTATATGTATCGTATCAAGTAATATAGGGCTCTAGTGGAGTCCTGGTTATCGATCCCACAGGGAAGTTTTTAATAGATTTGTTATCAGCTAAATTAAGAGGAATTACTTACTAGTATAGTAAACGGAAATTAAAAGTAACTATCGCAAACTAGAGTAAACTAATGCTTGAAATAAGTTGATTTAAATAATTCAGAAAAAGTATCATTCTCCTTGTTTTTAGAAAATTAAGTGAATAATGAATTTAAATAGAAATTTTAAATTGTATTGTGAAAAATAGGAGCATTCCTATTCATTACCCTTTGGTCCAGGTGCAAAGAACATTGACTAATCCTATGTTTGATTGCGAATCCGAGGCTAGGCCTGGGAGGATACTGGTCGCCACTTCGAGCTCCCACGTTCCCCTTACCTGAGGGCTAACATCTACACTTCAGCTCTCAAACAGTAGGACCGAATTGAGTATTTTAGTCTGTCACACTAAAATATCCAATTCTACGTCCGATAATTAATATTTCCCTATTTAAGTGCACCCGCATTCCAAGGCTTTTGACTTCCCTGAATATTGGATGTAATTTTTACTATAGTGGATAATTCAACATATTTTTATTACTCAATTGGCCAGATTGAAAGTAAATTAAGTTTTATGCAAAAATTATCACAATTTATTTATATTATATTAGGTGCTTCTATTTAATTTCATCAATTCGCATAATTTTCATAAACAAGGAGAAAGACTAAGAAAACTACTCAGAATGCATGAGACTAAAACAAAGCATGGATTTCATTTAAAGTAACGACACTAAACAAAGATACTTATCTTAATTTCCTCCCCAAGCAGACTCCTTGAAGTTCCTTTGAATTTTCCTTCTAGTACAGCAAACTAAATAACACTCAACTAATGAACTCACTAAACACACTCAAACTCAATAAATTAGACACACACAAATGACACTTAAGACAATAGAAAGAGACACTAAAAAGAGACACTAAATCACTAGAATTCGGCCTCTATTTATAGAGGTAAGTAAAGGTCCAAGGGGTGCTTAAACACCTCTTCAAAAAGTGTCCAGGTTCAATGTATATGTATTTTGAACAGTCTCGCCGTCGGAGGGAAACTACCTCGCCATCAGCGGGGCTTCTAGAAGGTCTTTAAACCACGCGATCTCGCTGTCGGCGGGTTCAGACTCGCTGTCGGCGAGGTAGTTATAATTCCATCAGAAATTCTCCTCACGATCTCGCCGTCGGCGACTTAGTTTAATTTGCATGAATTTCCTCCTTTTTGATCCAAATTTGCTCCATTTCATGCTTTTTGCTTCCATCACTTATAAATCTTCATTCCTGCAATAAAATAAAGGAAATACCTTTCTTTAAATTGCAGTTTTGTCAAAAATAGATATGAATTTCTTGATGTATTTTTCTGTGATCAATCTCCAAGACTCGAGATCCCTGAACTCTCATTGGGAAAAAGAGAAGGAGGTGAATTCCAGATCATAAGATCTGGGGCACATTGATTTAGATTTCATTTCATTTTCTATTCCGAGTTTTTTTAATGTGTGAGTTTAGATTTCAATTTGTTCTGAGTTTCAATTTTGATTGAGGTTTAATTTAAAATTAATTCAAGGAAATCTAAGTTTGAAATGAGAATTGGAACCTAGGTTCCAACCTCGGGACTGCGAAGAGAACTGGAATTTAGGTACTAGCCTTGGAGTGAGAAACGGAGTTTAAGTATCGATTGAATAGGATGAGAATCAGAATTTAGGTACTGATCTCGAAATTTTAAAGAGAACTGGAATCGGGTTCCAGGCTCGAAAGGGAAAATTGGAATTTAGTACCAATCTCGGAAAGAGAGCAGGAATTTGGTACCGACCTCGGAAGGAGAGAACTAGAATTTGGTACCAGTCTCGAAGGTTTAATGAAAAATGAAAACTGGTTCCAATCCCGAAGATTTAATGAGAAATGGAAACTGGTTCCAATCTCGAAGATTTAATGAGAAATGGAAACTGGTTCTAATCTCGAGGATTTAATGAGAAATGGAAACTGGTTCCAATCTCGAAGATTTAATGAGAAATGGAAACTGGTTCCAATCTCGAGGATTTAATGAGAATTGGAAACTGGTTCCAATCTCGAGGATTTAATGAGAAATGGAAACTGGTTCCAATCTGAAGGATTTAATGAGAAATGAAAACTGGTTCCAATCTCAAAGATTTAATGAGAATTGGAAATTGTTTCCAATCTCGAAGATTTAATGAGAAATGGAAACTGGTTCCAATCTCGAGGATTTAATGAGAATCGGAAACTGGTTCCAATCTCGAGGATTTAATGAGAATTGGAAACTGGTTCCAATCTCGAAGATTTAATGAGAATTGGAAACTGGTTCCAATCTCGAGGATTTAATGAGAATTGGAAACTGATTCCAATCTCGAGGATTTATCTGTATGAAGAGGGACCCAATCCCATGCCATCAAAACCAAATAGAACAAAGTTTGTGGCTCTGTGTCAATAGAACTAGTCGATCCTCTAATACGCAGAGAAAAGATTTAAAAAGAATTGGTAAGTGAACCAAGTTGAAGAGACTTGACTCGGTGACAAGTCGAGGACAAGATTTGAATTTCAGAAGAGTTTCAAATAGATTTTGTTTTAAAGCAAAGTTGAAGGATTCAGATCGAAGAATTCAGATTGAGGTTCAAATTGAGAATTAAATTAAGATTTAAATTAAGATTTAAATTCATCTTGTTCGTTTTGGTGATTCAATTTCAAAAATATTTAGAGTTTGTATCAGTTTAGAATTCATTTTAACATTTGGATTCTTAAAAAAATTCTCATTTATTTTCATTTTCCCTTTGTTCTTTGCTCGAAGTTCTTTTAATTTAATGGTGTTTCCCAGTCAATTTGCACAAAAAGAGGTGAAGGCAAAATGTGACATGGTCGCTTTCATTCCAATTTTGTTGAAAATACATCATACATCTTGATCCAAAACATGATGATATTTTCTTTGAGAATTTACTATTTCATACAATCCATATAAATCTAAAACGGATTGTGTAAAATTCTTTAAGTTTCCTCTAAAAGTAGCTGTCAAAATCCATGTCTGAATAGTGAGATACACGAACAATAACTTCAACTTCCAAGTCATCCTTGGCAGGAATGCCGTATGGATGTGCATTGGAGGTGTGCTATCTTCCATGTAACTCACAGCTCGTAAGGTCGGAGACTCTCTAACTCTGGATCTGGCTGGAAGTGGAAATGCATTCTTTTTTCGTCCATCCTCCTGAAGTAACAGAGATCCGCTCAACAGGCACTCCTGGAATGCAATGTTTTGCTATGTCCGCTCCATTCCCTTTCAATACCATGACGGAACCTACCGGAAGTGGTATCTCCACCGGCCCTCAAAACTCACCGGGGCCTGATATCCGGAGGTCAAATCCAAACATGATATTGCACTGGTTGACAAAAGACATTGTGCAGGAAGGTTTAACGAAATCATGATGGTCTATATGTGGAGGTATGCAGTCGCCCTCCTTGTAGATGTTAATGATGCAGCTGTTGGGTATGCAATCCGCGGGTAATACCCTCCATGTTATCATCCTCATTACCATTCTTTTAATAACGTTTGGCATCAGATCCACCTCAGTGCGACGAAGTATCCCTGGTGGATTTCCTTCTACGTCTCATCGCGAAGTTGTAGCAACATCCACACTGGATTGTAACTCTTCCTTTCCCTGGCATCCATCTTCGAGGTTCTGAATAAGCCTTTTCTCTTAGGCGGCCAACTCGACCCATTTTTTGGAGTTCAAGTATGCAGTCTACAATTTGTTGTTGCTCGTAGTCTGAGAACATATTTGTATGCAGCTCGAGGCCTTCTAAGATATTGATCCTCTTGCCTTCAATTCTCTCAAAATATTCAAAAGTTCTCTTTTCGACATTCTGCATTCTTTCTAACTCATATTCTGGAATTATCTGCAACTGGCGAGGTCTAGTAATTATTGGGGAATGTATGGTTCCACACCAGCACGCTCTCCTACATGTCTTGGCTCCTCGGGGGTAGTCTCTGTCGGGACATCCTCCGGGGTTGCTTTCGCAACAACACTCTTCAGAATAGGTGCATCTGTATGGCGTCGTGGTACTATCTCTGTTCTTCTTGGAATTTCCTTTATCTGTTCTGCTTTCCTTGGAGTGGATCTCCTCCTCCCTGGTTCCTGACATACCAATCTCTTCGAAGAATTTTTACTTGTGGTAGCGACTATATCTTCAGGCTGATCTGCTGCTAACTTGGTCAGCATCTTGTGAATGCGACAATTCTTGTTCCTTCGTTGAGTGGCTGTGAGAGTAGCTCTCCTTATCCCTTGGATTTCTGTGGGCAAGGTACTGACAAGCCTGCCCTCTGCTGTAGCAACAACGAACTTAACTTTCTTATCTTCTCCTATTGCATGAGCGGCATTTGCTTTTCTCTTTTTGTTGGTAGATGGTTGATTTGAGCCACCCAATTTCATCACTGTATGGCTGCAGAGTTCTTCCCGATCGATCGGGGTCCAGTCATTTTCTTCATATTGCATCCCAGTTGATGTGAAGTCAGAGTCAATCTCGATCACGGCTCCATCCCTCACCCTCTTTTCATCAAGTTCTAGACTCACGCAATTCTTAAAGTTCAGAACCAACCGCCCGTTCGACATTTCCCTGCTAAAAATAAGGAAAGGATCAGAGGCTGTACTAAGAACAAGAACAGTAGAAAAATATGTTTATTAATGACGAGCTTTTATTTGTTTATTTTAAATTTAAATAGGAGTAGGAAAAGATCAAGAGAGATCAAGAGTGAGACTCGATTTAAAAGGAAGGATAAAGATTTTATTATCATGATTTCACATGTTCTCTCTTTTTTTTAACATTTTTTTTAATGATTTTATTTATCATCCACTTTTTTTTATTTGTTTTTTGGGTTTGGACCCAGTCATAAGTAATTACTGTGCCCGTGCTTCTAGGAATGAGGATTTTACCTTCGAAACATCAGGTTGCGTAATACTTCTTTAGATATCGTCCATTAATTGGAAGCATAGGTCGCTCTCCACGACAATTTACAAGCTGGTAGGAACCTCCTGAGTAAACTGTCTCAACCACAAATGGGCCTTCCCATGTTGGTTCAAATTTACCACCTATCTTGCGATGTGCAAGAATAGGTCTTTTGAGAACTAAAACTAAGTCACCGACTTTGAATGTCCTTGGGCGGACTAATTTATCATGGGCTTGAATCATCTTGGCTTGATACAGTTCCAAATTCTGCTGTGCTGAAAGTCGTTTCCCTTCCAAGCTTTCTAACTCTTCTAGTCGTAGTCTGGCATTCTCTTCTATAGTGATTTTGTTTGCAACTGCAATTCTGAGAGAAGAAAGCTGAACCTCTAAGGGTAGAACGGCCTCGGACCCGTACACTAAGGCGTAAGGCATAGACTGGGTGGGCATTCTGAATGTCGTCCTGTAGGCCCATAAGGCTTCTAACAAATTCTCGTGCCAATTTCTCTTGTTGTTGTCCAAAGTTTTCTTTAGGATTTGGACAAGAGTTTTATTAAATGTCTCGGCCAAGCTGTTCGCTCTTGGGTAGTAGATTGTTGAATAGCGCCAGTCGATCCCATGTCTTCTGACAAAATTATTGAACTTCGTACTCTTGAATGCAGATCTGTTATCTGAAATAATTCTGCGCGGTACCCCAAAACGGTAAACAACTTGATTCTTGAAGAATTGCAGTACATGATGTGCTTTCACTTCTCTAAGCGATACTGCTTCTGCCCACTTGGAAAAGTAATCTGTAGCTGCAAGAATGAAGCAATATCCTCTTGAAGAAGGCGGCTCTATCGGACCCATGATATCTGTGCCCCAACACTCAAATGGCCATGACGCGATTGTCGGATGTAGCACATTTGGAGGTTGATGTAGAACCACTCCATGCACTTGGCACTGGTGACAACTTTTGGCAATCTTCATGCAATCGGTCATCATTGAGGGCCAGTAGTACCCTAGTTTTTTAATCTTCATTTTCATTTTCGGACTTGACTGATGAGCACCACAAAGCCCTGAGTGTACTTCTTTAACAATTTCACGAGCCTCGGACCCGCTCAGGCATCTTAGCCACATCTGATCAAAAGACCTTCTGTATAACGTATTGTTTATTAATGCGTAAGACAGAGTTCTTTTCTTGATTTGATGAGCTAAAGACTTATCGTCTGGCAAGTTTCCTATTTGCAAGTAGTCTATTAGTGGCTGCCACCAAACTTCTGTATTTTTTGTCACTGCTGCAATTGTTTCTTCTACTTTTTCTGCCGATTTGTGTATTGAATCCATGTCGAACTGTGATAGGACCTGTCGTCCTTGAACTGACACTTTAACTGACTCATCCTGCAAGCAAGCAAATTCCTTTGCAAGGCGGGCTAACGCATCTGCGAGAGCATTTTCTCTTATGGGAATCTTGTAGATTGTTACATTCGGAATCTGCTCCAATAGTTTATTGGCATACTGAAAGAATTGTTCGAGTCTTGGCTTTAGAATTCTGTATTGTTTGGCAACTTATTGAATGATCAACTGAGAATCCCCATAGAAGTTGATATCCGTTATCCCCATCAGAATGGTTAATTCAAATCCGGTTATGATGGCTTCGTATTCTGCTTCATTATTTGTACACGGTTCTGCTAGGTGGTAGGAGTACCTTAACATTCCCCGCTCCGGCGTTATAAATATTAGTCTGATTCCTGCCTTACCGGGCACTATCATTTGCTATTCTTTGTCTTTCTGTGCTGAGGATGCTCCATCGAAGTACAGTTCCCTACATTGATCATTGGGATCTTCTAGGCTCATTATCTGCTCGTCTGACAAGTTGTCATTGAGAGGCAATTCTGCCAGTAAAGGGTGTGCTGCGAGGAAGTCTGCTAGGACTTGTCCCTTTACGGCACGAAGAGGAACAAAAGTTATATCGAATTGCAATAGTATCATTGACCACCTGGCAAGTCTGCCAGAAAGCATCGGTCGGGTCATCAAATATTGCAACGAATTAAACTTCAAAATAAGGTTGACCTTACGAGAAAGCATATAGTGCTTGAGCTTCTGTGCGACGAAGATCAGAGCCAAGCAGTGCTTCTCAATAGGAGGATACTTTACTTCCGTCGGAATTAGACGACGGCTTAAGTAATAAAGCGCATTATCTTTTCCCTCATCATTGACCCGGGCTAACAAGGCTCTGAGAGAGGCGTCTAAAGCTGCGGTATAAAGTATCAACGGTCGTCCCGAGACTGGGGCTGCTAAGACAGGAGGTGTCATTAAATATTGTTTAATGTCCTCAAAGGCCCACTGGCATTTCTCATCCCAAATGAATTTGGCATCCTTTTTAACTAATGCCGAGAAGGGCTGACATCTACCTGACAAATTCGAGAGAAAGCGTCAAAGATATGCCAATTTTCCTTGAAAGGATCGTAATTGTTTCAAGGTTTTGGGAGGTGGCATTTCTAAGATGGCTTTAATCTTTTCCGGTTCGATTTCAATTCCATGATGTCGAACAACAAATCCTAAGAATTTCGTAGAGGTGACGCCGATGGCTCATTTCAAGGGATTCATCTTAAGGTTATATTGTATTAATCACTCGAAAATAATTCTCAAATCATACAAGTGATCTTCTTTTAGTTTGCTTTTGATGACCACATCATCTACATAGCACTCGACTTGGTTGTGAATGAGATCATCGAAAATCCTCGTCATTTCTCTTTGCTAAGTTGCTCCTGCGTTCTTTAATCCAAACGACATCATTGTGTAGCAGTACACTCCAATTGGCGTTCTGAAGGCTGTAAGCTTTTCATCTTCTGGTGCCATCTTTATCTGGTTGTATCCTGATGATCCATCCATGAATGAGAAGACTTCATGTGTTGAAGCAATATCGATCATCAATTCTGGAATAGGTAGCGGGAATTCATCCTTTGGACATGCTTTATTTAAATCTCTGAAATCCACGCAGATTCTGATCTGACCATTCTTCTTTCTAACCGGTACCACATTGGCTAACCAATTTGGATATTTCTCTTCATGGATAAATTTAGCATCTATTAGCTTCTTAACTTCAGCTATAACTTGTTGTTCAATCTCCAGACACATTCTTCTCGGAGCTTGTCTGACTGGAACGGCAGTTGGATCCACTCCTAACTTGTGAACTGCGACTTCTAGAGCTAATCCTGGCATTTCATCATAACTCCAAGCGAAACGGTCCTTGAATTCCATTAGTAGCTTGATTATCTCTTCAGAGTCTTCTTTATTGAGGAAGGAGTTAACAATGGTCGGCCTAGGCTCTTCGCTAGTACTTAAGTTAACTTCCATTAACTTGTCTATTGTAGATTTAATCTCTTCTTCAAATTCTGGCGGAGCATCTCCGATTAACGAGATCTTCGAGATCTTCTGAAGCTTCCAAGCAGTCTTCATTAGGTTTTAAGTGACAACCAAGCAAAATCCCGTATCGTCGACTGATCCTACTCTGCCGAATCCGAGACCATGTTTTGAACTGGGAGGCCGACTAGCATTATTCCATAATTTTTCAAAATGTTGTGATTGACCTTTTGTCCATCGTCGAGGTAAAACACCACGTTGAATTAAATTCTGAACACAGGGAGAATACCACTCAAAAGGCAATTTCATTAATTCAGATGAAGTAACATCTTCAAATTGTACATCTTTTTCAATATTGGAAGAAGAAGCACCACGGTAAAACTTGATCGGTTTAGTACCGCCACCATGCACTTCCTTGACCACCATACCCTCGATCTTATTAGAATGGATCGGGGTCTGGGTCATAGTATGTACATAATGGTTAATCTTCTCTTACATTGATTTGTATTCTTCATTCTTTTAATCTTCGAGAGAGATCTTGAACTGGGGTTTCTTTTGATTTACTGTTGCTGCTTCTTTCTTGATTTCTTCTTCTTCAGAACTGGTCTCCCAATCAATGTTGATGACTAGTTTCTTCTGTCCAACTGTTCCAATGTCTCTTCCACGGCCTTGTCCTCGGCCTCGACCTCAGGTGCGAGTTCTGAAGAAACCTTCACCATCTCGCTGTAAGGGAGTGGTGAGTAACTGTTGGACTAAAATTTCTGGCTCTTTATTGTCCTGTACTTCTTTTGCTTCATTTGGTATGACATTTCTGGAAAAGATTGTTTTCTTTGGAGGCGCGTATTAGGCTGCATCTTCGTGAATTCTGATTTCATGCAAGGAGAATGGTTGCAAATCACCTTTGATACATTGTTCTCCTCCTTCGTAATACTTTATGCACTGGTGCAGAGACGACGGTACCATCCGGTTCTCATGGATCCATGGCTGACCCAGTAGAGCGTTGAACGATGTCTCAGAATCAATTATATGGAATTTTGCGGTTGTCTTTGCTATGTCACCGGTTTTCATTAACAGTGTAATCGATCCAAGAGCACTTTCTCCTTTCAGATTGAACCCTCTTAATAATATCTTGTCTGCTTCAAGTTCGCGAGCATCAATTTCCAAACATGCTAATGTTCGAAGGCTCATTATGTTGATTGATGCTCCCGAATCAACTAACACCCTGGAGAGAGTAAACTTTCCAATAGTGACTGAGATGTATAACAGTCGATTGTGATCAGCTGTTCCGAGTAGTAAATCATTGTCCGTGAAGGTAACACCTCGCTGTTCTTTTAACTAGCAAACCTCGTTGAAGGAATTATCAGCCATTTGAGCTAAACAAATCTCTAGATCAAGTAGAGCCTTGATCAGAGCTTCCCTCATCTTCTTTGACAGGATCAGAGCGTCGTATATGCTTAGTTTGGCTGGTAGCTTCCTATGATGGGCTAGCACGTTATAGTCCACTTTATTACCATGTTCCTCGGTTTCTTCCTGAATGGGCAGTTCCTCTGCTGGGGTTGGCTCTTCCTGACCAACCACCTGCTTTCCTTTATTCTTTTGACCCACTCTCGGAGGTAGAACTTTTCCGCTCCTTAGATTGGCTTCTGTTATTTCTTCTGAATCTGGTGTTGAATCTGCCGGTGTCTCCCCTTGAATCGGAATGAATGACTCTTCTGGCGTTGCTTCGAAA
This sequence comes from Papilionanthe hookeriana x Papilionanthe teres, assembly GCA_022702705.1. Taxonomy (NCBI): domain Eukaryota; kingdom Viridiplantae; phylum Streptophyta; class Magnoliopsida; order Asparagales; family Orchidaceae; genus Papilionanthe; species Papilionanthe hookeriana x Papilionanthe teres. Next base: position 19,916,287 of record CM040424.1, on the reverse strand, counting down.
TCTGATAACTCCACTCGTTGCTTGTTGAGCTCTCATAGCCATCCTTGTGAACGTCTTCTTCTTTGTCGTGGTCATTGAGGTTTAGTATGATTTGAGAATCGTCATTTATATCAAAATTGAGATCCGGATTAGGTTGGTTTTCGTTAGTTACGTAATTGTTAGAAACAGTCAAAACGTAGCCAACGCCAAAACTCTTATCATTATAAGATCCCGCCGGGGAGAGCAAATAATCGTACGGAGTCAGAGGTTCGAGGGATTTCTCACCCGAATCGGAAACAACCATCCTAGGATAAGCATCCCCTAGTATACTCTTTGGAGCCTGTTGACCTCATTTTATAATAGGTTAATACCTTATGACCTAAAAAGTCAACTTTGGTCAAATTGGTCAAACCAGGCCTAGTGACCTACACTGTTGACCCCATAGGTCAACCCTATGACCTAAAAAGTGAACTTTGGTCAAATTGGTCAAACTAGACCTAATGACCTACCCTTTTGAACCAATAGGTCACCCTTTTGACCTAAAAAGTCAACTTTGGTCAAATTGGTCAAACCAGACCTAATGACCTACACTGTTGACCCCATAGGTCAACCTTTTGACCTAAAAAGTCAACTTTGGTCAAATTGGTCAAATCAGACCTAATGACCTACACTGTTGACCCCATAGGTCAACCTTTTAACCTAAAAAGTCAACCTTGGTCAAACTGGTCAAACCAGACCTAGTGACCTACACTGTTGACCCCATAGGTCAACCCTATAACCTAAAAAGTCAACTTTGGTCAAATTGGTCAAACTAGGCCTAATGACCTACACTGTTGACCCCATAGGTCAACCTTTTGACCTAAAAAGTCAACTTTGGTCAAATTGGTCAAACCAGACCTCATGACCTACACTGTTGACCCCATAGGTCACCCTTTTGACCTAAAAAGTCAACTTTGGTCAAATTGGTCAAACCAGACCTAATGATCTACACTGTTGACCCCATAGGTCAACCTTTTGACCTAAGAAGTTAACTTTGGTCAAACCAGACCTAATGACCTACACTGTTGACTCCATAGGTAAACATTTTGACCTAAAAAGTCAACTTTGGTCAAATTGATCAAATCAGACCTAATGACCTACACTGTTGACCCCATAGGTCAACCTTTTGACCTAAAAAGTCAACTTTGGTCAAATTGGTCAGACTGGACCAATGACCGATCCTGTTGACCCATAAATCAACCTTTTCACCCACTGACGCATTTAAAACACCATAATGACAAAATCACAATAATTGAACATCTTAAAATCAATTTGATCAATTTGGGCTGACTTGGGTCAACCCAAGTCAAAATTGGTCAACACCTATCTATTTTGATTAAAATAAATAAAAATGAAATAAAAATAATAAAATTAATCAAATAAATAATTTCAAAATTATTTTGATTAATTAAAATGATTAATGATTTAATTTTCAAAATTTTAATTAAATGACATAATTAATTAAAATAAAAATTAAATTAAAATCATAAAATAACAAAAATGACAAAAATAATCAATTAATTAATTTGAAATTATTTTCAATTAATAAATTGATTAATAAAATAATTTCCACCAATTTCAGTTAATAAAATAATTAATTAAAATGGGAATTAAAGAAGAAATGAAATAACTTTTAGCCTCTTCATAATTAATTAGGCTAAACCATCTTAAAGGCTTATTTAACACTTAATTAAGCCCATCTCAAGGCCCATTACCCATGGCTTAACATCCATGTTTATGCATGGGGTGAGGTGTCACCACCTCCTTCACCCTAAGCACCATCTTTCCTCAAGGTGGCCGGCCAACACAAGGCCATCTTCTCCACCTCCCAAGCCACCCAATGGGAGGAAAACCACACATGAAACCCCCCTCACCATGGTTAAAGGTAATGATGAAGGCTAGTCATATGTGTCACCATTTGCCAAGCCTAAGAAGTGAGGTGTAAGCTTCTTAAGAGAGGTATAAGCGGCTCACCATTCACCTCCCACAATAGCTCGATGGACGAGGAGACAAAGAGATGAAACTCATCATGGCAAACTTAGGGAGAAGCATCCAAGCCTATCTTCAGCCAATTGATCACCCAATAGGCTGATAGAAGAGGTAAGTAATCCCCTAGAACAGCCTAAGCCAAGCCAACACCATCCCCTTGCTATAAATAGGCCCCATGGCCGAAACTAGAAAGGAGGGAGAAAAATATTTAGGGAGGTCCATAGGCTGCTCAAAACCTCTTGCTCCCAACACAAAACTTCTTCCTAAGAGCTTCCATAATCTTTTAGGATCAATCCCAAGCCATAGTTTCAGCCCATTTGAGCCAATTCGATCAATTTTCAAAAACAGCCCAAATTAAGTACTTTTTCCAAATTCCTCCCTAAGCCTGACTTCTGGAACAAATTGCTGCAGCAATTATCTTCTATTGGGGTCCTAGAAGGCAACCATAAAGTCTGATCTAGCTTGATTTGCTTGTGGCCAAGGTATGGAATTTATCTTTGCAAAATAAATCGTATTTTTGATAAATCATGTGCCATACTGGTTTAAAAGTGTATCATCACCGTATGTATAGATATCTCTCATCCAGATGAGCATTTTAAAAAAAAATCACTCAATTTCATCAAGAAATGAGTGAGATATTAACATTTGAAGTTTAAGGGCCATGGAATTTTCTGGAATTAAATCCGAATTTCCTCAGCCGTCCGATCCCGCGCTTCACGGATCAACGACCCAGATCCCGCCGTATGGTGTCCACTGTCCGCCCGTTGCACGGGATCTTCCCACCCGTTCGACGATTTCGAGGACACGCGTCGACGGCGGGAAGCTTTGGCGGCGCTCGAATAAAAAAAAGAAAAATTCTTTTTTTTAACCCTTCAAACTTCAAAATTCATATCTTTTTAACCGAGAGGTCATAAAAATAAAATAAAAATACCTCTAGAAAGCTTTTGAAGAGGAGAAAATTATGAGACCAAAATCATAATTTTATTCTCAGTATTTAAATTTTAATTAATTAAATACTCTTGGGAGTATTTTAATTATTAAAAATTATTTACAAATAAAAAAATTATGAAACTTTGAGGAATTTATCTTTATGTTCTTAGGGACCTTCCATAATTTTTCTAAGAACAGAAAACATGCCTAGGATACTTTCTTGCATTATCAAGTTTCTTTGTAATTATTTCAAATAATAATTATAAAAATTTGAAAATTAAGAAAATAAAAATACAAATGACTAGGAATGATAGGGCAACAGACAATGACCCTAGGAAAAATATTTATAAGCCATAGAAACAACCTTGAATGACATTTGGAAATTTAGGGTTAAAATCATTTATTAATTAAATAATTTTGATCCTAAAATGACCCTTTATAAAATTTAACTATTTTCATCAGCAATCTAAGTTTGAAAATGGTTCTAGCCTATGATAGGCTAATAATAAACCTTACTTGAGTCTAAAATGACAAGATTAGATTCAATTAAGGCTTAAAATGACATTTAAACCCATTAAACCTTACCTAAATTAGGTTTAATAAAAATTAAACTTCTTTAATTAAGTTTAAGGATATACTAAACTTAATTAACCCATTAAACCTTACCTAAATTAGGTTTAATAAAAATTAAAATTCTTCAATTAAGTTTAAGGACACACTAAACTTAATTAACCCTTTAAACCTTACCTAAATTAGGTTTAATAAAAATTAAACTTCTTTAATAAAGTGTAAGGATATACTAAACTTAATTAACCCATTAAACCTTACCTAAATTAGATTTAATAAAAATTAATCTTCTTCAATTAAGTTTAAGGACACACTAAACTTAATTAACCCATTAAACTCTACCTAAATTAGGTTTAATAAAAAATAAACTTCTTAAATTAAGTTTAAGGACACACTAAACTTAATTAACCCATTAAACCTTACCTAAATTAGGTTTAATAAAAGTTAAACTTCTTTAATTAAGTTTAAGGACACACTAAACTTAATTAACCCATTAAACCTTACCTAAATTAGGTTTAATAAAAAATCAAACTTTTTTAATTAAGTTTAAGGACACACTAAACTTAATTAACATATTAGACCTTACCTAAATTAGGTTTAATAAAAATTAAAACTCTTATTAATTAAGTTTAAGGACATATTAAACTTAATTAACACAAAACCAAACACCCTTCAATTAGGTTTAAAGACATATTAAACTTAATTAATCAAAACTAAACTCCCTTAATTAGGTTTAAAGACATACTAAACTTAATTATCCTCCTTAAACAATAGGCTTAATCAAACCTAAACCCTAATTAGGTCTAACCCTTAGACCTAATTAAACCATTAAGCCTTAACTAACTAAGGTTTAATCAAACTTAAACCCTAATTAGGTCTAACCCTTAGACCTAATTAAACCATTAAGCCTTAACTAATTAAGGTTTAATCAAACCTAAACTCTAATTAGGTCTAACCCTGAGCCTAATTAAACCATTAAGCCTTAACTAACTAAGGTTTAATCAAACTTAAACCACTAATTAGGTCTAACCCTTAGACCTAATTAAACCATTAAGCCTTAACTAACTAAGGTTTAATCAAACTTAAACCCTAATTAGGTCTAACCCTTATACCTAATTAAACCATTAAGCCTTAACTAACTAAGGTTTAATCGAACCTAAACCCTAATTAGGTCTAACCCTTAGACACTAATTAAACCATTAAGCCTTAACTAACTAAGGTTTAATCAAACCTAAACCACTAATTAGGTCTAACCCTTAGACCTAATTAAACCATTAAGCCTTAAGTAACTAAGGTTTAACCAAACTTAAACCTAATTAGAGTCTAACCCTTAGACCTAATTAAACCATTAAGCCTTAACTAACTAAGGTTTAATCAAACATAAACCCTAATTAGGTCTAACCCTTAGACCTAATTAAACCATTAAGCCTTAACTAACTAAGGTTTAATCAAACCTAAAACATAATTAGGTCTAACCCTTAGACCTAATTAAACTATTAAACTTTAACTAACTAAGGTTTAATCAACATAAACCTCGATTAAGTCTAATTTATTAGACCTAATTAAACTATTAAGTCTTAATTAAATAAGACTTAATCAAACAAATCTAAACCAAACTTAAGTCTAACCCACATTAGACTTAATTCAAATCAAACTTAGGCTCAACCTGACATGAACCTAAGTTAAACTCAAACTTAAACCAAACTTAGGCTCAACCTGATATGAACCTAAGTTAAACTTAAACCTAACTTAAGTCTAACCTACATTAGACTTAAGTCAAATCTTAACTTAGGTTCAACACAACATGAACCCAAGTTCAACCTATACTTAGGTTCAACCCCAACTTGAACTTAGGTCAATCATCAAACCTTAGGTTCAACCTGACATGAACCTAAGTCTAACCTAAACCAACTTAGTCTAGTCCATATTAGACTTAAACCATACTTAGGTTCAACCTGACATAAACCTAAGTCTAACTTAAACCTAACTTAAGTCTAACCCATATTAGACTTAAGTCAAACCATAATTAGGTTCAACCTGACATGAACCTAAGTCTAACTTAAACCTAACTTAAGTCTAACCCATATTAGACTGAAGTCAAACCATACTTAGGTTCAACCTGACATGAACCTAAGTCTAACCTAAACCACCTTAAGTATAGCCCATATTAGACTTAAGTCAAACCATACATAGGTTCAACCTGACATGAACCTAAGTTTAATCTTAACCTAACTTAAGTCTAACCCATATTAGACTTATGTCAAATCATACCTAGGTTCAACCTGACATGAACCTAAGTCTAACCTAACCTAACTTGAACTCAAGTTAACCTAAACCTTAGGTTCAATCCACATTGAACCTAACCTAAACCTAACCTAACTTGAGTCCAACCTAACTTAAACTCATGTTAACTTAAAACCTTAGGTTCAATCCACATTGAGCCTAACCTAAACCTAATCTAACTTGAGTCCAACCTAACTTGAACTCAAGTTAACCTAAACCTTAGGTTCAACCCACATTGAACCTAACCTAAACCTAACCTAACTTGAGTCCAACCTAACTTGAACTCAAGTTAACCTAAACCTTAGGTTCAACCCACATTGAACCTAACTTAAACCTAATCTAACTTGAGCCCAACCTAACTTGAACTCAAGTTAACCTAAACCTTAGGTTCAACCCACATTGAACCTAACTTAAACCTAATCTAGCTTGAGCCGAACCTAACTTGAACTCAAGTTAACCTAAATTTTAGGTTCAACCCACACCGAACCTAACTTAACTTGAAACCTTATGTTCAACCCTTACCGAACCTAACTTAACTTGAAACCTTAGGTTCAACCCATATTGAACCTAACTTAAATCGAACTAAACTTAAAAGTTCAATCCAACTAGAACCTAATCTAATTCAAGTCAAACCAAAACTTAGGTTCAACCTAACATGAACCTAACCTAGAAACCTAACTTAAGTCTAACCCATATTAGACTTAAGTCAAACTATACTTAGGTTTAACACGATATAAACCTAAGTCTAATTTAAGCCTTAGATTCAACCTAACTTTAATCTAAACTAAAGCCCGACTTAAGTTCAATCCTAAGTCTAGGTCTAACTTTAAATAGACTTAATTAAAACTTAAGTCTTATCTAAAAGGGACTTAGATGGTCTGCAAATCTAATCGAGTCTAATTTATTAGACTTGATTAACCTTTAAGTCCTATTTAAACAAGACTTAAAACTTAATTAAATCTATTCTAAACCAAATCTTTTAACTTGAATTCAGACAGACATGAATCAAGTTAAATAAATTCAATCAACATTGAATCTAACTTAGGTTCAACCAGACATGAACCCAAGTCAATTCAATCAATATTGAATCTAATTTCAAACCTTTTAACTTGAATTCAAACAGACATTTATCAAGTTAAATAGATTCAATCAACATAAAATCTAACTTAGGTTTAACCAGACATGAACCCAAGTTAATTTGATCAATATTGAATCTAATTTCAAATCTTTTAACTTGAATTCAGACAGACATGAATCAAGTTAAATGGATTCAATCAACATTGAATCTAACTTAGGTTCAACCAGACATGAACCCAAGTTAATTCAATCAATATTGAATCTAATTCCAAAACTTTTTAACTTAGAGTTTAGACAGGCATGAACTCAAGTTAATAAATTCAAAATCCAAAATTGACATAATCAATAAAAAAATTGACATTTCAAAATAATCTGACATAAAAGACATATTCAAATATTCTGTGACATTATTTCTGACGATGTTTTCTTTGCAGGGTGAAAGCAAGAAATTTCGTTTAGATTTTCTTTGCATGTTATAGGATGTGCTAACTCTGTTTTGCAGGACGTCGACGACGGAATAAAAACAAAACCAAAACTTTTAGGTTAGACATATAACCTGAAACTTTTAATTACAAAAACAAAACCAAAACTTTTAGGTTAGACATATAACCTAAAAATTTTCAACAAATCAACAGCATTGACAACAAAACTAGAACCTTTCCTAAAGTATTCAATAACATGATATAATGACATTTGGGAGTGATAGTGGGTACATCTCTCCTTAAAATAAATTTTTAGAAAATAAATGATTAACATTAATCAGAAGTTTTCTTAAACAATTGAAAATTATTTAAGATGTAATTAACTATAGAGGCTTACCTCTATAGGAGATCTAAAAGAACCCAAAATAAAAATCTCTGGTTTACCATGATTTTCTTAATATGAAAAATCTAGAATACGTTATTCTAGAATATCCTCATATAAGAATTATCATAAACATCCTTTTCTACTATTAGTCCTAAAGATTCTCTAAATCTTTCATAGGATTTATACGAATAAAACTAGGTTAATATTGGATGGCGACTCCTTGACATTGATATGATACATTGGATGGCGATGACACGTCCTCATCCGCACCAAGGACATGAAATATATATATATATATATATATATATATATATATATATATATATAAATATATATATATATATTCCATCGCCACCAGAGCCTCGGTTTTCTTCTCTTCTGCGATCTTCTCTTCCTTTTGGGGCGGTTCTTCAATCACAAGCGATAGTGCCGGCTCGGCAGGTTTCAAACTTTGAGTTGAAGCACGCACCGAAGCGGTTTGGATGTGATCTAAGATTTTCTTTGAAGAATTTTTTCAGACGGTACTCCATCCATCCTGGATTATGTAAGGGTCTATCAGAACAATATGATCCGTTGAAATAACATTGACGGAACCTCCCTTTTGGGGTTCCTTCATGTATTCCTTCAGGATCGTTATATTCCCTTTCCGGAGATTATTGTCAAGCCAACTCTTGAAAGTGATGCAATCCTCTATCATATGCCCTAGCATCCAGTGGTAAGGGCGATAGTTTGGATGATCTTTCTTATTGACTTCCTCTGGCCTCTTGGGCTCTGGTAGCTGAAAATCTGGTGTCTTCATTAAACTACGGAACATTTTCGCTAATGCTTCAGTTTTGAATGGATATTCCTTGTTCAGAAAATATTTCAGGGTATGCTGTGGACGAGACAGTTGTTCATAATGCTGAGGAGACTAATAGCTCGGTCGAGGCTATTGATAACTCTACTGAGGTTGTTGGTAAGTACGTTGCGGTGGTTGATAGCTAGGTTGTGGCCGCTCTGGCTGTATCTGCACTGGCTGCTTCCCTTATCGACAGCTGCGACGATTCCAGACTTCTTTTCGAATGTTTTTGCGGGCTTCTGCTTATCATTCTTGTCATGAAACTTAGCTGCTTTGCTTCCTCTTGCAAGCTCCCGGCCTTGCTAAGCATCTTCTCGAAAGTCTTGATTGTAAATCCTTTAAGGAGAAGTGCTATCGGGTCATGGATACTCTTAAGCAAGATGCCGACTGCATGCTGTTCTTGAAGTTGTGGTTCACACTTCATGCTTAAATTTCTTCATCGATGTTTGTAATCCACTAAAGTCTCGTTCGGTTACTGGTGTTCCACCACTAGATCACCGATGGTGATGTGGTGCCGAGCCCCGGCAAACCGCTTAACAAAAGGTTTTCTAACTCTGCAAAGGTCTTAACTGAAGCATTTGGCAATTCTATGTACTAGTCGAAGGCAATCCCTGACAAACTGCTGACGAACTGATGAAAGAGTAAAGTGTCACTCCTACAGGCATTGCAGCAACTAGCACGAAAATGTGCGGTATGCTGCCGGGGGTTTCCCGTTCCATCAATAGTCTTAAACAGAGGTGGTACGAAGCCTTTCGGGTATTGGACTGCATCGAACTCTTTGGGGTAAGGTCTACCAGCCTGAATAGATGCTCCACTCTTAGATTATGCTAGGGCTTCTCACACCTGCTGTTCTACCATGCTCTTAATATCCTTTTCGGGAATCATGTTCTGTGCAGAATCTTTCTTTAGCTGATCGTCTCTGTTAACAGATGTAATCTCTTTTCCTCCATCTGCAATATGGATGATGTCTGGAGGTGTTTCTTTCTGAGGTTGTACTTGACTCTGGAGAGTGGCTAAGGCAGCAGCCATCTCTTCCATCCTCTTTGCCATCTGGGAAATTGTGTCATCTCTCTCCCAAAGCTAAGCTCTCATCACTTCCGGTTCATCTCTTTCCGCAGCTGCTGGAACACCTTGCAAAGCTGATGATGCTCGTGTCTCAACCATGTTGATCTCGACATACTCCTCATTCATGAACTTTGATGAATCAACTTCCTTTCCCAACTTTTCTCCTCTTTCTTTTGCCAATCGACGAATATCCGTCCTTAGCTTTCCTATAACATCCTCGAGGGGTCTCTTCCAAACAGTCTCGCGGTTGTCGTTCGATGGCTGTTGAACTTCTTTTTCAAGAGTTTCTTTCATCGCAGTAGCACTTCCTTCTGATTCAGGCTCTTTGATGAGGCTTTTCTTCTCAAGACATTGTGTTGGTCTCGGCTTAGTAATAATAGGTCGCCACACCATCCTCCTTGCAGCAGAAGGCCTAGGACCGGACGGTTTATCGGCTATATGCTGGTAGGTGGTGTCCTCCCTAATATGATAGCCCGATACAACAACAGATGAACTTTCTTTCATCTTCTTCCTTGGTTTCTTTATGGCAGTGATAGGCTCTACTCGCGGTCTGAGGCGGGATCTAGCTGGCACTCGTCCCATTCTTCTTAGAATTTCTGACACAGGGCATCTTTCTTTCTTTGCCAATTTTTCTATCACGGCTTGTAGCCAAGCAAATGACGTAGTATTAACCCTTTTTCTTTTATAGTTACTATGTTATGCAGGTCGGGGTAGTGTAGCGGCAATCCTTCGAACATCTTCCTCATTCGATGCAGTAGAGAGAGGGTGAAACCTACTCCCTTCTAACAGAGGTACATACTCAGGCAGTTCTTCTCTTTCCTCAGGAATTTCTTCTAAAAAAGCAACTTCAGCAGCTTTGGCTTTCTCAATCCTAGCTATCTTTCTGCTTCTATTTCTCCTTTGAGTCCGAGTTAGGGGTGCAACTCTTGAACTGGACGCAATATAAAAAACAGATGGTATTATAGCAAAATTTGTACCCTCCACAGTAATAGGCTCATCACAGACTTGGATTTCCTCCCCCTTTAGTTTGGCAGAAGCCGGGGTAGTTGCAGAGATGACTAGACCGGTGGGGGTAGAGACAATAGTCCTCCTACGAACAGCAGTACTTCTTTCAGCTGGAACCCTTTGCAGGGGAGGGAATTCTTGAGCTGACTTCAAGTTGAATTCAATTACAGGCTCTTCAGTTTCTGGCACTTTGTCCATTAGTGAGAAGAGAGTGACGTCAGCGAACTTGATATCTGTGTTGTCGAATCGTTGTCCAAAACGGATGATTCCATTGTCAGGCAGCTCATCCTTATAGACGGCGAAGTCCATTCGATTGGTGAAGGAGAAAATTAACTTTGGCGTAGTCATTTTCTGCAGGGTAGATTCTTAGTATTAGTCTCGAATTATGCTTCCTTTTGTCGTAAAACTTAGGACTAAAAAGAGTCCGAACACATTTTTGTTTATCTTAATGTATTCATGATTTAAAAGAGTTTGTTTAAAGGGTTGTTTATTAGAAGATTTTTTTGTTAAGAATGAAATGATTAAAGGTATAGAAAAGGTAAAGGACCTGATTAAGAATTGGAAAGAAAGAGAAAGTCTCGCAAAACTTCTCAACCCGAAGGACCGCTCCTAAGCTAACACCTATTGGGGGTCCACCCCACCTTAGAAAAGAGGTAAAAGGATTTCAGAACCTCTCTGTTTAGGGGTGTCTAAACAGTGGCTCCTAAATCTATGAGAAGTTGACTACACCCGTTCAAGATAAAAATGAACGTGGTATGTCAGCGAAAGGATGATAGCTTTGGTCCACTAGGGATATGGACTCACTATCGATTTATGAAAACAAACCCATCTAATTAAAATGGAGAGAGGAATAATTGCCCAGCAGAGTCGCCAGAAGCTGTCGGCATATTTTTAGGTTGTAAGTTTAATTTAAAAAAAAGTGGTTCGCCTACAGAAGTTGTCGACGAATTTTAAATTTTAATTTAAATATATATATAGTTTGGAAAGTAGCATTTAATTTTGAAAATAATTTTATGTTTGAAAATTTTAAGAAATGAAATTAAATCGATCTCACATCCCAAATAGTTTATATAAACGAGCACCGCACCATAAACCGTGTATCTATCCTGAAGAATAGACACACTGCTTAATGATGGGGCTTGATTAAATAAATTAGAAGATTTGTGACATCTGTTTGATCTGCGAACCAATTTTATAAGCCGACATGTTCCCTTGATTAATATAAAGGAATTAAGCAGGGTTTATATTACTTGGTTTCTTAAAGTTCCCTATAAGGGCAAGCCCCTATAGTTAATTATATCTTAAATGACGAGAATCATTTAAGAAAACCCTCGATAATGATCAATAGTTTTGCTCTCAAGAATTTCAAAGTTTAAGGTTTTCAAAGGATTGAATTTTGGAAATTTCAAAAGAGATTAGCTCAAATTCGAAACAGTTTATTTTAAGAATCAAAGGAAGAAAAGTAGGAGAAGTTGAGGATCCAAGAAGAATCTTGGCAACTTCCCAAACTATCCTATTGTTTGGCTTCAATTCGAGAATTTATTTGATGTTATAATCCTGCCAATTTTAATTAGTTAGGAGTTATATTTGTATGATAAAATCATACAAATAGCCTCGAAGATATGAGGGTTTATGTCGTACCGAACGACTACCTCGTAGTCTTAAGATCGGTTAGGGCTTAATTTTCATAACATGATTATGCAAATACCTAACAAAGAGTTGAGGGTTTATGTTGCACTAGGCAAACTAACCCGAAATCCTATGGCTTGGTTATTTAATTCTAAGGAAAGTTTTACTGAAGTAGACCCGAGTTTTGCTGATGATGATGGCCGTGCTACCCACCATGCTCCAAGCTCCTTGTTGTTGCAGAGGTTTAGTTTTAGAAGGTGAAAATTAGGAGATGGGAGAAGTGTTTTGGCTTAGAAATTTTAAGGTCAAAATATTTTTAATATTTTAATTAAAACAAATCTTAAAGTTGATTAAACAAAACCGATTAAGATCCCACGGTTCCGTCATCCCGGCACCGTTATTTTCATCGAATTCACTTAGTCCAAATGAATTTGCTAAACTCAACTGAATGAGTTCCACACTTTCATTTAGACCATGGGAAATCCCGTTAGCAACACGTGGGTTACATCATCCGAGGTATTCCCGATCATTCAACGAGATATTTTAATTTAGTTGCAATTGTAGTTTCGTTGTTCTATTTGTAATTAAATTTTGAGATGTTTTATATTTTGGAATGTTGTGGCAGTGAATTTTATCTTGTGATGACTTTTAATTTAGTTTTTGGTTTCAGTTCAGGTACTATCCTAAATGTTCTGGTTTTTATGCAACAGTCTTGTTTAACATGCAAGAAAAAGTAAAGTACAGTGCATGTAAGTAAATTGCAATAAAAGCGTACCTAGAGGGTCTTCCAGTCATCCCAAGCTACACTTAAAACATATATTAAGGCATGTAAATATTTATAACAAGTACCTAGGTAAAGCTAAGGGAAGGTTTTGGTTGTCTACCAAAGTCCTAATCCTACTGCTAGTCATCTCCTATGACGTCTAGGTTCTTGTATTTTGTTTAAGGATGATTTTCTTCATCAAAGAACAATTAAATTCAATTTTTCTTCTAAAACATCTCATCATATTGAGAGAGTGTTTAGGACGAGTCCTAAACATCTTTTCAATATTTCTGAGTTTATTTTGAGTCCAAATAAATTTAGTTGCACAGGTGAATTAATCATCCAGGAGTTTAGTTAAGCTTTGTCTCTTGTTCAGTGAACTTGGGCATTTGATTACCTGATGAATGAAGTGACATCTCACTTAATACTCTATTTAAGTGTTATAATAAGTAAAGCCTTTTAGGGGCAAGTTGGTTTGTTGAGAATTTTAATCATTCTTAATTTGATGTTTGGGTTAAAAGTTTAAAGTGATTTAGTTTAATTATGAGATTTTAATCAATAATTTTATGTTTGCAATAGTGTTCAAATTATTCTTGGTTTAAATCTTTAAGCTTTAAGTGATCTTAATATTTCAAATTTGTTTTACTTTTATTATTGAATGATGTTAACTTAATTTAATTTAAATTTGATTTAATGTAATTTAATTTAATTTAATTTAATTTTTTTTAAATTTAACTTGACTTAATTGTTAAGATGTTAATTTAATTTAATTTTAATTTTAATTTAACTTTTACTTAGTTCAATTTAATTTAATTTAAGTATTAAATTATTTAATACTTTGAACTTTTCTTTAATTTAAGGGTTTTTTATTTTTTTTAATTTTTTAAATTTTTAATTGACTTAGTTTGGGTTATCATTTTAATCTTAATTAAGAGTTAAATATTATTGAAATGATTTATTTAGGGATTTTTATTAAAGAATTAATATCCTCTCAAATTATATCCCTATTTTTAATAATTCAAATTTTCATTAATCTTCCAAAATTTAAATTTGTTTAAATAATTAAAGTTTCATTTTTTGTTTATTAAGAGAGATTAATAGGTTCCTACCCTTTTAATTTCCCAAAGTTTCAATCATCCAAAAAAGATAAAATCAAATATTTTACCCTCCATTTTAATTAAACCTAAAATTTTAATAAAGGGGTTTAAATTCTTTAATTACCTTTATGCCCTTTTAGGCTTATTTATCTCATAACTCACTAAATTGAGTTCAAATGAACTTGAAATTTTTATGTCACTTTATTCATATATAAATGAAGACATTAAAGGAGAAAAAGTGATTTTTCTGAATTTCTTTTATTTATATAGTTATTTTTAATGAAAAATAGGGATTTTCAATGGAAATTCAACAACATGACCAAGGAAAGGTTTCTGTCCTTAAGAAAATTATGGGATGTTTCTAATGACCAGAGGACCACTTGGACCAATTTTGGTGTTTTTTTTAAATTATATTTTATTTATTATAATTATTTTGAGTTTTAGAGTATTAATTAATTATAAAATAAAATTGAAGTTGAAAAAGGGATTTTATATTTTTCTTAAATCTCTCTGACCTCAAGGAGTTTAGAAAAGAAAATTTTACAATTTTTTTATTTTTCATTAATTTATTGAAATTAATTTAGTGAAAAGGTTAGAAAATACATTTTTTTTAATATTAAAAATTGCTTTAAACATTTAAAATTCAATATCTTAACTTAGAGACTTGGAAAAGATATTTGGTTTATTCCTAAGTGATTAGGAGTCAAAATATGACATTTTTATGATTTTTAATATTTTTTTAATTTTTATTATTTTTTAATTATTAAAATATTAAATATATCATTAAAAATAAAAAATTTTAGAAAATTACAACTTTAATTTTTATAGACTCCTCTGATACCAGAGAGACCACAAAACTAATTTGGTGAATTTTTGAAATGTATTTTTGGAGTTATGAATTTTTAAAGTTTAATTTTGGTTATGTGACTTAATTAATTCATTTAGGGGCTAAACATTTCCAATTGATATCAAATTTTTATATGAGGTTCCACCGATCCTAAAGTTCAGTTGAGAATTATTTTCAAGTTATTTTAATGTATGGTTAACCCTAATTAATTAAAATTCAATTTTAGGTATTTAGGCTAATTAGGATTATTTTTAATGAGTTAATTTAAAATATAATTATCCTAAGGTCCTCTAGTCCCAAGAAACTTCACCAAATTTTTCTAGAGTTTATTGGACAATATGCTAATTATTAGAATTAAAATACCAAAAATAGTGACATAAATTTGAAAAATACATAACATTCCATAGAGATGGCCTCTGACCTTGAAAAATTCAGGGAATGTTCTCAAGATCAGAGGCTTCAAAAACCCTATGGTCTCATGTCATGGTGAATTGTCTATGCAAATAAAGAATAAAAATACTGAAATGAGTAAATAATTAATTAAAAATAAAATACTCTTCAAAATAACTTGATTTCTTTTCCACATTATTCTCCTCTGTTTACTGAGCAAGAGGGTATTTTTAGTTTATTTTTATGATTTTCCTACACAAAGATATGGATTTTCTTAGTTCTGGGTATTTAAATAAATAGAAAAAACCCTAATTTTCTACTAATCCACGCGGCGCCGCGTCAACCTCGGCAACTCCGAAAGCCCACGCGTCGCGCTCCCATTAGAAGCCGCCATTCGACTCAGCGCTCCAGGGTCCCGCGGTTCATGTAACGTTCTCTGGTCTGGCGCAATCTCGACCGTCCACTTGATACACGCCCAATCGGACGGCGCCTGGTCATCGTTTACGACTGGTGTGCACCCGTGATCGTCACACTAAAACCCTAATAACTCTCTCATTTCTCAACGGATTTTCGTGTTCTTATGCTCTATGGATTCGTCTTGAAGAGACGAACACATCCATATGGTTTAGATGCTATGAAATTAAGTAAAACAAAATGGAGAATCACTTGAAGCTCGGGAGGAAGGAATGATCCATACCTTTGCTCTGAGAAGTGTAGCTTCAATCAGAGAGTTGTGTCACCTGCGATTGCACCCAAGGAAGCTCCAGATGAAGTCTCTCCCTTTGGGGAATTGTCTAGGCATGAAAGTGTCCACAACCGATTTCAAAGCTTGGAGGCTAGAGCAAATGGGTGGCCTGGAGAGGGGCCTTTCACTGGGGAACTCCTTCGCTTGGTCTTGTGCAGGTGTGGGTGAGTTTAATTTGGATTTGGTGCAGGTTTTGGAAATGTCCTGGTTTTGGGTTTAAATTTGAACTCAGAAATTGAGCTCAATTGTGGGAAATTGAGGCTGGAATCCAATGGGGATCAAGTGCTCTAGGAGAGGAGAAGGTCCTGGAGCAATTTTGGCAGAGTTTTGTTTAGGTCTGGTTCATCACCTTGTTTGGCTGGGAGGGTGTGAGGTTTAAATAGAAATGGCTGGAGGACTCCCCAGGGGCAATTGAAGGCTTGGATCAACTGCTCAGGGCAAGGGAAGAACAGCCATCGTGGCCATTTAGGTTGGGACAGCTCAGCAAGGGGGAATTGATTTTTTGAATTAACTTAGACGTTTCGGCCATGGTGTTTTTCCGGCGACTGTGGTGGCTGGCCGACCAGGCATGGGTCACCCTCAGGGTCAGGGAGGTCAGGGCTTGATGTTTGTGAGCTCAATTGGCTGTTGCCATGTGTAAAGAGGTTTGATTTAAGTGGAATGGGGGAGAGTGTATTTTGGGCTCATTTTGGTCCAAGGCATGGTTTAGGCTTGGTGCACCTCCCCAAGGCTTGACTTTGGGCTGGGAGGAATCATTTGGGTCAGCCAAGAGAGAGTGGTGAGGTCTCTTTCCATGGTGAGGTGGCTAAGCTTGGTTTAGAGTGTGACATGAATGAGGTTAAAAAGCTTAATGAAGGATTAAGAAAGAGGCCCCCTCCATTTTCCATTAATGACATGGTGAGGTGTAAATTGACTCCCATGGCTTGCATATGGCTTATGCATGGCTCCATGGCTTCGTTTGGCTTGGGAAAAGATTTGGTTAATTTCATGAAAGGGGATTTTATGAATTTTGGTATTTTGGTGGAAATTTGGATGAAGCTTGATTTGGAATGGTTTAATGACGATTTTGAAACTTAGGGGTGATATCAATTAATAGTATGATGAGAAGAAATTGCCATGTAGGCTTTAGAGCCAATTTTGGGCTTTTCGATTTGGTGAGAATGGACTTTTAGAATGGTTTAAGAAAGTGGGCTTTTAGATTTTAAAATGGACTTTTGGATGAAAGTTTTGTGAAGGACCATGCCAAATAAATGTTGGGTTTAGTTTAGGGATGTATCATGGTGATTTGGAAAAGGTTTGGTGTCATTTGGAGTTGAAATGGGTTCAATTTGGGCTTTTTTGTAATGAGGCCAAAGTGGGCCAAATTGGGCTAACTTTGTTTAAGGTTGGGCTAAGGTTGGATTTGATGTAAAATTAATGTTGAAAAATGTTTATGGGTGTGTCAAAAAGAGTTTTCAACTTTGGTTTGGCTTTGATTTTGGGATTTGGGCCCATTTGGGTTAGGTTTGGGTTTAGGCCAAAAATAGGGATTTTGACTTTGCGTTAGGCTTGGGTGGAGTTTTGGTTCAAATTTGAGGCAAATATTGTTAGTGTTTTGTTTGTGGGGATATTAGGAAGGTTTAGGAAAAGATTTGGGGTTAATTGGAGTTGAATTGGGTTGGTTTGGGCTAGGTTTAGGTCATGGGCCAAAGTTGGGTTTTAGGCTTCAAATTGAAATTGGATCCAAATGTTAATTAAATTTGGCTTGGATTTGGTCAAAATTGACATTGGGGATATTGAATTGAAGTTTAGAATTTAATTGGACCAAAATTGAGGTCAATTGGGTTGGTTTACTGGGACATTGGGTCCACTTGAGTTAAAAATGGGTCAAATTGGGGGTTTTGGTAAAAGTTGGTTAAATTGACAAAATTGACTTATGGTGTAGTTGAATCAAATGATAATAATTAGGATTTTCTGTAATTTTCTAGGAATTTTTGGAATTTATGGAATTTTTAGCTAAGAAGGGCATTTTGGGTATTTGGAGGGTATTGGGGGGGTATTTTTGGAAATTTTGGTATATTTGGCTATGGATGATCAATTTGAGTGGGGGGAAATGTTTAGGATTGGTTTTGAGAATTTTTGGTAATTTAGGCGATTTTGCAAAATTTGGGCAATTCCGAGGGTATTTGGTAGGTTTAGTGGGTGTAGGGCCGAGGGGTCAATAATTGAAATTTTGGAAAAAATGAAGATTGATCAAGTTTGAGTAGAATGCAATCACTTTGGTTAAGCCATGAAGCCATATCAAGCCCATAAGATCCATGAGAGGACTCACTTAAGGCATTCACTATGTTGTGCCTAACCCTCTTAGCCAAGAGCCTAGGGGTTAAGGTCCATCCATATGAATTACCTACATGAGTCAGGAAGTGAAGCTACGCATGAATGGTTTTAGGATGGGAATGTGTGTGAAAGTGTAATGTGTGCAAGTCAACCCTCACCAGACCAGGCCACCCAGGGTAGTCCTAAGGCCAAAGAGTCCTATAGGGAACTCATCTTTTAAACCTCCACATTTGATTTTAACCCTCCAAGTGACTTGGGGGTTTATAATCAAACTTATGGGGTTTGAAGGGAGTTTAAGAGGTGTTTGAATTTATAAGTGGTGGGTTCCATTTCTAGCCCTCAAAGATAGTCAAAGGGAAAGCCTAAGGCTAGATCCTAAGAACTAAGGAGAGAGATGAGAAAAGACCTCATCAAAAAATGAGGTCAACAAATGGACCCCCAATAGGTGTGGTGTGCTAACCAAGCACACCGCGCATATTGGCATTGACCGAAGAGATAAAAAAAACCAACACAAACGTCTAAGTGACACAATTAGAACAGAGTAGAAACAAATTTCCGCTGGGGAGTATCGAGTATATCTCCAAGACTAGAGATCTCTGAACTCTCGCTGGGGAAAAGAGAAGGAGGTGAATTCCAGATCATAAGATCTGGGGAACATTGATTTAGATTTCATTTCATTTTCTATTCTGAGTTTTTTTAATGTGTGAGTTTAGATTTCAATTTGTTTTGAGTTTCAATTTCGATTGAGGTTTAATTTAAAATTAATTCAAGGAAATCTAAATTTGAAATTAGAATTTGAACCTAGGTTCCAACCTTGGGACAACGAAGAGAACTGGAATTTAGGTACCAGCCTTGGAGTGAGAATCAGAGTTTAAGTGTCGATTGAATAGGATGAGAATCAGAATTTAGTTACTGATCTCGAAAGTTTATAGAGAACTGGAATCAGGTTCCAGCATCGAAAGGGAAAATTGGAATTCAGTACCAATCTCAGAAAGAGAGTCGGAATTTGGTACCGACCTCGGAAGGAGAGAACTGGAATTTGGTACCAGTCTCTAAGGTTTAATGAGAAATGGAAACTGGTTCCAATCCCGAATATTTAATGAGAAATGAAAACTGGTTCCAATCTCGAAGATTTAATGAGAAATGGAAACTGGTTCTAATCTCAAAGATTTATTGAGAATTGGAAACTGGTTCCAATCTCGAGGATTTAATGAGAATTGGAAACTAGTTCCAATCTCGAGGATTTAATGAGAAATGAAAACTGGTTCCAATCTCAAAGATTTAATGAGAATCGGAAGCCGGTTCCAATCTCGAAGATTTAATGAGAATTGGAAACTGGTTCCAATCTCGAGGATTTAATGAGAATTGGAAACTGGTTCCAATCTCGAAGATTTAATGAGGAATGGAAACTGGTTCTAATCTCAAAGATTTAATGAGAAATGGAAACTGGTTCCAATCTCGAAGATTTAATGAGAATTGGAAACTACTTCCAATCTCGAGGATTTAATGAGAATTGGAAACTGGTTCCAATCTCGAGGATTTATCTGTATGAAGAGGGACCCAATCCCATGCCATCAGAACCAAATTGAATAAAGTTCGTGGCTCCATGTCAATAGAACTAGTCGATCCTCTAACACACAAAGAAAAGATTTAAAAAGAATTGGTAAGTGAACCAAGTTGAAGAGACTCGACCCGGTGACAAGTCGAGGACAATATTTGAATTTCAGAAGAGTTTCAAATAGATTTCGTTTTGAAGAAAAGTTGAAGGATTCAGATCAAAGAATTCAGATTGAGATTCAAATTGAGATTTAAATTAAGATTTAAATTAAGATTTAAATTCATCTTGTTCGTTTTGGTGATTCAATTTCAAAAATATTTAGTGTTCGTATCAGTTTAGAATTCATGTTGACATTTAGATTCTTAAAAAAATTCTCATTTATTTTCATTTTCCCTTTGTTCTTTGGTCGAAGTTTGTTGACCTCATTTTTGATGAGGTCTTCCCTTCTTCTTTTTAGTGCTTAGGATCTAGCCTTAGGCTTTTTTCTTTTGACTATCTTAGAGGACTAGAATTGGGACCCGCCTTTTAGAAATTCAAACCACTTCTAAACTCCCCGCAAACTCCACAAACTCGACTATAGACCCCTAATCACCTAGAGGGTTGAAATCAAATGTGGAAGTTTAAAGGATGAGTTCCTATAGGACTCTCCGGCCTTAGGACCGCTTCCGGGTGGCCCGGTCTCAGTGGGGGGCTGACTTACACTACACTTACACACTACATTTCCACACACTTCCTAAAACCACACCCATACCCAACTTAACCTCCCGACTCATGTGGGTGATTCACATGGATGGTCCTTAACCCCTAAGCCCTTGGCAAGAGGGTTAGGAACAACATAGTGAATGCCTCAAATGAGTCCTTTCATGGCTCATATGGGCTTGAAATGGTTTCATGGCTCAACCAAAATGATTTCTTTCCACCTAAATTCACCCAATCTCCAATTTCCCAAATTTTCAATTTTTGACCCCGAGACCCTACACCTACTAAACCTACCCAAAACCCTTGAAATTACCCAAATTTTTGCAAAATTTCCAAATTACCCAAAATTTTCCAAAATCAATCCCAAACATCTCCACATCACTCAAATTGATCATCCATACCCAAAAATACCAAAGATTCCAAAAATACCCCCCAATACCCTCCAAATACCCAAAATACCCTTCTTGGCCTAAAAATCCAAAAATTCAGAAAATTCCCAGAAAATTCCAGAAAATCCTAAATATTCCCAATTTCATTTTGTCCAACTACACCATGGGCCAATTTTGTCAATTTACCCTACTTTTGTCAAAACCCCCAAATTGACCCATTTTAACCCAAAGTGGACCCAATGTTAAACCAAACCTATCCAATTGACCCAAATTCTGGTCCAATTCAATTCTAAACTTCAATTCAACATTCCCAATACCAATTTAGACCAAATCCAAGTCCAATTTGATTGACATTTGGATCCAATCTCACTTTTGGCCTTAAAGCCCAATTTGGACCCATGACCCAAACTTAACCCAAACTCACCCAATTCAACTCCAATTAACCTCAAATCTTTTCTAAATCTTCCTTAACATTCCCACAAACAAAACCCTAACATGATTTGCCCAAAATTTGAACCCAAGTCCCACTCAAACTCAATCCAAGGTCAAAAGGCCCATTTTTGACCTAAACCCAAACCTAACCCAAATTCAACCCAATTCAAATCCAAATCACCCCCAATTTGTTTCAAATCACTCATGACACATCCATGAGCTAAACCCAACAATTATTTGGCCCAAACTCTTTACAAAATTCCCATCCATAAATTCATTTTCAAAACTTAAAAGGCCCATTCCTTAAACCATTTTAAAAGCCCACTTCCACCAAATCCAAAACCACAAAAATTCTTCCAAAGCCCATATGACATTTCCCTTCATCATATTTTCAATTAAAATCATCCCTAAGTCCTAAACCAATCATCAAATAATTCTAAATGAAGCTTCATCCAAATTTCCACCAAATTATCCAAAATCCTTAAAATCCTTTTTATGAAATCGACCAAACCTTTTCCCAAGCCAAATGGAGCCATGGAGCCATGCACAAGCCATATGCAAGCCATGAGAGCCTCTTTACATGTCACCATGCCATTTTGGGCAAAAGGAGGAGGCTCTTTCCTTAATTCCTAAAGGTGATTAACCACTTCCATGATTCCACTAAACCATGCTTAAGCCTAATTGTGCTTGGATGGTGACTTGACCCTACTGATTATGCTGAGCCAAATCACTTTTCCCTCAGCCAAAACCAGGCCTTGGGTGGTGCACCTAGCCCAAATGGGTGGGTTGACCCATTTAGGTTCAAATTTAGCCATGCCCACATTCCACTTTGAATCAAAGCCTTTACACATGGCATTTGCCAATTGCCTACACTAAACCCCAGCCCTGACCCACCTGACCAAGATGGTGACCATTGCCTGGCCGGCCGGCCACCAGGCCGCCGGAAAACACCATGGCCGAGAGCTCACATGTGAGCCAACATTGAAATTCTCACTTGCTGAGCTGCCCCATCCCCAGTGGCTACCATGGCCGATCTTCTCCTCACCAGAGCAGCTGATCCCAAGCCCTAACTCCCCCTGGGAGGCCCCCTAGCCAGCTCTATTTAAACTCCACCCCTCTCGGCCATGAGAGGAGCTAAGCACAAACCTTGCCAAAACTCTGCCAAAATTGTTCCAGACCCTTCTCCATCCTTAAAGCACTTGATCCCCAGTGAAATTCCCCTGCCATTTCTCCTCTGTAAGCTCAATTTCAGAGTTGAAATTCCACCCAAAACCAGGACACTTCTCCACAGTGAGCCAATTCTCAAATTGATTGGCTCTACACCTTCACCAGACCAAGGGAAGGTGTTCACCAGCAAAAGCCCCATCTCATGGCCACCCAGTTGCTCCAGCCTCCAAGCTTTGTGATCGGGCTTGGTCGAAATCATATCCAGACAATTCACTGCACCGGGAGACTTCATCCGGAGCTTGCCGGGATCCAATCGAAGGTGCAACAACTCTCGGATTGAAGCCACACTTCTCCGAGCCAAGGTATGAGCTAATTCTTCATCCCGAGCTTCTGGAGAATCTCTATTTCAAATGCCTTAGTTTCAATACATGTTAACCGTATAGATGTGTTCGTCTCTTCAAGACGAATCCATGAGAGCATAAGAACGTAAAAATCCATTGAGAATCGAGTGAGATCTTAGGGATTTAGTGTGGACGGCTCTCGGGTGAGAACACTTGGGGACGATGAACGGATGCCGTCCATTCAATACACGCGCGGACGAACGGCTCAGATGGCGTCGGACCGAGAAACGGTGCGAGAACCGCGGGGCCCGGCTGCCGACTCAAGTGGCGGCGTCGAATGGGAGCGCGCCGCGCGGCCTTTCGGAGTCGCCGAGGATGCGCCGGCGCCGCGTGGATAAATAGAAAATTAGGGTATTTTCTTATTTATTTAATTCCCTAAACTTCAAAAATTCATATCTCTCGTGTAGGAAAATCATAAAAATAAAATAAAAATACCCTCTTGCTCGGTGAACGAGAGGAGAATAATGTGGAAAAGAAATCATTTAATTTCATCAAATATTTTATTTTTTATAATTTATTTACTCTCTGCATTGTTTTAATTCTCTATGCATGCATACAATTCACTCATGGCATGAGACCATAGGGCTTTTGAAGCCTCCGAATTTGGGAACATTCCCTGAATTTTCCAAAGTCGGAGGCCATCCCTATGAAGAGTTCTTGATTTTTCAAGTTCGAGTCCACTGTTTTGAGTATTTTAATTCCAGTAAATAGCATGTTGTGAAATAAATTCTAGGAAAATTTGGTGATGTTCCTTATGACCAGAGAACCCTAGGAAAAATAGGTTTTGACTTAGTTCATTTAAAACAACCCTAATTGGCTTAAACACTCAAAATAAGTCTTTAATTAATTGGAGTTAACCATGCATCAAATTGACTTGAAATCAATTCTCCACTAACCTTTAGGATCAGAGGAACCCATCATAAAAATTTGAGGTCAATTGGACTTGGTTAACCCCACTAATTGGGTTGATTAAGTCACTTAGCCATTTTAAGCTTTAAAAATTCATAACTTTTAAAATACTTTTAAAAAATTCACCAAATTGGTTTTGGAGCCTCTCTGATATCAGGGGAACCTAAGAAAATTAAAATTTCAATTTTCTAAAAAAGTTGATTTTTAATAATATTTTAATATTTTAAAAATAAAAAAATAATAATAAAAATCACAAAAATAATAAAATTCACCGAAATGTCACACTTTGAATTTTAATCACTTAGGAACAAATCTCACATTTTTCCTAGGTCTATTTAGTGAGATATTGAATTTTAAAGCCCTAGGGTAATTTTTAAAATTAAAAAAATGTATTTTCTAGCATTTTCACTAAAATAATTATAATAAATCATAGAAAAATCAGAAAATTGCAAAATTTGTTTCTCTGGTTTCCTTGATATTAGAGAGATTTTTGAAAAATATAAAATCCATTTTTCAACATTTATTTTATTTTTTAAATTAATTAACACTCCAAAACTCAAAATAAGTATAATAAAAATAATATAATTCAAAAAATAACCAAAATTGGTCCAAGTGCTTCTCTGGTCATTAGAAATGTCCCCTAATTTTCTTAAGGACAGAAACTTTCCTTTGGTCATGTTATCAAATTTTCCTTGAAAATCTCTATTTTCCACCAAAAATAATTATATAAATAAATTAAATACAGAAAAATCACATTTTCTCCTCTCATGTCTTTATTGATATATGAGTGAAGTCACATAAAAATTTCAAGTTCATTTAAGTTCAATTTAGTGAGTTATGAAATTATTAAGCTTAAGGGGTAAAATAGTAATTAAACTTTCAACCCTTAATTAAAACTTTAGGTTTAATAAAAAAATCAACAAGTAAAACATTTGATCTTAATCTGATTTGGATGATTGAAATTTAAATAATTAAAGGGTAGAAACTCATTAAACAAATTTTAAAATAATTAAACTTTAATTAAATAATAGATTAGATTTGGAAGAATAATAAAATTGGAATTATTAAAATAAGGGATATTTATTAGGAAGAGATTTATTCTTTAATTTAAAAAATCCCTAAACTAATTATATCATTAACATTTAACTCTTAATTAAAATGATAACTCAAATTTAAAATATTAAAAGACTTAATTAAATCATTAAACTCTTTTAAAATCTCAATTAAAATTATAAATTAAATTAAATTAGATTAAATTAAATAATTAAATTAAATTAAATTAAACAATTAAATTAAATTAAATTAAAATTAAATTAAATTAAGTAAATTAAATTAAACTAAATAATTGAATTAAATTAAATTAAATTAAATAAATTAAATTAAATTAATTAAATTAAATTAAATTAATTAAATCAAATTAAATAAATTAAATTAAATTAAATTAAATTAAAATTAAATTAAATAAATTAAATTAAATTAAATAATTAAATTAAATTAAATTAAATTAAATTAAATTAAATTAAAATTAAATTAAATTAAATTAAATTAAATTAAATTTAATTAAATCAAATTGAATGAAAATCAAATCAAATCAAATTAAATTAATTCAATATCAAATCAAACTCAATTAAATTAAATTAAATTAAATATAAAACAACTTGAACACTATTCCAAATTTAAACCCATTAACTTAAATCAAATCATTTGGAATACCAATTTACCTCGAAAGTTTTAGTTATCATAACTCCTAAACAGAACATTAAATGAAATGTTACTTCACTTATAGGATATTCAAATGTCCTAGTTCACCGAGAAAGATAACAATAAAACTTGAAATTCTTGGACGATTAATTCATTTGTATAATTAAATTCATTTGGACTTAAAACAATCCTAGAAATATTGAAAAGATGTTTAAGATTCCTCTTAAGCACTTCCTCAATATGATAGGACATTTATAAGAACAATCGGGCTTAATCGTTCTTTGATGAAAAAATCGTCCTCAAACCAAAACACGGAGAACCTAGACGTCCTGAGGAATGACTAGCTATAGGATTAGGAATTTGGTAGAAAACCATAACCCTTCCCTTAGCTTTACCTAGGAACTTGCTTAAATATTCTAATTGTGTTTTAAGTGCAGCTTGGGATGACGGGAAGACCCTCCAGGTACGCTTTTATTTTTATTGCAATTTACTTTCTTGCAATTTACTTTCCTGCAATTTACTTTCTTGCAAATGCACTTTACTTTTCTTGCATGATAAAACAACTGCTGCGTGAAAACCCACACCTTTAGGATAGTCCCTAAAACTGAAACCAAATTAAGTTAAAAGTCATTGCAAGATAAAATTCACCGCCACAACATTTCAAAATATAAAACAACTCAAAATTTAATCACAAACAGAACACAAAACTACAATTACAACTAAATTAAAACGTCCTGTTGGATGATCGGGAATACCTCGGATGATGTAACCTACGTGTTGCTAACGGGATTTCCCACGGTCTAAATGAAAGTGTGGAACTCATTCAGTTGAGTTTAGCAAATTCATCCGGACTAAGTGAATCCGATAAAAATAATGATGCCGGAAGGATGGAACCGTGGGATCTTAACCGGTGTCGTTATAATCAACTTTAAGATTTGTTTTAATCAAAATACAAAACACTTGGAAATTAAGACTTCTCTAAACCAAAACACTTTTCTCATCTCCTGATTTATGATTTCTAAAACTAAGCCTCTGCAACAACAAGGAGCTTGGAGCATGGTGGGCAGCACGGCCATCGTCGTCAGCAAAACTTGAACCTACTTCAGCAAAACTTTCCTAGAATTAAATAACCAAGCCACAGGACTTCGAGGTAGCTTGCCTAATGCAACATAAATCCTCAACCTCTTTGTTAGGCATTTGCATTGCAAATTAAGCCCTAACCGGTCTTAGGATTCCGAGGTAGTCGTCCGATACGACAATAAACCCTCACATCTTCTAGGCTATTTGTTTGATTTTATCATACAAATATAAGCCCTAATTAATTAAAATTGGCAAGATTGAAATACTAAATAAACATTAGGACTTTCCTAAATTCAAGCCAAACAATAGGATAGTCGGGAAATTACCGAAGTTCACTTCGAATCGGTGATTTCTCCTACCTTTCTTCCTTCGGATTCACAAAACAAAAATGTTCCAAATTTGATCCATTCCCTATCGAAATTCCAAAATTCAATCTTCGAAAACCTTAAACTTTCAAATTCTTGAGAGCGAATTATTGATTATTATCGAGAGTTTTCTTAGGTGATTCCCGTCACTTAAGATGTAATTAACTATAGGGGCTTGCCCTTATAGGGAATTTTAAAGAACCCGTGTAATATAAACCCCGTTTGATACTTTCATATTAAGCGAGGGAATTTGTCGGCTTATAAAATTGGTTCGCAGACCAAACGGATGTCACAAAACTTCTAGTTTATTTGATCGAGCCCCACCATCAAGCGGTGTGTCTATCCTTAGGGATAGATACACGGTTTGTGGTGCGGTGCTCGTTTATATAAACTATTTGGGATGTGAGATCGGTTTAATCTCATATTTAAAATTATTTTCAAAATCAAATACTACTGTCTAAATTATATATATATATTTAAATTAAATTTAAAATTTAAATTCGCCGACAACTTCTGTTAGGCGACCCCTTTTAAAATACAACACAACCTAAAAATATGCCGACAAAGTTCTTTTAATTTAATGGCATTTCCTAGTCAATTTGTACAAAAAGAGGTGAAGGAAAAACGTGACATGGTCTCTTTCATTCCAATTTTGTTGAAAATACGTCATACATCTTGATCCAAAACATGATGATATTTTCTTTGAGAACTTACTATCTCATACAGTCCATATAAATCCAAAACGGATTGTGTAAAATTCTTTATGTTTCTTCTAAAAGCAGCTGTCAAAATCCATGTCTGAATAGTGAGATACACGGATAATAACTTCACCTTCCAAGTCATCCTTGGCAGGAATGCCGTATGGATGTGCATTGGAGGTGTTCTATCTCCCATGTAACTCACAACTCGTAAGGCCGGAGACTCTCTAACTCTGGATCTGGCTGGAAGTGGAAAGGTATCTTTCTGTCGTTCATCCTCCTGAAAGTAACAGAGATCCGCTCAACAGGCACTCCTGGAATGCAATGCTTTGCGATGTCCGCTCCATTCCCTTTCAATACCATGACAGAACCTACCGGTAGTGGTATCTCCACCGGCCCTCGAAACTCACCGGGGCCTGCTATCCGAAGGTCAGATCCAAACATGATATTGTACTGGTTAACAAAAGACATTGTGCAGGAAGGTCTAACGAAATCATGATGGTCTATATGTGGAGGTATGAAGTCGCCCTCCTTGTAGATGTTAATGATGCAGCTGTTGGGTATGCAATCCGCGGGTAATACCCTCCATGTTATCATCCTCTTTACCATTCTTTTAATAACGTTTGGCATCAGATCCACCTCAGTGCGACGAAGTATCCCTGGTGGATTTCCTTTTCTTTCTACTGCGAAGTTGTTGCAACATCCACACTGGATTGTAACTCTTCCTTTCCTTGGCATCCATCTTCGGGGTTCTGAATAAGCCTTTTCTCTTAGGCTGCTAGCTCGATCCATTTTCTGGAGTTCAAGTATGCAGTCTACAATTTGTTGTTGCTCGTAGTTTGAGAACACATTTGTGTGCAGCTCGAGGCCTTCTAAGATATTGATCCTCTGGCCTCCAATTCTCTCAAAATATTCAAAAGTTCTCTTTTCGACATTCTGCATTCTTTCTAACTCATATTCTGGAATTATCTGCAACTGGCGAGGTCTAGTAACGTACTGGGGAATGTATGGTTCCACACTGGCACGCTCTACTACATGTCTTGGCTCCTCGGGGGTAGTCTCGGTCGGGACATCCTTCGGGGTTGCTTTTGCAATAAGACTCTTCAGAATTGGTGCATCTGTAGGGCGTCGTGGTTCTATCTCTGTTCTTCTTGGAATTTCCTTTATCTGTTCTGCTTTCCTTGGAGTGGATCGCCTCCTCCCCGGTTCCTGACAAACCAATCTCTTCGAAGCATTTGTACTGGTGGTAGCGACTATATCTTCAGGCTGATCTGCTGCTAACTTTGTCAGCATCTTGCGAATGCGACGATTCTTGTTCCTTCGCTGAGTGGCTGTGAGAGTAGCTCTCCTTATCCCTTGGATTTCTGTGGGCACGGTACTGACAAGCCTGCCCTCTGCTGTAACAACAACGAACTTAACTTTCTTATCTTCTCCTATTGCATGAGCGGCATTTGCTTTTCTCTTTTTGCTGGTAGATGGTTGATTTGAGCCACCCAATTTCATCACTGTATGGCTGCGGAGTTCTTCCCGATCGATCGGGGTCCAATCATTTTCTTCATATTGCATCCCGACTCGATGTGAAGTCGTAGTCAATCTCGATCACGGCTCCATCTCTCACCCTCTTTTCATCAAGTGCTAGACTCACGCCATTCTTAAAGTTCAGAACCAACCGCCCGTTCGACATTTCCCTGCGAAAAATAAGGAAAGGATCAGGGGCCGTACTAAGAACAAGAACAATATAAAAATATGTTTATTAATGACGAGCTTTTATTCGTTTATTTTAAATTTAAATAGGAGTAGGAAAAGATCAAGAGAGATCAAGAGTGAGACTCGATTTAAAAGGAAGGATAAAGATTTTATTATCATGATTTCACATGTTCTCTCTTTTTTTTAACATTTTTTTTATTGATTTTCTTTATAATCCACTTTTTTTTTATTTTCTTTGGGTTCAGACCCAGTCATAAGTAATTACTGTGCCCGGGCTTCTAGGAATGAGGATTCATCCTTCAAAACATCAGGTTGTGTAATACTTCTTTAGATATCCAATTAATTGGAAGCATAGGTCGCTCTCCACGGCAATTTACAAGCTGGTAGGAACCTCCTGAGTAAATTGTCTCAACCACAAATGGCCCTTCCCATGTTGGTTTAAATTTACCACCTATCTTGCGATGTGCAAGAATAGGTCTTCTGAGAACTAAAACCAAGTCACCGACTTTGAATGTCCTTGGGCGGACTAATTTATCATGGGCCTGAATCATCTTGGCTTGATACAGTTCCAAATTCTGCTGCACTGAAAGTCGTTTCCCTTCCAAGCTTTCTAACTCTTCTAGTTGTAGTCTGGCATTCTCTTCTATAGTGATTTTGTTTGCAACTGCAATTCTAAGAGAAGGAAGCTGAACCTCTAAGGGTAGAATGGCCTCGGACCCGTACACTAAGGCGTAAGGCGTAGACTGGGTGGGCATTCTGAAAGTCTTCCTGTAGGCCCATAAGGCTTCTAACAACTTCTCGTGCCAATTTCTCTTGTTGTCATCCAAAGTTTTCTTTAGGATTTGGACGAGAGTTTTATTAAAAGCCTCGGCCAAGCCGTTCGCTCTTGGGTAGTAGATTGTTGAATAACGCCAGTCGATCCCATGTCTTCTGAAAAAATTGTTGATCTTCGTACTCTTGAATGCGGACCCGTTATCTGAAATAATTCTGCGCGGTACCCCAAAACGGTAGACAACTTGATTCTTGAAGAATTGCAGTACATGATGTGCTTTCACTTCTCTGAGCGGTACTGCTTCTGCCCACTTGGAAAAGTAATCTGTAGCTGCTAGAATGAAGCGATGTCCTCTTGAAGAAGGCGACTCTATCAGACCCACGATATCTGTGCCCCAACACTCAAATGGCCATGAGGCGATTGTCGGATGTAGCACATTTGGAGGTTGATGTAGAACCACTCCATGCACTTGGCACTGGTGACAACTTTTGGCAATCTTCATGCAATCGGTCATCATTGAGGGCCAGTAGTACCCTAGTCTTTTAATCTTCATTTTCATTTTCGGACCTGACTGATGAGAACCACAAAGCCCTGAGAGTACTTCTTTAACAATTTCACGAGCCTCGGACCCGCTCAGGCATCTTAGCCACATCTGATCAAAAGACCTTATGTATAACGTATTGTTTATTAATGCGTAAGACAGTTCTTTTCTTGATTTGATGAGAATCCCCATAGATGTTGATATCCATAGATGTTGAGGATCCCCATAGATGTTGATATCCATTATCCCCATCAGAATGGTTAATTCCAATCCGGTTATGAGGGCTTCGTATTCTGCTTCGTTATTTGTACACGGTTCTGTTACGTGATAGGAGTACCTTAACATTCCCCGCTCCGGTGTAATAAATATTAGTCTGATTCCTGCATTACCTGGCACTATCATTTGTGATTCTTTGTCTTTATGTGCTGAGGATGCTCCATCGAAGTACAGTTCCAACATTGATCATCGGGATCTTCTAGGCTCATTATCTGCTCGTCTGGCAAGTCGTCATTGAGAGGCGATTCTACTGGTAAAGGGTGTGCAGTGAGGAAGTCTGCTAGGACTTGTCCCTTTATGGTACGAAGAGGAATAAAAGTTATATCAAATTGTAATAGTATCATTGACCACCTGGCAAGTCTGCTGGAAAGCATCGGTCAGGTCATCAAATATTACAACAAATTAAACTTCGAAATAAGGTTGACCTCATGAGAAAGCATATAGTGCCTGAGCTTCTGTACGACGAAGATCAGGTCCAAGCAGTGCTTCTCAATAGGAGGATACTTTACTTCTGTCGAAATTAGACGACGGCTTAAGTAATAGAGCGCGTTATCTTTTCCCTCATCATTGACCAGGGCTAACAGGGCTCTGAGAGAGTCGTCTAAAGCTGCGGTATAAAGTATCAACGGTCGTCCCGAGACTGGGCTACTAAGACAGGAGGTGTCATTAAATACTGTTTAATGTCCTCGAAGGCCCACTGGCATTTCTCTTCCCAAACGAATTTGGTGTCCTTTTTAACTAATGCCGAGAAGGGCTGACATCTACCTGACAAATTCGAGATAAAGCGTCAAAGATATGCCAATTTTCCTTGAAAGGATCGTAATTGTTTCAAAGTTTTGGGAGGTGGCATTTCTAAGATGGCTTTAATCTTTTCTGGATCGATTTCAATTCCATGATGTCGAAAAAAAAATCCTAAGAATTTCCCAGAGGTGACGCCGGAGGCGCATTTCAAGGGATTCATCTTAAGTATATATTATATTAATTGCTCGAAAACAATTCTCAAATCATACAAGTTATCTTCTTTTAGTTTTCTTTTGATGAACACATCATCTACATAGCACTCGACTTGGTTGTGAATGAGATCATCGAAAATCCTCGTCATTTCTCTTTGCTAAGTTGCTCCTGCGTTCTTTAATCCAAACGACATCATTGTGTAGCAGTACACTCCAATTGGCGTTCTGAAGGCTGTAAGCTTTTCATCTTCTGGTGCCATCTTTATCTGGTTGTATCATGATGATCCATCCATGAATGAGAAGACTTCATGTGTTGAACCAATGTCGATCATCAATTCTGGAATAGGTAGCGGGAATTCATCCTTTAGACATGCTTTATTTAAATCTCTGAAGTCCACGCAGATTCTGATCTGACCATTCTTCTTTCTAACCGGTACCACATTGGCTAACCAAGTTGGATATTGCTCTTCATGGACAAATTTAGCATCTATTAGCTTCTTAACTTCAGCTATAACTTGTTGTTCAATCTCCAGACGCATTCTTCTTGGAGCTTGTCTGACTGGAACGGCAGTGGGATCCACTCCTAACTTGTGAACTGCGACTTCTAGAGCTAATCCTGGCATTTGATCATAACTCCAAGCAAAACAGTCCTTGAATTCCATTAGTAGCTTGATTATCTCTTCAGAGTCTTCTTTATTGAGGAAGGAGTTAACAATGGTCGGCCTAGGCTCTTCGCTAGTACTTAAGTTAACTTCCATTAACTTGTCTATTGTAGATTTAATCTCTTCTTCAAATTCTGGCGGAGCATCTCCGATTAGCAGATCTTCGAGATCTTCTGAAGCTTCCAAGCAGTCTTCATTAGGTTGTAAGTGACAACCAAGCAAAATCCCGTATCGTCGACTGATCCTACTATGCCGAATCCGAGACCATGTTTTGAACTGGGAGGCCGACTAGCATTATTCCATAATTTTTCAAAATGTTGTGATTGACCTTTTGTCCATCATCGAGGTAAAACACCACTTTGAATTAAATTCTGAACACAGGGAGAATACCACTCAAAAGGCAATTCCATTAATTCAGATGAAGTAACATCTTCAAATTGTACATCTTTTTCAATATTGGAAGAAGAAGCACCATGGTAAAACTTGATCGGTTTAGTACCGCCACCATGCACTTCCTTGACCACCATACCCTCGATCTTATTAGAATGGATCGGGGTCAAGGTCATAGTATGTACATAATGGTTAATCTTCTCTTACATTGATTTGTATTCTTCATTCTTTTAATCTTCGAGAGAGATCTTGAACTGGGGTTTCTTTTGATTTACTGTTGCTGCTTCTTTCTTGATTTCTTCTTCTTCAGAACTGGTCTCCCAATCAATGTTGATGACTAGTTTCTTCTGTCCAACTGTTCCAATGTCTCTTCCACGGCCTCATCCCCGGCCTCGACCTCAGGTGCGAGTTCTGAAGAAACCTTCACCATCTCGCTGTAAGGGAGTGGTGAGTAACTGTTGGACTACAATTTCTGGCTCTTTATCGTCCTGTACTTCTTTTGCTTCATTTGGTATGACATTTCTGGAAAAGATTATTTTCTTTGGAGGCGCGTAGTAGGCTGCATCTTCGTGAATTCTGATTTCATGCAAGGAGAATGGTTACAAATCACCTTTGATACATTGTTCTCCTCCTCCGTAATACTTTATGCACTGGTGCAGAGACGACGGTACCATCCGGTTCTCATGGATCCATGGCCGACCCAGTAGAGCGTTGAATGATGTCTCAGAATCAATTATATGGAATTTTGCGGTTGTCTTTGCTAAGTCACCGGTTTTCATTAACAGTGTAATCGATCCAAGAGCTCTTTCTCTTTTCTGATTGAACCCTCTTAATAACATCTTGTCTGCTTCAAGTTCGCGAGCATCAATTTCCAAACATGCTAATGTTCGAAGGATCATTATGTTGATTGATGCTCCCAGATCAACTAACACCCTGGAGAGAGTAAACTTTCTAACAGTGACTGAGATGTACAACGGTCGATTGTGATCAGCCGTTCCGAGTAGTAAATCATTGTCCCTGAAGGTAACACCTCGCTGTTCTTTTAACGAGAAAACCTCGTTGAATGAATTATCGGCCATTTGAGCTAAACAAATCTCTGGATCAAGTAGAGCCTTGATCAGAGCTTCCCTCATCTTCTTTGACAGGATCAAAGCGTCGTATATGCTTAGTTTGGCTGGTAGCTTCCTAAGATGGGCTAGCATGTTATAATCCACTTTATTACCATGTTCCTCGGTTTCTTCCTGAATGGGCAGTTCCTCTGCTGGGGTTGGCTCTTCCTGACCAACCACCTGCTTTCCTTTATTCTTTTGACCCACTCTCGGAGGTAGAACTTTTCCGCTCCTTAGATTGACTTCTGTTATTTCTTCTGAATCTGGTGTTGAATCTACCTGTGTCTCCCCTTGAATCAGAATGAATGACTCTTCTGGCGTTGCTTCGAAATCTGATAACTCCAATTCTATCATGATCGGAGCTCCTCGAAATTTGCAAATAGACTCGTTGCTTGTTGAGCTCTTATAGCCATCCTTGTGAACGTCTTCTTCTTTGTCGTGGTCATTGAGGTTTAGTATGATTTGAGAATCATCATTTATATCAAAATTGAGATCTGGATTTGGTTGGTTTTCGTTAGTTACATAATCGTTAGAAACAATCGAAACGTAGCCAACGCCAAAACTCTTATCATTATAAGATCCCGCCGAGGAGAGCAAATAATCGTACAGAGTCAGAGGTTCGAGGGATTTCTCACCCGAATCGGAAACAACCATCCTATGATAAGCATCCCCTACTCTACTCTTTGGAGCCTCAGTTTTCTTCTCTTCTGCGATCTTCTCTTCCTTTTGGGGCGGTTCTTCAATCGCAAGCGATAGTGCCAGCTCGGTAGGTTTCAAACTTTGAGTTGAAGCACGCACCGAAGCGGTTTGGATGTGATCTAAGATTTTCTTTAAATACTTTTTCCAGACGGTACTCCATCCATCCTGGGATGTGTAAGGGTCTATCAGAACAATATGATCCGTTGAAATAACATTGACGGAACCTCCCTTTTGGGGTTCCTTCATGTATTCCTTCAGGATCGTTATGTTCCCTTTCCGGAGACTGTTGTCAAGCCAACTCTTAAAAGTGATGCAATCCTCTATCATATGCCTGAGCATCCAGTAGTAGGGGCGATAGTTTGGATGATCTTTCTTATTGACTTCCTCTGGCCTCTTGGGCTCTGGTAGCTGAACATCTGGTGTCTTCATTAAACTACGGAACATTTTCGCTAATGCTTCAGTTTTGAATGGATATTCCTTGTTCAGAAAATCTTTCAGGGTATG
Source organism: Papilionanthe hookeriana x Papilionanthe teres (assembly GCA_022702705.1). NCBI lineage: Eukaryota > Viridiplantae > Streptophyta > Magnoliopsida > Asparagales > Orchidaceae > Papilionanthe > Papilionanthe hookeriana x Papilionanthe teres. The sequence continues at coordinate 19,880,909 of CM040424.1, read as the reverse complement.
CTGTGGATGAGGCAGTTGTTCATAATGCTGAGGCGACTGATAGCTCGGTCGAGGCTGTTGATAACTCTGCTGAGGTTGTTGGTAAGTACGTTGCGGTGGTTGATAGCTAGGTTGTAGCCGCTCTGGCTATATCTGCACTGGCTGCTTCCCTTATCGACTGCCACGACGATTCCAGACTTCTTTTTGAATGTTTTCGCGGGCTTCTGCTTATCATTCTTGTCCATGAAACTTAGCTGATTTGCTTCCTCTTGCAAGCTCCCGGCCTTGCTAAGCAGCTTCTCGAAAGTCTTGATTGTAAATCCTTTAAGGAGAAGTGCTATCGGGCCATGGATACTCTTAAGCAAGATGCCGACTGCATGCTGTTCTTGAAGTTGTGGTTCACACTTCATGCTTAAATTTCTCCATCGAAGTATGTAATCCACTAAAGTCTTGTTCGATTTCTAGTGTTCCACCACTAGGTCACCGATGGTGATGTGGTGCCGAGCCCCGACAAACCGCTTAACGAAATGGTTTTCTAACTCTGCAAAGGTCTTAATTGAACCATTTGGCAATTCTATGTACTAGTCGAAGGCAATCCCTGACAAACTGCTGACGAATTGATGAAAGAGTAAAGCGTCACTCCCACCGGCATTGCAGCAACTAGCACGAAATGTGCGACATGCTGCTGGGGGTTTCCCGTTCCATCAAAAGTCTTAAACAGAGGTGGTACAAAGCCTTTCGGGTATTGGACTGCATCGAACTCTTTGGGGTAAGGTCTACCCACCTGAATAGATGCTCCACTCTAAGCTTATGCTAGGGCTTCTCGCACCTGCTGTTCTACCATGCACTTAATATCCTTTTCGGGAATCATGTTCTGTGTAGAATCTTTCTTCAGCTGATCATCTCCGTTAATAGATGTAATCTCTTTTCCTCCATCTGCAATATGGATGATGTCTGGAGGTGTTTTTTTCTGAGGTTGTACTTGAATCTTGAGAGTGGCTAAGGCAGCAGCCATCTCTTCCATCCTCTTTGCCATCTGGGAAATTATGTCATCTCTCTCCCGAAGCTGTGCTCTCATCACTTCCAATTCATCTCTTTCCGTAGCTACTGGAGCACCTTGCGAAGCTGACGATGCTCGTGTCTCAACCATGTTGATCTCGGCATACTCCTCATCCATAAACTCTGATGAATCAACTTCCTTTTCCAACTTTTCTCCTCTTTCTTTTGCCAACCGGCGGATATCTGTCCTTATCTTTTCTATAGCATCCTCGAGGGGTCTCTTCCAGACGGTCTCGCGATTGTCGTGCGATGGCTGTTGAACTTCTTTTTCGGGAGTTTCTTTCATCGCAGTAGCACTTCCTTCTGATTCAGGCTCTTTGACGAGGCTTTTCTTCTCAGGACGTTGTGTTGGTCTCGACTCGGTAATAATAGGTCACCACACCATCCTCCTTGCAAAAGAAGGCCTAGGACCAAACGGTCTATCGGATGTATGCTGGTAGATGGTGTCCTCCATAATATGATGGCCCGATACAACAACAAGTGAACTTTCTCTCATCTTCTTCCTTGGTTTCTCTATGGCAGTGATGGGCTCTACTCGCGGTCCGAGGCGGGATCTAGCTGGCACTCATCCCATTCTTCTTAGAATTTCTGACACAGGGCATCTTTCTTTCTTTGCCAATTTTTCTATCACGGCTTGTAGCCGAGCAAATGGCATAGTCTTAACCCTTTTTCTTTTGTAGTTACTATAGTATGCAGGTCGGGGTAGTGTAGCGGCAATCCTTAGAACATCTTCCTCATCCGATGCAACAGAGAGAGGGTGAAACCTACTCCCTTCTACCGTAGGTACATACTCGGGCAGCTTCTTCTCTTTCCTCGAGAATTTCTTCTAGAAAAGCAACTTCGAGCAGCTTTGGCTTTCTCAATCCCGGCTATCTTTCTCGCTTCTATTTCTCCTTTCGAGTCCGAGTTAGGGGTGCAACTCTTGAACTGGACGCAATCTCAAAAACAGATGGTATTGTAGCAAAATTTGTCCCCTCCACAATGATAGGCTCATCATAGACTTGGATTTCCTCCCCCTTTAGTTTGACAGAAGCCGGGGTAGGTGCAGAGATGACTAGACCAGTGGGGGTAGAGACAACAGTCCTCCTACAAACAACAGTTCTTCTTTTCACTGGAACCCTTTGCGTGGGAGGGAATTCTTGAGCCGACTTCAAGTTGAATTCGATCACGTGCTCTTCGGCTTCTGGCACTTTGTCCATTAGTGCGAAGAGAGTGACGTCAGCGAACTTGATATCTGTGTTGTCGAATCCTTGTCCAAAATGGATGACGCGTCGCACTCCCATTCGACGCCGCCATCCGACTCAGCGCTCCAGGGGCCCGCGGTTCTTGTAACGTTCTCTGGTCTGGTGCAATCTCGACCGTCCACTTAATACACGCTCAATCGGACGGCGCCTGGTCATCGTCTACGACTGGTGTGCACCAGCGACCGTCCACACTAAAACCCTAAGAACTCTCTCATTTCTCAACAGATTTTCGTGTTCTTATGCTCTATGGATTCGTCTTGAAGAGACGAACACATCCATATAGTTTACATGATATGAAATTAAGTAAAACAAAATGGAGAATCACTGGAAGCTCGGGAGGAAGGAATGATCCATACCTTTACTCTGAGAAGTGTAGCTTCAATCAGAGAGTTGTGTCACCTACGATTGCACCTAAGGAAGCTCCAGATGAAGTCTCTGGCTCTGGGGAATTGTCTAGGTATGAAAGTGTCCACAGTCGATTTCAAAGCTTGGAGGCTGGAGCAAATGGGTGGCCTGGAGAGGGGCCTTTCAATGAGGAACTCCTTCTCTTGGTCTTGTGTAGGTGTGGGTAAGTTTAATTTGGATTTGGTGGAGGTTTTGGAAATGTCCTGGTTTTGGGTTTAAATTTGAACTCAGAAATTGAGCTCAGTTGTGGGAAATTGAGGCTGGAATCCAATGGGGATCAAGTGCTCTAGGTGAGGAGAAGGTCCTGGAGCAATTTTGGCAGAGTTTTTTTTAGGTCTGGTTCATCACCTTGTTTGGCCGAGAGAGTGTGAGGTTTAAATAGACATGGCTGAAGGGCTCCCTGAGGGCAATCGACGGCTTGGATCAACCGCTCGGGGCAAGGGAAGAACGAGCCATGGTGGCCATTTAGGTTGGGACAACTCAGCAAGGGGGAATTGAATTTTTGAATCAATTTAGACCTCTCGGTCATGGTGTTTTTCCGGTGACTGTGGTGGCTGGCCGGCCAGGCATGGGTCACCCTCAGGGTCAGGGAGGTCAGAGCTTGATGTTTGTAAGCTCAATTGGCTATTGCCAAGTGTAAAGAGGTTTGATTTAAGTGGAATGGGGGATAGTGTATTTTGGGATAATTTTGGTCCAAGGAATGGTTTAGGCTAGGTGCACCTCCCCAAGGCTTGACTTTGGGCTGAGAGGAATCATTTGGGTCAGCCAAGAGAGAGTGGTGAGGTCTCTTTCCATGGTGAGGTGGTTATGCTTGGTTTAGAGTGTGACATGAATGAGGTTAAAAAGCTTAATGAAGGATTAAGAAAGAGGTCCCCTCCATTTGCCATAAATGACATGGTGAGGTGTAAAGTGACTCCCATGGCTTGCATATGGCTTATGCATGGCTCCATGGCTTCATTTGGCTTGGGAAAAGATTTGGTCAATTTCATGAAAGGGGATTTCATGAATTTTGGCATTTTGGTGAAAATTTGGATGAAGCTTGATATGGAATGGTTTAATGATGATTTTGAAACTTAGGGGTGATATCAATTAAAGGTATGATGAGAAGAAATTGCCATGTGGGCTTTAGAGCCAATTTTGGGCTTTTGGATTTGGTGAGAATGGGCTTTTAGAATGGTTTAAGAAAGTGGGCTTTTAAATTTTAAAATGGTCTTTTGGATGAAAGTTTTGTGAAGGACCATGCCAAATAAATGTTGGGTTTAGTTTAGGGATGTATCACGAGTGATTTGGAAAAGGTTTGGTGTCATTTAGAGTTGAAATAGGTTCAATTTGGGCATTTTGGTAATGAGGCCAAAGTGGGCCAAATTGGGCTAACTTGGTTTAAGGTTGGGCTAAGGTTGGATTTGATGTAAAATTAATGTTGAAAAATGTTTATGGGAGTGTCACAAAGAGTTTTCAACTTTGGTTGGGCTTTGATTTTGGGATTTGGGCCCATTTGGGTTAGGTTTGGTTTTAGGCCAAAAATAGGGATTTTGACTTTGGGTTAGACTTGGGTGGAGTTTAGGTTCAAATTTGGGGCAAATCTTGTTAGTGTTTTGTTTGTGGGGATATTAGGAAGGTTTAGGAAAAGATTTGGGGTTAATTGGAGTTGAATTGGGTTGGATTGGGCTAGGTTTAGGTCATGGGCCAAAATTGGGCTTTAAGATTCAAATTGAAATTGGATCCAAATTTCAATCAAATTTGGCTTGGATTTGGTCTAAATTGACATTGGGGATATTGAATTGAAGTTTAGAATTGAATTGGACCAAAATTGAGGTCAATTGGGTTGGTTTAGTGGGACATTTGGTCCACTTGGGTTAAGAATGGGTGAAATTGGGGGTTTTGGTAAAAGTGGGTTAAATTGACAAAATTGGCTTATGGTGTAGTTGAACAAAATGAGAATATTTGGGATTTTCTGTAATTTTCTTGGAATTTTTGGAATTTATGGAATTTTTAGCTAAGAAGGGCATTTTGGGTATTTGGAGGGTATTGGGGGGTATTTTTGGAAATTTTTGTATATTTGGCTATGGATGATCAATTTGAGTGGGGGGAAATGTTTAGGATTGGTTTTGAGGAATTTTGGGTAATTGAGGTGATTTTGCAAAATTTGGGCAATTCCGAGGGTATTTGGTAGGTTTAGTACGTGTAGGGCCCCGGGGGTAAAAAATTGAAATTTTGGAAAAATGAAGGTTGATCAAGTTTGAGTAGAATGGAATCACTTTGGTTAAGCCATGAAGCCATATCAAGCCCATAAGTGCCATGAGAAGACTCACTTGAGGCATTCACTATGTTTTGCCTAACCCTCTTAGCCAAGAGCCTAGGGGTTAAGGTCCATCCATATGAATTACCTACATGAGTCAGGAAGTGAAGCTACGAATGAATAGTTTTAGGATGGGAATGTGTGTGAAAGTGTAATGTGTGTGCAAGTCAACCCTCACCAGACCAGGCCACCCAGGGTAGTCCTAAGGCCAAAGAGTTCTATAGGGAACTCATCTTTTAAACCTCCACATTTGATTTTAACCCACCAAGTGACTTGGGGGTTTACAATCAAACTTATGGGGTTTGAAGGGAGTTTAAGAGGTGTTTGAATTTCTAAGTGGTGGGTTCCATTTCTACTCCTCTAAGATATTCAAAGGGAAATCCTAAGGCTAGATCCTAAGAACTAAGGAGTGAGAAGAGAAAATACCTCATCAAAAATGAGGTCAACAGGCCTGCCCATAGGAATCTATTGAAAGTCCTTTCTAACTGAAGCTGTGTGTTTTTCTTCATATTTGTCATTTGTAAAATGTAGGAAAGAAAGGTGGTTAGGATGCTCTTTAATAAAGTTATTTGACCTCCATTGGATAGGAAGGAATGAGTCCAGCTGAATAGCTGAGTAGAGATTCTCTTATTAACCTCATCAAATTGAATTTGTTTAACTTTATTTGAAAGGAGGAGTACCCCAAGACATTTAATAGGGAGTTAGGAGAAAGAGAAGCCAGTGTATTCCAGAATCCATTGCTTACTATTGGGGTGTATTCTCCTATGGAAAATAATGTTACACTTACCAGGGTTAAACATCATCCCTGAGTTGGACTGAAACAGATGAAGACACTAAATGACTCTTTTGACAGCCATATTACTGGCATTTCAGAAGATCATGATATTATCCACATAGATTAAATGGGATATTGCCACATTAGATTTATGGTGATACCTTGAGTAGCTTCTGGTGAGGAGTCTGGTATTAAGTATTCTTGACAGATAGTCCATAGCTAGGATAAAGATTGTGGGAGAGAGGGGGTCTCCTTGCTTTAATCCCAAGTAACAGAAAAAGAACCAAAATTTTGTCCATTGATAAGTATAGAATGACTATTGTCTGTCTATGCATGAGATTACAGAAGGATGCAGAAAAGCCCCTAGTAGCAAGCACCTCCATTATGAAATCCCAACTTATTTTATCATATGCCTTCCTGAGATCAAGCTTGTAGATAAGATTGCCACACCTACAAGGCTTTCCTAGGTCCAAAATGTGTACTTGAGCTAACAACACATTATCAGTAGTAGATCCTTTTTGAACAAAGGCAGATTGGTTAATACTGATAATTTTATCAAGATGAGGTTGAAACCTTTGAACAATGATTTTGCTTATGATCTTGCTGATGACATAAGTTAAGCATATAGGTCTGAACTGATCCCATTTGTTTTCCTCTGTAGCTTTTGGCGCAAGAAAAAAGTAGAGCTGTAGAAGTAGCTATGAAGATGGACCCTTGTAAGAAGCCCTTTATGGAAAGAACAACCTCAGTGTTAATAATACTCCATGCTTTCTTATAAGAATATGCAGTGAAGCCATCAGGACGGACTGCTTTAGAACTATCAATAGAATTAAGTGCTTGCCAGATTTCCATCTTAGAAGGGGGCTCAGTCAATTCAAGGGTGTTTGTATAGTGGAAGTCTCCCATAAAAAATGATTGCTTAATAGAAGTTCTATCAACTGAGGACTGTGTTGACCTCACTTTTGTGAGGACCATTTATATATCATCTTAAGAAAGGAAGTCTACCAAGTTTGACCTCCTAAACCTTACCAATGGTCACTAAACCCTAATATCTAGGGTAAAACCTAATGAAGCCTTATTAACCCAAATCTTTATGACATCCTAAAAGGATCAAATCAGCAATGATAAACCCTGATCTGATCAATTATTAACCAAACTGATTAACCTTTGACCAAATGGTCAAACTAGGTCAAAATGGTCAATCCATGACCCAATGACGACCACATTGATCAAACAGATCAAATTTCGACCCAAACGATCAAATGAGGTCAAAATGGTCAATCCATGACCCAATGACCACCCCATTGACCAAACTGGTCAACCTTTGACCCAAATGGTCAAACTAGGTCAAAATGGTCAATCAATGATCACCACATTGACCAAATTGGTTAACCTTTGACCCAAATGGTCAAACTAGGTCACAATGGTAAATCCATGACTGATCCCCGAATAATCAACCTCACGTTTTTCCCTTTATATTTCTTTCTAATAATATTATCTTTACTCCTTACAACGGCTCTAAAAACTTGACTCTGAAGCAAATAAGAGATATATTTTAATTATTTTATAGTATGGGATTCTACATAAGTATACATATCATTTATCAAGTAATATATGACTTTCTGATTAAGCCCCGAGATATCGAACCCAAAAGGAAATATATAAAAATATAAAGAAATAAGAAAATTAACTTTTAACTTTTTAAATTGATTTTGTAAAGTATATTTTAAAATAGATAATTTGAAATTGTTTTTCATATTTTCTATTTAAGGAAAAGTAAAGCAAGCAATTAAAATTAACAAAACTACTAAACGATATGAAAGTAATGAGAATAAAATATATTTTTCCTCTTTTAATGAGACAAGAATAATTATGGAATTTCATTGTGGAAGTATAGAAATGTGTTGTGCCAAATAGGAGCAAAAATATTCTTTACCCTTACTTAGTTCAATAAAGAACATTAGTTAATTTGAAGCTTTGAAATTTTGTAGATGGGTTAGGCAGGGAAGATACCAGCTCTCATTCTAGAGTTCCCTCGATTCCCTCCACCTGGGGGCAAACATCTCATAACAAAAATTTTCACTTCAAACCAAATTAGAGGGCTTTAGCCTATCACTCTAAGGTCCTCTAATTTTACTCCCTATTAAAATATATCTCCATATTTATTTGCACTCAATTATATGAACTACAACTCTCATCCATACAATTACATGTGATTCTTTCCAATTGTTGATTGAGAAAACGCCGCAATGGATCTTACATAATCTCCCAACAAATTTTAACATCTTAATTGGCCAAATCAAGAAGTAAATTAAGTGCAAGGAAATAAATCATCACAACTTCTTCCAACATTAAACTTATGTATTTCCCACAACTTCCTTCCATAATTTAATCACTTCATCATTTAAAAGGAAAAAGATAAAGAAAAGTACTCAGAACTCATGGAGAAAACACAAACATAACTTGGCTTGAAAGTAGAAATCATAGTGAATACACAACAAGTTTTACTTAAAAACCAAATGTGAAAAGAAAGATAAACACTTATCCGAATATCATCTCCATAAGACTCTGAAAGTTCCACTGAAATTTTACTTTCCATTATAATACTCCACAGAGGTTGGTGCCTAACTCTGAGGATTGACTCTCTTAAATTATAATACAAACTATGATAAAGTAAAGTAGAAGAGTAAAGAAAATTTGGTGAGAAGAAGGCTCTCCTTCTTCCTGTTTCCCTGGAATCAACTTCAAGCTTTTCTCCAACTTCTCCCACCAAAATTTTCTCCTAAAATCTTCTATTGGGTGTGGCGCCACTTTTTGATTTTCATGTCTTCATTTTTAATAATTCTTTAAAAGGTGTTTTGGTTTCTCTTCAAAATATGTCCAAATTCAATGTACCCACCAAGAATGCATCCATCCATTTAAAATTTAAATGAATTTTGGCACTGATGGGAAGTTGATGAAATTTAAACCGAATGATGCTTCAAAAACCCCTTCAAATTTGTGCCAAAATTAATTAAAGTTCATTGTATGGCCTATGCGTCAGCCATTCGGCGCTCAGACACTAGAGGCCAATTTTGGACACCTTTCAATTTTTGCTCCAAATTTGATCCGTTTTTTCTCCTTTCATCACAATCAGTCTTTTTAATTATACCTACTAGAAAAACACAAAAATACCTTCCATTAAAGTGCAATATCATCAAAAATAGGTATAAAAATGTGCTTAAAAATACTATATATTTTAGGTGTATCAATGACTCAATGACCACAACATTGACCAAACTGGTCAACCTTTAACCCAAAAAGTCAAACTAGGTCAAATGGTCAATCCATGACCAATTGACGAACCCATTGACCAAAACTGGTCAACCTTTAACCCAAAAAGTCAGACTAGGTCAAAATAGTTAATCCATGACCCAATCACCATCCCATTGACCAAACTGGTTAACCTTTGACGTAAATGGTCAAGCTAGGTGAAAATGGTCAATCCATGACCCAATGACCACCACATTGACCAAACTGGTCAACCTTTGACCCAAATGGTCAAACTAGGTTAAAATGGTCAATCCATTACCTAATGACTACTCCATTGACCAAACAGGTTAACCTTTGACCTAAATGGTGAAACTAGGTCAAAATGGTCAATCCATGACTTAATGACCACCCATCGACCAAACTATTCAACCATTGACCCAAATGGTCAAATTAGGTCAAAATGGTCAATTCATGACCAATGACCACCACATTGACCCAACTAGTCAATCTTTGACCCTAATGGTCAAATTAGGTCAAACTAGTCAATCCATGACCCAATGACCAACCCATTGACCAAAGTAGTCATCCCTTGACCCAAAAAGTTAGCCTAGGTCAAAATGGTCAATCCATGACCCAGTGACCAACCCATTGACCAATACTGGTCAACCATTGATCCAAAAAGTCAAACTAGATCGAAATGGTTAATCCATGACCCATTGACCACCATATTGATTAAACTGGTCAACCTTTAACCCAAATGGTCAACTTACGTCAAGGTGGTCAATCCATGACCTAATGACCATCACAATGACCCAATACCAATCCCAATGACCACAAAGTCAACAAAGACACTAAGTTGGTCAAATATGACTTATTTGATCAATTTAGGACATTAAAATAAACAAACATGATCATTTGGACAAGTCTAGTCAAACCTAGGTCCCAAGACCAAAGTTAATGATCCCATGATTAAATCAACCATGATAAATTTAAGTAAAATTTGGGTCAACCCTGGACCTAGAATGGTCAACCATGATCACCATAGGCCAACATTGGTCAACCATGGTGAAATTTAGTCAAATTTGGTCAAACCACCCAATTTTGAACCAAATTGATGAAATTAATAAAATGATTAACTCTTAAAATCATTTTCATTAATTTATGAATTAATGATATAATTTCCAAAACTTTTAATTAATTACATAAGTAATACAAAGTGGAATTATAAGAAAATAATCCTAAAATTTAAATTAAAAAAATGACATCACCCATGACATCAAAATTCCATAATTGATTTTTAAAATCAAATTTAATTTATGGAAAATCACTTATGGGTCACTCATGACCCATGGAACTTACCATGACATGACAAACACTCATGAGAACCCATGACACATCACTTTTAACTAAGGTTAAAAGATCATCACGACTTCATTATGAAGGGAATGATGAAGTGTCATTCCCTCATCGATTTTTCACCAAGAATGAAGGGAGTCATCAGTCAACTCCAATGAAAGAAAACTAAAACATGAAGTCAAAAATTTACCTAAGTTGAAGTCAAAACTTTACCTAAATTAAAAGCCATAAAAACCAAAATACATAAATTTTATGTGAAGTAAAATATGTGTCACAGTCCTTTCTACTCATGGAATAATCATCCATTTGCATGAAATGAGGTTGTCGGTCAACCTATGAGACACTCTAAACATTTCATGGGCTATCCAATAAGAGAGAAATATCACTTAAATTATCTCCCTCACCAAGGTTAAAGATCATCATAACCATGATGAAAAATGGAGCTTAGGTGTTATTCTCTCATGAGTTCATTAAATGAACTTGTGAACTCACTTGAGGAAGGTTATTTCTGCAGGATTACCAAGCCCAATCCACCTTATAGAAGGGCCAATGGAAGGAAGCTAAGATTTAAACCAAGACTTCACCATAATTGAACTCAACATGGGTTAACCTTGGAATGATGAATTGAACTCATCCCTAAGCTTAAACCTCATCCAAAAGTCATCATTGGACAGGTAATAACTTCCCTAAGTGAAACTAAATGAGCCCAAGCTTAGCCATGACCTCCATGGCTATAAATAAGGCCAAACCCAAGAAGGCTAAGGAGAGGGAGATCAAAATAGGAGACACTTATACACTGCCCAATTCATTTGCCTTTGAACACCAAAGTTTCTCATAAGGATCTAAGCAACCCATCCCACATAGAATTAACCCATTAAGCCTGATAGTTTGCTCTAATTTCTCTACACGAAACCATGATAAATTTTTGGTTTGAAACGAATTTCTTCAAAACTTCAAACTAATCACTCCAGAAGCTTCCTAGAGCCCTATAAAGATAAGCCCAACAAAATTGGCCTTCCCCTTAGGCTTTAACCCACTGTTCAACATCTTCCTCTCAAGCCGAGACACCTTGAGAAGAAACTCACACCCAGGCTTAATTTAACTTCAAATTGAGTTGGAATTAAGCTTTCTGAGGTTAAAACGAAGCTGTGGAACCAATCCAATTGAAATTTCATCAACTCAGGCAATGATATGGATCTTTGGACTTAGACCAAGCTCAGGTTTGACACTATGTGAAACAAACCATTTCACAACCACATCATCACCATATAGATGTCTTCGTCTTCTTTAGATGAATCTCTAGAAACAAAAATCACTCGAATCCATTGAGAATCGAGCAAGATTTTGTTTCTAAATCATGAATAGCGTATGGGATAGACCAGAATGAAGGAGTTGAATAGATGTCATCCATTTTTCGTGTTTTAGAAATGGACGGCTCTGATTTAGTCCAGCCTAATCAGCTGTTCGGAGCCCCGCAGCTGATCAAGCACATTTTCACACGTATGAGGACACACGGCTCTCTCTGGTTAACTAGGATTTATTTTAATCTTGAATAACTTTAAAATAATTAAAAATAGATATTTCAACATCCAAAAATCACAAAAAAATAATAAAAATACCCTCAAAGTCAGGGTGATGAGGAGAAAGTTATAAGACCAAAATCATAATTTAGTGATTTATATTTTATTTTTAATTAATTTATTACTCTCTGGAGTAATTCAATTATTTAAAAATAATTATAAATCCAAATCTTATGAAATTTTAAAGAATAATATACTCATTCTCAGGAACATTCTGTAATTTTTTTCAAGAGATAGGGTAGTCTCTGAACAATGATATCTATTTTCCTATGAAACTTAAGTAATTATTTTCAAAATAATTATAAAAATTACAAAAATTAACTTCAAAATGGGTTAAGAAGTTTAAGGAGGTTGATACAAACCCTAAATAAAAAAATATTAACCTGTTGAGAATCAAAAATTTCATTTTGACCATTAGTGGTTAAAAATATTACTTTTAAATTAATATTTAAAATCTTATAACCTTTAAAAATTCAAATATATGGTCCATTCCACAATGGGCTGCATGTTTAAACTTAACATAAAATATTCCCAAAACTAAACCCTAATTAGGTCTAACCCCTCATTAGACCTAATTAATTACGTTAAACCTTAATTACATTAGGTTTAAGACAAATTAAACCCTAATTAGGTCTAACCCCTCATTAGACCTTAATTACATTAGGTTTAAGACAAATTAATCCCTAGACATAACCCTAATTAGGTCTAATTAATCCAATTAAACTTACTTAAATTAGGTTTAGTTAATCCTAAACCTTAATTAGACCTAATCCTAATAGATCTAATTAATTCAATTAAACCTTACTTAATTTAGGTTTAATTTATCTTAAACCCTAATTAGACCTAACCCTAATTAAGTCTAATTAATCTAATTAAACTTTACTTAAATTAGGTTTAATTAATCCTAAACTTTAATAAGACCTAACCCTAATTAGGTCTAATTAATCCAATTAAACCTTACTTAAATTATGTTTAATGAATCCTAAATCTTAATTATACCTAACCCTAAATAGTTTAATTAATCAATAAACCTTACCTAAATTAGGTTTAATTAAACCCTAAAACCTAATTAAGTCTAACCATAATTAGACTTAATTAACCTTTAAGCCTTACCTACATTAGGCTTAAACGACCTTAAATCACAATTAAGTCTAACCCTAATTAGACTTAATTAACCTTTAAGCCTTATTATAATTAAATCTAAACCTTATTAGACTTAATTAACCTTTAAGCCTTACTTACATTAGGCTTAGACAATCTTTTATCCTAATTAAGTCTAACCCTCATTAGACTTAATTAACCTTTAAGCCTTACCTACATTAGGCATAAACAACTTTAAATCCTAATTAATTCTAACCCTAACTATACTTAATTAACCATTAAGCTTTACTTACATTAGGATTAAACAACCTTAAATCCTAATTAAGTCTAAACCTAATTAGACTTAATTAACGATTAAGCCTTACTTACATTAAGCTTAAACATCCATAAATCCTAATTAAGTTTAACTCTAATTAAACTTAATTAAACATTAAACCTTACTTACATTAAGCTAAAACAACCTTAAAACCTAATTAAGTTTAGTCCTAATTAGACTTAATTACCAAGCCATACTTATATTAGGCTTAAGGAACCCTAAAGCTTAATTAAGTTAATCTTTAATTAAACTTAAATCAAACTTCTAACTTAGTTTCAACGTAACTTGAACCCAAGTTAATTAAACCTTAGGTTCAGTCCATATTGAACCTAAATCAAAGTCCTAACTTAGGTTCAACCTAATTTGAAACCAAGTTAACCAAACCATAGGTTCAACCCATATTGAACCTAAATCAACTTCTTCCTAAGTTAACCAAACCTTAGGTTCAACCCATATTGAACCTAAATCAAATTTCTAATTTAGGCTCAACCTAACTTGAACCCATGTTAATTTAACCTTAGGTTCAATCCATGTCGAACCTAAATCAAACTCTTAACTCAGATTCAACCTAACTTAAACCCTAGTTAACCAAACCTTAGGTTCAACCCATGTTGAACCTAAATCAACTTCTAACTTAGGTTAAAACTAACTTGACAAGTTAATTAAACCTTTGGTTCAACCCATATTGAAAATAAATCAAACTTCTAACTTAGGTTCAACCCATATTGAAACTAAATCAAACTTCTAACTTAGGTTCAACCAAACTTGAACCCAAGTTACTTAAACCTTAGGTTCAATCCATATTGAACCTAAATCAAACTTCTAACTTAGGTTCAACCTAACTCAAACCAAAGTTAACCAATACTTAGTTTCAACCCCTATTGAACATAAATCAACTTCTAACTTAGGTTCAACCTAACTTGGATCCAAGTTAATTAAACCTTAGGTTCAACCCATATTAAACCTAAATCAAACTTCTAACTTAGGTTCAACCCATATTGAACCTAAATCAAACTTCTAACTTAGGTTCAAGCTAACTTGAACCAAAGTTAACTAAACCTTAGGTTCAACTCATATTCAACCTAAATAAAATTTCTAACAAAGGTTCAACCTAACTTGAACTAAAGTTAACCAAACCTTAGGTTCAACTCATATTGAACCTAAGTCAAACTTCTAACTTAAGTTCAACCTATCTTGAACCCAAGTTAACTAAACCTTAGGTTCAACTCATATTGAACCAAAATCAACTTCTATCCAATTAATCAAACCTTAGGTTTAACTCATATTGAACCTAAATAAACTTCTAACTTAGGTTTAATTTAATTTGAACCCAAGTTAACTCAAACTTAAGTTCAACCCATATTAAACTTAAGTTAAACTTCTAACTTAGGTTCAGCTTAACTTGAACCCAAGTTGACTAAACCTTAGACTCAACTTAAATTGAACTTAAGTTAAAACTTAGGTTCAAACCAACTTGAATCTAAGTCAATCTTAAACCTCTTAGGTTCAACCTAATTTGTACCTAAGTCAAATTTAACTTATACTTGGGTTCAACCCAATTTGAATCCAAGTCTAAACTCAAACCCAACTTAAGTTCAATCTAATTTAAACCTAACTAAAACTTAAATCAGGTTCAACCTACATTGAACTTGATTCAAACTTAAATTAGATTTAACCAACATTGATTCTACTTCAAAACTTACTTAGGCCCAATACGCTTAAGTAAAACATATACTCAGACATTTTTAGATTCAAGCGACATTAAATCTAAGATTTAAACATAAACATTTTAGGTTCAAACAAAACTGAATCTAAAATTTTACTCAGTTTTCAACTCTAACAAAGTTCACCAAATGATTTTAGTTAAAAAAGACATCGAATCTAAAAATCTTAAAATCTGACTCATGATAGATTTTATCTCTAAGTCTACATACAAACATTTTTAGATTCAAATGACACTGAATCTAAAACTTTACCCAACTTTAAGTTTAGTCAAACTTAACCAAATGACTTCAGATTCAAATAACATCAAATCTAAAAGTTTAACTTATGTTAGATTTTATTTAAGTCTAAATCTACATTAGACTTAAAAAACTTATATTCAAATGACATTGAATCTAAAACCTATCTCATAATAAAATCAACCAAAGAAATAAAGTCAACATTATTCTTTTGTAAGAATTACTCTGACATTATTTTTCTTACAGGTTGAAGAAAAATTTCGCTTTAGTTTTACTTTACATGCCATTAGGGTGTGCTAACTCTGTTTTACAGGGCGACATTCTGAAGACAGGTCAAACAAAAATAAACCAAAATTAAAAGGACATCAAAACAATGACATTAACAAAACCAAAACAAAACAAAACCTAAACTTTTAGGATAGTACCAAACAGATAACAGATTACAAGACAACAAACCAATGACATTAACAAAATAAAATAAAATTAAAATGACAAATAAAACTGACATAAAAAATGACATTTACAAACGTGAAACTCTTATAGTAATATGACATATTACCCTTAGAATAGAACGTTGACGTTCCTTTCCATAATATTGAAATTTCTTAGAAAAAAATGTTAACATTAATCAAAAGTTTTCTTAGACAGTTTTTGTTGTCCAATATGTAATTAACTATAGGAGGTTGAACTTATATGAGATTTAAGAACTTAGGATAGGTATCACACCTTTAATTCTCTAGTTATCAAAATTTCATATGTGATTGTCTTTATATAAAATTTCTAGAATAAGACATTCTAGAATTTTCTTTTATAGGGATTATCACCGACATTCCTTATTCAACTATTTTATATTATATTAGCCCTTTACTTTCTTCAAACTTCTTATTATTTGAGAATCCTTTACATGATCTAAAAGAAATAATATTTCTTGATGATTAGGGAAATATCATAGATAAACTGAGTGGCGATTCCAAAACACAACATCGAGGAAATCTCGGGTGGCTCCGGATGCCGACAAGAGATTTTTTTGGTGGCTACGCTGGGGAGGAACTTTCTTCTCTTTTTTTGTTAAATCACTTGTGTTCAAAAGATGTTTCGTTCTTTGATAGATAGGAGCACATCTTTCAGAAATCTTACTCTTTGAAGAGTTACTTTTGACATTTCATAACAATAACATAATAATAACTTCCCTGTTTATAAATGAGTCCATGATATTTTATTCTCCTTGAATATTTTCGAAAAATCTCAATGGAATCCCTAAATTTTGTCTTTTCTTATTTTCAAGATCTCAATACACCAATTGATGAAGATGCTTACTTTGAACAGAATGACTTTGGATTATTTGATGAAACCAAATTCACACTGAATAATCCATATCAAACTGATATACAATCCTTTGAAGAATTCAATCTTGAACCTTATGAAGATTTTCTTAAATTCACAGAAGACTTACCTCAATACATTCCTATAGGAAAATTTACTTTTAAGGAATTAGAAAAACAAATTGATAGAAAAGGAAAAAAAATCTATGTTGAGGAAGAAAATGGCATTCCACCTCCTTCTATTTTTGAAGTTGGATCTTGTTCCAAGAATGTTCCAAAAATTCATTCTCAACGTAAAAATAAAATTCATTCTTTTAAAAGAAAGAAGAGATGGAATGAAAATGATGATTTTGAGTCAGCTGAATTTGAACAAAGTATTTTCGGGAATCCTTCATTTTCAAAAGAAAACCCATCTTTTCCAATACTTGTTGAATATGAGGATAATAATTTCCAACCCAAAAATTCTCCGTCAATTCACACCATATATTCTGTGTTTAAAAGATTAGCACAGAAAGAATGATGTTCAATTTCTCGACTGTTGGATAAAATGGGATGTGCAGTCTCTACAATAATGAAAAGAAGAATTCTCGTAGTTGAAGATCCTACTTATCAAGAAATGGATCAGCAATTCCCATTAGACAGTCAGTGTACTCGGGTACCAATAAAATTCCACCTGGGGCTAAGAGTGAAAGATGTAACTGTCACAAAAGATAGGACCAAACAAAACAAATTAATATCATAAGTAGAAGATACATCTGCTAAAATGATGACTCTGGTCCAAATGCTGCAAAGAGGAGATCATTCTTATTCACAAAACAATGATATACTTCCAAGGATATCTCGTCCTATACTTAAAAATAATGTATGTAAATGAGAGTCATCAAAAAGAAATCTTAAATTTTGTGAGTGCCTCCACAGACAGTTCCGAGGAAAGAACTTATGAGGAACGTCCTATAAAGTCATTTGAGGAAATATTGAAAAAGTTGAAAAATGACATTAAACGATTCTTAATATGGAGAAAGAATGATTCTTCAAATAGATCAAATGAGGAGTTTGTTGAAAGAAACATGGTAGAAACAAGATCTAACTTCTTAGCACGATAATTAAGTGAAGATGATATGATGGAAGAATTACGAGCAGTTATCTGACAGCGGAATGAACAAATCAATCACCTCGAATAAAAAATGGAAGAATTGGCGGCAGCTTTACAAAATCCACCAACGAATCCATTGCTTGCTATTGAAATTATTAGACTAGAGGCAATACACATTCTAGAGGAAAAAAGAGAGCCAATATAAGTTGAAGAAAGCACTCAAAAGAGAAAGGATTCCTCTCAAAGTGGAATTCCAGAAAAAGGAATAATACAATTGGTAGAACAAAAGATAAAAGATAGACCTTATCTAGAGGAATTTGATTCTATCCAATACCCTAAAGGTTTTGTTCCTTCGCTCTTCAAAATGTTTGACGAGACCGGTTATTTTCGTCAGCATCTTGCACACTTCAGAGCAAGTTGCTTCATTGCAGGAGGAAGTGACGCTCTCTTATTTCATCAATTTATTAACAATCTCACATGAGTTGCCTTTGACTGGTATGTAGAACTTCCTAATAGATCCATTAAAACATTTGTAGAACTTGAAAGTCTTTTTTTATTAACGGTTTGTTGGAGCACAACATCATACAACAGTTGGTGATCTGGTAGTAGAAAAACAAAAACTAGTAGAGAGTCTAGTGGATTACATTTTGCACTAGAGAAATCTTAGCATGAAATGTGAACCACAACTCTAGGAACAAAATTATATAGAAATCTTGATTAAGAATATCCATGGTCCTATAGAATTCATGCTTAAAGGATTTACAATAAATACATTTGAAAAACTCATCAGTAAAGCTGCCAATCTTTAGGAAGAAGTGAAGCAGATGAGTGTAATAGAAAAGTTAAAATCTGTCAATATATTTGAGAAGAAACTAGAAAACATTACGGAAAAGGGTAAACCAGTGATGCAAGTTCAACTCGAACAAAAGAAAAAAATGACATAATATAATTCAACCACTACAATAGACATCCCCACAATTTAAATTTAAACAACCAATTCCAGTACGAACAGATAAGAGAAAAATGATTAAAATAATGAATAAGGAATACCCATTCAAAATAGAGGTTTTTAGCAAAATCTTCCGTAGCTTACTAAAAATGCTAAAATTCAAGCTACTTGAGGCTAAAAGGCCAAAAAAAGTTGGCATGAAGGACAATCCCAATTATTGTCCTTATCACAGGATGCTTTGACATAAAATTGAAGAATGCTTTGTCTTCAAAGAAAGGTTAGAGCGCAACTTTAAAGAAGGAAATATAGTAATCTCGAAAGAGTAACTGAAAGAACTTGAAAAAGGTTCAGTCAAGATGATTTTGGTCGATAAACTTATTCCTAATCTTGACGACAAAGATAAAAATAACATTACTTAAAGTAAATCTTCTAAGGCGATCCTAACAGATTAAAATTATGAAATCTTCCAAGAAAGGAAAGAAGAAGAAAAATAGAGAACCAAAAAGGGTTAGAGGTCTTTTAGACATATGGACTACTCTATCTTTTGTATCTTCTAGTTCTCATGTTCCTTTAACTTCTACTAAGATAGTTGTCTCAGACAAAGGGAGAAAATCCCTTGAGCCGTTGACTTCGTATGACTTTCTTTTTACCGCTACTGTGAATAATAATACTTCTAGTTTTGCTTACATCTTGTCCATTTTGGATGATACTTCTAAAAATGATAGTTCTAATTTCAATCCTATAGAAGATACTCAAATGTACACGATCTCGATCAGTTTAACGACAATCAAAATGACAATAACATCAGTGAGAACTCTGATAACGAAAAAAGATGAAAATGACACTATCACACTCCAATTACAAGGAGCAACAATTTTTCTAGAATTGGAATCTTCAGACTCAGAGACAAAAGAATTGAATAGTAAACTAGAAGAAATAGCTGAAATTAATTTAGGAAGTGGAAAAGTTATCCCTCCAAGAATGGCTTCCCAAGAGAAAGAAAAACAAATAGTCACATCAAAAAAGATCATTCCTTCAATACACCCACAATTCTCTAAATAAAAGAAGACAATCCTTACAAAGTGGATTACAATGTATTAGCTCATCTAAGGAAATTATCAGCAAAATTGAGCATTTATGACGCTCTTATGCTTTACAAATAAATGAGGGAGTCATTGATAAAGCTCCTTTAGACCCAGACATTTGTTTAGCTCAAATCGCAAGCATCACTCAGAGTGAAGCTTATCCATTAGAAGAACATACAAAAATTACCTTTTCTGCCAATGACTTGTTACATGGAACGATTAAACACAATCTTCCACTATACATCACAGTAAACATAAACGACCAGACACTTTCAAGGGTGCTTATTGATCAAGGTGCCTAGATTAAAATAATTAATTTAAGGACTCTTGCATATATGGATATTAATGCATCTCAACTATTAAGAGATACAATGATGTTATGAGGATTTAACCAACAAGAAGAATGAGCTCTAGGGTCAATAACATGGCTCCAAAAAATGGATGATTTGATGAAAACGACAAAATTCCATATTATCGACTCTGATACCTCTTTTAATGCTCTACTCTTTAGAACTTGACTTTATGAGCATAAAATGGTTCCTTTTTCACTGCATCAATGCATAAAATATTTACAAAATTCCAAGATGTTGTATCATAGGAGATTTGCAACCATTTTCAGTCCATGAAATTGGAGTACATGAAGACACAACATTCTATGCTCCAATAAAGAACACAATATTATCCAAAGAGACAGTGGTGAATATAAAAGAAAAAGATAAAGAAAAGAAAATAAATGAAAAAATTATTCTTCATCAACACAGGTGAAAGGTGATAATTCTCATCAAACTCTCATTTGAGGTCGAGGCCAGGGACGAGGTTGAGGAAGAGAATACCCAACTATAAAAAAGAGAAAACCATTGAAGTTCAAAATTCACATGCACTCTGAAGAAGATGCAAAATAAGAAATGACATTGGTGGTTCAAAAAGAACCTCAGTTCGAAATACCTCTTGAAGAAGAAGCTAAAGAAAAACAATTTGAGTCTGTGAGAAAATTAACCATTATATACACGCTATGAACCTAACTCCAATCTCTACTTCTAAGATTGAGGGTTTAGTGGTCAAAGAGGTATATGGTATGATAAAAAGCCAACTAAGTTTAGAATTGGCTCTACGTCTTCTTATACTGAAGCAGTTGGAAAATTAGAATATCAAAATTTTGCAAAATCAATGAAAATCTCTTTTGGGTTGTATTCTCCTTGGGCACAAAAAATTATTCAAACGATTTTAATGCTCAAACCATGGTCTTTAAAACAAACACATTTTATTGAAGAAATGAGGGATAAAAATAAATGAGATCCTAATTCTAAAGAGGGTATTGGATTTGGCACTTGAGAACCTTAGATGATACGAATTTTTGACTAGTTATAACCGAAGAACTTAATTCTGAACAAACATCTTATCTCCAAATCGAAGAAGCTCCTCCAGAATTGGAAGAAGAAATCAAATCGACTGTTGATCAATTAAAAGAAATAAATTTTGGGACTAATGAAAATCTAAAACCAACTTTCATTGGTTCATTCCTTAACGATATGGAAGCAAAAGAAATAATTCAACTGTTAAGGGAATACAAAGACTGCTTTTCCTGGTCTTCTGACTGATCCCCAAATATTTACCTTTACGTTTTTCAATTTATATTTCTTTCCAATGATATTATCTCTTTCTTTTCAAAGGATGCAATAACTTGACTCTAAAGCAAATAAGAAATTTATTTTAATTCTTTTAAAATATGGGATTCTACGCAAGTATACGTATCGTTTATCAAGTAATATGAGACTTTCTGATTAAGCCTCGAGATATTGAACCCATAGGGAAATGTCTAAAATTATAAAGAAAAAAGAAAATTAAATTTTTACTTTTTAAATTAATTTTGTAAAGTATGTTTTAAATCGATAATTTGAAACTTGTTTTTGATATTTTCTATTTAAGAAAAAGTAAAGCGATAAATTAAAATTAACAAGACTATTAAATGATATGAAAGCAATGAAAATAAAATATTTTTTTCCCTCTTTTAATGAATCAATAATAATTATGTAATGTAGTTGTGGAAGTATCTAAATGTGCTGTGCCAAATAGGAGCAAATATATTATTTACCTTTACTTGGTTCTATAAAGAACTTTGGTTAATTTGAAGCTTTGAAATTTTGTAGATAGGTTAGGCAGGGAAGATACAAGCTCTCACTCTAGAGTTCACTCGATACCCTCCACCTGGGGATAACATCTCATAACAAAATTTTTCACCTCAAACCAAATTAGGGTACCTTAGCCTGTTACTTTAAAGTCCTCTAATTTTACTCCCCATTAAAACATCTCTCCCAATTTATTTGCATTCAATTATATGAACTACAATTCTCATCCATACAATTACATGTGATTCTTTCCAATTGTTGATTGAGACAACGATGCATTGGATCTTGCATAATCTCCCAACAAATTTTAACACCTTAATTGGCCAAATCAAGAAGTAAATTAAGTGCAAGGAAATAAATCATCACAACTTCTTCCAACATTAAACTTATATACTTCCCACAAATTCCTTCCATAATTTAATTACTTCATCATTTAAAAGGAAAAAGATAAAGAAAACTACTCATAACTCATGGAGAAAACACAAACACAACTTGATTTGAAAGTATAAATCATAGTGAAAACACAACAAGTTTTACTTAAAAACCAAATGTAAAAACAAAGATAAAAACTTATCAGAAAATCCTCTCCACAAGACTTTGAAAGTTCCTCTGAAGTTTTGCTTTCCACTATAAGACTCTACAGAGGTTAGTGCCCAACTCTGAGGATTGACTCTCCTAAAGCCTAATACAAATTATGATAAAGTAAAGTAGAAGAGTAAAGAAAATTTGATGAGAAGAAGGCTCTCCTTCTTCCTCTTTCCCTAGAATCAACTTTAAACCTTTCTCCAACTTCCCCACCAAAGTTTTCTTTCCAAACACTTCTCTTGGGTGTGGCACCCCCTTCAAGTCTTCAAGTTTTCATTTTTAATAATTCTCCAAAAGGTGCTTTTGTGTCTCTTTAAAGTATGTCCATGTTCAATATATCCACCAAGAATGTATCCATCTGTTAAAATTTTAAATAAATTTTGGCACTGCTGGGAAGTTAATGAAGTTTAAACCTAAGGATGCTTCAAAAACCCCTTCAAATTTGTGCCAAAATTAATTAAAATTCATCACTTTAACTATGGCGCCTATGCGTCAGCCATCCAACGCATAGGCGCCCAAGGACAAATTTGCACAACTTCTAATATTTTCTCCAAATTTGATCATTTTTTGCTTCTTTCATCACAATCAGTCATTTTAATCATACATGCAAGAAAACAATAAAAATACCTTCCATTAAAGTGCAATATCATCAAAAATGGGTATAGAAATGTGCATAAAAATACTACATATTTTAGGTGTATCAAAATCCCTCAAACTTAAAATGTTACTTGTCCTCAAGTGACACAAAAATCATATAAAAATAAAACATGCAAATTATGTAAATGAGTATCCTTAGGAAGGTTTCAAAATTTTGTTCTAGAAATGAAATAGTCCAATTTAGAAAAAATTTTAGTAAATGAGACCAACTTAAAGTTTTGAAAGTTCTTAAGTAAAGGTTCATGAAAAATATAAGTTCCTATCTAGTTCAGAAATACTTGCAGATTTTTCAATATATAGGATTTAAACATTATATTTTCCTCACTTAAAAAATTTTATTTGAAAATAATTTTACACTATATTATAATCTTAAGCTTTAGATTTTCTCAAAACTTATATTTTAAACTTTATGAATGGAACCAATTTTTTATGAGGCCCTTAAATCCTCAAGCTTCTCCTCCCTTTTTTTTAATAAGGTAAGGATTAATGTATCTGATAGGACTTTAATGATTTTAAATTCCACCATTCCATTTAAAATGAAGGTCTGATATATATCTTTCACTTAAAAGTCTTAATAACAATGTTGAAAATTATTTTTTAATAAAAGAAATTTAAGTTTTGAAAAATAAAAGTTAAATCTTCTATCTTTCCAAAAATATAACATTTCTTACAAAAGCTAGTTTAACTATATTTATCATTTCTTAACTAAAAAAAATTTATCTTCAGATTTTTTGTCATTTCTATAAATTTTTACTAAACTCTCTTATTCATTTATATATTCAAAATTTTGCTCCCCTAATATAACTTCATGTAAATAATTATTTTCAATCAAAAATCAAATCTCATTATAAGAATTCTTGAGAACAAATAAAATTTTAGTTTTTTTTTTGAATTTTTTTTTTAAAATTCCCCCCAAACATTAAATTTTTAGTTAAGATTAAACATTTAAGCATAAAAAATGATACATGGGTAAGAATTAAAAACTAAAATAACATGCTAGCAGGATTTTTCATATCCTAAATATGCAAGTATAACAGTTTAAAAACAAGAGTAAAAAGAAATTAAACTCAATTTTTTAGTTCAGTTTTTTTATAAAATAGAAATTTCAAAGAACTTCTACAGTAGTGAAGGTTTTCAAAGCAAATACACACTAACTTTAACATGACCAAAATCACAACAATACTAGATAATATATGGTAGCAGATTTTGAAAAGTTTAAACATGCAATTTAAATAAGAGTTTTTAATAGTGTTCTAAATTTTCCTAGAAGTTTTGGAATGAAATTATACACTACTAAAAACTCAACACTAGATACACATTTAAAACATTTACTACCACAAACATATCACAAACATACAACATAAAACATCACTTCATCACATAAACTTCTTATTGTGCATAACAGAAATAGTTCAACTACAGTCTACACAACATCAGAGTTCACATCAAAATACATCAATAAATAAAACTCCAGAAATACACAAATGCAGACATCACAAATTCAACAACACATAAAAAACAAAACCTACTCATCATCCCCATCATCATCTTCGTTCCAGTCTCTTGATGGCACATAAGGTATATAAAAAGGATGAGGTGGCATCTCAACACTCTGATCACCTCTAATCACTCTATCCATGTACTGTTGATAATTCTTCTCATACTCATCATGTTTTACAATATACCTTTCAATATTTTCTATCTTACCATCAATATCTCTAACATGTTCTCGGGTAAGACTCACTTTCTTTAAAATATTTTGTAATAAACCAGTTTGTGAATCTCTCGAAAATGATGCATGTGAAGTAGAAGCTCGAGAAGTAGAGGCAGCAGAAGCAGAAGCACGATAAGCTCTAACAGATCCTCCTTTCCAGCCAAATACTGAATGCACAGTGTAAGTTTTTACATTTACACTGGTAATGGGTTTAAGTGGCTGAAAGACTTCTTCCCATGTTTCAAAATTAACACCAGACCACTCAAAAAGTTAATGAATCAGAGAAGAAAATCCCATACCTGCAGTAGCAGCAGCTCTGACACACTTCAAAACATAATAAAAAATAATAGCTTCAATGTCTAAAGGCTTTCCCTGTTTAATACAATGGTTCAGAATAGCTTTTTCTGTCATAACTTCACTAACATGACTTGAATGCAACAACTTTGATGAGATAAAGTAATGTCATGCCTTTGAGGTGGCATTCAACTTAGAGGCCTAAAAATTTACTCTTCTTTCAATTGTTATCTTCCATAAACCTCTTCAATCAGTATGAAAAGAATATTATCTCATCTAACTCTCCCTCAGAAGGATGATAGTTGGCATAAAAACAAAACATATCAGGAGGCAATTAGTAAAAAGTATTAATTTTCGCAGGAGGAAATCTACTTGTTGACCTCTAACCATCCCCATATTGTCTTCTGCTGCTGGTAAGTTTGCATAAAAATGTTTAACAACAGAAACAACATCAACAACAGAGAAGCAACCGTAATTTTCTCAATTCCTTCTAGCAATCATCTCTTCAATATCTCCTCCTGGCTTACTAAAAACTCGTTCTATAATCAATTTAAATGACAAAAGTGCATTGACGTATCTATCCTCCGCTCTAGAACTGACAAATTTTTTGGAATCAAACTTACATCATTATGATGTAACAAACATAAAATTAAAGTGCAATAAAACATAAACACTAATCACAAACACAAAACACTAAACATAGAAAACTAAATCACAAGACTACACTTAGTTTAATTCTAATTTCCAGTAGGTGGAATATATCCAGAATCACCATAATTTACGTTTGAACCATCTGGAATGTAAATCTGATAAAACGGGCGATGATTAAAAGCTCTTACATCTTCTTCTTCTAACCTTTTGTTTTTCAGATACATTGCTCTATTTTCTTCTTCCACATGACTTGTATGATTGAATTACATTTTGAGTTTACATCCAATATGGGCCAAATGAGCGTTAGATTCATTTACCTTTGCTTCAATTGATTCCACATCAGCTTCAATCTATGCAATCCTTTCTATAATTCCTTGAATAGTAACTGCTAGGAATCCGTTGATTAATTCTTGTACACTTTCACTAATAAACTTCTTCTTGTTGGATTCCTCCTTCTTTATAACTTCGCTCTCCTAAGAAGACATTTTTTCACTCAAAATACTCTCCTTAAGACTCAGGAATGAAAATAAGAACTGGGCTAGTATTTCTTTAATTTAGGGCCTTTTTTTAGACTTGGGAAGGCACAAAACCAATCCTAGATGTGTTAAAACTTATTAACTCGAAAAACCACTTACCCATGACTTAGATATCTAGAAACCTTGTTTTCACGTTTTTTGTAACTCCGTCATCTAAGCGCCAATTTGCGGCGCATAACTGCCAATGCTCAATTTTGCACAGGTATGCTAAACATCCAAATCTTCATTCTGACTCCTCTAAGCCATCAGATGAGGTCCAAATAACATCTCTGTAGCATATAAACTTCAAAATATTACCACATAAGCATAAAAACAAACTAAACAAAGCACACACATCTAACTTAAAGTAAAGCAAACCAACAACTATAGGTTGCCTCCCACAAAGTGCTTGGTTTATTGTCTTATACCTGAACTACCCAGAGCTTATACTGAGTGACCCAACATCAGATTCTCATCAGGTTTAAATTGATCAACTGAAAAATAAGGTTTAAGTCTATGTCCTTTAACTTTAAATATTTTTCCAGTCTTAGGATCTTGAATATCCACAGCTCCATAGGAATAAACTTTCATCACAATAAATGGGCCTGTCCACCTCGACTTAAGTTTTCCAACAAATATTTTCAATCTAACATTATACAGTAAAACTTTTTGCTAGCTCAAGATTTTTAGTAAGAATCTTCCGATCATGCCA
This sequence comes from Papilionanthe hookeriana x Papilionanthe teres, assembly GCA_022702705.1. Classification (NCBI taxonomy): domain Eukaryota; kingdom Viridiplantae; phylum Streptophyta; class Magnoliopsida; order Asparagales; family Orchidaceae; genus Papilionanthe; species Papilionanthe hookeriana x Papilionanthe teres. The sequence continues at coordinate 19,853,879 of CM040424.1, read as the reverse complement.
CAACTTCATCTTTTCTTTATAAATCTTAGCATTGTCATAAGATTCATTCCTTATCTTTTCAAGCTCATTTAATTGCAATAATCTCATTTCTCCAGCATCTTTCAAATTATAATTGAAATCTTTAATAGCCCAATATGCTTTATGCTCAAGTTTAACTGGTAAATGATAAGCTTTTCCAAAAATTAGCCTATATGGGGACATTCCTATAGGAGTTCTATAAGCAGTCCTATAGGCCCACAAAGCATAATCCATTTTAATTGATCAATCCTTTCTATTTGGATTAACAGTCTTTTTCAATACTCTTTTAATTTCATGATTGAATAATTCAACCAAACCACTTGTCTGCGGACGATAAGCAGTAGCATAGAATGATTAATATGATATTTCTTTGCTAGCTTTTCTATAATCACATTTCTAAAATGACTTCCCCCATCGATTATGATTAAACTTGGTATTCCAGATTTGCAAAATATATTCTATCTTAAAAACTTTACAACACTTTGAGTATCACATCGAGGTAAAGCAACAACTTCTATCCATTTGGATACATAGTCTACTACTATCAAAATGTATATATTTCCGAAAGATTGTATAAATGGTCCCATGAAATATAGTCCCTAGACATCAAATATTTGAACTTCTAATATATAATTAAGGGCCATCTCATTTCTTCTAGAAATATTGCCTACTTGTTAACATCAATCACAATTTTTAATATAAGCATTAACATCCTTAAAAATTGTGGGCCAATAAAATTCAGATTGTAAAATTTTATATGCAGTTTTATCAACACCAAAATGTCCCGCATAATCAGAATTTTGACATTTTTAAATAATTTCATAAGTTTCTTCTAAAGGCACACATCTTTGAATGATTATATCCTTTCCTTGTTTATATAAAAATAGGTCATCCCAAAAATAAGTCTTGGCTTTAGATAAAAATTTCTTCCTCTCTTAGTATGTCAAACCATAGGGTAAAATATCACTGACAATAAAGTTTACAATGTCGGCATACCAGGGAACATGCAGCTCATTAATAATGAACAATTTTTCAACAGAAAAATTTTCATTAATTTCTTCAGCATCACATAGAGATTCTTCAGTTTCAAGTCTGGATAGATGATCAACAATTTGATTATCAGCACCCTTCCTATCGACCATCTCAAAATCAAATTCTTGCAGAAGAAGAATCCATCTTATCAGTCATGGTTTTGCATCATTATTTTTCATTAAACACTTAATTGTAGAATGGTCAGTATGCATCACACATTTTGTTTCAATTAAATATGATCTAAATTTATCGAAGACAAATACTGTAGCTAGTAACTCTTTCTCAGTTGTGGTATAATTAATTTGAGCTTCATTAAGAGTTCTGTTAGCATAGTAGATTACTTTGAAAATCTTATCATATTTCTGACCTAAAATAGCTCCAATAGCATAATCACTGGCATCACACATTAATTCAAAAGGTTTTCCTAGTTTAGTGACACTATAACAGATGCAGTGATTAATTTTTTTTTTAATATTTCAAAATCTTTTAGGTATTCATCATCAAAATAAAAAATTACATCTTTTTCCAGTAAACGGCATAAAGGTTTTGAAATTTTTGAAAAGTCTTTAATATGACATCTGTAGAATCCAGCATGTCCTAAATAACTTCTAATACCCCTTACATTAGTCGGGCAAGGTAAATTAAAGATCACTTTAATTTTTTTCAGGATCGACCTCCATACCATTTTATGATATACCATGTCCTAAAACTATTCCTCCTACTACCATAAATTGGCATTTTTCACATTTAAGAACAAAATTAGTTTCTTCACAAGATTTTAAAACTTTAGACTGATGTTCTAAACATGATTCAAATGAAATTCTAAACACTGAAAAGTCATCCATAAAAAACTTAAATTCCTTTTTTAACTAAATTACATAAAATTGTCATCAAACATCTCTAAAATGTAGCAGGGGCATTACATAAACCGAAGGCCATTATTCTAAAAGTAAATGTACCATATGGACTAGTAAACGTTGTTTTCTCTTGATCCTCAGGAGCAATATGTATTCGGTGGTAACCAATATATCCATCCAGAAAACAAAAATATTTATGCGCAGCTAGTCTACCCAACATTTGATCTAGAAAAGGAAGTGTAAAATGGTCTTTCCTTGTAGCAAGGTTTAGTTTTCTATAATCAATACAAATTCTCAATCATGTAAATATTCTTGTTGGTAAAATATCATTATTTTCATTAAAAGTCACAGTAACTCCTCCTTTCTTAGTAACATAGTGAAGAGGACTAACCCATGCACTATCTGAAATAGGGTAGATAATTCCAGCATCTAACCACTTTAAAAATTCTTTTTTAAAATAATAGGCTTAAATCTCCTTTGAGGATTAGCCTGTGGTTTGTAGTTATCCTCCATAAGAATTCTATGCATACAAATTGAAGGACCAATCCCTTTAGTTTCAGTTATTGTCCATCCAAAGGCTTTCTTATATTTCATTAAAATTTCAAGCAAACTCTCTTCTTCTTTTTTATTCAATTAAGAGAAAATTATAACTGGAAAAGTTGAGGAATCGCCTAAAAGGGCACACATTAAATGGTTAGGAAGCAACTTTAAATCAAGTTCAGAAGGCTTTCCAATTGATGGACCAAAAGATTCATCTTTTTCAATTATGTCCAACAATTCAAAATTTTCATGAACATAATTTGAATCTTCCTCATGAAAATCTTCAGAATGTTGTAATTCCTTTTCTTGCTCGTATTCCAATTCTTCACTTTAAGGTTTTTCTTGATAAGCTGATTCGAGATGAGATTCACTTAAATATCTGATAACATCCATTCTATAACATTCATCATCCTTACCTCTTGCAGGATATTTCATTGATTTTGAAATGTTGAATGTAACAGTTTGGTCATTGTCTCTCATTGTTAATTCCCCCTTTTGCACATCTATCATTGTTCTGCCTGTGGCTAGGAAAGGTCTCCCTAAAATTATGGGTATCTCTTTATCTTCCTCAATATCTAGCACATTGAAATTAACATAAAAGATAAATTGATCCGCTTTCACCAAAACATCCTCTAATTCCTTTAGGATATGTGATCGAACGATCTGCTAATTGCAGAGTTACAGTAGTAGCGGTTGTTTCTCCTATTCCTAGTCTTTTGAATATTGATAATGGCATAAAGTTAATGCTTGCACCCAAATCACATAAAGCTTTACCATAAAAATTGTCTCTGATCACACATGGAATTGTGAAACTACCAGGATCTTTATGCTTTTCTGCAAGCTTTTTCTAAAATATTACACTGCATTATTCACTGAGTGAAACAATTTCATTATCTTCAAACTTCCTTTTTCTGTTGAGATTATCCTTCATAAATTTCACATAGCTTGGAATTTGTTCTAAAGCTTCAACAAAAGGAATGTTGATTGTAAGCTTCTTGGATATCTATAAGAACTTAAAAAATTGCTTATCCAACTTTTGTTGACGAAGTCTCTAAGGAAATGGAGGTGGTGGCTTTTCTAAATAAATCTTAGGTGGAGAATAGGTCTTTCTAAACCTTTTGAAGCGTCCTCTTTTGGTTTTTCAATCTCTTCTTTCTCTACTTAAATCTCTTTTTGAAGTCTACCTTCCAACTCTCTTCCACTTCTCAGTTGAATTGCTTTTACTTGTTATTTATTCTTATCTCTTGGACTTACTTTAGTATTACTAGGAAGTGTTCCTTGGGATCTACTACTTAATCAATTGGCAATTTGTCCCAATTGATTCTTAATATTTCTGATTGCAGCTCCTTGACTTTGCAATTAATTTCCCATTTGTAACACCACTTCTTTAATAGATAACTTCTTCTCCTTAGAATGTGAATTATTTTTAAATCCTAGAGGATATGTTGGTCTATAATTATTATTCTCTTAGTTGTTCCAGTTTCCCAATGGGTTTACTTGGTTGTTCCCCATTATTGATTACTACCACCCTAATTATTGTTATTCCAGTTAAAGTTTGGATGGTTTTTCCAACCTGGGTTATAATAATTGGAATATGGGTTATTAGGCTTACTTATGGCATTTAAAGTTTCTGGTGAAGTTTGAGAACCAACCATTTGACCTAATGAATTTTCTTCAATCATGGAAATCGGCTGAGAAAAATTCATTCCAAATTGGTCTATCTTTCTTGAAATTGTGGCAACTTGATTTGCTAGCATCGCAAAAGCATTATTATCATAAATATTGGCTACCCTTTTAGTATTTAACCTTTCAGAAGGCCATTAAAAATTGTTAGTAGTCATTTCTTCAATTAAAGCATAAATATCAGCAAACCGTTTAGACATCAATGAACCACTAGCAGATGCATCTATAATTGATTTAAGAGATCCAACTAATCCATTATAAAAAGTCTGAATTATTAACCAATCTGGTATCGGATGATGTGGACACTTTCTTAGGAGATCTTCAAATCGTTCTCATGCTTCATCTATAGATTCACCTTCAAACTGATAAAAAGATTTAATATCATTTCTAAGTTTCGCAGCCTTTGATGGTGGAAAATATTTAGCAAGGAATTTTTGTGCTAAATCACTCCAACTTCATATAGGTCTAGGTGCTAATGATTTTAACCATATGTTAGCCTTATCCCTCAATGAAAAAGGAAAAATTCTAAGTCTAATAACATCATCAGAAACACCATCATATTTAAAACTAGCACACAAATCTAGAAAATTAACAAGATGTAAATTAGGATCTTCAGTTGGTGCTCCCCCAAACTGATTATTAGATACCATTTGGATAATAACAGGTTTAAGTTCAAATGAATTAGCAACTACAGTAGGGTGTTGAATACTACTATGAAGTTCATCCACTGTAGGGTTAGCATAATCTCTTAAAGGTCTGAATTCTTGATGAATGTTAACGTTTTTATTTTCTTGATTCGCCATTTCTTGAATATTTTTATCTTTTTTAGTTTTTTTTAATTTTTTTTAATTTTTCTGATAGTTCTCTCTAATTCAGAATTGTAAGGCACAAGTCCTTCAAAACCTAAACTATGCATACAAAAATAAAATAAGATAAATAAAACACACTAATAAAAGCAAGGAAAAGTAAAAGTTTAATTTTTTTTAATTTTCTTTTATATGAAATTTTAATTAATTTCCTCAGCAATAGTGCCAAAAACTTGATCCCCGAATATTTACCCTTACGTTTTTCACTTTATATTTCTTTCCAATGATATTATCTCTTTCTTTACAACGGATGCCAAAAACTTAACTCTGAAGCAAATAAAAAATATATTTTAATTGTTTTATAATATGGGATTCTACACAAGTATGCGCATCGTTTATCATGTAATATACGACTTTCTGATTAAGCTCTGAGATATCAAACCCACAGGGAAATGTATAAAAATATAAAGAAATCAGAAAATTAACTTTTTACTTTTAAAATTGATTTTGTAAAGTATGTTTTAAAATAGATAATTTGAAACTTGTTTTTTGATATTTTCTATTTAAGCAAAGTAAAGCATGCAATTAAAATTAACAGGACTACTAAATGATATGAAAGCAATGAAAATAAAATATCTTTTTCCTCTTTTAATGAATCAATAATAATTATGGAATTTCATTGTGGAAGTATCTAAATGTGTTGTGCCAAATATGAGCAAATATATTCTTTACCCTTACTTGGTTCTATAAAGAACATTGGTTAATTTGAAGCTTTGAAATTTTGTAGATGGGTTAGGTAGGGAAGATACCAGCTCTCACTCTAGAGTTCTCTTGATTCCCTCCACCTGGGGGCTAACTTCTAATAACAAAAATTTTCACCTCAAACCAAATTAGGATGCTTTATCTTGTCACTCTAAAGTCCTCTAATTTTACTCCCCATTAAAACATATCTCCCTATTTATTTGCATTCAATTGTATGAACTACAATTCTGATCCATACAATTGCATGTGATTCTTTCCAATTTTTGATTGAGACAACACCGCATTGGATCTTACATAATCTCCCAACAAATTTTAACATCTTAATTGGCCAAATCAAGAAGTAAATTAAGTGCAAGGATATAAATATACTTCCCATAACTTCCTTCCATAATTTAATTACCTCATCATTTAAAAGGAAAAATATAAAGAAAACTACTCAGAAATCATGGAGAAAAAACAAACACAACTTGATTTGAAAGTAGAAATCACAGTGAAAACACAATAAATTTTACATAAAAACTAAATGTAATAACATAGATAAACACTATCTGAAAATCCTCTCCACAGGACTCTAAAAATTCCTCTAAAGTTTTGCTTTCCACTATAAGATTCTACAGAGGTTGGTGCCCAAATCTAAGGATTGACTCTCCTAAATTCTAATACAAACTATGTTAAAGTAAAGTAGAAGAGTAAATAAAATTTGGTGAGAAGAAAGCTCTCCTTTTTCCTCTTTCCCTGAAATCAACTTCAAGCTTTTCTCCAACATCACCCACCAAAATTTTTCTTCCAAACTCTTCTCTTGGGTGTGGCACCCCCTTCTGATCTTTAAGTCTTCATTTTTTAGTAATTCTCCAAAAGGTGCTTTGGTGTCTCTTCAAAATATGTCCAAATTCAATGTATCCAACAACAATGCATCCATCCGTTCAAATTTTAAATGAATTTTAGTGCTGATGGGAAGTTAATGAAGTTTAAACCAAAGGATGCTTCAAAAACCCATTCAATTTTACGCCAAATTTAATTAAAATTCGTCACTTTAACTGTGGCACCTCTGCGCCAACCATCCGGCGCATAGGCGCCCGAGACCAAATTTCCACACCTTTCAATATTTGCTCCAAATTTGATCCTTTTCTTCTCCTTTTATCACAATCAGTCATTTTAATCATACCTGAATATCTTCCATTAAGGTGCAATATTATTAAAAATAGGTATAAAAATGTGCATAAAATACTATATATTTTAGGTGTATCAATGAAGAAATGCCTGGACCAGCTCTAGAAGTTATAGTCCACAAACTTGAGATAAATCAAATTACAATTCCTGTTAAACAAACTCCAAGAAGGATGCGTGTTGAAATAGAACAACAGGTCATTGCCGAAGTTGAGAAATTGATTGAGGCTGGTTTTATATGAGAAGAAAATTTCCCAACATTGCTGGCTAATGTAGTGCCAATTAAGAAGAAAAAAAAGCCAGATCAGGGTCTGTGTGGACTTCAGAGATCTAAACAAAGCATGTCTAAAGAATGAATTTCTTTTACCAATCCCAGAATCTATGGTCAACATAGCATCCACACAAGTAATATTTTCCTTTGTGGATGGATCATCAGGATACAATTAAATAAGGATGTTTCTAGAAGATGAATCAAATACAGCCTTCAGAACACCCATAAGGATATACTATTACAAAGTTATGCCATTTGGATTGAAAAATGATGGTGAAACTTACCAAAGAGCCATGACATGAATTTTTGACGAACTCATACACAATCAAGTTGAATGTTATGTGGACGATTTTGTTGTTAACAGTAAAAAAAGGAAGATCAAGTGTACGATTTTAGAATCGTCATCCAACGGTTACGTCAATATAATATTAAAATGAATCTCTTAAAGTGCCTTTAGTGTTACTTCGAGAAAATTTTTAAGATTTGTTGTTTGACATCGTGGGATCAAAATCGACCCTCTTAAAATTGAAGCTATTCTAAATATGCCTCCTCCTAAAAATTTAACTCAATTGTAATCCTTTCAAGGAAAACTGGCAAATATATGACATTTTATTGCCAATTTGCTAGGTAGGTGTCAGCCCGTCACTGCCCTAACCAGAAAAGATACCAAATTCTTGTGGGATAAAATGCCAATACGCCTTTGAAAATATCAAACAATACCTAACAACACCTCCTGTCTAATCAGCTCCCGTGTTATGAAGACCTCTAATCCTTTACACCGCGGTATTAGATAATTCCCTTGAAGCATTACTAGCCCAAGTAAATAACGAAGGAAAAGAAAACTTATTATGTTATTTAACCCGCTGCTTGGTTCCAACTGAGTAAATATTTAGTAATTGAAAATCTTTTTTTAGCTTTAATCTTCGTAGCTCAAAATCTAAGACATTATATGCTTTCTCATAAAGTAAATCTTATTTTAAGAGTTAATCCATTACAATACTTAATGACATAACTGACACTTTTTTGAATATTAGAAAGATAGGCAATGATATTGCTCCAATTTAACATAACATTTGTCGCACTACATGCTATTAAAGAAAAAATCTTAGCAGATTTCATAGCAGCACATCCAATTTCAACTGGATCACCTCTCAATGATGATTTACTTGATGAAAAAATACTAGAAATAAAAATATTAGACATATAACGATGGGAATTATACTTTGATGGAGTGTCATCTGCTCAAAAAGACAAAGATAAGAAAATAATCATACCAGGAAAAGTTGGGGTAGGATTAATTTTCATTACCCCAGACAAAGCAATGATGTCATTTTCCTATCATTTGACTGAACCAAGCACGAATAATGAAACTGAATTTGAAGCGCTCATAACTGGTCTAGAATTGAAAATACTAATGGAAATAAAAAATATGGACATCTATGGAGACTCTCAGTTGACCATTAATCAAATTATAGGAAAATACAAGACTTTAAAAAATATGGACATCTATGGAGACTCTCAGTTGACCATTAATCAAATTATAGGAAAATACACTCTAAAACTGCTTCAACAAATTCTTGATGTAGCTTTCTTCTTAATCCTGAGACAAGACAATTCTTTAGCAAACACCTTGGCAAAGCGTGCAAAAGAATTTGCTTGTCCAGAAGAAGACGACATTCTAATTTCTATAAAAGGACAAAAAGTCCTTTCCCAAATTGACATGGACAATTTGCACAAAATTGGTGAAGACACAACAATGACAATAACTGAAGAAAAAAAGAATGATTGGCGACAACCAATTATTCAATATTTACAATCTGGAAGGTTACCCAAAAAAAATCTATTGCAACTCAAATCAGATAAAGAACATTGTCATATGCTCTAGTGAACGATATTTTTTTACAAATGATCATTTAACCAAATGTAGTTAAGATGTCTAAACCAATCTAAAACTCAAGATAGTGTTAAAAAAGTTCATTCAGGTCTATGTGGTGCACACCAATCTGGACAAAAAATGAAGATGAAAATAAATAGAACGGGATATTATTGACCAACAATGATGACCGGTTATCATGAAATTGCAAATAAATGTCATCAACATCAAATACATGAAGTGGTCTTACATCAGCCGCCAAATGTATTAAATCCAACTGTTGCATCTTGGCCATTTGAATGCTCGTGCACAGACAGAGCCTCCATCATCTAAAGGTCATCAATTCATTCTAGCAGCCCCTGATTACTTCTCCAAATGGGGAGAAGAAATATTGCTCATAGAAGTTAAGGCAAAACAAGTTCTCCATTTCTTCAAGACTTATATTGTTTACATTTTTGGAATTCCTCAAAGAGTCATATCAGATAATGGACTGGCTTTTAAAAACACAAAAATGAATAATTTTATTCTGAGACATGGGATAGATTGAAGTTATTCCATAATCTATTATCCTAAAGACAATAGTTTAGTTGAAGCCTTCAACAAAACGTTGGTACAAATTTTGTAAAAGAAATTAGTTAATAGTCCAAGATAGTGGCATTAGTGATTGATAGAAGCTCTATGGGCCTATAGGACTACATACCGAACACCAACACAGTCAACACTGTTTCCTTTGGCATATGGTTCTGAGGCCATCTTACCACTTAAAGTGCAAGTTCCTTCTTTCTGAGTTGCGGTCACAAATAAAATAACTGGAGAAGAAAATGTCAAATTACGACTTGAAGAACTTGAGAATTTAGTAGGCAAACTTCTGCAAGCTCAACAAAATCATGAATTATATCAAGCAAAAATGACACGAGCCAATAACAAATGGGTTCTTCCTAGAACCTTTTAAATTGGTGAATTAGTTTTAGTTCTCTAATGGCCTATCCGCACTCATTGAAGAATAGGTAGAAAGTTTGAAACAATATGGGAGGGCCTGTATGTAATTCAAAAGACATATTCCGGAGGATCTTACCAACTGGTAGATTGTCAAGGAGAAAGAATCTTACCCCCAATCAATCAGTGTTTCTTCAAAAAATATTATGCAACATAAAATACATGTTTGTATACTGGAAAAATAATAAAATCTTTCAAATTATCTTTATGATAAAAATTTTGATTTTTGTATCTTATACTTTTTGCTTATTAAGCAAGTGCTTATAAGCATAAGTCCTAGACATAATAAAATTATAAACACGATTAAATGATGTTGTTTTCGAATTAAAATTAAGTCTAACATGTTACATTATCCTATTTATTTTAGGGAAATGTCTAACAACAAACTTATTTTTACATTTCGAAGTGGTGTCTGCTGGCTTTGGACAGACGATGTATCGAAAAAGGATCAAGAATTCATTCTGATTTTAACTTGTCTCAAGTTGAATTACTTTGCAATGGACCTCTGTTATCTTTTGCTAATCAAGAAGAAGCAAAACGAAAACCATCTGTGTTAGAATTCAAACTTCGACAACAAAATATCAAGACAAAAGAGGTAATTTCAACATAACAAAAATAGAAAATTGACATTGGAAAACATAAATCAGCGGTGGTAACTATATCTCATGGAACGGAAAAGACATCTGCTATCAAAGAAAAGAAATCAACCTCTGGATTAACTAGAGTCAAAGGATAAATTGAAACAAACGACTTAAAAGACTTGAAGTAAAGGAATGACAAAATATGCAATCTATGGAGGAAGACGATGATTTTGAATTTCCAGTTATTAAAGATATTCCTAAAGAAACATATTTTGTCTTAGGAGAAGAAAAACTAGATCAAGAAGAGGAAAGGATTGAGAGGACGACATTCACTCTGACTCCTTACATACCAGCATTGGATCTCACATCATCAGAGATGTCGACTGATAAAAGAATTGTTTTTGAAGAAGAATTAAGATATATTCATGCCTTTAGATGATAGACGGTTGAAAATTTTAAATATATTGTCAAACGAACTATCAAAATATTAGATGGAATTTAGATATTTACCAGAGTCTTTGATGAAGATGAGCAAGCAGCCATTATTGAACATTTAATGGAAGCACGTGAACTTGGACAAGTTGGATGCTTAAGAAAGAGAACATAATCTGAACCCAATAAGTGGATACGTAGCAAGGGTTGAGTGACAATCCAATATAGGTGATTATGCTGTAGACAAAGAGGCAACCCTCCGAGAAGTTTATGACATAAGCCGGTGGATCCATTACCCACGATGATCATTCAAATTATCAGACGACTGATAACATGGAACAAAATGCCTACTAATTGTGTCCCAGATAGATGCATTATAAATATATATGTAGAAGGAGATTGTATACCACCTCATATTGATAGTCATGACTTTAAAATACCTTTTTGCACTCTGTCACTCATGAACAGATGTTCTATTTTATTTGGAAGAGAGAAACAACTTGTAGGACCTGGAGAAACCTGTGTATCTTATCAAATTCTTTTACCACTTAGACCAGTCCTTATCTTGCAAGATAATGAAACCGATGTTTCTAAACATTGCATACCAATTGTAAAACAAAAATTTATTTTGATAATGGAGGATGTGTCCTGAGGAGCATCCTGACGGATATCGGTCTATACTAGAACTTGTAGGACTACGACCTTTGCAACTACCATGACCCTATGAATATCCAAACATCTATGATATACTCAACGAACAATGTCTTGGAGTGTTAGATATTTGTGGCAGGTCTAGCAGTATCCAGGGTTATAAGAATGACAGAAGAACAATCCAACACGTCTAATGTGATATTATATAAACAGTTTGCAGTGTGTCTTATGTAATATATTATTTACTGTTGACTTCTATCATCTATGTACCTTATATTTGGGAGTAGAATAAAATCTTGTAAGATATTCTCCAATTGTTAATGATACATCGGCAGGTCCAAAAATGCCAAAATGAACACTTTAAAATAAAAATTAGGACAATTAACATGAAATTTATCTTTTGACCTGTAAAGGTCAAATCCCCAGCGGATATGCTTTTCTTCATGTGTTTTTCACACATAATCTCTAGCTATTAGATATGAGACCCTGACACAGAAACATGACATTCCCTTAGCTTTTTCTTTGAGAAAGGTTATAAGTCGCATAACATTCCTTCTCAAAATTGACATATCGACATTTGATATTTTCGAGAGATGGTATGACATCCACTCTCTCTCCAGCTATTAGATATAAGTTATTTCCTGACAGGGAAACATGGCATTCCTATAGCTCTTTCTTTGAGAAAGAATATAGGTTGCATAGCATTCCTTCTCAAAATTGACATATCAACATTTGACATTTCCAAGAGATGGTATGACATCCACACTCTATCTCTCTCCAGCAATTGGGTATAAGTCCCTTTCTGAAACGGAAACATGTCATTCCTATAGCTCTTTCTTTGAGAAAGGATATAAGTCGTACAACATTCCTTCTCAAAATTGACATATCAACATTTGATATTTTCGAGAGGTGGTATGACATCCAATCTCTCTCTAGCTATTGGATATGAGACCCTTCCTGACATAAAAACATGGCATTCCCTGAGCTTTTTCTTTGAGAAAGAATATAAGTTGCGTAACATTCCTTATCAAAATCAACGTATCAACATTTGACATTTCCAAGAGATGGAATGGCATCTACTCTCTCTCTAGCTATTGGATATGAGACTTTTCCTGACACAGAAATATGTGATTTCTATAGCTCCTTATTTGAGGAATAATATAAATCATATAGCATTCCTTCTCAAAATCGACATATTGACATTTGAAATTTCTGAGAAATGATATGACATCTATTCTCAATCTAGTTTTCTATTAGGTTATTTGAACCATTTTGGTCAACGCCATATGTGCGGCATACTTGTACGGTATTCCACACATATTGGGGGCCCATTTGTTGACCTCACTTTTGTGAGGCCTATTTATATATCACCTTGAGAAAGGAAGTCTACCAATATTGACCTCCTAAACCTTACCAATGGTCACTAAACCCTAACGCCTAGGGTAAAACCTAATGAAACCTTTTTAACCTAATTCTTAATTACATCCTAAAATGATCGAGTCAGCAATGATAAACCCTCATCTGATAAATTATTGACTAAACAGGTCAACCTTTGACCCAAATCATGCTAAAATGGTCAATCCATGACCCAATGACCACCCCATTGACCAAACTGGTCAATCATTGGGCCAGGATCTTCAAACTAGGTCAAAATGGTCAATCCATAACCCAATGACCACCACATTGACCAAACTGGAGAACCTTTGACCCAAATTGCCAAACTAGGTCAAAATGGTCAATCCATGACATAATGATGATCACATTGACCAAACTGGTCAACCTTTGACCCAAAAAGTTAAACTAGGTCAAAATGGTCAATCCATGACCCATTAACCAACCCATTGACTAAAACTGATCAACCTTGGACCAAAAAAGTCAAACTAGGTTAAAATGGTCAATCCATGACCCAATGACAACCCCATTGACCAAACTAGTCAACCTTTGACCTAAATAGTCAAACTAGGTTAAAATGATCAATCCATGACCCAATCACCACCACATTCACCAAAATGGTCAACCTTTGAGCCAAATGGTCAAACTAGGTCAAATGGTCAATCCATGACCCAATGACCACCCCATTGACCTAACTGGTCAACCTTTGACCTAAATGGTCAAACTAGGTCAAAATGGTCAATCCATGACTCAATGACCACCCTATTAACCATACTGGTCAACCTTTGACCCAAATGGTCAAATTAGGTCAAAATGGTCAATCCATGACCCAATAACCACCACATTAACCCAAATGGTCAATCTTTGATCGAAATGGTCAAATTAGGTCAAACTTGTCATACCATTACCCAATAACCAACCTATTGACCAAAGTAGTCAAGCATTGACCCAAAAAGTAAAACTAGGTCAAATTGGTTAATCCATAACCCAATGACCAACCCATTGATCAAAACTGGTCAACCTTTAACCCAAAACATCAAATTAGCTCAAAATGGTCAATCCATGACCCAATGACCACCACATTGACCAAACGGGTCAACCTTTGACTCAAATGGTCAACTTAAGTCAAGATGGTCAATCCATGAACTAAAGACCATCAGATTGTCCCAATAACAATCCCATTGACCACAAAGTCAACTTAGACACTAAGTTGGTCGAATATGACTTATTTGATCAATTTAAGACATTAAAATGAACAAACATAATCATTTGGTCAACCCTAGTCAAACCTAGATTCCATACCAAAGTTAATGACCCCATGATTAAATCAACCATGACAAAGTTAAGTAAATCATCTGGTTCAACCCTGGACTTGGAGTGGTTAACCATGATCAACCTAGGCCAACATTGGTCAACCATGGTCAACTTTAGTCAAATTTGGTAAAAACACCCAATTTTAAATAAAATAAATGAAATTAATCAAATGATTAACTCTCAAAATCATTTTGATTAATTTATGGATTAATGATATAATTTCCTACACTTTTAATTAATTACATAATTAATTCAATGTGGAATAATATGAAAATAATCCTAAAATTCAAATTAAAAAAATTACGTCACCCATGACATCAAATTTCCATAATTGATTTTTAAAATCAAATTTAATTTTTATAAAATCACTTATGGGTCACTCATGACCCATGGAACTTACCATGACATGAAAAACACTCATGAGAACCCATGACACATCACTTTTAACTAAGGTTAAAAGATCAGCATGACTACATTATGAAGGGAATGATGAAGTGTCATTCCCTCATGGATTTTTATCCAAGAATGAAGGGAGTCATCACTCACCTCTACTCACCTTCAATGAAAGAAAACCAAAAAATGAAGTCAAAACTTTACCTAGGTGAAAAGCCATCATGACCAAAATACATAAATTTTATGTGAAGGAAAATATGTGTCACATTCCTCCCTTCTCATGGAATAAATCATCCATTTGCATGAATTGAGGTGGCCGTCCAACTTATGAGACACTCTAAACATTTCATGGGCTATCCAATACGAGAGAATCATCATTTAAATCATCACCCTCACTAAGGTTAAAGACCATCATAACCATGATGAAAAAAGAAGCATAGGTGATATTCTCTCATGAGTTCATTAAATGAACTTGTGAACTCACTTGGGGAAGGTAATTTTAGCAGGATTTACCAAACCCAATCCACCTTATGGAAGGACCAATGGAAGGAAGCCAAGATTTAAACCAAGACTTCACCATACTTGAATTCAACATGGGTTATCCTTAGAATGATGAATTGAACTCATCCCCATGCTTAAATCTCGTCTAAAAGTCATCATTGGATAGGTAATACCTTCCTCAAGTGAAACCAAATGAGCCCAAGCTTATCCATCACCTCATTGCCTATAAATAAGGCTAAACCAAAGAAGGCTAAGGGGAGGGAGAACAAAATAGAAGACACTCATACACTGCCCAATTCATCTACCTTTGAACACCAAAGTTTCTCATTAGAACCTTAGCAACCCATCCCACATAGAATTGACCCATTAAACCTGATAGTTTACCCTTATTTCCCTACTCAAAACCAGGACAAATTTTAGGTTTGAAATGAAGTTCTTCAAAACTTCAAATTAATCACTCCAGAAGCTTCCTAGAGCTCTATGAAGATAAGCTCAATCAAAATTGGCCTTCCCTTTAAGCATTAACCCACTGTTCAACATCTTCTTCTCAAGCTGAGACACCTTGAGAACAAACTCACCCTTAGGCTTAATTTAACTTCAAATTGCGTTGGGATTAAGATTTCTGAGGACAAGAAGAAGCTGTGGAACCAATCCAATTGAAATTCCATCAACTCAAGCCATGTTATGGATCTTTGCACTTAGACCGAGCTTGAGTTTGACACTTTGTGAAACAAACCATTTCACGACCTCATCATCACTGTGTGGATGTCTTCATCTGCTTCAGATGAAGCTCTCGAAATAAAAATCACTCAAATCCATTGAGAATCAAGCAAGATTTTGTTTCTAAACCATGAGTAGCTTACAAAATAGACTACAACGAAGGAATGAATAGATGTTGTCCATTTTTTGTGTTTTGGAAATGGACGACTCTGATTTAATACAGCCCGATCCACTATTCTGAGCCCCACGGCTGATCAAGCGCTTTTTCACGCGTACGAGGACACTCTGCTCTCTCTGGTTAATTAAATTTATTTAAATCTTGAATAACCTTAATATAATCAAAAATAGATATTTTGACATCCATAAATAACAAAAATATAATAAAAATACCCTCAAATCAGGGTAATGAGGAGAAAAATATAAGAACAAAATCATAATTTAATGATTTATATTTTATTTTTAATTATTTAATTACTCTCTGAAGTAATTAATTATTTAAAAATAACTATAAATCCAAAAATTATGAAATTTTCACAGAATGTTCTACTCATTCTCAGGAACATTCTATGATTTTTCCAAGAGATGGGGGAGTCTCTGGACAAAGATATTTATTTTTGTATGAAACATAAGTACTTATTTTTAAAATAATTATAAAAATTAGGAAAAAAGTGAAATTAAGTTCAAAATGGGTAAAGAAGTTCAGGGAGGTGGATATAAACCCTAAATAAACAAATCTTAACCTCTTGAGAATCCAAAATGACATTTTGACCATTAGGGTTAAAAATATTAATTTTAAATTAATATTTAAAATCATATAACCTTTACAAATTCAAATATTTGGTCCATTCCATAATGGGCTAAGTCAAGTTTAAACCTAACATCAAATAAACTGAAAACTAAACCATAATTAGGTCTAACCCCTCATTAGACCTAATTAATCACTTTGAACCTTAATTACATTAGGTTTAAGAAAAATAAAATTCTAATTAGGTCTAACCCCTCATTAGACCTACTTAATTTCCTTAAACCTTAAATACATTAGGATTAAGAAAAATAAAACCCTAATTAGGTCTAACACCTCATTAGACCTAATTAATTACCTTAAACCTTAATTACATTAGGTTTAAGACAAATTAAACCCTAATTAGACCTAACCCTAATTAGGTCTAATTAATCCAATTAAACCTTACTTAAATTTTGTTTAATAATCCTAAGCCCTAATTAGACCTAACCTTAATTAGGTCTAATTAATCCACTTAAACCTTACTTAAATTATGTTTAATTAATCCTAAATCTTAATTATACCTAACCCCGATTAGTTCTAATTAATCAATTAAAACTTACCTAAATTAAGTTAATTAATTTTAAATTTTAATTATACCTAACCTTAATTAGGTCTAATTAATCAATTAAACCTTACTAAATTAGGTTTAATTAAATCCTAAAACCTAATTAAGTCTAACCGTAATTAGACTTAAATTAATCTTTAAGCCTTACTTACATTAGGCTTAAACATAATCTAAGTCCATATGTTTAAGCCTAACCCTAATCCGATGATCCATATGTAGCAAAAAACAAATGTCCCCAGTTGCTCACAAGGACTTAAAATACCTTAGAGAAGACTCAAGTACTTGAGCATTGGGTTGTAAATGTACGATCCATATGTAGCAAAAAACAAATGTCCCCAGTTGCTCACAAGGACTTAAATACCTTAGAGAAGGCTCAAGTACTTGAGCATTGGGATGCAAATGTACCATAAGTAGTTTAGGGAATTTCTATTGATAATTAATGGGTTTTGGGGCATAACTTGGTGAGTCCCTGAAGGCTTTTAGGATGATTTTCTTCAAAACATCCAAAAGATCATAAAAGAGTTCGGGGTATAACCCTAAACAACTTTAAAAATCGTTTGAATCATTTTGTGTTATTTTGAACTTATTTTGTCATTGAATCATTCATCCTCAATTAAATTAAGGCTTAGTGGTAGTATTTTTAACCTGTGCTCAATGAATTTTAATGTTATTATTATCCCATGAATGGGGTAACTAAGTTTTCATTTGACATTTTATTTAAGAATTTTGTGGGTGGAAGCCCTTAAGGGCAGCTAGAATTATTAAGAACTTTTGCTCTTTCAATTAAGATTAGGCTTGTAGTGTTTTTAGGGTTTTTAAAATTAGTTACATTTGATTTTTTAAACCTCATTAAACAAACTTGATTAAGCCTAACTCACTACTAATCACTTAAGTTTTCATGTATAAATTTATAATTATTAGAAGTATCGATTCACATGAATTTGACTCTTATCAAAAGATTATACATATCATTTGATCACCGATTAGGTTTCAGATTAGTGAA
Organism: Papilionanthe hookeriana x Papilionanthe teres; assembly: GCA_022702705.1. Lineage (NCBI taxonomy): Eukaryota > Viridiplantae > Streptophyta > Magnoliopsida > Asparagales > Orchidaceae > Papilionanthe > Papilionanthe hookeriana x Papilionanthe teres. The sequence continues at coordinate 19,835,538 of CM040424.1, read as the reverse complement.
TTATTATCTACGTAACAGAAGCCCACTTTTCTAGATTCATCCAATCGGATTAACTTCCAAGTCATAATAGTTCAGGAAAGTACAATTTTGACCCTTTGTGTATATGGTGATGGATTGATTTCTACCACTTAAACCCTTTGTGTTTCAATCACCCAACATAATTAATTAAGATCAATATTACCCATTTACCCTTTAGTTTAACCTATATTTTAATTAGAGCTCAAATTTACATTATTACTGTTTTGCTCTTAATGACATTCCACTTCACAATCTTTTAAATTTAATTCAAATGACTTTATAATTTGATTGTTACCCTACTCATGGGTCAATTAGAACATTAGAGGAGAAATAAATTTTTTTCTTAATTTAATTTTCATGATTGTTTTAACTTGAAAAAAAGGATTTTTGATGATAATTAAAATAACTTAGTATAATAATCCTCTTGTACGTAAGAAATTATTAAAAGTTCAACTACGTCAGAGGAACACTATGAACAAATTTATTGGATTTTTTAAAACTATGTTTTAGTTTTTACATTTATTAAATGATCTTTTTAAGGAATAAATAAACAAATAAATATATTTTTATCGCTAAAATTCATTTTTATATTTTTCATAAATTTCTCTGACCTAAAGTAACTCAGAGAAAATTATTATATCTTTTTCTCCTTTTTATTTTATTTTTCATATTTTTAAAGAGAAATATAGGCCATAAATAAATTAATTATTTTAACTTCAATTTTATTATTTTTATGTTCCCCTTGTCAAAAATACCTCAAACCACATTTTATATTTTTTTATTTTTCTTTTAATCTATAAAAATATTTTTAAGAAAAAATTCATATTTACTTAATTATGATTTTGATATAAAAAAATTTAATGATCATAGGTTTTGAACAGGAGCCTCGTGAAGTCGTAAGCTTCATGTTGGCCCAATTTAGTTATTATTTGAATTATTTTGTATTTTCTTAATTTTGGTATTTTTCTTAATTTTAAAATAGAAAAATAAATTTTAAAATTTTAAAATTCCATTGTTATTTTTCCTTGGTTCTCCTGATCACAGTGAAGCTACCAAACTTATTCAAATAATTTTCTGATTTATATTTAATTTATTATAATTATTTTAAGCAAATAATGGTGATTTTCCATAGAAATTAGGTTTTTCCATGTTAAAGATGCTCTCTAACTTTGGAAAGATCAAAGAGCACCCATAAGCATGTGAGGAATGAATCCCTCAGATTTCCCATTTTTATGATTTAATTCTTTATAATTAAAATAAGCTATGTAGTATTTAATTAATTAAAATTAAAATATAACATAAATAATTTTTATTTTTAGTCTAAATTATTCTTCTTTATTCACTGAGCACATGAGTATTTTTATTTTTATTTTTATGAATTTTCTATACCAAGTTATAATTTTTCAAAATTTTAATATTTAATTAAATAAAAAAAACTCCTACTTATCCATGTCAGCGTCACATAAACCTGTGACAGCTCCAAACCTCCCTGTGGTGTGCTTCTATTTGATGCCAATTTCTGCATTAGTGCTGAGTTGATCTGCAGTTCACGTATATCCTCTTGTCTGCTTGATCAGGAGCATCCAACCGATACACGCGCGATCCAACAACTCTTGGTTATAACCCGAAAACCGTCCATGCTAAAACCCTAAGCTCACTCTATACTCAACCATCTTCATCCAAGTGAGACAAACCTATCTATATGATTTATCAAGCATTAAATTAAACATTTCGTCACAAAGGCTTAAGCATAGTCAAATTTGGGAAAAATGGTCCATAACTTTGTCCAAGAGGTGTAGCATCGATTGGAATGTTTTTGAAGCTTCATCATGAGCTTGTGCACCTCCTCCAAGTGTGGGTTCGAGCAGGGGTTGATGTTATGAAGGGGTTCGACCTAAGGGTGGTGCAGTTTATGTGGAAGTATGCTGTAGAGGGCCCTAGGGATGGCGATTTTGATGGTGAACTTCCTCGTGAGGTCTGAGGAAGCTTATGAGAAGTTCAATTTAGAGATTGGTGGAGGCTTATGGTATGACAGAAAAATTCCCTAGATGGACAGTGGGAAGTGATGGCTGAGGATAATGAGAATGAACTTAGGAAGGTTTGGAGAGGTTTTAAAGTGATTTTGGCATACTTTCCCCAAGTAAGTGGATGCTCTCTATGTTTGGTCGTGAGGTAGTGGAGTTTAGTTATCCATAGCCATGGTGGCCAACAAGGCAAGCTAGGGGGTAGAAAAGGTTGCTTAGGTGGAGTGCTAAATGACATAAGTGACCAATGTGGGTGAGCCACATTAAATAGGTGCAATTGAGTTCAAAACATGGGGAGAGCCTTCTCAGTTTTGGGTTCTCCAGTGACTAGGCTAGCTGGCCAGGCCAAAGGAGGTGACTAGCTGTTTCAGGGGAGGTCAGGGAAGGTTTAATGATGATCAAGATGAAGTTTTAATTAGGTGATGCAAAACCTGCATCACTTAGTCAAACTTAGGAAGAGGTTCTCCAATTTGTAGACCCCTTGGTCCATGACTCAATTAGGGTGGGCTAACATGATTTGATTAGCATCGTAGGAGAGGCAAAAAAGGATTAGGCATGGACTATTTCAAATGGGTTAAGTTATTTTAGGACTTGGGCTAAAAAATAGGGTTTTGATTTGTACTCGGGTTTGGGTTAGGCTTAGGCTTGAATTTGGGTTATGCAAGGGTTCAATTTGGTGTAGGAATTTATCATGAAAAAACTAAGATTTGATATTGGTGAAATTGAATTGGTCATGGAGTTGAATTTGATGAAATTTGGAGGTGAGGTCAATCTAGGGAAATTTATTTGGGCTTAGATTTAATGCTTGGAATTGGGTTCAATTGGGCAAAAATTGGGTTCAAAATGGGTTTTATCATGATGAAATTTGATTTTAACTTGAAATTGGAAGAGTTTGAAATCAATTTGCTGCCAAATTTGGGGAATTTAGGCACCTAGGGGAAATTTGGAAATATTGGTCAATTTTTGTGGATATGGGCACAATTGGAGATATTGGGTGGTCTAATTGATTTTGGGTACATTTGGAGTGAATTTGAATGTTTTGGGAATTTTTGAGGCATGAGGGGCATTTTAGTAATTTTGGCAAATTACAGGGTATATTGGGAATTTTGAGGATTCGAAGTATTTTGGGTAATTTGAGTGGTTTGGAATTGTTCGAAATAATTTTTGAAGAGGATTTTAGAATTTGGGCAATTTTGGAAAAATTAGGGTTTCAGGGGCATTTTGGTAATTTTGAAGTTTGGGGCTAAAATGCTAAAGTTGGGGGTTTTAGTAAAATTAGGATCAATTGAGGATGCTAATCATAAAATTACCCCCTTTGAGCCATGAGACCAATGAAGATTCCATTTTGGATCCTCCATGTGTTTGTCTTAGCCGAACCTAGCATAGGGCTAAGGGTTTGGGGACCACCCACATGAGTTTGCAAAAGTGTGAGGAAACATGCTAAGAATGATTGGTTTTGGGTGTTGGGTTGTGAGTGAAAGTGAAGTGTTCAAGTGTGTGTGTGCAAGATTGACTACGGCCACACCACCCAGGGCTAACCCTAAGGCTAGGCAGTCTTATAGGGACCCTTCTTGAGCTCCCTCGTGCTTGGCTCCATCCTACTGAGTGCTAGAGATTACACGTGAGACTTTAAGAAGTGTGGAGAGGTGTTTAGAATTTCTAATAGGTATGGTTCCATCACTAGTCCTCTATAATAGTCAACAGGAAAGTCCTATAGCTAGATCTTAGGCCCCTAAGGCAGAAAGACTAGACCTCAACAAAAGTGAGGTAAACAAAATGGACCCACAATAGGTGTGGTGTGCCTGCCAAGCACACCGCATGTATTGGCGGTGACTTAAGAGAATTAACAAGCATATTTTCAAATTGTAGCTATGAATCTGAGTTTTCAAATTTTAGATTGACTTCTTTTTTTTATGTCGTAATTTTATTTTTTATCTTTTTTTGTGAAGTGATGTTGTATGAATTTATGGAGGCAACCATCAGGATTCCTTATCGAGAACCTGACAGTTGAGGTGAGTTTAATTTATTTGGAATTTTCCTTTAATTTTGATTTTAATTTTAACATGAAAAAAACTTAAATTTAAATAAATGCAGAGACCAGGTTGAGATGGAAAATAATTGAACTCACATCCAACTTGAAAGGTAGCGGCGATGCTGAGAATGTCACATTACAAACGAAAGCTCAGGGATTCACATCTAACCTAAGGGTGACAAGCAACATTGGGAAGACAAGCTTATGGTGTTAGTAGAGTAACAAAAGTTCTCCCACTTCCTTTCTCTGATAACTCTTTCCACCTCTCCTCCAGGATTATCAAAAACTCGATCATGAATACACTTCTTTCCTTGGAAGATTGAAGTGTATCTATATTTGGCTTTAGCATTTATAAACCGAGTCTCGTCAAATTCAAGTAGCCTCTTTTGATAGGGAACTATTTTTTTGATCTATCAAAATTACAAAAATTCAAACTAAATTTCAAAACAATAATGCAATGGCTTCCAAAGGTGACTTAAAGCAATCTAAATAAAGTTCCATGAATTTCTTCCAAGTCTTTTCTCCACATTTTCAATTTTTCTAAAATTCCTTAATGTGGAAGAAATTCATGGTGAAAATAAAAAAGTTTTACATAAGAGGGAAGCTCTTACCGAGGGACGATGAAATCTAGTGTTAAAATGAGTTCAAATCACTCCAAATCCAAGATCTCTCAAGCCCTAGGTCGAAATTTTTGGTAAATAAAGGAAGAAGACAATGAATAGTGGCAGTTGACTGGTCAAAATCACGGTTAAAAGGTAACTTTTTAGATCTCACCATCGGCGGGGTCATTCGCACTGTCGGAGGGCTCCTTTGAATTTAATTTCAATAGTCTTGGGAAAAACAAGCCGTCGGCGGCCTCGAGCGCGTCGTCGATGAGATTCTTAAGTTTTGATCATTTTTCAAAATTTTGCGATTTCGATCAATTTTAAGCCTCGACTTCATCCGTTCGATCATTTTAAACATAAATTTTAAGTGATTAAGTGATGTATTAACACAAATTAACATACACACAACAAAGCTTCACAATTATATATTAAATTCAAGTGTTACAAGACACATTACATAACAAACAAGCCAGGTATTTTCCAACCTAAATTTTTTAATTCAGGGTCGCAATCCAAGCCACAATACTCTAAACGCTAAAAACAAAACATTCCAAACATCATGTCAACTATAATGAGATTAAAAAGCAAACAATCGAAAGAAAACAAACAAACATAGTTCAAATCAAGTTCAACATAAAGAAACATATATTGTAAAGCAAATTCACTACTCTTCTGAATCAGTGCTGGTTTCTCCTCTGATATCACCCATCACTTAAACATGGATGAACATGTTATAGAAAGGTCAGAATGGGAATTCTTCAGTTGAATCTTCATCAATCCATCCTGATGCACAAAAAATATATACTCTTTTAGCTATATGTTTTTACCATTTTTTGGTGATATTGCACTTTAAAGGAAGGTATTTTTCATGATTTGTTGTAGGTATGATGAATATAGGTGATTGGAGCGAAAAGATACAAAAAAGAACGAATTTGTAGCAAAATGGACCAATTTGGAGGAAAATAGCCACTGGCGCTGCTGGCGCCCTATTCTCGAACCTCGAGAAATTATTGGCACAATAGGGCGCCGTCGACGCCCTATGTCTGTTCTTTTCAAATTCAAGAGTTTTGGCGGATTTTTGAAGAGGTGCTTGAAGAAACTCTTGGGGAAATAGTTCCTAACATAAAATTAAGTGTTCAAGACGAAAATAGAGAGGAGGATTGCTGTGGAGAGTGTAAGGAAAGTGTGAGAGAGAGTTAGGGTTTGTGATTTTAAGAGAGATTCTTCTCTAAGGAGGGGAGAAGAGGGAGTAAAGTGAGAGATAGCTTCTTCATCTTTGTTCCAAGGAGATAATCAAGTGTTGCAAGGAATAAAAAGAGAAATTAAGGGAACTTTGTATTAATTTGCTTGGGGAAGAGAAAGAGATAAGTTGCATTTACTATTGTGGTTTTTATGACTCTTCTTTCTTATATAAAATCCATGTGTTCTTATATCTTCTCCATGATTTGTGGGTAGTTTCCCTTGCCTTTCTTCTTGCATAAAGTAGTGATGATGTGGTGATGTGAAATTAATGTGCCCTTTAAGTGTATAGAAGTTGTGATGTTTCTTTCATTTGGAACTTAATTTACTTTTCAATCCGACCAATTGAATTGTTAAAACATGTTGAGGAATATTAATTCCAAAGAAAATTGAATGTTCTACAACAAGAATGAAGAACCCATTTAATGTCCATGAATGAATTGCATAGTTCATGGGGATTAAATGCAAATAAATAGGGAAATGAGTTTTGATGGACTTCAAGTTGGAGGTTTCATGGTGACAAAATGGGATCCCCAATTTGGTCTTAAGATTGGTAATTAAAGCTTATGGTTAGCCTTCGGGTGAAAGGTGAGTGGGAGCTCCGTAGTGAGAGTCTGTATCCTCCCAGCCTAACCTTAGATTTAGTGACTAAACTTAAGATATGGCAATGTTATTTACTTTCTTTGAGGATGGGGTACTCTATTAAGGGTAAAGAAGCAAAAATGCTGCTATTTGGCTTAATACAAAAGATTAACATTCTTCATCATCCACACATAATCTTTATGCAGGAAGGAAGACACTTTTCATATAGAAGTATCTTATAAATCACATAAGCTAGTGTGTGTTAGTTAAATTAGTTCAGTAAGTAGAAGTAATTGTAGTAGCTTTATTATTATCATACTTTGCATTAACTAGCTGTAGTACACTTGAGCAATTATTACAATTGGTATTGGAATTTAGTGCTGTATTATCTGATTTAAAGAACGTTCACCTCTCTGTGGGATCGATAACTAGGACTCCATTAGAGCCCTGCATTAATTAATACTATACGTATAATTGCGTTAAATTTGTGACTTTACTAAATCATTATAAAAATATATAAATCTGACTTCATAAATTCTTGCATAATATATAAAGTCACACCAAGTCGCCGTTGCCGGGGAGGTAGATAAACGGTACTTATTTATAGATATTATAGTAACTAAAAACCTTTACTTTGTAGTATATTTGTGTGCTTATTTACTTTTTAGTGTGATTTTATATGCGTAGTAGTGGATCTGTAGGTTTGATACCTTATGATTCAGAGTTAGAGCGTACTATTAGAAAAATTTAAAAACAACAAAAACATTGAAAATTACTGCAAAATGACAAATAATCAAGAGAATCAGAATATTAATGTTGGAAATTTGCCAAGACCTTTAAGAGATTATACTAACCCAACAGCAGATGAAATTCATATAAATATTCAAAATCCTGATGTTGCATCTAATTTGTTTGAACTTAAACCTGCTATTATGCAAATGGTACAAAATAATCAATTCGAAGGAACACCTAATGAAGACCCAAATTTACATCTCGCTAGTTTTTTAGAACTGTGTGTTACTTTTAAATATGATGGAGTGTCGAGTGATGCTGTGAGACGTAGACTTGGGAAGAACTTTCTCAAATGTTTCTATCAAAATATTTCCCTCCATCAAAAACTGCAAAATTAAGAAATGATATCACATCTTTTGGTCAGCTTGAAGGAGAGTCAATATATGAAGCTTGAGAGAGGTTTAAAGATCTTCTTAGGAAATGTCCACACCATACTTTGCCAGATTGGTTAATAATTCAAATTTTTTATAACGGATTAGAGGGATCATTGAGATCAATTATTGATGCTGCTGCTGGTGAATCGTTAATGTCAAAAACTTTCGATGAAGCATATTCGTTGATTGAAGAGATGGCTATTAATAATTTTTAATGGACCTCTGAACGGGTAAATCCTAAGAGAGTAGCTAGTGTTCATGATTCTGATATGATGACTATGATAGTTTCTCAAATAGTAGCACTTTCTAAGAAAATAGATCAATATAGAATGAATTATTCTCAACCACCCCCAGTGTTAGAGGAAACTTCATTTGGGCAAATAATTGAATCTCAAACACCTTATGAGACTTTGAACTTGATTAATAGACCTAATAACCCTTATTCGAATTATTATAACTCTGGTTGGAAGAATCACCCAAATTTCAATTGGAATAATAATAATGCTAATGTGAACCCACAATGGGGGCACAATTCTATGAACCCAGTTGGAAATTCAAACAACCAAGGAAATACTAACTTTAGACCATCTTATCCTCCTGGATTCAATAATAACCCACAGTTTAAGGATAAGAAGTTGTCTACAGAAGAAATGATTTTAAATATGGGTAATCAATTACAAAGTCATGGTGTTGCGATAAAAAATATTAAAAATCAATTGGGACATATTTTCACTGCGCTTAATAATAGACCTTCTGGAATGCTTTCTAGTAATGTGGAGATCAATCCAAAATATTAAAACAAATTAAGGTTATTCAATTAAGGAGTGGAAAAGAATTAGAAACTAGAGTGCAGAAAGAAGTTGAAGAAGAGAAGGAGAAGGTGAATCTTGAAAAAGGTTCAAATAAGATTTATCCAGGCCTGGAATATCCTCTTGAACCAATGAAGATTACTGTTGAGAATTGACCTCCTCCATTTCCTCAAAGATTGAAGCAGAAAAATAGGGATAGCAGATTTGGAAAATTTTTGGAAATCCTTAAGAAGTTAACAATAAATATACCTTTTGTTGAAGCATTAGAACAGATGCCTGATTATGCAAAATTTATGAAGTATATTCTTAAAAAGAAGAGAAAGTTCACGGATCATGAGACTGTTGCACTTAGCGGAGAGTGTAGTGCAATAATTCAGAAAAAGCTTCTTGAAAAACTTAAAGATCCTGGTAGTTTCACTATCCCGTGTGCTATAGGTGAAAAGTTTTTTGGAAGAGCCTTATGTGATATGGGTGCTAGTATTAACCTTATGGCTTTATCAACTTTCAAAAGATTGGGAATTGGAGAAATTTTTCCTACATCTGTAACTCTTCAATTAGTTAATCGTTCTATTACTTATCCTAAGGGAGTGGTAGAAGATGTGTTAGTAAAAGTGGATAAATTTATCTTTCCTGTGGATTTTATTGTGCTTGATATGGTGGAAGATAAAGATATTCCAATTATTTTAGGAAGATAATTCCTAGCTACTGGAAGAGCTGTAATTGACGTTCAAAAAGGGGAATTAACTATGAGAGTTAATGATCAAGAGGTGACCTTTAATATTTTTAAATTTATGAAGTATCCCTCAGTTGCAAAAGATGATGAATGGATGGAAGTCTGTGAATATTTGAGAAATGATTATTTAAAGAGATGTTCGAAAAGAATGAGGAGTATGAAAATATAATTGAAGATGAAATTGGAATTGAAAAAGATTCAGATAATGAGAAGAATAAGGAGTTAGAGTATATTCAGGAGAAATTTGAAGTGTTAGATACCATGGAAGGTGGAGATAAAAGTTTAATTTCATCTATTATTAAACCTCCTGAACTTGAGATGAAAATTCTCCCTAAGCATTTAAAGTATATGTTTTTAGGAGAATCATCTACCCTACCAATTATTGTATCTTCAGAGTTAACTGAATATCAAGAACAAAAATTATTGGACATCTTAAAACGATACAAAAAGGCTTTTGGATGGACTTTGGCAGACATCAAAGGAATCAGTCCTTCGATTTGTATGCATAGAATTTTATTAAATGAAGAAAATAAACCTAAAATTGATCCGCAAAGAAGATTAAATCCTATAATGAAAGAAGTAGTTAAGAAGGAAATTTTAAAATGGCTTGATGCTGTAATTATTTATCCTATTTCGGATAGTGCTTGGGTAAGTCCAATTCATTGTGTACCGAAGAAAGGTGGAGTGACTGTTGAAGTGGATGAGAGAAATGAAATTTTGCCCACTAGACAAGTTAGTGGATGGGGAATTTGTATTGATTATAGAAAACTAAGTGATGCCACCCGAAAAGATCACTTTCCTCTTCCTTTTCTTGATAAAATGTTGGATAGACTTGCTGGACACAAGTTCTATCGCTTTTTTGATGGATATACTGGTTATCATCAAATACCCATTGCTCTTGAGGATCAAGAAAAGACAACATTTACTAGCCCCTATGGAACATTTGATTTTCGAAGAATGCCTTTTGGATTGTGTAATGCACCTGTAACTTTTCAAATATGTATGATGTCTATCTTTAGTAGTATGATAGATAATGGAATAGAAGTTTTCATGGATGATTTTTCTGTGTTTGGAAATTCATTTGATATTTGTTTAGAAAACTTGGCAAAAGTTTTGAAACTCTGTGAGGAAACAAATTTAGTTCTGAACTAGGAAAAATGTCAATTTATGGTTGCAGGAGGAATAGTGCTTGGGCATAAATTTTCTGAATTTGGTATGGAGGTCAATCCTGCTAAAATTTGAGTGATAGAGAGATGACCACCACCCACTACTGTGAGAGAGATGCAGAGTTTCTTAGGACATGCTGGACTTTACAGGCGTTATATTAAAAATTTTTCTACTAAACCTTTTTGTCAACTTCTAGAAAATGATTAGAAGTTTGATTTTAATGATGAATATTTGTGTGCTTTTAAATTACTTAAAGAGAAATTAATCAGTGCTCTTATAATTGTTTCACTTGATTGGGAGAACCCTTTGAATTGATGTGTGATGCTAGTGATTATGCTATTGGAGTTGTGTTGGGGCAAAGGTATGATAAAACTTTCAAAGTCATTTACTATGCTAGTAAAACTCTTAATGATGCTCAAATTAATTATACCACTACTGAAAGGGAGTTATTAGCTATAGTGTTTGCTTTTGATAAGTTTAGATCTTATTTAATTGGGACTAAAAGTATAGTGCATACTGATCATTCAGTTATCAAGTATTTAATGCAAAAGAAGGATGTTAAACCTAGATTTATTAGATGGATACTCCTTTTGCAAGAATTTGATTTTGAGGTAGTTGATAAGAAAGTTTCTGATAATCAAATTGCTGATCATTTGTAAAAATAGAACATGATAAATTATCTGAATTTGAAAGGAAGTTACAGAAACTTTTTCGGATGAACAATTGTAGATTCTTATGGAAAAGAATTTGCCTTTGTATGCTGATATTGTGAATTATATTGTGAGTGATTATACCATCAGAATTAACAAGGCAACAACAAAAAAAATTTAAATATGATGCTAAATTTTATTTTTGGGATGAGCCCTTTTTATATAAACAGTGTAAGGATCTGATTATTAGAAGATGTGTGCCACAGGAGGAAATTAATCGGATCATTCAGAGATGTCATGATTCTGAATTTGGAGGTCATTTTGGTGTTGATAAAACATCTTATAAGATTTTACGATCTGGTTTTTATTGGCCAACTCTTTTTTGTGATGTTTATAAATATATTAAATTTTGTGATCGATGTCAAAGAGTAGGTAATATTTCTAGGAGAACTGAAATTCCTCTGAATTATAATTTGAAAGTTGAAATCTTTGATGTATGGGGATTAGATTTCATGGGACCATTTACACCTTCATTTGGAAATTTATATACTTTTAATTATGTTTCAAAATGGATTGAAGCTGTTGCTTTACCAAGATGTGATGCTCGGAGTATTTCTAAATTTTTAAAGAAAAATATATTTATAAGCTATGGAATACCGAGAGTGATTATAACTGATGGTGGATCCCAATTCAGAAACAAACAAATTAAGATATTAATTGAAAAATATAACATTATTCATAGGATCTCTACTGTTTATCATCCCCAGACTAGTGGTTTAGCGGAAGTATAGAATCAAAAAATTAAAAGAATTTTGGAGAAAACAGTGAATATTCATAAATTAGATTGGTCTGCTAGATTAGATACCGCATTATGGGCTTATAGGACTGCTTTTAAGACCCCTACTGGAATGTCTCCTTATAGATTAGTATTTGACAAAACTTGCCATTTGTCGGTTGAATTGGAGCATAAATCATATTGGGCGATTAAGGAGTTGAATTTTAATTTGAAAAATACGGGAGAAAAAGGATTTATGCAATTAAATGAGTTGGAAGAAATCAGAAATGAATCATTTCATAATGATAAAATTTATAAAGAGAAAATGAAATTGTGACATGATCAGAATATATTGAAAAAAACAATTTGAACTGGGACAAAAAGATTTATTATATAATACAAGATTGAAATTATTTCCTGGAAAACTTAAGCCCAGATGGATGAGACCTTTTACTGTAGTGAAAGTTCATTCTTTCGGAGCTGTTGATATCGAGGATCCTAAGACTGGAAATATTTTTAAGGTTAATGAGCATCGTTTAAAACCTTACTTTGGAGGGTCTTTACCAGATTTCAAAGAGGTTTTATTGCTGAGTCATCCTGGTTAACTGAATGGTTTTTCGGGCTGACAACTTTAAACTAAGCGCTTTATAGGAGGCAACCCATGTGTACTTGTGTGTTATGTTTGCTTGCTTATTGTTGTTTGTGCTTTTAGTTAGTTACTTAAGAATACTAATTACCCCTAAATAAGTTAAAAATTAAAAATATATTGGATCGCATTGTGAAAATGAAGTATTTCGAGCCAAACGAAGTTCGGTGAAAATTTTTAGCACTGGCACTGCCGGCGACTTATTCTTTTATACCAGCCAAATTCTGGGTGACGATTTTTAAGTTTTAAAATGCAATTTTTGGCAGTTTTGAGCGGGATTTTCTTCCTTAAAACACCCCAAAACTCCATTTTGAACCCATAACCACCAGAGAACGAAAACTTCCTTTCCCAATTCTCATCCCATGGATTCCTACTCCATTGAACTCCCTATATCACGCATTTACAATCGACAGAAGTTCATTTGTTTGAAGGTGCAGCGTATATTCCATAAAGTGATGATGGAAAGAATAATTATAAAGGAAAGAGGCCTTGTGAATCGAGGTTTGGAGAGTCCGACTACAAGAGTTGAAGAGATAGTGAAGCAAAGGCGTTGGGAAGTGTTATGCTACACTATCGTTGCAGTGGTTGTTCCGGTCGTGAAAGAATTTTATGCAAATCTACATGGGATCAACCAAGGATGTGTTTTTGTGCGAGGTAGGTATGTACCATTCACTTTAGTGAGGATTAATGATCTCTTCATGATCGAGAATGTACCTATTTGTCATTATGCAAATTTTAATGCGACGGGCAATGATGTGAATGAAATCTATCATTATTTGACGGATGGGAATGAAGAATGGGAAGTAAGGGATAATGGATATATTAGTTTCTCTTTTTCATCCTTGAATCTGGTATCAAAGCAGTGGCATTAATTTATTTTAGCAAAATTAATTCCTACTATGAAGATAAGTAAGGTAATGTAGGAAAGTGCTATTTTGAATTTCTGTATACAAACTGGAAGGCCAGTGGATATTGGATCAATCATTACTAAATTTGTATTGGGATTGATTGTGCATAGATCTAAATATGGGCTTGGAAACCCGTCCACCATATTTCTATTATGTAGTCAATCAAATGTACTATATGAAAGTTGGGAAAAAGTTCTTCTACCCTGGAGACCTATTGACCCAAATGATCTTTATGACTATAGAACAGTAGGAGATGAAGGAGATATGGATTTGCTTGCTGATCAGCCCACTGAGAGTTCACAACCTATTCAGCCTTACTATTCTGAAAGTTCGAGGGTGATATTGAAGAAGATAAAGAAATTGGAAAATGAGGTACGGAATGTTCTGAATGCTATTAACAATATTTCTGATTTATTTGATCACATTGATTGGAGGATGAAAGAGCAATTTGAGAATACTGGTTGGATTGAGTCGGGTTTGATTAGTTTGTTGAAGAAGAATGCTGTGGTGGCTGAAGATTCATTTGATGAATTCCCATATCGTCCATTCGACAATCTGTTCATTCATCGTCAATCAATGGGAGACATTAGAGAGGATGAGACTTCTGAGACTGATGAGGAGTAATTAGTGGACTCTGTATGCTGTTTTGTTATGTTTAAGTGTTTGCTTTGATTATTATGTTATTTTTTCTTTGTTTTAGTAGGTTATGCTTCGACTATGTTTTGATTTCTTGTGTGTATTTAGGACTTAATGTTTCCTTATCGTAGTGTACTTGCAACACTAACGATCTAAGGAGTGTTGTTCTTATTTTATAAACATATGTGTGTAATTGTTGTGTCATGGATTTTATATATGAAAGTGATGTGATGTGTTGTTTGTGTAAAGTGATGTTGTTTAATGCTTGTGAGATGAAATGAATGTTTGCTGATGTGTTAAATAAGACTGCGGAGGTTGAAAGGATCGAATTTGTGATGAAAATTTTTGAACCAAATAGAATTTTGGACTGGCACCGCCGGCGCCTAAATACAGAGAGCCTACCTATTAATTTGAATAGAGCGCCGCCGGCGCCCAAATAACGGAAATAGCCCGGGACCCTTAAAAATTTGCAAAAATTGCCTGGGACCCATTTTTATGCCATTTCTTTCGTCTCCCACCTCCATGTTCGCGATTTTGAAGCTTTAGGGCTTGTTAGATCTTGGAATAGAGAGGATTTCAAGGATTTTCAAGGCAGGATCTGCACTTCTCTTGGTAAGAGCTTTACTTTAAGTTAAAATTTTTAGATTTTCTACATGTGAAACTCTCACATTATTTGGATGATATTTTTGAGAGATTTTTTTTAGAAAAAGTGAGGTTTCCTACGGTGGAATTTGTTCTTACTTGTTTAGATTAATGCTTGGAGTTAGTACACTGTGGATTTGGGATTTATTGGTAAATTTTTGCAATTTTTTAGAAATTCACATGGCTCCTAGAATGAGTAAGGGGAAGCGAAAATTTGATTGGGACGATGAAAGATTTGTTAATATTAAGGCTTAGTTTCGTTTCAACTCTCAGTTGCAAAATAAGAAGTGTATTAAAGATCGAGCGTTTGAGAATCCTGGTAGATCTGTGGAACAGTTAATTTCTGAGCGGAATTGGGAGTGTTTCTGTTACTTTTCTGCTAATGCTAATGTGGGAACAGTCCAAGAATTTTATGCTAACGTGCTCTGGTCTGAGACGGAATATGTGCTAGTCCGAGGAAAACTGGTTGAATTCACCCCACCACGTATCAACACATTTTATCAAATTCAAGAACCTTTTGTTTGTGAATTTGAGAATTTTGATACTAGTGAAGGAAATTTGATGAGTGTAATCACGTATCTGACCGATGGAAGAGGGGAGTGGAAGATGAATCAGAGACATATGATTAACTTCCCTGCTTCTACTTTAAATGTTACTTCTAAAGCGTGGCATTATTTCATTTCTGTGAGACTATTACCTTCTTATCATCACAGGGAAGTTACTAGGGATCGAGCTATTTTGAATTATTGCATCCAGAATATGAAGAAAATCAATATTGGAGCTATTATTTTCAAGAGCATTCACTCTATTGCCAAAGGAGAAACCACTGGTGGATTAGGACATCCTGCCCTAATTCATGCCCTTTGTGTTCAGTCTGGAGTTGAGTATAATAGTTCTGAGAAAGTGGCAATACCTTTGAGACCAATTACGAAGACCATTATTTGTACTTATGAGGCTCATGTAGGTGCAAGAGAGGAGAGTAGGAGTCTTGATATTCCTACCACAAGCTATGATGTTCCATCTACTTCTGAGCCCCAGACACTATCTGATGTCATGAATCAGTGGAGATTGCAAAGTGATAGTATTGATAGGATGCATAGTCGGATGGATGTATTCGAGGCCAGGAGTGATGTGAATGAAGACTATTTAGAGAGAAGAGTTGAGTTCGATATTTCTTATTATGATGCTCAGGCCAGATTTATGAGGGGGGAGTCCAATGTGACATTTCCTACTTGTCCTAGTTATACATTGTACAGGCCTGAACCTTCTGACCCTGCTGACAGTGCTGGAGATGATGTATGGTAGTTTTATATTTTTATGTTGTACTTTTGTGTTGTTTTTAGTTTGTTGTGTTGTACTGATGTGATGTAGTGGATATTTTACTTTTCATGTGATGTGTAACCCTATGTTGTACTGTGTGATGTAGAGTTATTTACTTTTCATGTTGAACTGTTAGTTGTAATGTTAGTAGTTTGATAGTTTGTTTCATGTTATAGTATTCTGTTGTATGTTTAGATCTTTAATGTTAATTTCTCTTTACCCCTACAAATATTTAAAATTGTTATATCACTGCTACTAATTGTTTCATGCCTCCTAGTTCTGAATTTTGATTAAAACCAGATAAATGTTGAAGATTTCAAAAATCCCAGCACAGAAAGGTTAGTTTTCTTTTACTCTCAACTATTCCAAGTTTATTGAAAAATTTAAGCTTGGGGGAGTGTAGAGAAATGCTAAACTTTTATTTGTTTTCAATTATTATATTTTTCAAAAATTATTAGCATAACTTCTGGTAGTTGAACCTCATTGTAAGATAAGTAAAACTTTTCATTTCAGATGAATATTATGGAAGGATAAGATGAAAATTTTTAGTAATAAAAGTTGATTTTATAGAAATAAGATATTTAGTATGAAAGGATTTGATTATAGTTAACTGATTAAAGTAAAGAAAACTGCATTTTTGAAATGTTAAGGGACTTAAAGTATTGTGCATTAAGAAGAGATTGTTACTTTATGAAAAATAATAAAGCTCGTGCCTAACTATAAAGTAAGGTGGTTTTTCAAGTTTGAACTTTAGAAAGAGGAGAGTGAAGTTCAAAATCATTAAAGGCTATCCAGATATAGTAATTCTCAATAAAAGAAAAGAAAAGAAAAGAAAAGAAAAGAAGGATAGAAAAAACAATCCCAAAGAAAAAAAAAAGAAAAGAAAGAAAAATGCGACGGTTTTTAAGTTATGAGCAGGATTTTTGACAGTTTTGAGCGGGATTTTCTTCCTTAAAACACCAAAAAGAATTGAATGTTAAAACATGTTGAGGAATATTAATTCCAATTGAACTGTTAAAATATGTTGAGGAATATTAATTCCAAAAAGAACTGAATGTTCTACAACAAGAATGAAGAACCCATTTAATATCCATGAATGAATTGAGTAGTTCATGGGGATTAAGTGCAAATAAATAGGGAAATGAGTTTTGATGGACTTCAAGTTGGAGGTTTTATAGTGACATAATGGGATCCCCAATTTGGTCTTAAGATTGGTAACTAAAGTCTATGGTTAGCCTTCAGGTGAAGGGTGAGTGCGAGCTCCGTAGTGAGAGTCGGTATCCACCTAGCCTAGCCTTAGATTTAGTGACTAAACTTAAGATATGACAATGTTTTTTACTTGCTTGGAAGAGGGGGCACTCTTTTAAGGGTAAAGAAGCAAATATGCTCCTATTTGGCACAATACAAAAGATTAACATTCTTCATCATCCACACATCATAATCTTTATGCAGGAAGGAAGACACTTTTCATATAGAAGTATCTTATAAATCACATAAGCTAGTGTGATTTAGTTAAATTAGTTCAGTAAGTAGAAGTAATTGTAGTAGCTTTATTATTACTGTACTTTGCATTAACTAGTTGTAGTACACTTGAGCAATTATTACAATTGGTATTGGAATTTAGTGCTATATTATCTAATTTAAAGAACGTTCACCTCCCTGTGGGATCGATAACCAGGACTCCATTAGAGCCCTGTATTACTTGATACTATACCTATACTTGCATTGAATTTCGCCGGTTGAACACTCAAATTCTTGGGTGATCTATTGAATTGGAAGCCATCAGAGAAGAATTCAAGGGAGTTTCAGAGTTTTGGAACCGTCCATAGAAGTTTATAGGGGATAAATTCTCCTATAACAGCCAAAAACAGTCGTTTCAAACTCGAAAAACTGTCCACTCACCGATCTCACTGTCGGCAGCCTCGATGGTGCGGTTGGTGAGCTCTGTACATTTAAATATCTGGGCCCTCAGGAAAAACCGACCATCGGCGGCGTCGAGCACGCTGTCGGTGCCCTAGGCAAAATTTTGCACAAAATGTCGTGGTCAAATACATTCCAAATTTTCTCTGTGGATCCAAATTCATGATGATCAAAGGGTAAATGCAAGTAGTAGAATTTAATACTATTACAAACAAATGAGAATTTCAAACAAACACATAACAAATAAAGATAACTATGGGTTGCCTCTCATAAAGCGCTTGGTTTAACATCGTCAGCCCGACCTATTCAGGTGTTATTCAGGTTGACTAAGCATTAAAACCTCTTTAAAGTTTGGTCTTTTGCCCTTAAAATATAGTGTTAATCTATGTCCATTTACTTTAAATCTATTCCCAGTCTTTGGATCTTTAGTTTCAACAGCTCTATAAGTATAAACTTGAGTCACAGTAAAGGGTCCTAACCAACGAGACTTCAATTTCCCAGGAAATAATTTCATCCTTGTATTGTAAAACAAAACTACTTGTCCTGGTTTGAAGTTCTTCTGGTTAATCTTTTGATCATGTCTTAACTTCTGCTTTCCTTATAAATTCTGTCGTTATTATAAGATTCAGTTCTTAATTCTTCTAGTTCATTCAATTATAACAATCTCTTTTCACCAACATTTTTCAAACTATAATTGAATTCCTTAATCACCCAATATGCTTTATGCTCCAATTCTACATGTAAGTGGCAAGTCTTTCCAAAAATGAGTCTGTAAGGAATCATTCCAATTGGAGTTTTATAAGCAGTCTTGTTTGCCCATAATCCAGTATCTAGTCTCGTAGACAAATCTACTCTACTACGATTTACAGTCTTTTCTAAAGTTTGTTTAATGTCACGATTAGAAATTTCAGCTAATCTACTGGTTTGAGGATGATAAGCAGTAGAGAATCTATGAACAGTATTAAACTTTTATGCAAATCTTTGAATGTATTTATCCCTAAAATGGGATCCTCTGTCAGTGATAATCACTCTCAGTATTCCGTATCTCATAAAAATGTTTTTCATTAAGAATCTTGAAACACTTTTAGCATCACAATGAGGTAAAGCTTGTGCTTCAATCCACTTTGTTATATAGTCAACTGCAATCAAAATATATAAGTTCCCAAATGAAGGAATAAATGGTCCCATGAAATCTAATCCCTAAACATCAAAAATCTCAACTTTTAACATGAAATTCAGAGGCATTGCTTTTCTTCTAGATATATTACCTATTCGTTGGCATCTTTCACAAGTTTATATATATCTATAAACATCTCTAAAGAGAGTAGGCCAATAAAATCCAGCTTGTAAAATTTTGTGCGCTTTTTGTCAATCTCAAAATGTCCTCTAAATTTAGAATCATAAAATTTTTGAATAATCAGTTCAGTTTCTTCATAAGGCACATATCTTCTAATAATATGATTGTTACATTGATTATATAAATATGGTTCATCCCAAAAATATGCTTTTGCATCATGAATGAATTTTTTCTGTTACTGCAGTGTTAGCATAGATGGCAAAATATTACTTAATATATAGTTAACTATATCAGCAAACCAATGTATTTCCACTCATTAACATTATAAAGTTGTTCATCAGGGAAACTGGCTATTATTTTTTTTCGGTGTCAAATGATTCATGATATTCTAATCTCAACAAATGATAAGCAATTTGATTATCAGTTCCTTTTCTATGAATTACCACAAAATTGAATTCTTGCATCAAAAGTATCCATCTAATTAATCTTGGTTTAGTATCCTTCTTTTGCATCAGATATTTAATAGCTGAGTGATCAATATGCACAATACATTTAGTCCCTATTCCTAACCTTTTAAAGGTTGATAGAGGCATCAAATTTATGCTAGCTCCCAAATCACATAATGCTCAACCATAAAATTTTTCACCAATAGCACATGGGATAGTAAAACTAACAGGATCCTTAAGTTCTTCAGGAAGTTTTTCCTAAATTATAGCATTACACTCTTCACTAAGTGTACAGTCTCATGATCTAGTAACTTCCTCTTTTTATTGAGTATATAGTTCATAAATTTAACATAATCAGGCATTTGTTCCAAAGCTTCAACAAAAGGAATATTTATTGATTTTTTTTTTAAAATGTCTAAGAATTTAACAAATCTTTTTCCTTTATTATGTTGCTTTATTCTTTCAGGAAATGGTGGTGGTGATCTTTCAATAGTAATTTTCATAGGTTTCAGAGGAAAATCAGGATATAAACTTTCAGTTTCTCCTTCAGTTCCTACTTTTTCTTTTTCAACTACAGTTTCTTTTTAGATTCTTGTTTCCAACTCTTTTCCACTTCTTAATTGAATAGCCTTTATATGTTCTTTTCCTTGATCTTTAAGATTTACTTCTACATTGCTAGGTAAAGTTCCAACAGGTCTATTGCTTAGTGCAGTAGCAATATGCCGCAATTGATTTTCTTTGTTTTTAATAGCAGCTCATTGACTTTGTAATTGATTTCCCATATTAAAAACTAATTCTTCCATAAATAAATTATTCTCCTTGAATTGTTAATTATTATAAAAACCTGGTGGATTAGAAGGTGTATAATTGAAATTACCCTGATTGTTTATATTTCCTAATGGGTTTACATTATTGTTCCCCCACTGAGGATTAACACGATTAACATTACCTTGGTTATTCGAATTAAAGTTTCGATGATTCTTCCAACCTGGATTATAATAGTTTAAATAAGGGTTATTTTGTCTATTATTTATCAAATTTATAGTTTCGTATGAAGATTGAGCATCTACAATTTGTCCTAATGAATTTTCTTCTAACACTGGAGGTGCTTGAGAACGAATCATTCTGTATTGATTTATTTTTTTTAAAAGAGCAGTAATCTGTGAAACTATCATAGTTAAAACATCTGAATCATGAATACTGGCTACTCTCTTAGGATTTACCCTTTCACCAGGCCATTGAAAATTATTGGTAGTTATTTCTTCAATTAAAGCATAAGTTTCCTCAAAAGGTTTAGCCATTAATGATCCACCAGTAGCAGCGTCAATAATGGATCTAAGAGAGCCTACTAATCCATTATAAAAAGTTTCAATAATTAAACAATCTGGTAAAGCATGATGTCGACATTTCCTAAGAAGTTCTTTAAATCTTTCCCAAGATTCATATATCGATTCTCCCTCACACTGACTGAAAGATGTGATATCATTTCTAAGCTTAGCAATCTTAGATGGTGGAAAGTATTTTGATAAGAATTTTTGTGAAAGTTCCCCCCAAGTTCTAATAGATCCAGGTGCTAACAAATTTAATCAAGCCTTAGCCTTGTCCCTTAGTGAAAAAGGAAAAATTCTAAGTTTGACAGCATCATCAGACACTCTGTCATATTTAAAAGTAGCACAAAGTTCTAAGAAACTTGCAAGATGTAAATTAGGATCTTCGTTAGGATTTCCACCAAATTAATTGTTTTGTATTATTTGAATAATTGCAGGTTTAAGCTTCATGAATTAGTAGCTACATCTGGATTTTGGATGGTTAAGTGAATTTCATCAAATGTAGGGTTAGCGTAATCTCTTAGTGGTCTAGATTCATGTTCATTTTCTATTCTTTGGTTGTTTACGTGTTTTCTATTGCATTCAGATTATCAGAATTTCTAGATTCTTTTCTCAATTTTCTAGTTCTTCTAACAGTGAATTCTAATTCTGAATTGTATGGTATAAGATTTTCAGATCATAATTTAAGCATACATTCGAAATCAGTACACATAAAAACAGTTGACTAAATAATAATAAGTTGCAAATTATTTTTCTAAAAGTTTTCTAATTGTCCTAAATCATCTGTTACTCTAGTTATGTTATATAACTATTTATCTATTCTATTCTATCCAACTAACTAATGCTCTAACTATCCCCGACAACGGCGCCAAAAACTGGAGCCACCCCGCGCACTTTGCGTTAATTTAAAAATGATTGTATTTGATAAAGATATGTATAAAGATATTCAATATTCATAGAGCTAATCTTTCAACGCAAGTATATGTATCGCTCAAGTAATACAGGGCTCTAATAGAGTCCTGGATATCAATCCCATGGGGATAGTACAGAGGCAACGACTAGGATTATAGAAAATATTTTAGATTAACAACTTTGTAAATCTAATTGCTTATCTGTTACTAATATGCAATCGTAAAAAAGATAAAGTTTTAGTAAACTAGTTTTACTAACAGTTAACTACTCTACAAATAAAGTAAAGTTCAAATATATAAGAAAGAATCACTCTCCTTGTTAAGAAATTTAAGTGAATGGATAATTAAAATTAGTTTAAAACTGTGTTGTGCCAAATAGGAGCATACATATTCTTTACCCTTTGGGTCCAGATATAAAGAATATTAACTAATCCTATGCTCGGTTACTGAATCTGCGGCTAGGCTGGGAGGATACTGGCTCTCACTTTGGACCTCCCACGTTCCCCTTACCTGAAGGCTAACATCTACACTTCTGCACCCAAACGATAGGACTAAATTGAGGATTTTAGTCTGTCACTCTAAAATTTCCAATTCTACGCCCGATAAATATTATTTCCCTGTTTATTTGCACCCTACTTTCAAGGACTTTGACCTCCCTGAATCTCGGATGTAATCTTCATTGTAGTTGTTAAACTCAACATATTTTAACTAATCAATTGGCCAAATTGAAAGTAAATTAAGATTTAAGTGAAAAGATTATCACAACTTCTTTAAAATTCTCTTGGCACACTAAATTAAATTATCATTTCACTAAAATATCAAAACAAGGAGAAAGACAGAAAAACTACTCAGATTTCATGGAGAAGATACGGCTATACTTGGATTTCATATATAAAAACAAATTTCTACATACTAAAATAACTAAATACACTTATCTCGAATTTCTCCCCAAGAAAACTCCATGATGTTCTTCTGAATCTCTTCCATTCTTTACAGCATGCAGAATTCTTCTTCGAAACTGCAAGGAGAAAGAAATCTCTCACTTCCCTTCCACTCTTACAGTCTCACGAAGAATCCCTCACAAATCACACTAATTTTACTCACTATATAAAAATATAATGGAAACAAGACACTAACTAACACTCTAATGGACACAAAGACAACAACAGACTCTTTTGGACACCCTTTGTGACACCTTTTTCAGCCCTAAATTATTTCTTTTAAATTAGTTGAAGAGTTTCCAAGAGTTTCCCAAGCATCCCTTCAAAAATCATCCACATTCGATGCACCTCATGAGAGAACCGACTTTCCCTCAGTCGGCGGCCTTAAGCGCGCCGTCGGCGGCCTTCTAGACTACTTAGCCTTGGACTCTCTTTCATAAGGCCCACTGTCGGCGGCCTCGATCTCACCGTCGGTGGGCTCCCTTATAATATTTTTCTGAACTCTCGGGAAAAATCCATCGTCGGCGCTGTCAATCTCGCCGTCGGCAGCTCGATCTCACCATCGGCGCCCTAGATTAAATCTTCATATTTTTGGTGCTTGTTGCTCCAAATTCTCTTTTTTTTTGCATTTTTTTGCTCAATTATCCATAAATCAACATATCTGCAAAAAATCATCAAAAATACCCTCTTTTAAAGTGCAATATCATCAAAATCAATATAAAATATGCATGAAAACCTTAACATATTTTCTGTGGATCAATTTGCTATTGATAGAACTTGTCTGCCATCTATCCTGTACGATCTCTGCTGAAAATAATACTGATCGGGTTGACTATTATGTGAACCATACTTCTGCGGATGGAGCTGGCCATAATATTGAGGAGGCTGAAGGTACTGCGGTGTCTGAGATTACTGCTGTGGAGGTTGATTGTATTGTATCTGCTATTGATAACTCTGAAGAGACTGCTCGGTCTGAATCATCATTGACTGCTCGCCTTTGTCAACCATTGCCACTATCCCAAACTTCTTTTCTAATGTCTTAACTTGTTTTGTGCTTTCCAGCCTTCTCCTTGGACTCCACGTGCTTAAATTCCTCCTGTAGACTACTAGCCTTACTAAGTAACTTCTTAAATGACTTAATCATAAGTCTCTTAAGAATAAAGGCTATCGGTCCATGGATACTCTTCAGTATAATCTCAATCACATGTTTTTTCTTGCAGTTGAGGCTCACACTTCATGCTTAAGTTTCTCCATCTAAAAATGTACTCCACCAAGGTACCGTTGGGCTTTTATCTCTCCACAACGAGATCTTATATGGCGACATGATGCTACACCAGCAAAACTCTTCATGAACAAGCTTTCTAACTCTACAAACGTTTTGATTGATCTTTTTGGAAACTCTGCATAACAATAAAATGCAACCCCTGACAAACTACTCAAGAACTAAAGGAAAAGTAATGCTTCATTACCCCCAGCATTGCAGCAGCTCGCCCAGAAGTGCGTAATTTGCTGACGGAGGTTTCCTGTCCTATTAAAAGTCTCAAAAGTTGGTGGTACAAATCCCTTAAGGTACGGTATGACATTGAACTCCTATGGTATGGTCTACCCTTTGAAACTAATGCACCTCCATTTGATTGGGCTAAGGCCTCCATTACTTGGTGTTCGACCAACTGCTTGATATCCTTTTCTGGTACCAAACTCTGAGATGAATCTTTTGTCAGTGACTCATCATTGCTAGCGGAAGTGACCTCTTTTACTTCATTTGTACTATGTATGACCTTAGGCTGATTCACCTCTAGTGATATTATCTGTCAAGACTATGATTGTTCGTGCATCGTAGCCATAGCGGTCATGGTAGCAACCACCTCTTCCATCCTTCTCTCCAATCTAACGATCTATTCACCCCTCAGCTGAATGGCCCAATGAAACTCATATTTGGCATTCTCCTTTGTATATAGTGGAGCATCACACATAGACGTTGTGGCCCTGGTCTCGACGACATTGATCTCCATGAACTCCTCATCCAAATAATCTGATAGGTAGTAATCCTCCTCATCAACCTCCAATCCCTGCTCTTTAACCAATTTAGAAATGTTATCTCTGAGTCTCCTTACATTTTCATTGACTGCTTTCTCCTTAATTAACTTAATATCAATACGCTTCTCCTGAATATCATTATTTTTTGCAACGGATTATGGAGCAGTGGCAGTAACCACAGCTGGAGCATCAGACTTATGATCCATTTCAAGATCATGCTCTTCCAGCTTTTCTGAACATACTGGTACAAAAACTTTAGGTATCCAAACTTTATTCTTCGATTTTGACACCTTGAAATGGAGTGTCTTAGTGGGAGCATTAGTATGTTAAAGAGAAGTGTGCTCCCTAGGGTGTAGACCATGTACATCGATAAACACTCTCCTCCCTTTATCCTTCTTCTGGAGTTCCTCATAAGCAATGACAGACAATACTTTTGGACCTAAACGAGACTTGACTGATCCAGATTGTAGGTCTCAGGACAACAGTGGTATCATTTGTGACACAGCTTCTCAAACAGAATCTAGCGGGAACACGAACTGGCGATACTTCAACTGATTTATGTTCCAATGAGCAGATCTGTATATCCTCAAAATTGCATACTTTTTGTCGATGATACTGTACAACCCATCCTCTTAAGTAGTTTGGCAACAAAACAACCATCCTTGTCGACTAACTTCTCAAAAATAGTACTGACTCGGGTGATGGGAGTTGGCCTCTCCCTCTCATCACCATGACCATGTGGTGGAGGTAAAGTAGCAAGAATCCTATAGAGGCTCTTGTCTCTAGTGGTGTTTAACAATGGGTGAAACCTACTCCCTCGGAGAAGAGGAGATTTCTCAGGTACATTGAGTTCCTCCGAGTGAGGAATCTCCTTAACAATGGCTAACTTCGCAACCTAGGCCTTAACGGCTCTCAGAATCTTACGATTGTGATTCCTCCTCTGGGACTTAGTTAGCGGCAACTCTTGAACTATAACCAATCTCAAACACATACAGAGGGGTAGCAAATACTTCAACTGATTCTTCTTCAAGCTGAATCTCCTTCCTTTTTATACACAGAAGAATTGGATGATAACAACAACTATAGTAGTGGTGGGTGTGATGACACTCCTTAGCACAGGTGTAGAAAATCTAGCGAGTTCTGGAACGCAGGACTTAGGGGGGCTGGGGTAGTTTCTTTCCTCTTCTTAGTAAAATGGAAGTTCTGGGAGCTGTTCAAATCAAATTTAGCAGATGGCTCTTAATCATCTAGGCCAGGAACTTTTATGAAGACGAACGGGGCCTTGATGAGTACCACCTTAAACTCATTGATTCCATACCCATATTTGATCATTGGTACCATGAGATGAGCCTCTTGGTTGGCAGGAAATTCATAGGAGAAGGTCAAGGTTGGAGAGGACATCATGGCTATCGATTACAAAGTTCTAAGGGTTAGTGATCCCAGATAAATGCAACGACGCCAAAAACTTGGTACCGTCTGTTAATTGCAACGACACCAAAAACTTGACTCCGTTGGATAAATGCGCTGATGATTTTAGATATGAAAATTATGATTTTATAATATGGGATACTTCTCAAGCATATGTATCATTTATCAAGTAATATAGGACTTAAGTCCAGAGATATCAAACCCACATGGAAAATGTAAAATCTTTAAAGAAATCAGAAAAATTATCTTTTTACTTTTTGTTATGGCATTTGAAAGTATGTGTTGATTTTGAAAGGTTTTGAAAGTTGATTTGTCTTTTGAAATTTCCTTAATAAAATGTTAAGCAAGAAATTAAAATTATAATAACTAAAAAAATATCGTATGTAAAATACTATTAACTAGAATATCTTTTCTTTCCTTTTATGAAGTAGTAATAATTCTTAAAGTATTGTTGTGGAAGTATTTAAACTTGTTGTGACAGATAGAAGCAAATGTGTTTTTTACTCTTACTTGGTTCTATAAAGAACATAGGTTAATTTGAAATTTTTATTATTTTGAACATGGTTAGGTAGGAAAGATACTAATCTCTCACTTTAGAGTTCCCTTGATTCCCACCACCTGGGGGCTAACTTCTCATAAAAAAACTAAAAGCTTCAAACCAAATTAGGGGGTTTTAGCCTGTCACTATAAAATCCTCTAATTTTACTCCCTTCTATAAAAATATCTTCTAATATTACATTCAATTATATGGACTACCCATATAATTGCATGAGATTCTTTCTAACTTTTATGAGACAATACTGCATTGGATCTTACATAATCTCAAGAAATTTTACAACTTAACGAGCCAAATTAAGAAGTAAACAAAGTTTTTAGAATCAATCTTCACAACTTCTTCCAACTTTTAAACACTTATACTTTCCACAACAATTCTTTATAAATTAATTACTTCTCCATTAAGAAAGAAAAAGATAAAGTAAACTACTCAGAATGCATTGAGTAAATACAAAAACACATTGATTTGAAATTAAAAACAATAAGAAAAATAACAAACAAAAGCAAGTATTAATAAAAAGATTAAAAGTAAACACTTATCTAAAAGTCCTCTCCACAAGACTAAGGAAGTTCCTCTAAAAATTTGACTCTTCGTTAAACTACTCCTCAGAGCAAGTTTCCCAACTCCGATGACTCAGAATACAGACTTTAGACTTCAATAAAAACTAAACTAAAAGAAAGAAAAGAAGTGGAAAAAAGAAGACTTCACTTCGACCCTTTTCTCCTTTCTACTCTCTACTCTCACTCTTAATAAAAACTCTCACAAAATAAAAGTAAAATACTGTAAAAACTCTCTTCAAAATGCAAGTGGAAGAACAATAAAAAGACCCTTCAAAATGCAGTGAAAGAGGAGTGGAAGAATAGTAAAAAGACCCTTCAAAATGCAGTGGAAGAGCACTTAGTCATTCCTAAGACACTCTTTAAATAGTAAACCAAAAGGTGCCTTGGTGTCTCTTCAAAATGTGTCCAAATTTGATGTATCTACCAAGGAACGCATCCCTTCATTCAAACTTGCCACCCAAAGGAAGTTATGGTAGTTACCACCAAGAGTTGCATCCCATCCCCTTTGAAATTGGCGCCAAATACATGAAGATTTCGATTTTTAATAGTGTCGGCTAAGCGCCGGCCCAGCGGCGCTTAGCCGCTAGTGCCAAAATTTTGATTTTTCATTATTTTTGCTTCAAATTTGATCCAATTTTGCTCCTTTAATCATTACCATCCATTTTCATCATACCTGCAAGAAAAACACAAAATACCTTAACTTAAAGTGCAATATCATTAAAAATATGTATAAAAATGTAAATAAAAATACTATAAATTTTATGTTTATCAAAATCCCCCAAACTTAAAATGTTACTTGTCTTCAAGTGACATATAATCTCATAGAACATTTAACATACAAATTATGTAATGAGTTTCTTAGGAAGATAACAAAATTTTGTTCTAGAAATGGAATAATCCAATTTAGAAAAATTTTTAGTAATTAAAACCAACTTAATGTTTAGAAAGTTCTTAAGTAAAAGAAAATGACAAATATAAGTTTCTATCTAATTCAGAAATATTTGTGGATTCTTCAAAATATAGGATCAAACACTTATTTTTCTCACTTAAATATCTTTATTTAAAAATAATTTTACTTACTATATTATAACCTTAAGCTTTAGATTTTCTCTGAACTTATATCTTAAACTTTAGGTATGAAATCAATTTTTGATTCGATCCGCAAATCCTCAAGCTTCTCCTCCCTTATTACATACTTTTTTCACTCTTTTTTTTTTATAAGGACAAGGATTACTATATCTGGATAGACCTTTAATGATTTTGAATTTCACCCTTCCATTTAAAATAAAGGTCAAATATACATCTTTCAGTTAAAAATCATAATGATAATATTTGAAAATTATTGTTCAATAAAAAAAAATTTAAGTTTTGAAGAATAAAAGTCAAATTTTCTATTTATCCAAAAACACAAAACTTCTTACTAAAGATAGTTTAACTTTATTTAACACTTCTTCATTAAGAAAAATTTAACTATAAGTTTTTCATGATTACTATAAATTTTAACTAAATTCTTTTAATCATTTCTATACTCAAAATCTTGTTCCCCTAATATAACTTCATGTACATAATTATTCTCAATCAAAAATAAGATTTATTTTTAAGTATTCTTGAGAATCAAATAAAATTATAGATTTTTGAAAAATCTTTGTTTTTAAAATTCCCCCCTAAACTTTAATTTTTTAATTAAGATAAAACATTTAAGCATAAGAAATGATATATGGGTGAGAAATAAAAACTAGCATATCATGCTTAGAGGAACTTTTAATATCCTAATATGCAAGTATAACAATTTAAATAACAGGAGTAAAATGAATTCAAATTAAGTTTTTTAAAAACAAAATATAATATATATATATATATATATATATATATATATATATATATATATATATATATATATATATAAGAAAGGAGCAAACACTTGCTCCCTACATGTTAATCAAATTGATAAACCAGAATCTGCCCCAGGGGGGAGGTGACATTTACATGAGAACACTACACTACCAGAAATATAAAAAATTATACATGTCTTGCTATGGCAGTATACCCAAAAACCAAAAAAACCATCATAAAGGAGAAACCAAAGCAGCAGCATCAGTCCTCAATAATTCTGAAATGGGGGGCCTGAAAAATATCTGCTTCCAAAAGAAAAATCAATTGAGATGGTGGAGACTTAGAGATTCTTACTTCCTGTTCAGTGATGGCAGATTTAGCTAGCCGCCTTGCCCGCCTATTGCCTTCCTTATGGATGAAGTCGAAGTGAACGTAAATTTGATGAGTGAGAGTCTTGATTCCGTTAATCCATCGAGAGTGGTGCCGTGGAGGTGCAATAACTTGCTGCATGTACTGTATAATAGTGGTGGAGTCACCCTCCACAGTTATGTTGGCCCAATAGTTATGTGCAGCAATATAGATGGCCCAGAAAACTGCAGCCAAATCAGCTTCAAGTGGATCAGCAGCCAACATAGGGGACTGAAAGTAACATATGCACTTACCTTTATGGTTCCTGAAAATGCCTCCAATACCAGCAACCTGATCACTGAAAGCACCATCTATGTTCACTTTAATTGTGGGGTGAGTAGGAGTCTTCCAATGGATGAGAATAATTTTGATTTGTTTCTGATGGTCAGGGATAGGGGTGTTAAGGATGCTGAGGAAATTTTTATGAGTAATCAGCTTGGAAATGAATGATTGACAGTTGCCAACAACCATCTCAGCTCTGCATACCCTCCCATCATACTTCACCCCATTCCTATGCATCCAAATGAACCATGCCACTATGAAAGGAATACAACCAACCTTGGTCTTCTGCCATGATTCCCAGCACACAAGCAGGTCCTGCCAATCCAGCAATAAAGTGGAGAAATTGAAAAGATTCAAGACACCAGTCCATACTTTTTGAGCAAAAGGGCAGGAGAAGAAAAGATGTTGAACAGTCTCAGCATGACATTGACATAAATAACATTTGGAAGGTCCTCTCAGGCCTTTTAACTTGAGAATGTCATCTGTGGGTATGTAGTTATGAAACACTCTCCATATCATGAAGGACATAGAAGGGTTGAGATATTTGTTCCAAATTATCTTTCCCCAGCTGGCAGGAGTCCAGTTATAAATCTTTTGATAAATGTGTTTGGTGAGGGTGTGCTTCCTAGCAGAATTCCGATTAGTCACTCGGTGGAGGGATCCGTCAAACCGTATATCGGCAATTTGGCCGATCGAATCCTCCTCCAGGAATTGTTGAAGTTTAGGAATGGACCAACTGTCCCCTTCCCAGCATGAAGCCACTGGAAAAAGAGTTTTGACAGTGTTGGGTAAAGCCACCAACATCTCTTCAGGGGACCACTTATCATGCCAAAAAGAAATATTCCCTTTACCCAGCTCCCAAAGGAAAAGAGATTCAGCAACCTCTCTATGCCTCACCATATGCTTCCATATCCTTGAACTACCAGTTTTACTACAGGCATTAGTGGAGTGAATGTCCTTGCAGTATTTACCTTTCAAGAATCGAGCCCGGAGAGACTTCGTCGCCTAAAGAGGATCCAAAGCTTGCAAAAGTTTACTTTCCGCAATTGCTTCGGACCTTTAAAACCCGCACTCCCAGACCTCCGGAGGTTTAGCCGCTTTTGCCAACTAGCCCGATGGAATTGTTTCCTTTGCCCGTACCAAAGGAACCTGTTGAAAATTCTCTCAATCTAGATTCTTGAACTCTTCTTCATGCAAGTCATTTGAAGGACATAGGAAGGGAATGTGGTTAAAATGCTATCAAGGAGAGTGATTCTCCCACCAGAAGAAAGGTAGGAGTTGACCCAGTTGGATAGTTGTGCATTAAGTTTCCCAATGATATCATCAAACTGCACCTGCTTGGATCTCCCTTTGATAAGCTGTACTCCAAGATATTTCAGAGGTAGATGGGCTCTAGAGAAACCAGTGAAGTGAGTGATCCACTGAGTATTGTTAGCAGGAATGCCCCTGGGGCAGATCACCTCACATTTGGAGTGGTTGAAATGGAGGCCAGAGATTTGTTGAAATTGGGACAAGCAGTCATATACTCTTTTAACAGCAGGTTTGGAAGCTTTGGAGAAAAGCATGACATCATCTGCATACATCAAATGTGAGATAGCCATGTTAAACTTGTTGTGATATCTGGCATAAAGGAAGGGTGTGACCTTGGACTCCAGCAACTTAGAGAAATAATCCATGACTATGATGAAGATGGTGGGAGATAAGGGATCCCCTTGTTTCGTACCCCGGTAGCTTGGAACCCTCCCCAACGAATTACCATTAATGAGAATTGAATGATGATTGTGTTGTAACCATCTTTTGATCAGTTTGCAGAAACCAGAATTGAAACCTTTGGCTTGTAGCACCTGAAGGATGAAGTTCCAGTCAATAGAGTCATAAGCTTTCTTTATATCAAGTTTATAGATGATATTTCCCCCTCTACAAGGTCTGTCCAAATCCAGCAGCAGCTCTTGGGCAAGGAGGACATTATCAGTAATGGAACGACCTTTGACAAATGCAGATTGATTGGGACTTATATTTTTTTCCAGGAGGGGTTGAAGTCTTCCTACTAGGATTTTACTTATGATTTTGCTAATAACAGTAGTGAGGCTAATGGGTCTTTACTGATTCCATGTCTTAGGAGCATTAGTTTTGGGTAGGAGTACTATATTGGAAGCATGGAAGTATTCTGGTAAATCAGTTCCCTGAAAGAAACTCTGAATAGCAGTAGTAACATGCCCTTTACAAATATCCCAAGTCTTTTTATAAAAGTCAGCAGTGTAGCCATCGGGCCCTGCTGCTTTAGAACTATCTATGGAGCTAAGAGCTACCCAGATCTCCTCCTGGGAAGGAGAGTCAGAAAGATTGATGTTAGTGAATTGATGATCATCCCTGAATAGATTGCTGTCAATGGTGGGTCTGGGAGTAGGGGAGTAAGTAAGGAGTTTGTGAAAGTACTTGACAGCGTCATCAGCAATTTCAGACTCCTCCTAAGCGTAACCCCCGATCGGATTCTATTATGTGGATAGCATTACACTTTCTTCGTATTTAATCCAAGCATGGTAAAATTTTGTATTTCGTCTCCTTCTTTGAATTTAATACTAGCAGCCTTCTCGCCTCAAAGAATCGGTCCCGCCAATCGAGTAAAGTAAGGAGATGTTCTTGAGCAACTATGAAAAAACCATATTTGGAATCATCGATCCGAGAGGCAACTTCCAAAGCAGCAGCTTCCTCCTCAGCCTTGGTGACACCATGGAAGATATCCCCAATACTTTCCCAGTTCCATTTTTTGAGCACACCTGCTATTTTTACTTGAAGTAGCTTGAGTTTGATAAAAGGGTTGGGATGAGAGCACCCCGTCCAATGCTCAGAAATAATGGACTGAAAACTGTGATGTGAAGCCCAAAAATTCAAATATCTGAAAGGAGTGGGAGTGGTTTGTTGAGATGGTGTGGTGATGGAAACAAGGAGTGGTCTATGGTCTGACCCTGCAAAGTTCAGATGTTTTATTGTGGTGTGGAGGAAACTTTGATGCCAAGCACTGTTAGCCAAGAACCTATCTAACCTTTCACATATCTTTCCTCTTCTCCAGGTGAACATTTTACCCTGAAAACCCAAGTCAAATAAAGCAGCCTTTTGAATATTATCCTTGAACTCTGTGATTTTGGTGAGGGTGGGTGATCTTCCACCAAGTTTTTCTTCAGTAGAAGCTATGCTGTTGAAGTCTCCTCCCACAATCCAGCTGGAAGATTCCATAGTGCTGAGGTGGTGAATTTCTTGCCAAAGCTCTAATCTTGCAGACTTGGTACAGCCAGCATAAACAAAAGTAGCCGCAAAGGTACTCGCAGCTTAAAAGAGCAATGAAGATGAATCGATTGAGGGTGATCAACAATAACCTTCCACCGAATCTCTTTTCTACAAATAACCCAAATCTTATTAGAGGAGTTAGCATAAAGAGAACACCCCGGGAACTCGGTAAGTATTTTGTTTTGGTGTTTTTGAACCATGGGTTCCAAAAGCACCATGCACCAAAGTTGATGTCTTTTATATAAATGTACCAATATTTTGACAGTAAGGGGATGGGCAACTCCCCTAATGTTCCAGCAAATAAAATTAAACATTACTTAAATTTGGTGGATGGTTATGTGGTTGAGGTTAGGCGTAACCGGATCTTGATCTAGATCCGCCCTTTCGGGACCAGTGGGGGATGCAATTTTTGGCCTTCCAGCTCGGCCGATCGTGGGAAACCTTGAAGCTCGGCTTTGTGTTTTCTTTGTTTTTCTCGCTCTTTTGTTCCTTCCATTCCGATACCATCTTTTGTTGTACCGGCTCAAATTGTCCGCCGGAGGGGTGTTCTCCCGTGTCACATCTTCTATAGTGTTCATTTGTTCCTCGCTTCATCCGCCTCTAACTCGGATGGAAGTTCCACTCGCCTTCTCTCGGATTAAGTACTTCCGTTCCTTAGTTTCAAGCATGTTCCGACAATGACAATTTCTGGAACTCCTGCTGTGTTGCTGCTTGTGACTCCATATTTGGACCTGGATGGGGGGCAGTAATTGTTGTCTCCACTGATTTGTTTTGTGTTTTCTTTCTGATGGTGGGTTTTAATTTATAACATTTATCTAGTGAGTGACCAAACATTCTGCATTTATGGCAGAATATAGGTTTGTGTTCAAGTAAGACCTCTTGCCAGAACCCATCCCATTCATCAGAGGTGGTAATCTAGATTTTATCAGTATCAGGAAGAGAAACATCCCTCTCCACTAGGACTATAGCTCCTGCAGGATTGCCCATCTCCTGAGTAGGGGTATCAACCTTCAGAGGTGTCCCCAAAGCTTTGCTAATCTGGAAAATAGCATGGGTGTGGTAAAGTTGAATAGGGAGGTTGGGGTGGGTGAACCATAATGGCTTCAGAGGGGGTTCCTTGGCTGGATCAAATCCAGGGTACCACTTTATAAACTTCATAGAGGAGTTAGCAATCAGCATTCCTTGCATACCCAGAAGTCTTACATAATCTTCCTCTTTAGATAACCTTATCAGGAGATGCCTTCCATCCATAACCCCTAATTTCCACTGCCCCAAGAGATTAAGATTCTCAAATTGTTTTCTGACTAGCTCCATTTTGGGGTGCCCAAATTGAAACTGGCCAACTATAGTGAATTTAATGGCTTATGCTAACATAGCCATCTCCTGTGTGGTGAATAGAATGGCAGGCTTTCCCTCCTTAGACCCCAATGGCCTAATGAATGGACATTCTAATTTGCCTGCAGCAGCATCATGAAGGCATTGAGGAAAAGTCAAGTTATCTGCTTTACTGGTCGTCTGGTGTCCCTTGTTGACAGCATCAGCATAAGAAAGGGGAGCATTAATGAGTGTAACCCCAGCCATAAAAGAGGGATGGGGGCCAAAGACTGTCCTCAGCGCACAGCCAAAGAACCCAGCCAATGGAACAGTAGATTCAATTCAAAAGATAGTTTGCCCGGGAAGAGCAAAAGAAGGCAGGCCACCAAGAAACAACTTCACCACCCTTGACAGACCCTCTGAACACACCTACCTCCCGACAACAACCACCAAAGAGAGCCATCCGCATCCTATATATATATATATATATATATATATATATATATATATATATATATATATATATAGTAAGAAAAGTAAAAATTTCAGAAGACTTCTACATTAGTGGAGGTTTTCAAAGAAAATACACACCAACTAAAATAACACACTAATACAGATAACAAATAATAGTGGAATTTGAAAAAGTTTTAAACATATAGTTTCCTATGTATAAGTTCCTAATAGTGGTTTATAATCTCTTAACAGTTTTTGAATTAATGTACACACTATTAAAAACTCTAACATAACATACACAAAAAAAACATTTACTATTACACACTATTACAAAGAAACATATAAATCCACAATTAAACAACAACAATACCTGAATATGCATATCAGATAAATAGTACAACTACAATCTGCATACTATCAAGGTTTACATCATAACGCAATCATCAAACAAAACACTAGAAAAAATAAACATCAATAACAACAACATCATAATAAAAATAAATAATACAAATCTACTCATCATCCTCATCATCATCATCATCCTCATCATCATCATCATCCAGCTCGTTCCAATCCCTGGATGGCACATAAGGTATGTAGAATGGATGAGGTGGCATCTCAGCACTCTGATCACTTCTAATCAGTCTATCCAAATATTGTTGATAACTCTCCTCATATTCATCATATTTTATAATATATCTCTCTACATTATCTAGCTTACCATCCATATCTTTCATATGCTCTCGAGTAAGACTCACTTTTTTCAAAATTTATTTTTTAAACCAGTCTATGAATCAGTAAATGATGATGCACGTGTGTTGACCTCATTTTTGATGAGGTCTTCTCTTCTTCTCTTTAGTACTTAGGATCTAGCCTTAGGCTTTTCCTTTGACTATCTTAGAGGACTAGAATTGGGACCCACCTTTTAGAAATTCAAACCACTTCTTAACTCCCCGCAAACTCCACAAACTTGACTGTAGACCCCTAATCACCTAGAGGGTTAAAATCAAATGTGGAAGTTTAAAGGATGAGTTCCTATAGGACTCTTCGGCCTTGGGACCGCTCCGGGTGGCTCTGGTCCGGTGAAGGGGCCGACTTACACACACCACACTTATACACTACACCTACACACTACACTTCCACATACCTCCTAAAACCACACCCATACCCAACTTGACCTCCTGACTCATGTAGGTGATCCACATGGATGGTCCTTAACCCCTAAGCCCTTGGCTAAGAGGGTTAGGAACAATATAGTGAATGCCTCAAGTAAGTCCCTTCATGGCTCACATGGGCTTGACATGGCTTCATGGCTCAACCAAAATGACTTCTTTCCACTTACATCCACCCAATCTTCAATTTCCCAAATTTTCAATTTTTGACCCCCGAGACCCTACACCTACTAAACCTACCCAAAACCCTTAAAATTACCCAAATTTCTCAAAAATTTCCAAATTACCCAAAATTCTCCAAAATCAATCTCAAACATTTCCACATCACTTAAACTGATCATCCATACCCAAAAATGCCAAAAATTCCAAGAAAACCTCCCAATACCCTCCAAATACCCAAAATACCCCTCTTGGCCTAAAAATCCAAAAATTTAGAAAATTCCCAGAAAATTCCATAAAATTCCAAATATTCCTAATTTCATTTTGTCCAACTACACCATGGGCCAATTTTGTCAATTTACCCTACTTTTGTCAAAACCCCCAATTTGACCCATTTTAACCCTAAGTGCACCCAATGTCAAGCCAAACCTACCCAATTGACCCCAATTTTGGTCCAATTCAATTCTAAACTTCAATTCAACATCCCCAATACCAATCTAGACCAAATCCAAGCCCAATTGGATTGACATTTGGATCCAATCTCACTTTTGGCCTTAAAGCCCAATTTGGACCCATGACCTAAACCTAACCCAAACTCACCCAACTCAATTCCAATTAACCCCAAATCTTTTCTAAATCTTCCTTAACATTCCCATAAACAAAATACTAACATGATTTGCCCAAAATTTAGACCCAAACCCTACTCAAACTCAACCCAAGGTTAAAAGGCCCATTTTCGACCTAAACCCAAACCTAACCCAAATGAGCCCAAACCCCAAAATCAAAGCCCAACCAAAGTCAAAACCTCTTTGAAACACTCCCATAAACATTTCTCAACATTGATTTTATATCAATTTCAACCCTAGCCCAACATTAGCCCAACTTGGCCCACTTGGACCTACATAGGCCCACTTACCAAATAAATCCAAATTCAAACCAATTCAACTCCAAATCACACCAAATTGATTCCAAGCCCTTCATAGAACATCCCTAAACAAATTATGACATTTATTTGACAAAGTTCTTCACAAAATTTTTATCCAAATGCCCATCCTAAAATCAAAAGCCCATTTCCCTTAAACTTTCCTAAAAGCCCACTTCACCACATCCAAAGGCCCAAAATCTACCCTAAAGCCCACATGACATCTCCATTTGTCATCCACTTAATTAAATCCATTACCTAAGTCCTAAATTCACCATCAAATTATTCCAAATCAAGCTTCATCCAAATTTCCACCAAATTATCCAAAATCCTTAAAATCCTTTTTTATGAAATTGACCAAACTTTTTGCCAAGCCAAAGGTGAGCCATGAAGCCATGCATGAGCCACATGTGAGCCATGAGAGCTTTGGACACTCCACCATGCCATATTGGGTAAGAAGAGGGGGCTTTCCTTAATCCCTAAAGCTCATTAGCCTTAATCATGTTTCACACTAAACTTAAATTTAATCCAAATATATTTGGATGGAGACTTCTCCATGCCAAACCAACTCGATCCCTTTGATCCCCCACAAGCATCCAAAGCCACCTCGAAGGGTGCACCAAGCCCAAATGGGTGGATTGACCCGTTTAGACTCAAAACTAGCCATGCCCCATTCTACTTTGAATCAAA
The DNA here is from genome assembly GCA_022702705.1 of Papilionanthe hookeriana x Papilionanthe teres. Taxonomy (NCBI): domain Eukaryota; kingdom Viridiplantae; phylum Streptophyta; class Magnoliopsida; order Asparagales; family Orchidaceae; genus Papilionanthe; species Papilionanthe hookeriana x Papilionanthe teres. The sequence goes on along the minus strand of CM040424.1, from coordinate 19,797,644 downwards.
GCCTTTACACATGGCAATGACCAATTGCTTGCACCAAGCCCCAGCCCTGACCCACCTGACCTTGAGGGTGACCCATGCCTGGCCGGCCGGCCACCAGGCCGCCGGAAAACACCATGGCCGAGAGCTCACATGTGAGCCAACTTTGAAATTCTCACCCGCTGAGCTGCCCCATCCCCAGTGGCCATTGTAGCTGTTCTTCTCTTGCCAAGAGCAGCTGATCCCAAACCCTAACTCTCCCTGGGAGGCCCTCCACCCTCTCCTATTTAAACTCCACCCCTCTCGGCCATGAGAAGAGCTAAGCACAAACCTTGCCAAAACTCTGCCAAAATTGTTCCGCACTCCTCCCCATACACGCAGCACTTGATCCCCAGTGAGATCCCCCTGCCATTTCTCCTCTCGCGAGCTCAATTTCGGAGTTGAAATTCCACCCAAAACAAGGACACTTCTCCACAAGTGAGCCAATTCCCAAATCGATTGGTTCTACACCTTCACTGCACCAAGGGGAGGTGTCCACCAACAAAAGCCCCATCTCCGGAGCCACCCGGCTTGCTCCGGCCTCCAAGCTTTGTGGATCGGGCTTGGTCGAAATCACATCCGTACAATTCACTGCACTGGGAGACTTCATCTCGGAGCTTGCTGGGATCCAATCGAAGGTGCAACAACTCTCGGATCGAAGCCACACTTCTCTGAGCAAAGGTATGAGCTAATTCTTCATCCCGAGCTTCTGGAGATTCTCCATTTCAAATGCCTTAGTTTCAATGTATGTTAACCGTATAGATGTGTTCGTCTCTTCAAGATGAATCCATAGAGCATAAGAACATAAAAATCCATTGAGTATCGAGTGAGATCTTAGAGATTTAGTGTGGACGGCTCTCGGGTGAGGACGCTCGGGGACGATGAACGGATGCTCGTCCATTCAATACACGCGAGAACGAACGGCTCGGATGGCGTCGGACTGTGGGACGGTACGAGAACCGCGGGGCCCGGGCTGCCGACTCGGTGGCGACGTCGAATGGGAGCGCGACGCGTGTGCGTTCGGAGCCGCCGAGGTTGACGCGGCGTCGCGTGGATAAATAGAAAATTAGGATATTTTTCTATTTATTTAATTCCCTAAACTTCAAAAATTCATATCTCTGTGTAGAAAAATCGAAAAATAAAATAAAAATACCCTCTTGCTCAGTTAACAGAGGAGAATAATGTGGAAAAGAAATCATTTAATTTCATCAAGTATTTTATTTTTTATAATTTATTTACTCTCTGCATTATTTTAATTCTCCATGCATGCATACAATTCACCATGGCATGAGACCATAGGGCTTTTGAAGCCTCTGAATTTGGGAACATTCCCTGAATTTTCCAAAGATAGAGGCCATCCCTATGAAAAGTTATTGATTTTTCAAATTCAGGTTACTATTTTGAGTATTTTAATTCCAATAAATAGCATGTTGTGAAATAAATTCTAGGAAAATTTGGTAATGTTTCTTATGACCAGAGAACCCTAGGAAAAATAGGTTTTGACTTAGTTCATTTAAAACAACCCTAATTGGCTTAAAAACCCAAAATAGGTCTTTAATTAATTAAAGTTAACCATGCATCAAATTTGCTTGAAATCAATTCTCCACTCGACCTTTAGGATCAGAGGAACCCACCATAAAAATTTGAGGTCAATTGGACTCGGTTAGCCCCACTAATTGGTTGATTAAGCCACTTAGTCATTTTAAACTTAAAAAAATCATAACTTTCAAAATACCTTTCAAAAATTCACCAAATTGGTTTTGGAGCCTCTCTCGATATCAGGGAACCTAAGAAAATTAAAATTTCAATTTTCTAAAAAAGTTGATTTTTAATCATATTTTAATATTTTTAATAATTAAAAAATAATAAAAGTCACAAAAATAATAAAATTCACCAAAATGTCACATTTTGAATTTTAATCACATAGAAACAAATCCCACATTTTTCTTAGGTCTATTTGGTGAGATATTAAATTTTAAAGCTTTAAGGTAATTTTAAAATTTAAAAAAATGTATTTTCTAGCATTTTCACTAAAATAATTATAATAAATTATAGAAAAATCAGAAAATTACAAAATTTGCTTCTCTGGTTTCCTTGATATCAGAGAGATTTTTGAAAAATATAAAATTCATTTTTCAACATTTATTTTATTTTTAAATTAATTAACACTCCAAAACTTAAAATAATTATAATAAAAATAATATAATTCAAAAATCACCAAAATTGGTCCAAGTGCTTCTCTGGTCATTAGGAATGTCCCCTAATTTTCTTAAGGACAGAAACTTTCCCTTGGTCATGTTATTAAATTTTCCTTTGAAATCTCTATTTTCCACCAAAAATAATTATATAAATAAATTAAATACAGAAAAATCACATTTTCTTCTCTCATGTCTTTATTGACATATGAGTAAAATCACATAAAAATTTCAAGTTCATTTGAGTTCAATTTAGTGAGTTATGAAATTATTAAGTTTAAAGGGTAAAATGGTAATTAAAATTTTAATCCTTAATTAAAACTTTAGGTTTAATAAAAAATTAACAAATAAAATATTTGATCCAAATCTGATTTGGAAGATTGAAATTTAAATAATTAAAGGGAAGAAACCCATTAAGCAATTTTAAAATGATTAAACTTTAATTAAATAATGGATTAAATTTGGAAGAATAATAAATTTGGAATTATTAAAATAGGGATATTATTAGGAAGAGATTTATTCTTTAATTTTAAAAAAATCCCTAAATTAATTATCTCATTAATATTCAATTTTTAATTAAAATGATAACTCAAATTTAAAATATTAAAAGACTTAATTATTAAACTCTCTTAAAAATTTCAATTAAAATTAAAAATAAAATTAAATTAAAATTAAATTAAAATTAAATTAAATTAAATAAATTAAATTAAATTAAATAATTGAATTAAATTAAATCAAATTAAATTAAATTAAACAATCAAATTAAATTAAATTAAATTAAATAAATTAAATTAAATTGAATAATTAAATTAAATTAAATTAAATTAAATTAAATCAAATTAAATTAAATTAAATTAAATTAAATTAAATCAAATTAAATTAAATTAAATCAAATTAAATCAAATCAAATTAAATTAATTTAACATCAAATCAAACTCAATTGAATTAAATTAAATTAAAACTCAATTAAATTAAATTAAATTAAATTAAATATAACATCACCAAAGACATAAAGAATTCAAAATAAATCTAAAATAACTTGAACACTATTCCAAATTTAAACTCTTTAACTTAAACCAAATCATTTGAATACTAATTTACCCTCAAAAGCTTTAGTTATCATAACTCCTAAATAGAACATTAAATGAAATGTTACTTCACTTATAGGACATTCAAATGTCCTAGTTCACCGAGTAAGATAACAACGAAACTCGAATTCTCGGACGATTAATTCATTTATATAATTAAATTCATTTGGACTTAAAACAATCCTAGAAATATTGAAAAGATGTTTAAGATTTGTCTTAAGCACTTCCTCGATATGATAGGATGTTTATAAGAACAATTGAACTTAATTGTTCTTTGATGAAAAAAATCGTCTTCAAACCAAAACACAAGGAACATAGACGTCATAGGAAATGACTAGCTATAGGATTAGGAATTTGGTAGAAAACCATAACCCTTCCCTTAGCTTTAACTAGGAACTTGCTTAAATATTCTAATTGTGTTTTAAGTGCAGCTTGGGATGACGGGAAGACCCTCCGAGTACGCTTTTATTTTATTGCAATTTACTTTCTTGCAATTTACATTATTGCAATTTATTTAATCGCATTGCACTTACTTTTCTTGCATGATAAACAACTCGTTGCATGAAAACCCACACCTTTAGGATAGCCCCTAAAACCGAAACCAAAACTAAATTAAAAGTCATTGCAAGATAAAATTCACCGCCACAACATTTCAAAATATAAAACAACTCAAAATTTAATCACAAACGTAACACAAAACTACAATTACAACTAAATTAAAACGTCCTGTTCGGATGATCGGGAATACCTCGGATGATGTAACCTACGTGTTGCTAACTGGATTTCCCACGGTCTAAATGAAAGTGTGGAACTCATTCAGTTGAGTTTAGCAAATTCATCTGGACTAAGTGAATCCGATAAAAATAATGATGCCGGAAGGATGGAACCGTGGGATCTTAACCGGTGTTGTTATAATCAACTTTAAGATTTGTTTTAGTTAAAATATTGAAAACACTTGGAAATTAAGATTTTCTCTAAACCAAAACACTTTTCTCATCTCCCGATTTATGATTTCTAAAACTAAACCTCTCGCAACAATAAGGAGCTCTGAGCATGGTGGGCAAGCACGGCCATCGTCGTCACAGAAACTCGAACCTACTTCAGCAAAACTTTCCTAGAATTAAATAACCAAGCCATAGGATTTCGAGGTAGTTTGCTAGTGCAACATAAATCCTCAACCTTTTGTTAGGCATTTGCCTTGCAAATTAAGCCCTAACCGGACTTAGGATTCCGAGGTAGTCGTCTGATACGACATAAACCCTCACATCTTCGAGGCTATTTGTATGATTCTATCATATAAATATAAGTCCTAATTAATTAAAATTGATAAAATCAAAACATTTAAATAAATATTAGGACTTTCTTAAATCTAAGCCAAACAATAGGGTAGTCGGGAAATTACCGAAGTTCACTTCGAATCTGTGATTTCTCCTACCTTTCTTCCTTTCGATTCACAAAACAAAATGTTCCAAACTTGATCCATTCCCTATCGAAATTCCAAAATTCAATCCCTTGAAAACTTAAACTTTGAAATTCCCGAGAGCAGAATTATCGATTATTATCGAGAGTTTTCTTAGGTGATTCCCGTCACTTAAGATGTAATTAACTATGTGGGCTTACCCTTATAGGAATTTTGAAGAACCTGGGTAATATAAACTCCGTTTAATGTTTTCATATTAAGCGAGGGAATTTTGTCGGCTTATAAAATTGGTTCGCGACCAAACGGATGTCACAAATCTTCTAGTTTATTTAATCGAGCCCCACCGTCAAGTAGTGTGTCTATCCTTAGGGATAGATACACGGCTTCGTGGTGCGGTGCTCGTTTATATAAACTATTCTGGGATGTGAGAATCGGTTTAGTCTCATATCTTAAAACCTTCAAATTTGAAATTATTTTCAAAATTAAATACTACTTTTCAAACTATTTATTTTAATTAAATTAAAAATTCGCCGACATATTTCTGTTAGGCGACCCCTCTTCAAAACAAAACACAACCTAAAAATATGCCGACAGATTTCTGGCGACTCCGCTGGGGAAAATTCCTCTCTCCATTATAATCAGATAATTCTGCTTTCAAAAATCGAAAGTGTATCCATGTCCCTTGTGGATCAAACTACCCTTCTTTCCGTTGGAATACTATGTTCATTTCTATCTTGAATGAGTATAGCCAACATTCTCTCGGATTTAGGAGCCACCGTTTAGACACCCCTAAACGGAGAGGTTCCGAGATCCTTTTACCCGATTTCCGAGGTGGGGTGGACCCCCAATAGGTGTTAGTTTAGGAATGATCCTTCGAGTCGAGAAGTCTTGCTTAAGACTTTCTTTTCCTTTCCAACTCGAATCGGATTCCTTACCTTCTCTACACTTTTGAACATTCCGTTCTAAATAAACAAACCCTCTAATAAGTGACTCTTTTAACAAATGATTCCCTCTTATAAATACATGAACAAAAAACGAGTTCGGACTCTTTTCAATTCCTTTCTTTTCGTCCTAAAGAAAAGAAGCATAACTTAGGACTGACAACCAGAATCTACCTTGCAGAAATGGAAGCCCTGAAACAGATTTTCTCCTTCACCAACGGATCGGACTTTCGCTGTCTATAAGGATGAGCTGCCCGACAATGGGATCATCCGATTTGGACGAGATTTGAAAACACGAACGTCAAGGTCACCGACGTCTCCTCTTCGCACCGACGAACAAGGTATCCGAAGCCGAGGAGCCACCGCTCGAGTTCAACCTTAGGTCGACCCAAGAGTTTCCTCCCCGCAAAGGGTCCCGACTAGGAGGAGTACCGCCGTCCGCAGGAGGACCGTTCTTACTACCCCCACTCGGTCTAGTTGTTTCGCACCTACCCCGACTTCGCCAAATCAAAGGGGAAAGAAATCCGGAATTATGGTAAACCCGTTACCGTGGAGGGTACGGATCTTCCCGTAAGACCTTCGTTTTCGAAATCGAGTCCAGGTTCAAAGATTCCGTCACCGACAAAGACCCAAAGAAGAAACGAAGTAGAAGGATCGCCGGAGAAGCCGTAGCCGCCGAGATCGCTTTCCTGGAGGAAATTCCGCAGCCGCCGAATATACACCACTACCGAATATACACCGCTACCGAATATACACCATCGCTTGACTACATACCACTTTTGGGAGGAAGCAGGTTCCATCCCCTCTCCGCCGCAGAGGATGAGGAGAATGTTCGCAAGATTGCTGCCACATTACCTCGGCCCGCATACTACAACGATAGCCGCAAGAAAAGAACTAGAACTACGCCGTTTGCTCGACTGCAAACTTTGGTAGAAAAGTTAGCAAGGAAGGAAAACTGCCCCGTATCGAAAATTCTACGAAGGATAGGGCGGGTGCCGGTCGAATCCCGTCTTGGGCCCCGAGTAGAGCCCGCCGTCATGACGAAAAGCCAAGCAAGAGAATGAAGGCTAGCCCGCCCGTCGTAGTCTCGGGATTACAGCATTAGGGAGGATACCACCTTCCAGCATTTGGCCGACGCGACCGTCCGGTCCTGGACCTTCCGCTCGCTAGAAGGATGGTGTGGCGTCCCACTATCGGGCGACTGAGATCGAAACGACGGCCCGAAAAGAAAGTCTCGCCAGAGGTCGGAATCGAAGAAAGTGCTACTCGCGATAAAGGGGACTCGTGAAAAAGGACCCGGCAGCCTATCGCATGACAACCGCAAAGACACACGTAAAGCTCCGCCGGAAGATGCCATGGAAAAGTTGAGAACCGATATCCGACGGTTGGCAAAAGAAAGAGAAGAAAAGTTCGGAGATGAGATCGATTCATCGGAGTTCATGGACGACGAATATGCGGAAATCAATATGGTCGAGACACGAGCTTCATCGCCTTCGCAAGGTGCTCCTGCAGCCGCGAAAGAGAGGAGCCGGAATTGATGAGAAGACGACTTCGAGAAAAGGACGACACGATCGCTCAAATGGCGAAAAGGATGGAAGAGATGGTCGTAGCTCCGGCCACTCTCCGCAGTCAAGTACAACCACATAGAGAGACACCCCCGGAGGTCATTCACATTGTAGACGGAGGAAAGGAGATTACATCCGTCAATGGGGATGACCAACTGAAAAGGATACAACACAAAGTATGATCCCCGAAAAGGATATCAAGAACTTGGTAGAACATCAGGTGCGAGAAGCCTTAGCACAATCGAAGAACGGGACATCCATTCGGACGGGTAGACCTTACCCAGAAGAATTCGACGCTGTCCAATACCTGAAAGGCTTCGTACCACCTCTGTTCAAGACATTCAATGGAACCGGGAACCCCCGACAGCATGTTGCACACTTTCGTGCCAGTTGTTGCAATGCCGGCGGAAGCGATGCACTACTCTTCCGACAGTTCGTCAGTAGTCTGTCAGGAATCGCCTTCGACTGGTATGCAAAATTACCCAATGGTTCAGTGAAGACATTCTCAGAGCTAGAGAGCCTCTTCATCAAGCGATTTGTCGGAGCTCAGCACCACATCACTATAGGTGATTTAGTGGTAGAGAAACAAAGGCCGAATGAAACTTTGGTGGATTACATACTTCGATGGAGAAACTTAAGCATGAAGTGTGAACCACAACCGCAAGAACAACGATGCGATCGGCATCTTGCTTAAAAGCATTCACGGCCCGATAGCACTTCTCCTCAAAGGATTCACTATTAAGACTTTCGAGAAGTTGTTATGTAAGGCCGGAAGCTTGCAAGAAGAGGCGAAGCAATTGAGTTTTGCCGACAAGACGGACAAGCAGAAGCCGGTGAAGACCTTCGAAAAGAAATCCGGGATCGTTGCAGCAGTTGACAAAGGCAAGCAACCGATGCAAATACCACCAGAACGGCCGCAGCAACCACAACAGAATTACCAACAACCCCGGTCCAGCTATCAGTCGTCTCCGCAAGATGAACAACCGCCTCGTCCGCAACGTACATCGAGGGAGCTTCGAGCAGGAGAATATCCGTTCAAAAATGAAGCAAGATCGAAGATGTTCCGTAGCCTAATGAAAACCTCCAGTTTCCAGTACCGGAGCCTAAAAGACCGGAGGAAGTCAACAAGAACGGTGATCCCAACTTTTGCCCCTACCATCGGATGCTTGGGCACAAGATAGAAGATTGCATTACCTTTAAAAGTTGGCTCAACGACAACCTTCGGAAAGGAAATATAACAATCCCGAAGGAGTACATGAAGGAACCCCAGAAAGGAGGTTCCGTCAATGTTATCTCAACCGATCCCGTCATTCCGATAGATCCCTATGCAACTGACGATGGATGGACTACCGCCTGGACGAGGTCTTCGAAGAAGATTTTAGACAGCATCCGAACCGCTTCGGTGCGAGCTTCAATTCAGAGTTCGAGACCTGTTAAACCGGTACTATCACTTGCGATAGAGGAACCACCTCGACAGGAGACGATCGAAGAAAAGAAGAAAATTGACGAAGAAGAGGGGAGCGAGATTCCTAAGGCTAGACTAGGGGCTGCTTATCCTAGGATAGTTGTTTCCGATTCGGGGGAGAAATCCCTCGAACCTCCGATTTTGTATGATTATCCGCTCACTTCGGTGGGATCATATAATGATAAGGGTGATGGCGTTGGCTACGTTTTGATCGTTTCTAACGATTACGTAACTAGCGACAATCCGGACATCGATTTCGATACCAACGACAATTCTCAAATCATACACAATCTCGACGATCAAAATGACGAAGAAGACATCCATCAAGGAGGCTACGAGAGTTCAACAAGCAACGGATCTATCTGTGAGTTTCGAGGAGCTCCGATTACGATAGAGTTAGAGCCTTCGATTTTGAAGATAATCCGGAAGAGCTCGTCATTCCGATTCGGGAGGAGACACCGGCAAGTTCAACACTAGATTCGAAGAAATTACGAAGTCAACTTGAGAAGTGGAAAAGTTCTACCTCCAAGAATGGGTCCAAAAGACAAAGGAAGCGGTGGTTGTTCAAGAAGAACCAACCCCAGCAGAAGAAATACCCATTCGAGAAGAAGTCGAGACACATGGAAACAAAGTGGACTACAACGTGCTAGCCCATCTTAGGAAACTACCGGCCAAACTGAGCATTTACGATGCTCTCATCTTATCAAAAGAGATGAGAGAAGCTCTGATCAAGGCCTTACTTGATCCAGAAATTCGCTTAGCTCAAATGGCCGGAGATTCCTCGGATGAGGTTTGCTCGTTAAAGGAACAGACGAGGCGTTACCTTCACGGACAATGACCTGCTACTTGGGATAGCGGATCACAACCGACCGTTGTACATTTCGCTTACAATCGGGAAGTTTACGCTCTCCGCAGTATTGGTGGATCCAGGAGCATCAATCAATATAATGAGTCTTCGAACACTAGCATACTTGGAAATTGATGCTCGCGAGCTCGAAGCGGACAAAATGTTATTAAGAGGATTCAACCGTAAAGGAGAAAGAGCCCTCGGGTCAATAACGCTATCGATGAAGACCGGTGACTTAGCAAAGACAACCGCAAAATTTCATATAATCGATTCGAAACGTCATTCAACGCTCTGCTGGGCCGACCATGGATACATGAAAACGAGGATGGTACCATCGTCTCGCATCGGTGCATCAAATACTACGATGGAGGGGAACAGAGTGCATCAAAGGCGACTTACAACCATTCTCCGTACATGAAATTGGAATCCATGAAGACGCGACTTATTATGCACCGCCAAAGAAAATTGTCTTCTCCGGAGATACCGTAACAAATAAAGCAAAGAAAGTTCGGGACGACGAAGAACCTGAAGTTCTAGTCCAACGAGCCACTCACCACTCCCTTCCGGCGAGATGGTGAAGGTTTCTCCACAACTCGCATCCGAGGTCGAGGCCGGGGACGAGGTCGTGGTAGAGACACTAGGACAATCGGACGTAAGAAACCAGCCATCAATGTTGATTGGAATGATAGTTCGAAGAAGAAAAGGAAATCAAGCAAGAAGCAAGCAACAATAAGTCGAAAGAAGCCGCAATTCAAGATCTCCCTCGAAGATGAAAAGAACGAAGAATATAAATCGATGTACGAGAAGATTAACCACTACGTACATACTATAACCCTAACCCCGATCCATTCTAATAAGATCAAGGGTATGGTGGTCAAAGAGGTACGTAATGACGGTGCAAGGCCAATCAAATTCTACCGTGGTGCTTCTTCCTCCAAAACTGAAAATAATGTACAATTTGAAGATGTCACTTCATCAGAATTAATGGAATTACCTTTTGAGTGGTACTCTCCCTGTGTTCAAAATTTAATTCAACGTGGTTTCTTACCTCGACAATGGACAAAAGGCCAATCACAACATTTTGAAAAGTTATGGAATAACTTCGGTCGTCCACCCAAATCAAAACATGGTCTCGGATTCGGCACAGTAGGGTCAGTTGACGATACTGAATTTTGCTTGGTTGTCACTTGCAAGTCCAATGAAAACTGCATGGAAACTACAGACGAACTCGAAGATTTACAAATTGGAGACGCTCCACCAGAATTCGAAGAAGAAATCAAATCTACAATAGATGAGTTAACGGAAGTTAACTTAGGTACTAACGAAGAGCCTAGACCTACCTTTGTTAGCTCCCTACTCAACAAAGAAGACTCCGAAGAAATAATCAAGTTATTAATGGAATTTAAAGACTGTTTTGCTTGGAGCTATGATGAGATGCCGAGATTAGCTCCGGAGGTCGCAGTCCATAAGCTAGGAGTGGATCCTACTTCGTTCCGATCGGACAAGGTCCCGGAAGAATGCGTCTAGAAATCGAACAACAAGTCATAGCCGAAGTTAAAAAGCTAATAGACGCTAAATTTGTCCGTGAAGAACAATACCCGACTTGGTTAGCCAATGTGGTGCCGATCGAAAGAAGAATGGTCAAATCGGAATTTGTGTAGACTTCAGAGATTTAAACAAGGCATGTCCAAAGGATGAATTCCCTCTACCGATCCTGAATTAATGATCGACATTGCTTCAACGCATGAAATATTTTCATTAATGGATGGATCTTCAGGGTACAACCGGATAAAAATGGCTCCGGAAGATGAAAAGCTTACGGCATTCGAACGCCGATCGGAGTATTTTGCTACACGATAATGCCATTCGGATCGAAGAACGCAGGAGCAACCTACCAGAGAGCAATGACAAGAATTTTTGATGATCTCATCCACAATCAAGTCGAATGCTACGTGGACGATGTGGTCATCAAAAGCAAAGTAAAGGAAAACTACCTGTAAGATTTGAGAATTGTTTTCGAATGATTAAGACAATTTAACCTTAAGATGAATCCCTTAAAATGCGCCTTCGGCGTCACCACCGGAAATTCTTAGGATTCGTTGTACGACATCGTGGAATTGAAATCGACCGGAGAAGATTAAAGCTATCTTAGAAATGCCGCCTCCCAAAACCTTAAAACAACTACGATCTTTTCAAGGGAAGCCGGCATATCTTCGACGCTTTATCTCAAACCCGTCGGGTAGGTGTCAGCCTTTCTCGGCACTAGTTAAAAAGGATGCCAAATTTATTTGGGAAGAGAAATGCCAAAAGGCCTTCGAAGACATTAAACAATATTTAATGACACCTCCCGTCTTAGCAGACCCCGGTCTCGGGTAGACCGCCGATACTTTACACCGCGGCTTTAGACGACTCTCTCGGAGCCCCGTTGGCCTGTGTCAATGATGAGGGTAAAGAAAATGCTCTTCACTACTTAAGCCATCGTTTACTTCCGACGGAAGTAAGGTATCCCGCAATTGAAAAGCATTGTTTGGCCTTGATCTTCGCCGCTCAAAAGCTCAGGCACTACATGCTTTCTCATAAGGTTAACCTGATCTCGAAGTTTAATCCATTGCAATACTTGATGACTCGTCCAACACTTTCCGGCAGACTTGCCAGATGGTCAATGATATTATTGCAATTCGATATAACTTTCGTGCCTCTGCGTGCCGTAAAGGGACAAGTCTTAGCGGACTTCCTCGCAGCGCACCCTTTGCCGGCGGAATCTCCTCTCAATGATGATTTGCCAGATGAACAAATAATGAACCTAGAAGGCCTTGATGATCGACGTTGGGAATTATATTTCGACGGAGCATCTTCAGCACACAAAGACGAAGAATCGCAAGTGATAGTGCCGGTAAGGCAGGAATCGGGCTAATCTTTATAACACCGGAGCGGGGGATGTTAAGATACTCCTACCACTCGACGAACCGTGTACAAACAACGAAGCGGAATACGAAGCCCACATAACGGGACCGGAATTAACTATTCAAATGGGGATAACAAACATCAACATCTACGGGATTCACGAGTTAATCATTCAGCGGATCGCCGGACAATACAGAATTTTTAAACCAAGACTCGAACAATACTTCCAGTATGCCATACAGTTGTTGGAACAGATTCCAAATGTAACGATCTACAAAATTCCCAGAAAAGAGAATGCTTTAGCAGATGCTTTAGCCCATCTCGCAAAAGAATTTGCCTGTTTGCAAGATGAATCGAATGGAAGTGTCGGTTCACGGACGTCGAGTCCTATCACGGCTCGACATAGACACAATACACAAATCGAAAAAGAAAAAGAAGTAGTTGCAGCAGTGACGTGAAAACACGGAAGATTGGCGACGACCATTGATGAACTACCCGCAAACAGGAAAGCTACCGGACGATAGGTCGCTAGCCCATCGGATCAAGAAAAGAACTCCGTCCTACGCATTAATAAACAACACATTATACGGAAGGTCTTTTGATCAAATGTGGCTAAGGTGCCTAAGCGGGTTCGAGGCCCGTGAAATTGTTAAAGAGGTGCATTCGGGACTCGTGGCGCTCACCGATCGGGTCCGAAGATGAAAATGAAAATTAAAAGACTAGGGTACTACCGGCCCTCGATGATGACCGACTGCATGAAAATCGCCAAGAGCTGTCACCAATGCCAAGTGCACGGAGTGGTTCTACACCAACCTCCAAATGTGCTGCACCCGACATTTGCGTCGTGGCCATTTGAATGTTGGGGCACAGATATAGTGGGTCCAATAGAACCACCATCTTCAAAAGGACATCGCTTCATTCTTGCGGCTACGGATTACTTTTCCAAGTGGGCGAGCAGTTCCACTTAGAGAAGTGAAAGCACACCACGTGCTACAGTTTTCAAGAACCAAGTTGTCTACCGTTTCGGAGTGCCTCGCGAGATCATCTCGGATAATGGGTCGACATTCGAAGCACACAAATCAACAATTTTGTCGGGAGACACGGAATCGACCGGCGATACTCAACAATTTACTACCCAAGAGCAAACGGTCTCGCCGAGGCTTTTAATAAAACTCTCGTTCAAATCTTAAAGAAAACCTTGGACGATAATAAGAGAAATTGGCACGAGAAATTGTTAGAAGCCTTATGGGCCTCACGGACAACCTTCGTAACTCCTACTCGAACTACACCTTACGCTCTAGTGTATGGGTCCGAGGCGAGTGTTACCTTTAGAGGTTCAGCCTTCCTTCACTCGAATTGCAGTTGCAAACAAGATCACGACAGAAGAAAATGCTAGATTACGACTCGAAGAATTAGAAAGCTTGGAAGGGAAAAGACTTGCGACGCAACAGAATTTAGAACTATACCAAGCTAAGATGGTTCAAGCCCACTGACAAATTGGTCCGCCCAAGAACCTTCAAAGTTGGTGACTTAGTTCTCGTTCTCAAGAGACCTATTCTTGCACACCGCAAGATAGGAGGAAAATTTGAACCTACTTGGGAAGGACCATTTCGTGGTTGAAGCAAGTATACTCGGGAGGTTCCTACCGGCTAGTGAATTGCCGGGGAGAACGACATATGCTTCCGATCAACGGACGATACTTGAAAAAGTATTACGCTACCTGATGTTTCGAAGGAATGAATTTTTCATCTCTAAGAAACACGGGCGAAGTAATTACTTATGATTGGGTCTGAACCCAAAAATAATAAAATGTGTTAAAATAAATAAAGTCATGATAATATGTTTTCCTTGTTTTCTTTTCCAAATCAAAATCTCTTCTCTGATCTTATCCTACTTCATTCTCGTTAAATTTGAAAATAAAAAATATATATATAAAAAAAAATGTGTCTTTAATAAACATTTTCTTAATGTTCTTGTTCTTAGTACGACTCCGATCCTTTTCCTTGTCTTTTCGCAGGGAAATGTCGAACGGGCGGTTGGTCCCGAACTTTAAGAATGGCGTAAGCCTTGCACTCGATGAAAAGAGGGTGAAAGATGGAGCGATAATCGAGATCGACTCGGATTTCGCACCAGCGAGCCTACGATACGAGGAAAGTGACCGGGTCCCGGTTGACCGAGAAGAACCGCCCGGCAGACAAGTGATGAGAGTGGGTGGCCCAAGCCACCAATCCAACAATAAGAAAAGAAAAGCAAACACCGAAGAAGATAAGAAAATGAAGTCCGTAGTCGCTACGACGTGAGGGCAGGCTTGTCGCCGCCGCGCCCACGTAGATTCAAGAAGTGCGGAGAGCTACTCTCACGGCCCACGCAACGAAGAAATAAGAATCGCCGTATCCGTAAGATGTTAACAAAACTAGCTGCGGACCAGCAGCGACGAGACAATTGCTAATTCCAAGCACACACATTTCAAGGACACCTGGTTCACCAGGAACCTCGAAGAAAGGAGGCCAGCTCTTAGGATAACGAAAGAACCGGGGAAATCTCTAGAAGATCGAAGAAAGAAGGCTACCACGCCACCGGATAGAACCACCAATAATGCATGACCTTGTTGCGGAAGCAACCCCGGGGATGTCCCGATGGGCATCATCCCTGAGGAACCGAGGTATGCAGGGGAACGTGAAGGGATTGAACCATATATCCCACAATATGTCACAAGGCCTCGCCATCTACAGATCATTCCGGAATACGAGCTGGAGAGAATGCAGAATGTTGAAAAGAAAACTTTTGAATACTTCGAGAGAATTAAAGGAAGAAAGATCAACATACTAGAGGGCCTCGAGCTACATACCGACGTATTCTCGCAGTATGAACAACAGCAAATCGTGGATTGTATCCGGGATTTGAAAAGAATGGGCCGAGCAGGCCGCCTAAGGGAAAACACATACTCGGAACCCCGGAGATGGATGCCAGGGAAAGGAAGAATCACAATACAATGCGGATGCTGCTACAACTTTGCTGAAGACAGGAAGGGAAACCCACCGGGAATACTCCGTCATGGGCAAGTAGATCCGATGCCATTAGTCATCAAGAGAATGGTAAAGAGATTGATAACATGGAGGGTACTGCCAGCAGATTGCATACCCAATAGCTGCATTATCAACATCTACAATCAGGGGTGATCGCATACCCCCACATATAGATCACCACGACTTTGTCGGACCTTCGCACGGTCTCTTTCTTGAACGAGTGTGACATCATGTTCGGATCCGACCTCCGGATAGCGAGGCCCGGGTGAGTTCCGAGGGCCGGTAAAGATACCTTTACCGGTGGGTTCCGTCATGATATCGAAGGGCAACGGAGCGGATATCGCTAAGCATTGCATACCGGGAGTGCCGGTGGAGCGGATCTCGATTACTTTCGGGAGAATGGACGACAGCAAGATACCTTACCATTTCCAACCGGACCCGAGCTAGAGAACCTCCGGCCTTACGAGCCGTGAGTTACATGGGAAATATCACACCTCCAACGTACATCCAGTCGGCATCCTTGCCAAGGATGGCTTGGAAGGTGATGTTACCGACCATGTACCCCACTATTCGGACATGGATTTTTTGACAAATGCTTCTTTTGATGGACCAACAAAGATCATACACGATCCGTTTTGAGTCTACATGGATTGTATGAAATGTATTCCGGATCGAGTTGTATGATGTATTTTCAACATGATTGGAATGAAAGTGACCATGTCACGTTTTGGCCTTCACCTCTTTTGTGCAAATTGATTGGGAAACGCCATTAAAGTTAAATGAACTTCGAACAAAGAACAGAAAAGAAATAAAAAAAAGGATAAAAGAAAACTTTCTTTAAAGATCTAAAAATGACAAACACCAAATTCACATGAACATTAAATAAACGATAAAATAAAATTTGAATCATTAAAAGATAAACGAAATCAACATAAATGTTAAATCAAATCACAAATCAAATTCTCAATCAAATTCCAAATCCACTCTCGATCAAATTTCAAATTTGATCTACCCAAATCTCAAATCAAATTCTCAACCGAATTCCAAATCCAATCTCGATCAAATTTCAAATTTGATCTTCCAAATTTCAAATCAAATCTTAAATCAAATTTCGATCGAGTTCAAACTCATCCTTCCAAATCTCAAATTCAATCTTTCCAGATTTCAAGTCTCAGTCAAATTCAAATTCAATTTCTTCCAGATCTCGAATCAAATATCAATCAAATCAAATGCAAACTTTTGGGTCGAGGATTTTACATCCAAGACTGCACTGCTTTAGGATTCTTTTCCTATTGCACTGAAATACATCAAATTCAAACTTTTGGGTCGAGGATTTTACATCCAAGACTGCACTGCTTTAGGATTCTTTCCTATTGCACTGAAATACATCAAATTCAAACGTTTGGGTCGAGGATTTTACATCCAAGACCGCACTTGCTTTAGGATTCTTTCCTATTGCACTCGAAATACATCAAATTCAAACTTTTGGGTCGAGGATTTTACATCCAAGACTGCACTCGCTTTAGGATTCTTTCCTATTGCACTCGAAATACATCAAATTCAAACTTTTGGGTCGAGGATTTTACATCCAAGTATCGCATCGCTTTAGGATTCTTTCCTATTGCATCGAAATACATCAAATTCAAACTTTTGGGTCGAGGATTTTACATCCAAGACTGCACTTGCTTTAGGATTCTTTCCTATTGCACTGAAATACATCAAATTCAAACTTTTGGGTCGAGGATTTTACATCCAAGACCGCACCGCTTTAGGATTCTTTCCTATTGCACTCGAAATACATCAAATTCAAACTTTTGTGTCGAGGATTTTACATCCAAGACCGCACTCGCTTTAGGATTCTTTCCTATTGCACTTGAAATACATCAAATTCAAACCTTTTGGGTCGAGGATTTTACATCCAAGATTGCATTCGCTTTAGGATTATTTCCTATTGCACTCGAAATACATCAAATTCAAACTTTTGGGTCGAGGATTTTACATCCAAGATCGCCTCGCTTTAGGATTCTTTCCTATTGCACCTGAAATACATCAAATTCAAACCTTTTGGGTCGAGTATTTTACATCCAAGATCGCACTGCTTTAGGATTCTTTCCTATTGCACTCTGAAATACATCAAATTCAAACCTTTTGGGTCGAGGATTTTACATCCAAGACTGCACTGCTTTGGGATTCTTTTCCTATTGCACTGAAATACATCAAAATTCAAACTTTTGGGTCGAGGATTTTACATCCAAGACTGCATCGCTTTAGGATTCTTTCCTATTGCACTGAAATACATCAAATTCAAACCTTTTGGGTCGAGGATTTTACATCCAAGACTGCACTGCTTTAGGATTCTTTTCCTATTGCACTGAAATACATCAAATTCAAACTTTTGGGTCGAGGATTTTACATCCAAGATTGCACTGCTTTAGGATTCTTTTCCTATTGCACTGAAATACATCAAATTCAAACTTTTGGGTCGAGGATTTTACATCCAAGACTGCCTTCGCTTAGGATTCTTTTCCTATTGCACTTGAAATACATCAAATTCGAACTTTTGGGTCGAGGATTTTACATCCAAGACTGCATCGCTTTAGGATTCTTTTCATATTGCACTTCGAAATACATCAAATTCAAACTTTTGGGTCGAGGATTTTACATCCAAGATCGCACTTGCTTTAGGATTCTTTCCTATTGCACTCTGAAATACATCAAATTCAAACTTTTGGGTCGAGGATTTTACATCCAAGACCGCACTGCTTTAGGATTCTTTCCTATTGCACTGAAATACATCAAATTCAAACTTTTGGGTCGAGGATTTTACATCCAAGACCTGCATCGCTTTAGGATTCTTTTCCTATTGCACTCGAAATACATCGAATTCAAACTTTTGGGTCGAGGATTTTACATGCAAGACCGCATCGCTTTAGGATTCTTCCCTATTGCATCTGAAATACATCAAATTCAAACCTTTTGGGTCGAGGATTTTACATCCAAGACCGCACTTGCTTTAGGATTCTTTTCCTATTGCACTTGAAATACATCAAAATCAAACTGTTGAGGTTAAGGATTTTACATCCAACACCGCATTACTCTGAGATCTCTTCTCATTGCAACGATTCAATCTAATCAATTCAATTTTCTTTTGAGGTTGAAGATGTTACATCTAAAACCTCAGAATTCCAATTTTCATTTCAAATCAAATCCTTCAAATTAATTTTGACAAACTCCAATCTAAATTGAAACTCCAAATCGAAATCTAAACTCACACATCAAAACTTAAATTGAGACAAAATAAAATCTAAATCGAAATTCCCCAAGTCATGTGATTTAGAGTTTACCTCCTTTTCCTTTCCCAGCGAGAGTTCGGGAATCTCCGGTTTCAGAGATATACTTGCTACTCCCCAGCGAAAACTCCTCTATTTCATCCTAAGTTTGTCACTTGGATGTTTGTGTTTGTTTTGTTGATCGCTTCGGTCAACACCAATACGCGCGGTGTGCTCCGTCAGCTCACCACACATATTGGGGGTCCATTTGTTGACCTCATTTTTGATGAGGTCTTCTCTTCTTCTCTTTAGTACTTAGGATCTAGCCTTAGGCTTTTCCTTTGACTATCTCAGAGAACTAGAATTGGGACCCACCTTTTAGAAATTCAAACCACTTCTTAACTCCCTGCAAACTTCACAAACTTGACTGTAGACCCCTAATCACCTAGAGGGTTGAAATCAAATGTGGAAGTTTAAAGGATGAGTTCTTATAGGACTCTTTGGCCTTAGAGCGCCCTTGCAGGTGGCCCAGTGCAGTGAAGGGCTGACTTACACACACCACACTTATACACTACACCACACTTATACACTACACCTACACACTACACTTCCACATACCTCCTAAAACCACACCCATACCCAACTTGACCTCCTGACTCATGTAGGTGATCCACATGGATGGTCCTTAACCCCTAAGCCCTCGCTGAAGGGTTAGGAACAACATAGTGAATGCCTCGAAGTGAGTCCCTTCATGGCTCACATGGGCTTGACATGGCTTCATGGCTCAACAAAAATGACTTCTTTCCACTTACATCCACCCAATCTTCAATTTCCTAAATTTTCAATTTTTGACCCCCGGGACCCTACACCTACTAAACCTACCCAAAACCCTTAAAATTACCCAAATTTCTCAAAAATTTCCAAATTACCCAAAATTCTCAAAAATCAATCCCAAACATTTCCACATCACTTAAACTGATCATCCATACCCAAAAATACCAAAAATTCCAAGAAAACCTCCCAATACCCTCCAAATACCCAAAATACCCCTCTTGGCCTAAAAATCCAAAAATTCAGAAAATTCCCAGAAAATTCCAGAAAATCCCAAATATTCCCAATTTCATTTTGTCCAACTACATCATGGGCCAATTTTGTCAATTTACCCTACTTTTGTCAAAACCCCCAATTTGACCCATTTTAACCCTAAGTGCACCCAATGTCAAGCCAAACCTACCCAATTGACCCCAATTTTGGTCCAATTCAATTCTAAACTTCAATTCAACATCCCCAATACCAATCTAGACCAAATCCAAGCCCAATTTGATTGACATTTGGATCCAATCTCACTTTTGGCCTTAAAGCCCAATTTGGACCCATGACCTAAACCTAACCCAAACTCACCCAACTCAATTCCAATTAACCCCAAATCTTTTCTAAATCTTCCTTAACATTCCCATAAACAAAATACTAACATTATTTGCCCAAAATTTAGACCCAAACCCTACTCAAACTCAACCCGAGGTTAAAAGGCCCATTTTTGACCTAAACCCAAACCTAACCCAAATGAGCCCAAACCCCAAAATCAAAGCCCAACCAAAGTCAAAACCTCTTTGAAACACTCCCATAAACATTTATCAACATTGATTTTATATCAATTTCAACCTTAGCCCAACATTAGCCCAACTTGGCCCACTTGGACCTACATAGGCCCACTTACCAAATAAATCCAAATTCAAACCAATTCAACTCCAAATCACACCAAATTGATTCCAAGCCCTTCATAGAACATCCCTAAACAAATTATGACATTTATTTGACAAAGTTCTTCACAAAATTTTTATCCAAATGCCCATCCTAAAATCAAAAGCCCATTTCCCTTAAACTTTCCTAAAAGCCCACTTCACCACATCCAAAGGCCCAAAATCTACCCTAAAGCCCACATGACATCTCCATTTGTCATCCACTTAATTAAATCCATTACCTAAGTCCTAAATTCACCATCAAATTATTCCAAATCAAGCTTCATCCAAATTTCCACCAAATTATCCAAAATCCTTAAAATCCTTTTTATGAAATTGACCAAACTTTTTGCCAAGCCAAAGGTGAGCCATGAAGCCATGCATGAGCCACATGTGAGCCATGAGAGCTTTGGACACTCCACCATGCCATATTGGGTAAGAAGAGGGGGGCTTTCCTTAATCCCTAAAGCTCATTAGCCTTAATCATGTTTCACACTAAACTTAAATTTAATCCAAATATTTTTGGATGGAGACTTCTCCATGCCAAACCAACTGATCCCTTTGATCCCCCACAGCATCCAAAGCCACCTTGAAGGGTGCACCAAGCCCAAATGGGTGGATTGACCCGTTTAGACTCAAAACTAGCCATGCCCCATTCTACTTTGAATCAAAGCCTTTACACATGGCAATGGCCAATTGCTTGCACCAAGCTCCAGCCTTGACCCACCTGACCTTGAGGGTGACACATGCCTGGCCGGCCGACCACCAGGCCGCCGGAAAACACCATGGCCGAGAGCTCACATGTGAGCCAACTTTGAAATTCTCACCTCGCTGAGCTGCCCCATCCCCGAGTGGCCATTGTAGTCTGTTCTTCTCTTGCCAAGAGCAGCTGATCCCAAACCCTAACTCTCCCTGGGAGGCCCTCCACCCTCTCCTATTTAAACTCCACCCCTCTCGGCCATGAGAAGAGCTAAGCACAAACCTTGCCAAAACTCTGCCAAAATTGTTCCAGACTCCTCCCCATACACAGAGCACTTGATCCCCAGTGAGATCCCCCTGCCATTTCTCCTCTGTGAGCTCAATTTCAGAGTTGAAATTCCACCCAAAACCAGGACACTTCTCCACAGTGAGCCAATTCCCAAATTGATTGGTTCTACACCTTCAACAGACCAAGGGGAGGTGTCCACCAGCAAAAGCCCCATCTCCAGGCCACCCGGTTGCTCCAGCCTCCAAGCTTTGTGATCGGGCTTGGTCGAAATCACATCCGGACAATTCACTGGACCGGGAGACTTCATGCGGAGCTTCGCTGGGATCCAATTGAAGGTGCAACAACTCTCGGATTGAAGCCACACTTCTGCGAGCAAAGGTATGAGCTAATTCTTCATCCCGAGCTTCGGAGATTCTCCATTTCAAATGCCTTAGTTTCAATGTATGTTAACCGTATAGATGTGTTCGTCTCTTCAAGACGAATCCATGAAACATAAGAACATAAAAATCCATTGAGTATCGAGTGAGATCTTAGAGATTTAGTGTGGACGGCTCTCGGGTGAGGACGCTCGGGGACGATGAACGGATGCTGTCCATTCAATACACGCGAGAACGAACGGCTCAGATGGCGTCGGACCAGGGGACGGTACGAGAACCGCGGGGCCCGGGCTGCTGACTCAGGTGGCGGCGTCGAATGGGAGCGCGACGCGTGTGCGTTCGGAGCTGCCGAGGTTGACGCGGCGCCGCGTGGATAAATAGAAAATTAGGATATTTTTCTATTTATTTAATTCCTAGACTTCAAAATTCATATCTCCGTGTAGAAAAATCAGAAAAATAAAATAAAAATACCCTCTTGCTCGGTGAACGAGAGGAGAATAATGTGGAAAAGAAATCATTTAATTTCATCAAGTATTTTATTTTTTATAATTTATTTACTCTCTGCATTATTTTAATTCTCCATGCATGCATACAATTCACCATGGCATGAGACCATAGGGCTTTTGAAGCCTCTGAATTTGGGAACATTCCCTGAATTTTCTAAAGTCAGAGGCCACCCCTATAAATTATAGAAAAATCAGAAAATTGCAAAATTTGCTTCTCTCGGTTTCCTTGATATCGAGAGAGATTTTTGAAAAATATAAAATTCATTTTTCAACATTTATTTTATTTTTAAATTAATTAACACTCCAAAACTTAAAATAATTATAATAAAAACAATATAATTCAAAAAATCACCAAAATTGGTCCAAGTGCTTCTCTGGTCATTAGGAATGTCCCTAATTTTCTTAAGGACAGAAACTTTCCCTTGGTCATGTTATTAAATTTTCCTTGGAAATCTCTATTTTCCACCAAAAATAATTATATAAATAAATTAAATAAAGAAAAATCACATTTTCTCCTCTCATGTCTTTATTGACATATGAGTAAAGTCACATAAAAATTTCAAGTTCATTTGAGTTCAATTTAGTGAGTTATGAAATTATTAAGTTTAAAGGGTAAAATGGTAATTAAAATTTTAATCCTTAATTAAAACTTTAGGTTTAATAAAAAATTAACAAATAAAATATTTGATCCTAATCTGATTTGGATGATTGAAATTTAAATAATTAAAGTGTAGAAACCCATTAAGCAATTTTAAAATGATTAAACTTTAATTAAATAATGGATTAAATTTGGAAGAATAATAAAATTGGAATTATTAAAATAGGGATATTATTAGGAAGAGATTTATTCTTTAATTTAAAAAAAAATCCCTAAATTAATTATCTCTTTAATATTCAATTCTTAATTAAAATGATAACTCAAATTTAAAATATTAAAAGACTTAATTATTAAACTCTTTTAAAAATTTCTATTAAAATTAAAAATAAAATTAAATTAAAATTAAATTAAATTAAATAAATTAAATTAAATTAAATAATTAAATTAAATTAAGTCAAATTAAATTAAATTAAACAATCAAATTAAATTAAATTAAATTAAATTAATTAAATTAAATTGAATAATTAAATAAAATTAAATTAAATTAAATCAAATTAAATTAAATTAAATTAAATTAAATCAAATTAAATTAAATTAAATCAAATTAAATTAAAATTAAATCAAATCAAATTAAATTAATTTAACATCAAATCAAACTCAATTGAATTAAATTAAATTAAAACTCAATTAAATTAAATTAAATTGAATTAAATATAACATCACCAAAGACATAAAGAATTCAAAATAAATCTAAAATAACTTGAACACTATTCCAAATTTAAACTCTTTAACTTAAACCAAATCATTTGAATACTAATTTACCCTCAAAAGCTTTAGTTATCATAACTCCTAAATAGAACATTAAATGAAATGTTACTTCACTTATAGGACATTCAAATGTCCTAGTTCACTGAGTAAGATAACAACGAAACTTGAATTCTCGGACGATTAATTCATTTATATAATTAAATTCATTTGGACTTAAAACAATCCTAGAAATATTGAAAAGATGTTTAAGATTTGTCTTAAGCACTTCTTCGATATTATAGGATGTTTATAAGAACAATTGAACTTAATTGTTCTTTGATGAAAAAAATCGTCTTCAAACCAAAACACAAGGAACCTAGACGTCATAGGAAATGACTAGCTATAGGATTAGGAATTTGGTAGAAAACCATAACCCTTCCCTTAGCTTTAACTAGGAACTTGCTTAAATATTCTAATTGTGTTTTAAGTGCAGCTTGGGATGATGGGAAGACCCTCCAGGTACGCTTTTATTTTATTGCAATTTACTTTCTTGCAATTTACATTATTGCAATTTATTTAACTGCATTGCACTTACTTTTCTTGCATGATAAACAACTGTTGCATGAAAACCCACACCTTTAGGATAGCCCCTAAAACTGAAACCAAAACTAAATTAAAAGTCATTGCAAGATAAAATTCACCGCCACAACATTTCAAAATATAAAACAACTCGAAATTTAATCACAAACAGAACACAAAACTACAATTACAACTAAATTAAAACGTCCTGTTGGATGATCGGGAATACCTCGGATGATGTAACCTACGTGTTGCTAACGGGATTTCCCACGGTCTAAATGAAAGTGTGGAACTCATTCGGTTGAGTTTAGCAAATTCATCCGGACTAAGTGAATCCGATAAAAATAATGATGCCGGAAGGATGGAACCGTGGGATCTTAACCGGTGTCGTTATAATCAACTTTAAGATTTGTTTTAGTTAAAATATTGAAAACACTTGGAAATTAAGATTTTCTCTAAACCAAAACACTTTTCTCATCTCCCGATTTATGATTTCTAAAACTAAACCTCTGCAACAATAAGGAGCTCGGAGCATGGTGGGCGGCACGACCATCGTCGTCGGTAAAACTTGAACCTACTTCAAGAAAACTTTCCTAGAATTAAATAACCAAGCCATAGGATTTCGAGGTAGTTTGCCTAGTGCAACATAAATCCTCAACCTTTTGTTAGGCATTTGCCTTGCAAATTAAGATCTAACCGGACTTAGGATTCCGAGGTAGTCGTCTGATACGACATAAACCCTCACATCTTCGAGGCTATTTGTATGATTCTATCATATAAATATAAGTCCTAATTAATTAAAATTGATAAAATCAAAAAATTTAAATAAATATTAGGACTTTCTTAAATCTAAGCCAAACAATAGGGTAGTCGGGAAATTACCGAAGTTCACTTCGAATCTGTGATTTCTCCTACCTTTCTTCCTTTGGATTCACAAAACAAAATGTTCCAAACTTGATCTATTCCCTATTGAAATTCCAAAATTCAATCCCTTGAAAACTTAAACTTTGAAATTCACGAGAGCGAATTATTGATTATTATCGAGAGTTTTCTTAGGTGATTCCCGTCACTTAAGATGTAATTAACTATAGGGGCTTGCCCTTATAGGGAATTTTGAAGAACCCGAGTAATATAAACCCTGTTTAATGTTTTCATATTAAGCGAGGGAATTTTGTCGGCTTATAAAATTGGTTCGCAGACCAAACGAATGTCACAAATCTTCTAGTTTATTTAATCGAGCCCCACCGTCAAGCAGTGTGTCTATCCTTAGGGATAGATACACGGTTTGTGGTGCGGTGCTCATTTATATAAACTATTTGGGATGTGAGAATCGGTTTAGTCTCATATCTTAAAACCTTCAAATTTGAAATTATTTTCAAAATTAAATACTACTTTTCAAACTATTTATTTTAATTAAATTAAAAATTTGCCGACAGATTTCTGTTAGGCGACCCCTCTTCAAAACAAAACACAACCTAAAAATATGCCGACAACGTGAAGTAGAAGCACGATAAGTAGATGCAGTAGAAGCAAAAGGGGTAGACGCCCTACCAAATCCTCCTCTCCAACCAAACTCTGAATGTACAGTGTATGCACCAACGTTTACACTAGCAATAGGTCTCAATGGTTGAAGTACCTCTTCCCAGGTTTCAAAATTCACTCCAGATCATTCACATAGTGAATGAATCAAGGATGGAAATCCCATACCTGCGGTCGTGGTTGATCTAGCACAATTCAAAACATAATAAAAAATTATACCTCTAATGTCAATAGGCTTCCCTTGTTGAATACAATGGTTCAACACAGCTCTTTCTCTCGTTACTTCACTAGTATGACTCGAAGGTAACAACCTAGATGAGATAAAATAATGCCATGCCTTAGAAAAGGCATTCAATTTGGAAGCAGGAAATTTCACACTTCTATCATTTGTTATTTTCCATAATCCTCTTCCATCAGTCAGAAATTCCATGATCTCATCTAATTCTCCTTCCGAAGGATGATAGTTAGAATAAAAACAGAACATGTTAGGAGGTAGTCCATAAAAAGTATTGAATGCCTCAGAAGAAAAGTTAACTTCATTCCTCCTAACCATCACTTGATTTTCTTCTGCAGCAGGCAAATTTGCATAAAATTCTTGAATCATAGAAACAACAGCAACAGCGGAGATGCAACAGTAATTTTCCCAGTTCCTTCTAGCAATCATTTCTTCAATCACCTCTGCTGGTTTGCTAAACACTCGCTCAGGAATCAACTTACGTGACTGCAATGCATCGACGTATCGTTCCTCAGCCCTCAAACTAACAAATTTGTCAGAATCAAACATTGTATTTTCTCGTGAACGCTTTGACTTTGGAGCCATTTCTAAAAATTCACGAAACAAAATTCACCATAAATTTCAAAATCAAACTAAACTTGGTAAATAATCTTCCATAAGATATTTTCACTAAATCCAAGCAATTTCTAAAGTTTTTCCTCAAACTATCACCATGAATAGTGATTTTAAGATTTTCCATAATGTACTCAAAATACATGGTGAAAATAAAAAATTTTACTTAGGAGTAGTGCTCTTACCTCAAGGAATCCAAATCTAACAATTTTTGTTGAGATCGGCTCTTAAATGATCCATAATACGATGTCCTAGGCTCCTCTTTCGCGGTAAACCGAAGGTTGAAGATGATGGGGTGGTTGAAAATGACAATTTTTGGGTTTTTATCTATTGGGAACCAATTTTCGCAAACTGGAGCCTCATGCGAACTATCAGCGCTTAGCCGCGAAATCTGGCGCTTAGCCGCCAAAATCCAAATTTTCATAATAAGTTATATGTACTAAATCACTTGGTTAATCACCCTTAATTACTTCAAAAAAATTATTTCTCCCCACAAATCTTCCAATACTCTAAATCAAAATTTAATAACCATTGATTCCACATGAATTTCACAAAAACACAAACTTATATTAAAACAAACATAACACTTTATACAATACTAGAATTTCCATCCACACATAGAGGATGAAATTCTCTAAATACAAGAGACTTTAATCTCAAACTGATAAGTATAAATCTTTAGGATTTAACCATCACATCATCAGGCTCAGTTAATATAAAAGCACCAAACACACTAAACATAACACACAAGAACACTAAACATAACACATAAGAACATTAAACAAACAAAACACACTTAATTCCATTCTCCATTAGGCGGAATATATACCATACCAATATTATTCTCATTTGACCCTTCTGGAATATAAATTTGATAGAACGAGCGATAATTGTTCATTCTTACATCATCTTCTACAATCCATTTATTCTTCACAAACATCGCCTTATATATTTCTTCCACGTACCTTGAATGATTGAATTGCATCTTGAGTTGCCATCCCATGTGTTCCAAATGTAAGTTAGTATCATTGATCTTTGCTTCCATTGTAGTCTCTCGGGCTTCAATTTTTGCAATCATTTCTACAATAACGTGAATACTAACAGCAATATAACCATTAAATAACTCTTTAGCAATATCACTAATGAACTTACTTTTTTCAGAATCTTTCTTCTTCTTCATCTCATTCTCCCAGGAAGACATGATGCACTCAAAATCCTCTTCTTAAGACTTCAAAAATGAAAATAGAACTTGGGGAAAGTGTTTCTCTTAAGTCAGGTCCTTCTTTATAGACTTGGGAAATGTTAGAACAGTCCCAAGACGTTTAGAAACTCCAAAATAACTCCCAAAACTTATCCCTCACGATCTAGGCTTCTAGATCCAGATATTTCACATTTTTTATAACTTCGGCGCCTAAGCGCTAACTAGTCGGCGCTTAGCCGTCAGTGCACAATTTAGCACAGGTTTGCTAAGTGTCCAAATTTTCATTTTGACTTCTCTAAATCATCAATTAAGGTCAAATAAACTCTACTTAAGTTTAAAAAATCCAAATTACTATTACTAAAACATAAAAAAAACCAAACAAAGCAAATAAAACACACTAAAGAAACATAAAGAAAAACACACCGATAAATATGGGTTGCCTCCCACATAGCACTTGTTTTAACGTCTTCAGCCTGACATACCCAGAACTCATTCTGAGTGACCCAACATCAAATTATCATCAGTTTAGATTTATTGACTGAAAATTATGGTTTAAGTCTATGTTCATTAACTTTAAATATTTTTTCCAGTCTTAGGATCTTGAATATCTAAAGCTCCATAAGAATAAACTTTTATCACAATAAATGGAGCCATCCACCTAGACTTAAGTTTTATAGAAAATATTCTCAATCTAGCATTATATAGTAAAACTTGTTGTCCTGGTACAAGATTTTTGGTAAGAATATTCCTATCATGCCATAACTTCATCTTTTCCTTATAAATCTTAGCATTTTCATAAGATTAATTCCTTATTTCTTTAAGCTCATTCAATTGAAATAATCTTTTTTCAGCAGCATCTTTCAAATTATAATAAACTCTTTAATAGCACAATGTGCTTTATGCTCAAGTTCAAAAGGTAAATGACAAGCTTTTCCAAAAATTAGCCTATATGGGCACATTCCTATAGATGTTCTGTAAGCAGTCCTATAGGCCCACAAAACATAATCCAGTTTGATTGACCAATCCTTTCTATTTGGATTAACAGTTTTTTCCAATATTCTTTTAATTTCATGATGGGATAATTCAACCAAACCACTTGTCTGCGGACAATAAGAAGAAGCAATGCGATGATTTATATGATATTTCTTTGCTAACTTCTCAATAATCGTATTTCTAAAATGACTTCCCCCATCAGTTATGATTACTCTTGGTATTCCAAATATGCAAAATATATTCTTTTCTAAAAACTTTGCAACACTTTGAGCATCACATCGAGGTAAAGCAATAGCTTCAATCCATTTAGAAACAAAGTCTACTGCTATCAAAATATAAACATTTCCAAAAGATGGTGTAAATGGTCCAATAAAATCTAGTCCCCAAACATCAACTATTTCAACTTCTAACATATAATTGAGGGGCATCTAATTTCTTCTAGAAATATTGCCTACACACCGACATCTATCACCATTTTTAATATAAACATTCACATCCTTAAAAATTGTAGGCCAATAAATTCCTGATTGTAATATTTTATATGCAGTTTTATCACTTCCAAAATGTCACCCATAATCAGAATCATGAAATTTTTGAATAATTTCATAAGTCTCTTACAAAGGTACACATCTTTAAATTATAAGATCCTTTCCTTGTTTATATAAAAATGGGTCATCCCAAAAATAAGTCTTAGCATCAGACAAAAAATTCTTCTTTTCATGGTATGTCAAACCATAGGGTATAATATTACTAATAATAATGTTTACTATGTCTGCATACCATGGAACATGTAGTTCTTTAATAGTGAATAGTTTTTCATCAAGAAAATGTTCATTAATTTCTTCAATATCACAGAGAGAATTTTCAATTTCAAGCATGGACAAATGATCAGCAATTTGATTATCAGAACCTACCTATCTACTATCTCAAAATCAAATTCTTGCAAAAGAAGAATCCATCTTATCAGTCTTGGTTTTGCATCATTTTTCTTCATTAAGTATTTAATAGCAGAATGATCAGTATGCACCACACATTTAGTTCCAATTAAATATGATCGAAGTTTATCAAAGGAAAATACTATAGCTAATAACTCTTTCTCAGTAGTGGTATAATTAATTTGAGCTTCATTAAGAGTTTTACTAGCATAATAAATTACTTTGAAAATTCTATCATATTTCTGACCTAAAACAACACCAATAACATAATCATTAGCATCACACATTAATTCAAAAGGTTATTTCCAATTTGGTGAAATTATTACAGGTGCATTGATTAATTTTTCTTTTAATGTTTCAAAGGCTTTATGGCAGTCATCATCAAAATTAAAAATTGCATCCTTTTCCAGTAAACGGCATAAAGGTTTTGTAATCTTTGAAAATTCTTTGATGTAACGCCTGTAGAATCCAACATGTCCTAAAAAACTTCTAATTCCCCTTACATTAGTTGGGCAAGGTAAATTAGATATAACTTGAATTTTTGCAGGATCTACATCCAAACCATTTTCTAAAACCCGATGTCCCAAAACAATTCTTCCTGCTAGAATAAATTGGCATTTTTCCCAATTAAGGACCAAATTAGTTTCTTCACAGCATTTTAGAACTTTAAATAAATGTTCTAAACATGATTCAAACGAAATCCCAAATACTGAAAAGTCATTCATAAAAACTTTAATCCCTTTTTTCAATCAAATCACAAAAAATAGCCATCATACATCTCTGAAATATAGCAGGGGCATTACATAAACCAATGAGCATTCTTATAAAAGCAAACGTACCATAAGGACTGGTAAACGTAGTTTTCTCTTGAACCTTAGGAGCAATTTGAATTTGGTGGTACCCAAAATATCCATCCAGAAAACAAAAGTATTTATGCCCCGCCTGTCTATCCAACATTTGATCTAGAAAAGGGAGTGGAAAATGATCTTTTCTTGTGGCAAGGTTTAATTTTCTATAATCAATGCATATTCGCCACCCTGTAACTTGTCTTGTTGGTATCATTTCATTTTTCTCATTAACAGTCACAGTTACTCCTCGTTTCTTAGGAACACAGTGAATAGGACTAACCCATGCACTATCTAAAATAGGACAAATAATTCCAGCATCGAACCATTTTAAAATTTCTTTCTTAACAACGTCTTTCATGATAGGAATTAATCTCCTTTGGGGATCAGCCCGCGGTTTGCAATTATCTTCCATAAGAGTTCTGTGCATACAAATTGAAGGGCTGATTCCTTTAATATCAGCAATTGTCCATCCAAAGACTTTCTTGTGCTTCTTCAAAATTTCGAGCAAACTCACTTCTTCTTTTTAAGTTAATTGAGAGGAAATTATAATAGGCAAGGTTGAGAATTCACATAGAAAAACATACTTCAAATGATTAGGAAGCATTTTTAACTCAAGTTCAGGAGGTTTTTCAATTGATAGACCATAAGATTTATCTTTCTCAGTCATATCCAACAATTCAAAACTTTCACGAACAAACATTAAATCTTCCTCTTGAAAATCTTCAGAATCAAGTAACTCCTCTTCTTGCTTATATTCTAATTCTTCTCTTTCATAAGTTGATTTGAAATGACATTCACTTAAATATTCAATAACATCCATCCTATAACTCTTATCTTCTTTACCTCTAGCAAGATATTTCATCGATTTTGAAATATTAAATGTAACAGTCTGATCATTAACCCTCATCGTTAATTCCCATTTTTGCACATCTTTCATGGCTCTGCCTGTAGCTAGAAAATGTCTCTCCAAAATTATGGGTATCTCTTTATCTTCCTCCATATCTAACACAATGAAATCCACAGGAAAAATAAATTTATTCACTTTTACTAAAACAACTTCTATAACTCCTTTAGGATATGTGATTGAACGATCTGCTAATTGCAGAGTTATAATAGTTGGGGTTATTTCTCCTAGTCCCAGTATTTTGAGTATTGATAGGGGCATAAGGTTAATGCTTACACCAAAATCACATAAAGCTTTTCCACAGAATCTTTCTCCGATTGCACATGGAATTGTGAAACTACTAGGATCTTTAAGTTTTCAGGAAGCTTTTTCTGAATTATCGCACTGCACTCCTCACTAAGTGCAAGAGTCTCATTTTCTTCAAACTTCCTCTTTTTATTAATAATATCCTTCATAAATTTCGCATAGCTTGGCATTTGTTCTACAGCTTCAGCAAATGGAATATTAATGGTAAGCTTCTTTAATATCTCCAAGAATTTTGAAAATTGCTTATCCAACTTTTGTTGACGAAGTCTCTGAGGAAATGGAGGTGATGGTTTTTCTAAAGCAACCTTAGGTGGAGAAATATGTCTTTCCAAACCTTTTGGAGCGTCTTCTTTAGGTCTTTCAATCTCTTCTTTCTCCACTTCAGTTTCTTTTTGAACTCTAGCTTCCAATTCTTTTCCACTTCTCAGTTGAATTGCTTTTACTTGTTCTTTATTCTTTTCTCTTGTATTCACTTCAGTATTAATTGGAAGCATTCCTTGAGATCTATTACTTAAGGCATTTGCAATTTGTCCTAATTGATTTTCAATATTTCTGATGGTTGCTCCTTGAATTTGTAATTGATTTCCCATATGTGATACTACTTCTTCCATAGACAACTTTTTCTCCTTATTTTGTAAAGCATTGTTATAACTTGAAGGATAAGTTAATCTATTATTATTATTACCTTGGTTGTTCCAATTACCCAATCGGTTTACTTGGGTGTTCCCCATTGTTGATTAACATTGCCACGATTATTGTTATTCCGGTTAAAATTTGGATGATTCTTCCAACTCTGGGTTATAATAATTTGAATATGGGTTGTTAGGTTTGATTATAGCATTCACAGTTTACAGTGAAGAATAAGAATCAACCATTCGGCCTAATGAATTTTCTTCGATCATGAGATTTGGCTCGAGAAAATTCATCCCAAATTGGTCTATCTTCCTTGATACAACAACAACTTGATTTGCTAACATTGTAAAAGCATCATTTTCATAAACACTGGCTACCTTTTTAGGATTTAACCTTTCAGAAGGCCATTGAAAAATTATTGGTAGCCATTTCTTCAATTAAAACATAAGCATCAGAAAATGGTTTAGACATTAATGATCCGCCAGCAGTAGCATCGATGATTGATCTAAGAGATCCAACAAATCCATTATAAAAAGTTTGAATTATTAACCAATATGGTATCACATGATATGGACATTTCCTGAGGAGATCATTAAATCTTTCCCATGCTTCATATATTGATTCCCCTTTAAACTGAAAAAAAGATGTTATATCATTTCTCAGCTGTTGACCTCATTTTTGATGAGGTCTTCCCTTCTTCTTTTTAGTGCTTAGGATCTAGCCTTAGGCTTTTCCTTTGACTATCTTAGAGGACTAGAATTGGGACCCGCCTTTTAGAAATTCAAACCACTTCTAAACTCCCCGCAAACTCCACAAGCTTGACTATAGACCCCTAATCACCTAGAGGGTTGAAATCGAATGTGGAAGTTTAAAGGATGAGTTCCTATAGGACTCTTTGGCCTTAGGACCGCTACGGGTGGCCTGGTCTGGTGAAGGGGCTGACTTACACTACACTTACACACTACATTTCCACACACTTCCTAAAACCACACCCATACCCAACTTAACCTCCTGACTCATGTGGGTGATTCACATGGATGGTCCTTAACCCCTAAGCTCTTGGCTAAGAGGGTTAGGAACAACATAGTGAATGCCTCAAATGAGTCCTTTCATGGCTCATATGGGCTTGAAATGGTTTCATGGCTCAACCAAAATGATTTCTTTCCACCTAAATTTACTCAATCTTCAATTTCCCAAATTTTCAATTTTTGACCCCGAGACCCTACACCTACTAAACCTACCCAAAACCGTCGAAATTACCCAAATTTTTGCAAAATTTCCAAATTACCCAAAATTTTCCAAGATCAATCTCAAACATCTCCACATCACTCAAATTGATCATCCATACCCAAAAATATCAAAAATTCCAAAAATACCTCTCAATACCCTCCAAATACCCAAAATACCCTTCTTGGCCTAAAAATCCAAAAATTCAGAAAATTCCCAGAAAATTCCAGAAAATCCTAAATATTCCCAATTTCATTTTGTCCAACTACACCATGGGCCAATTTTGTCAATTTACCCTACTTTTGTCAAAACCCCCAAATTGACCCATTTTAACCCTAAGTGAACCCGATGTCAAACCAAACCTACCCAATTGACCCCAATTTTGGTCCAATTCAATTCTAAACTTCAATTCAATATCCCAAATACCAATCTAGACCAAAATCCAAGTCCAATTTGATTGACATTTGGATCCGATCTCACTTTTGGCCTTAAAGCCCAATTTGGACCCATGACCCAAACTTAACCCAAACTCACCCAATTCAACTCCAATTAACCTCAAATCTTTTCTAAATCTTCCTTAACATTCCCACAAACAAAACCCTAACATGATTTGCCCAAAATTTAGACCCAAACCACACTCAAACTCAACCCGAGGTTAAAAGGCCCATTTTTTGACCTAAGCCCAAACCTAACCCAAATTCAACCCAATTCAAATCCAAATCACCCCCAATTTGTTTCAAATCACTCATGACACATCTATGAGCTAAACCCAACAATTATTTGGCCCAACCTCTTTACAAAATTTCCATCCATGAATACATCCTTAAACTTAAAAGCCCACTTTCCTTAAACCATTTTAAAAGCCCATTTCCTTCAAAATTCAAAAGCCCAAATCTACCCTAAAGCCCACATGACATTTCCCCTCATCATATTTTCAATTAAAATCATCCCTAAGTCCTAAACCAATCATCAAATAATTCTAAATGAAGCTTCATCCAAATTTCCACCAAATTATCCAAAATCCTTAAAATCCTTTTTTATGAAATTGACCAAGCCTTTTCCCAAGCCAAATGGAGCCATGGAGCCATGCACAAGCCATATGCAAGCCATGAGAGCCTCTTTACATGTCACCATGCCATTTTGGGCAAAAGGAGGAGGCTCTTTCCTTAATTCCTAAAGGTGATTAACCACTTCCATGATTCCAGCTAAACCATGCTTAAGCTTTAATTGTGCTTGGATGGTGACTTGACCCTACTGATTATGCTGAGCCAAATCACTTTTCCCTCGGCCAAAACCAGGCCTTGGGTGGTGCACCTAGCCCAAATGGGTGGGTTGACCCATTTA
Source organism: Papilionanthe hookeriana x Papilionanthe teres (assembly GCA_022702705.1). Classification (NCBI taxonomy): domain Eukaryota; kingdom Viridiplantae; phylum Streptophyta; class Magnoliopsida; order Asparagales; family Orchidaceae; genus Papilionanthe; species Papilionanthe hookeriana x Papilionanthe teres. The sequence goes on along the minus strand of CM040424.1, from coordinate 19,762,598 downwards.
GGTCCAAATCCAGCCATGCCCCATTCCACTTTGTATCAAAGCCTTTACACATGTCCATGGCCGATTGATTGCACAAAACTCCGGCCCGACCCACCTGACCTTGAGGGTGACCCATGCTCGGCCGGCCGGCCACCGGGCCGCTGGAAAACACCATGGCGAGAGCTCACATGTGAGCTAACATTGAAATTCTCACTTGCTTGAGCTGCCCAATCCCTAGTGGTCACCATGGCTGATCTTCTCCTCACCAGAGCAGTCGATCCCGAGCCACTAACTCTCCACGGGAGGCCCTCCACCCTCTCCTGATTTAAACTCCACCCCTCTCGGCCATGAGGGGAGCTAAGCACAAACCTTGCCAAAACTGCGCCAAAATTGTTCCGGACCCTTCTCCACCCTTAGAGCACTTGATCCCAGGTGGAATTCACCTGCCATTTCTCCTCCGAAAGCTCGATTTCGAGTTGAAATTCCACCGAAAACCGGGACACTTCTCCACGGTGAGCCAATTCTCAAATTGATTGGCTCTACACCTTCACCGGACCAAGGGAAGGTGTCCACCCTCAAAGCCCCATCTCCGGGCCACCCGGTTGCTCCGGCCTCCAAGCTTTGTGATCGGGCTTGGTCGAAATCATATCCGGACGATTCACCGGACCAGGAGACTTCATGCGGAGCTTGCTAGGGACCCAATCGAAGGTGCAATAACTCTCGGATTGAAGCCACACTTCTACGAGCCAAGGTATGAGCTAACTCTTCATCCCGAGCTTCGAAGATTCTCTATTTCAAATGCCTTAGTTTCGATGCATGTTAACCGTATGGATGCGTTCGTCTCTTCGAGACGAATCCATAGAGTATAAGAACGTAAAAATCCATTGAGAATCGAGTGAGATCTTAGGGATTTAGTGTGGACGGCTCTCGGGTGAGAACACTTGGGGACGATGAACGGATGCCGTCCATTCGATACACGCGCGCACGGACGGCCAGGATTGCGTCGGACCAGGAGACGGTACGAGAACCGCGGGGCCCGGACTGCTGACTCAGATGGCGGCGCCCAATCACAGCGCGACACGTACCCCTTCGGAGCTGCCGATGTTTCGCTGGCGCCGCGTGGATAAATAGAAAAATAGGGTATTTTTCTGATTTATTTAATTCCACTAAACTTCAAAAATTCATATCTCTGTGTAGGAAAATCATAAAAATAAAATAAAAATACCCTCTTGCTCGAGTGAACAGAGGAGAATAATGTGGAAAAGAAATCATTTAATTTCATCAAGTATTTTATTTTTTATAATTTATTTACTCTCTGCATACATTTAATTCTCCATGCATGTATACAATTCACCATGGCATGAGACCATAGGGCTTTTGAAGCCTCTGAACTTGGGAACATTCCCTGAATTTTCCAAGGTCAGAGGCCATCTCTGTGAAAAGTTATTTATTTTTCAAATGCATGTTGCTGTTTTGAGTATTTTAATTCCAGTAAATAGCATGTTGTGAAATAAATTCTAGGAAAATTTGGTGATGTTCCTTATAACCAGAGAACCCTAGGAAAAATGGATTTTGGCTTAGTTCATTCAAAGCAACCCTAATTGACTTAAACACCCAAAATAGGTCTTTAATTAATTAGAGTTAACCAGGTATCAAATTGACTTGAAATCAATTCTCCACTGACCTTTAGGATCAGAGGAATCCACCATAAAAATTTGAAGTCAATTGGACTTGGTTAGCCCCACTAATTGGGTTGATTAAGTCACTTGGCCATTTTAAACTTTAAAAATTCATAACTTTTAAAATATTATTCAAAAATTCACCAAATTGGTTTTGGAACCTCTCTGATATCAGGGGAACCCAAGAAAATTAAAATTTCAATTTTCTAAAAAAGTTGATTTTTAATAATATTTTAATATTTTTAATAATTAAAAAATAATAAAAATCACAAAAATAATAAAATTCACCAAAATGTCACATTTTGAATTTTAATCACTTAGGAGCAAATCCCACATTTTTCCTAGGTCTATTTAGTGAGATATTGAATTTTAAAGCCCTAAGGTAATTTTAAAAATTAAAAAATGTATTTTCTAGCATTTTCACTAAAATAATTATAATAAATCATAGAAAAATCAGAAAATTACAAAACTTGATTCTCTGGTTTCCTTGATGTCAGAGAGATTTTTAAAAAATATAAAATCCATTTTTCAACATTTATTTTATTTTTAAATTAATTAACACTCCAAAACTCAAAATAATTATAATAAAAATAATATAATTCAAAAAATCACCAAAATTGGTCCAAGTGCTTCTCTGGTCATTAGGAATGTCCCCTAATTTTATTAAGGACAGAAACTTTCCTTTGGTCATGTTATCAAATTTCCCTTGAAAATCTCTATTTTCCACAAAAATAATTATATAAATAAATTAAATACAGAAAAATCACATTTTCTCCTCTCATGTCTTTATTGACATATGAGTGAAGTCACATAAAAATTTCAAGTTCATTTGAGTTCAATTTAGTGAGTTATGAAATTATTAAGCTTAAGGGGTAAAATGGTAATTAAACTTTTAACCCTTAATTAAAACTTTAGGTTTAATAAAAATCAACAAGTAAAATATTTGATCTTAATCTGGTTTGGATGATTGAAATTTAAATAATTAAAGGGTAGAAACCCATTAAATAATTTTAAAATGATTAAACTTTAATTAAATAATAGATTAAATTTGGAAGAGTAATAAAATTGGAATTATTAAAATAAGGGATATTTATTAGGAAGAGATTTATTCTTTAATTTAAAAATCCCTAAATTAATCATCTCATTTATGTTCAACTTTTAATTAAAATTCAAATTTAAAATATTAAAAGACTTAATTAAATTATTAAACTTTTTGAAATTTCGATTAAAATTAAAAAAAATAAAGTAAATTAAAGATAAATTAAATTAAAATTAAATTAAATTTAATAATTAAATTAAAATAAATTAAAACAAATTAAATTAAATTAAACTAAATTAAATAATTAAACAATTAAATTAAATTAAATAATTAAATTAAAATTAAATTAAATCAATTAAATTAAATTAAATTAAATTAAATTAAATTAAATAATTAAACTAAATTAATTTAAACAATTAAATTAAATTAAATTAAATTAATTTAAATTAGATAATTAAATTAAATTAAATCAAATCAAATTAATTAAACATCAAATCAAATTAAATTAAATTAAGTTAAATTAAAACCAAATTAAATTAAATCAAATTAAATATAACATCACCTAAGACATAAAAGAAATTAAATATAAAACAACTTGAACACTATTCCAAATTTAAACTCTTTAACTTAAACCAAATCATTTGAATACTAATTTACCCTTGAAAGCTTTGATTATTATAACTCCTAAATTAAACGTCGAATGAAATGTTACTTCACTCATAGGATATTCGAATGTCCTAGTTCATTGAGCAAGTTAACAAAACTTGAAAACCTCGGACGATTGATTCATTTATATAATTAAATTCATTTGTACTTAAAACAATCCTGGAAATATTGAAAAGATGTTTAAGATTCTTCTTAAGCACTTCCTCGATATGATAGGATATTTATGAGAACAATTGGACTTAATTGTCCTTTGATGATGAAAATCGTCCTCAAACAACAAAAAACCCAAAGAACCTAGACGTCATAGGAGATGACTAGCTATAGGATTAGGAATTTGGTAGAAAACCATAACCTTTCCCTTAGCTTTACCTAGGAACTTGCTTAAATATTCTAATTGTGTTTTAAGTGCAGCTTGGGATGACGGGAAGACCCTCCAGGTACGCTTTTATTTTATTGCAATTTACTTTCTTGCAATTTACTTTCTTGCAATTTACTTTATTGCAAATGCATTTTACTTTTCTTGCATGATAAAACAACTGTTGCATGAAAACCCACACCTTTAGGATAGTCCCTAAAACTGAAACCAAAATTAAGTTAAAAGTCATTGCAAGATAAAATTCACCGCCACAACATTTCAAAAATATAAAACAACTCAAAATTTAATCACAAACAGAACACAAAACTACGATTACAACTAAATTAAAACGTCCTGTTGGATGATCGGGAATACCTCGGATGATGTAACCTACGTGTTGCTAACGGGATTTCCCACGGTCTAAATGAAAGTGTGGAACTCATTCAGTTGAGTTTAGCAAATTCATCCGGACTAAGTGAATCCGATAAAAATAATGATGCCGGAAGGATGGAACCGTGGGATCTTAACCGGTGTCGTTATAATCAACTTTAAGATTTGTTTTAATTAAAACGTAAAAAACACTTGGAAATTAAGATTTTCTCTAAACCAAAACACTTTTCTCATCCCTTGATTTATGATTTCTAAAACTAAACCTCTGCAACAACAAGGAACTTGGAGCATGGTGGGCAGCACGGCCATCGTCATCAACAAAACTTGAACCTACTTCAGCAAAACCTTCTTAGAATTAAACAACAAAGCCATAGGACTTCGAGGTAGCTTGCACTAGTGCAACATAAATCCTCAACTCTTCGTTAGGCACTTGCATAATCATTTTATGCAAATTAAGCCCTAACCGGTCTTAGGATTCCGAGGTAGTCGTACGATACGACATAAACCCTCATATCTTCTAGTGCTATTTGTTTGATTTTATCATACAAATATAAACCCTAATTAATTAAAATTGGCGAGATCAAAACATTTAAATAAGTATTAGGACTTTCCTAAATTCGAAGCCAAACGATAGGATAGTCGGGAAATTATCGAAGTTCACTTCGAATCAGTGATTTCTCCTACCTTTCTTCCTTTGGATTCACAAAACAAAATGTTCCAAAAATTTGATCCATTCCTTATTGAAACTCCAAAATTCAATCTTTGAAAACCTTAAACTTTGAAATTCTTGAGAGCAGAATCATTGATTATTATCGAGAGTTTTCTTAGGTGATTCCCGTCACTTAAGATGTAATTAACTATAGGGGCTTGCCCTTATAGGGAATTTTAAAGAACCCGGAGTAATATAAACCTCGTTTAATGTTTTCATATTAAGCGGGGAAACTTGTCGGCTCATAAAATTGGTTCGCGGACCAAACGGATGTCACTAATCTTCTAGTTTATTTAATCAAGCCCCACCATCAAGCGAGTGTGTCTATCCTTAGGGATAGATACACGGTTTATGGTGCGGTGCTCGTTTATATAAACTATTTGGGATGTGAGGTCGGTTTAATCTCATATCTTAAAACCTTCAAATTTAAAATTATTTTCAAAATCAAATACTACTTTTCAAATTATTTATTTTAATTAAATTAAAAATTCACCAATGATTTACGTTAGGCGACCCCTCTTCAAAATAAAACACGACCTAAAAATATGCCGAACGGGATTTACGGCGACTCACGTGGGGAGTATTCCTCTCTCCATTATAATCAAATAATTCTGCTTTCAAAAATCGGTAGTGTATCCATGTCCCTAATGGATCAAACTACCCTTCTTTCCGTTGGAATACTATGTTCATTTCTACCTTGAACAAGTATAGCCAACATTCTCTTGGATTTAGGAGCCATTCGTTTAGACACCCCTAAACGGAGAGGTTCCGAGATCCTTTTACCTCATTTCCGAGGAAGGGTGGACCCCTAATAGGTGTTAGTTTAGGAGTGATCCTTCGAGTCGGGAAGTCTTGCTTAAGACTTTCTTTTCCTTTCCGAATCGGATTCCTTACCTTCTCTACACCTTTGAACATTCCGTTCTAAATAAACAAACCCTCTAATAAGTGATTCTTTTAACAAATGATTCTTTTTTATAAATACATGAACAAAGAATGAGTTCGAACTCTTTTCAATTCCTTTTCGTCCTAAAGAAAAGAAGCATAACTTGGGACTGACAACCAGAATCTACCTTGCGAAATGGAAGCCCCGAAGCCGATTTTCTCCTTCACCAACGGACTGGACTTCGCTGTCTATAAGGATGAACTGCCCGACAATGGGGTCATCCGATTTGGACGGGGATTTGAAAACTACGAACGTCGAAGTCACCGACGTCTCCCTCTTTGCAGCCGACAAACAAGGTATCCGAAGTCGAGGAGCCACCGCTTGAGTTCGACCTTAGGTCGACCCAAGAGTTTCCTCCCCGCAAAGGGTCCCGAGCTAGGAGGAGTACTCGCCGTCCGCGGGAGGACTCGTTCTCACTACCCCCACCGGTCTAGTTGTTTCGCACCTACCCCGACTTCGCCAAATCGAAGGGAAAGAAATCCGGAACTATGGTAAACTCGTTACCGTGGAGGGTACGGATCTTCTCGTAAGACCTTCGTCTTCGAAATCGGGTCCGGTTCGAAGATTCCTTCGCCGACAAAGACCCAAAGAAGAAATAGAAATAGAAGGATCGCCGGGAAGCCGGAGCTGCTCGAGATTGTCTTCTGGAGGAAATTCCGGAGTTACCGGAATATACACCGCTACCGGAATATACACCTTCGCCTGACTACATACCACTTTTGGGAGGAAGCGGGTTCCATCCCCTCTCCGCCGCGAGAGGATGAGGAGAATGTTCGCAAGATTGCTGCCACATTACCACGGCCCGCATACTACAACGATAACCGCAAGAAAAGAACCGGAACTACGCCGTTTGCTCGATCGCAAGCTTTGGTAGAAAAGCTAGCAAAGAAGGAAAAGCGCCCCGTGTCGGAAATTCTACGAAGGATAGGGCGGGTGCCGGTCAAATCCCGTCTTGGGCCTCGAGTAGAACCCGCCGTCATGATAGAAAAGCCAAGCAAGAGAATGAAGGCTAGCACGCTCGTCGTAGTATCGGGGTTACGGATTAGGGAGGATACCACCTTCCGGCATTTGGCCGATAGACCATCCGGTCCTAGACCTTCTGGCTGCTAGAAGGATGGTGTGGCGTCCCACTACGGGGCGGTTGAGATTGAAACGACGGCCGAGAAAGAAAGTCTCGCCGGAGGCTGGAATGCGAAGAAAGTGCTCTTCGCGATGAAGGGGACTCGTGAAAAAAGGACCGGCAACCATCGCATGACAACCACAAAGATACACGAAAGCTCCACTAGAAGATGCCATGGAAAAGTTGAGAACCGACATCCGACGGTTGGCAAAAGAAAGAGAAGAAAAGTTCGGAGATGAGATCGACTCATCGGAATTCATGGACAACGAATATGCGGAAATCAACATGGTTGAGACACGAGCTTCATCGGCTTCTCGAGGTGCTCCTGCAGCCGCAGCGAAGAGAGGAGCCGGAGCGATGAAGAGACGGCTTCGGGAAAAGACGACACAATCGCTCGAATGGCGAAGAGGATGGAAGAGATGGCCATAGCTCGGCCACTCTCCGGAGTCGAAGTACAACCACATAGAGAGACACCCCCGGAAGTCATTCACATCGTAGACGGAGGAAAGGAAATTACATCCGTCAATGGGGATGACCAGTGAAAAAGGATACAACACAAAGTATGATCCCCGAAAAGGATATCAAGAACTTGGTAGAGCGACGGAGTGCGAGAAGCCTTAGCACAATCAAAGAACGAGGACATCCATTCGGACGGGTAGACCTTACCCGAAGAATTCGACGACTGTCCCGATGCCGAAAGGCTTCGTACCACCTCTGTTTAAGACCTTCGACGGACCGGGAATCCCCGACGGCATGTTGCACACTTTCGTGCCGGTTGTTGCAATGCGGCGGGAGCGATGCGCTACTCTTCCGACAATTCGTTAGCGGTCCGTCAGGAATCGCCTTCGGCCGGTATGCGGGATTACCCAACGGTTACGTAAAGACATTCTCGAGCTAGAGAGCCTCTTCATCGAGCGATTTGCGGAGCTCGGCACCACATCACTATAGGTGATTTAGTGGTAGAGAAACAAAGGCCGAATGAAACTTTGGTGGATTACATACTTCGATGGAGAAACTTAAGCATGAAGTGTGAACCACAAGCTGCAAGAACAACATGCGATCGGCATCTTGCTTAAGAGCATTCACGGCCCGATAGCACTTCTCCTCGAGGGATTCACTATTAAGACTTTTGAGAAGTTGTTAAGCAAGGCCGGAAGCTTGCAAGAGGAGGCGAAGCAATTAAGTTTTGCTGACAAGACGGACAAGCGAGAGCCGGTGAAGACTTTCGAAAAGAAATGCGGGGTCGTTGCGGCGGTTGACAAAGGCAAGCAACCAATGCGAAATACCACGAACGGCCGCAGCAACCACAACAGAACTACCAGCAACCCCGGTCCAGCTATCAGTCGTCTCCGTAGTATGAACAACCGTCCCGTCCGCAACGTACATTGAGGGAGCTTCTGAGCAGAGAATATCCGTTCAAAAATGAAGCGATGCCGAAGATGTTCAGTAGCCTAATGAAAACTCCGAGATTTCCAGTTGCCAGAGCCTAAAAGACCGGAGGAAGTCAACAAGAACGGTGATCCCAACTTTTGCCCCTACCATCGGATGCTTGGGCACAAGATAGAAAGACTGCATTACCTTCAAAAGTTGGCTCAACGACAACCTTCGGAAAGGAAATATAACAATCCCGAAGGAGTACATGAAGGAACCCTAGAAAGGAGGTTCCGTCGATGTTATCTCAGCCGATCCCGTCATTCCGATAGATCCCTATGCAGCCGACGATGGATGGACTACCGCTCGGACAAGGTCTTCGAAGAAGATTTTAGACAACATCCGAACCGCTTCGGTGCGAGCTTCAATTCGAGTTCGAGACCCGTTAAGTCGGTACTTATCACTTGCGATAGAAGAACCACCTCGACGGGAGACAATCGAAGAGAAGAAGAAAATTGACGAAGAAGAGGGGACCGAGATTCCTAAGGCTAGACTAGGGGCTGCTTATCCTAGGATAGTTGTTTCGATTCGGGGAAGAAATCCCTCGAACCTACGATTTTGTATGATTATCTGCTCACTTCGGTGGGATCATATAATGATAAGGGTGATGGCGTTGGCTACGTTTTGACTGTTTCTAACGATTACGTAACTAGCGACAATCCGAGCGTCGATTTCGATACCAACAACAATTCTCAAATCATACATGATCTCGACGATCGCAATGACAAAGAAGGCATCCATCGAGGAGGCTACGAGAGTTCGACAAGCAACGGATCTATCCGTGAGTTTCGAGGAGCTCCGGTTACGATAGAGTTAGAGCCTTCGGATTTTGAGGATAATCCGGAAGAGCTCGTCATTCCGATTCGGGAGGAGACACCGACGAAACTCGACGCTAGATTCGAAGAAATTACGAAGTCAACTTGAGAAGTGGAAAAGTTCTACCTCCGAGAATGGGTCCAAAAGACAAAGGAAAGCGGTGGTTGTTCAAGAAGAACCAACCCCAGCAGAAGAAATACCCATTCGAGAAGAAACCGAGACGCGGGAGAACAAAGTGGACTACAACGTGCTAGCCCATCTTAGGAAACTACCGGCAAGCGCGAGCATCTACGATGCTCTCATCTTATCAAAGGAGATGAGAGAAGCTCGATCGAGGCCTTACTTGATCCGGAAATTTGCTTAGCTCAAATGGTCGGAGATTCCTTAGATGAGGTTTGCTCGTTAAAGGAACAAGCGAGGTGTTACCTTCACGGACAATGACCTACTACTTGGGACGACGAGATCACGACCGACCGTTGTACATTTCGAGTTACAATTGGGAAGTTTACGCTCTCCGGAGTTTTGGTGGATCCGGGAGCATCAATCAATATAATGAGTCTTCGAACACTAGCATACTTGGAAATTGATGCTCGTGAGCTCGAGGCCGACAAAATGTTATTAAGAGGATTCAACCGGAAAGGAGAAAGAGCCCTCGGGTCAATAACGCTGCGATGAAGACCGGTGACTTAGCAAAGACAACCGCAAAATTTCACATAATCGATTCGAAACGTCGTTCAACGCTTTCTTGGGCCGACCATGGATACATGAAAACGGGATGGTACCATCATCTCTACACCAGGTGCATCAAGTACTACGATGGAGGGGAACAATGCATCAAAGGCGACTTACAACCGGTCTCCGTACATGAGATTGGAATCCATGAAGACGCGGCTTATTATGCACCGCCAAAGAAAACAATCTTCTCCGGAGATACCGTAACAAATGAAGCAAAGAAAGTTCGGGACAACGAAGAACCCGAAGTTCTAGTCCAACGATCACTCACCACTCCCTTCCGGCGAGATGGTGAAGGTTTCTCCACAACTCGCATCCGAGGTCGAGGCGGGGACGAGGCCGTGGTAGAGACACTAGGACAATTGGACGGAAGAAACCAGCCATCAATGTTGATTGGGAATATAGTTACGAAGAGGAAAAAGAAATCAAGCAAGAAGCGACAACAATAAGTCGAAAGAAGCCGCAATACAAGATCTCCCTCGAAGATGAAAAGAACGAAGAATACAAATCAATGTACGAGAAGATTAACCACTACGTACATACTATGACCCTAACTCCGATCCATTCTAATAAGATCGAGGGTATGGAGGTCAAAGAGGTACGTAGTGACGGTGCAAAGCCGATCAAATTCTACCGTGGTGCTTCTTCCTCCAAAGCCGAAAATAATGTACAATTCGAAGATGTCACTTCATCGAAATTAATGGAATTACCTTTTGAGTGGTACTCTCCTTGTGTTCAAAATTTAATTCAACGTGGTTTCTTACCTCGACAATGGACAAAAGGCCAATCACAACATTTTGAAAAGTTATGGAATAACTCCGGCCGTCCTCCCGATTCAAAGTATGGACTCGGATTCGGCACGGTAGGGTCGGTTGACGATACTGAATTTTGCTTGGTTGTCACTTGCAAGTCCAATGAAAGCCGCATGGAAACTACGGACGAACTCGAAGATTTACAAATTGGAGACGCTCCACCGAATTCGAAGAAGAAATTAAATCCACAATAGATGAGTTAACGGAAGTTAACTTAGGTACTAGCGAAGAGCCTAGACCTACCTTTGTTAGCTCCTTACTCGATAAAGAAGACTCCGAAGAAATAATCAAGTTATTAATGGAATTTAAAGACTGTTTTGCTTGGAGCTACGATGAAATGCCGAGATTAGCCCCAGAGGTTGCGGTCCATAAGCTAGGAGTGGATCCTACTTCGTTCCAGGTCGGACAAGGTCCCGAAGAATGCGTCCGGAAATCGAACAACAAGTCATAGCCGAAGTTAAAAAGCTAATAGACGCTAAATTTGTCCGTGAAGAACAATACCCGACCCAGTTAGCCAATGTGGTGCCGGTCGAGAAGAAGAATGGTCGGATCGGAATTTGTGTGGACTTCGGAGATTTAAACAAGGCATGTCCAAAAGATGAATTCCCTCTACCAATTCCAGAAGCGATGATCGATATTGCTTCGACACATGAAATATTCTCATTCATGGATGGATCTTCGGGATACAACCGGATAAAAATGGCTCCGGAAGATGAAAAGCTTACGGCATTCGAACGCCGATCGGAGTATTTTGCTACACAGAGTGATGCCATTCGGATCGAAGAACGCAGGAGCAACCTACCAAAGAGCAATGACAAGAATTTTTGATGATCTCATCCACAATCAAGTCGAATGCTACGTGGACGATGTCGTCATCAAAAGCAAAGTAAAGGAAAACCACCTGTATGATTTGAGAATTGTTTTCGAACGATTAAGACAATTTAACCTTAAGATGAATCCCTTAAAATGCGCCTTTGGCGTCACCTCGGGAAATTCTTAGGATTCGTTGTCCGACATCGTGGAATAGAAATCGATCCGGAAAAGATTAAAGCTATCTTAGAAATGCCGCCTCCCAAAACCTTAAAACAACTACGATCTTTTCAAGGGAAGCTAGCATATCTTCGACGCTTTATCTCAAACTTGTCAGGTAGGTGTCAGCCTTTCTCGGCACTAGTTAAAAAGGACGCCAAATTTATTTGGGAAGAGAAATGCCGAGAAGGCCTTCGAAGACATTAAACGATATTTAATGACACCTCCCGTCTTAGCAGCCCTGAGTCTCGGGTAGACCGTCGATACTTTACACCGCGGCTTTAGACGACTCTCTCGGAGCCCTGTTAGCCCGGGTCAATGATGAGGGTAAAGAAAATGCTCTTTACTACTTAAGCCGTCGTTTACTTCCGACGGAAGTAAGGTATCCCGCAATTGAAAAGCATTGTTTGGCCACGATCTTCGCCGCTCAAAAGCTCGGGCACTACATGCTTTCTCATAAGGTCAACTTGATCTCGAAGTTTAATCCATTGCAATACTTGATGACTCGTCCAACACTTTCCGGCGGACTTGCCGGATGGTCAATGATATTATTGCAATTCGATATAACTTTCGTGCCTCCGCGTGCCGTAAAGGGACAAGTCTTAGCAGACTTCCTCGCGGCACATCCTTTGCCGGCCGAATCTCCTCTCAATGACGATGCCGCGGACGAACAAATAATGAGCCTAGAAGACCACGATGATCGACGTTGGGAATTGTATTTCGACGGAGCATCTTCGACACACAAAGACGAAGAATCGCAAGTGATAGTGCCGGTAAGGCGGGAATCGGGCTAATCTTTATAACACGGAGCGGGGGATGTTAAGATACTCCTACCACTTGACGAACCGTGTACAAACAACGAAGCGAATACGAAGCCCTCATAACGGGATTGGAATTAACCATTCAAATGGGGATAACGGACATCAACATCTACGGGGATTCGCGAGTTAATCATTCAACAGATCGCTGGACGATCATGAATTTTTAAACCGAAACTCGAACAATACTTCCGAGTATGCCATACAGTTGTTGGAACGGATTCCAAATGTGACAATCTACAAAATTCCCGAAAAGAGAATGCTTTAGCGAGATGCTTTAGCCCGTCTCGCAAAAGAATTTGCACGTTTGCAAGATGAATCGGTGGAAGTGTCGGTTCACGGACGTCGAGTCCTATCACGGCTCGACATAGACACAATACACAAATCGAAAAGGAAAAAGAATCGAGTTGCGGCGGTGATAGAAAACACGGAAGATTGGCGACAGCCATTGATAGACTACCTGCAAACAGGAAAGCTACCAGACGATAGGTCGCTAGCCCATCAGATCAAGAAAAGAACTCTGTCTTACGCATTAATAAACAACACATTGTACAGAAGGTCTTTTGATCAAATGTGGCTAAGGTGCTTAAGCGGGTCCGAGGCCCGTGAAATCGTTAAAGAAGTGCATTCAGGACTCTGTGGCGCTCACCAGTCGAGTCCAAAAATGAAGATGAAAATTAAAAGAATAGGGTACTACTGGCCCTCGATGATGACCGATCGCATGAAAATCGCCAAGAGCCGTCACCAATGCCAAGTGCACGGAGTGGTTCTACACCAACCTCCAAATGTGCTACACCCGACAATTGCGTCGTGGCCGTTTGAATGTTGGGGCACGGATATAGTGGGTCCGATAGAACCACCATCTTCAAAAGGACATCGCTTCATTCTTGCGGCTACGGATTACTTTTCCAAGTGGGCGAAGCAGTTCCACTTAGAGAAGTGAAAGCACACCACGTGCTACGGTTTTTCAAGAACCAAGTTGTCTACCGTTTCGGAGTGCCGCGCGAGATCATCTCGGATAATGGGTCGGCATTCGAAGCACGCAAATCAATAATTTTGTCGGGAGACACGGAATCGACCGGCGATACTCAACAATTTACTACCCAAGAGCAAACGGCCTCGCCGAGGCTTTTAATAAAACTCTCGTTCAAATCTTAAAGAAAACCCCGGACGATAATAAGAGAAATTGGCACGAGAAATTGTTAGAAGCCTTATGGGCCTACCGGACAACCTTCGAACTCCTACTCGAAGCTACACCTTACGCTCCGGTGTATGGGTCCGAGGCGATGTTACCTTTAGAGGTTCGGCTTCCTTCACTCGGGATCGCAGTTGCAAACAAGATCACGACGAAGAAAACGCCGGACTACGACTCGAAGAATTAGAAAGCTTGGAAGGGAAAAGACTTGCAGCGCAACAGAATTTAGAACTATACCAAGCTAAGATGGTTCAAGCCCATGACAACCTGGTCCGCCCAAGAACCTTCAAAGTTGGTGACTTAGTTCTCGTTCTCAAGAGACCTATTCTTGCACACCGCAAGATAGGAGGAAAATTTGAACCCACTTGGGAAGGACCGTTTGTGGTTGAAGCGAGTATACTCGGGAGGTTCCTACCGGCTAGTGAATTGCCGAGGAGAACGACATATGCTTCCGATCAACGGACGATACTTGAAAAAGTATTACGCTACCTGATGTTTCGAAGAAATGAATTCTTCATCCCTAAGAAACACGGGCGAAGTAATTACTTATGATTGGGTCCGAACTCAAAAATAAAATGTGCTAAAATAAATAAAATCATGATAATAAAGTTTTCCTCGTTTTCTTCTCCAAATCAAGATCTCTTTCCGGATCTTATCCTACTTCATTCTCGTTAAATTCGAAAATATAAAAAAAAAATCCGAAAAATGACAAACACTAAGTTCACATGAACATTAAATAAACAATAAAATAAAATTTGAACCATTAAAAGATAAACGAAATCAACTTCAAAATCAAATTCCATCCTTCCAAACTTCAAAATCAAATTCCATCCTTCCAAATTCCGAATCAAATTTCAATCTTTTCAAATCTCAAATCAAATTCTCAATCAAATTCCAAATCCACTCTCGATCAAATTTCAAATTTGATCTTCCCAAATCTCAAATCAAATCCTCGATCAAATTCCAAATCCAATCTCGATCAAGTTTCAAACTTGATCTTCCAAATTTCAAATCAAATCTTAAATCGAATTTCAATCGAGTTCAAACTCATCCTTCCAAATTTCCAAATTTCCGAATTCAACCTTTCCGGGCTTCAAGTCTCAATCAAATTCAATTTCTTCCAGATCTCGAATCAAATATCAATACATCAAATTCAACTCTTTTGGGTCGAGGATTTTACATCCAAGACTGCACTGCTTTAGGATTCTTTTCCTATTGCACTGAAATACATCAAATTCAACCTTTTTGGGTCGAGGATTTTACATCCAAGACTGCACTGCTTTAGGATTCTTTCCTATTGCACTTCGAAATACATCAAATTCAAACTTTTTTGGGTCGAGGATTTTACATCCAAGACCGCACTGCTTTAGGATTCTCTTCCTATTGCACTTGAAATACATCAAAATTCAAAACTTTTGGGTCGAGGATTTTACATCCAAGACTGCACTCGCTTTAGGATTCTTTTCCTATTGCACTGAAATACATCAAATTCAAACCTTTAAGGTCAAGGATTTTACATCCAAGACTGCACTGCTTTAGGATTCTTTTCCTATTGCACTGAAATACATCAAATTCAAACTTTTGGGTCGAGGATTTTACATCCAAGACTGCACTGCTTTAGGATTCTTTTCCTATTGCACTGAAATACATCAAATTCAACTTTTGGGTCGAGGATTTTACATCCAAGACTGCACTGCTTTAGGATTCTTTTCCTATTGCACCTGAAATACATCAAATTCAAACTCTTTTGGGTCAAGGATTTTACATCCAAGATCGCACCGCTTTAGGATTCTTCTCCTATTGCACTGAAATACATCAAATTCAACTTTTGGGTCGAGGATTTTACATCCAAGACTGCACTGCTTTAGGATTCTTTTCCTATTGCACTGAAATACATCAAATTCAAACTCTTTTGGGTCAAGGATTTTACATCCAAGACTGCACTGCTTTAGGATTCTTCTCCTATTGCACTGAAATACATCAAATTCAACCTTTTTGGGTCGAGGATTTTACATCCAAGACTGCACTGCTTTAGGATTCTTTCCTATTGCACCGAAGTACATCAAAATTCAAACTTTTGGGTCGAGGATTTTACATCCAAGACTGCACTGCTTTAGGATTCTTTTCCTATTGCACTGAAATACATCAAAATTCAAACTTTTGGGTCGAGGATTTTACATCCAAGACTGCACTGCTTTAGGATTCTTTCCCTATTGCACTGAAATACATCAAATCGAATTCCCGGGGTTAAGGAATTTACATCCGAGACTGCATTGCTTTAGGATTTTTTTCCTATTGCGATGAAATACATCAAAATCAAACTCTTGAGGTTAAGGATTTTACATCCAACACCGCATTACTCTGAGATATCTTCTCATTGCAACGATTCAATCTAATCAATTCAATTTTCTTTCGAGGTTGAAGATGTTACATCTAAAACCTCAAAATCCCAATTTTCATTTCAAATCAAATCCCTTCGAATAAATTTTGACAAACTTCAATCTAAATTGAAACTCCGGATTGAAATCTAAGCTCACACATCAAAACTTAAACTAAAACAAAATAAAATCGAAATTCCCAGCATCATGTGATTTGGGATTCACCTCCTTTTCCTTTCCCAGCCGAGAGTTCAAGAATCTTCGGTTCCGGAGATATACTTGACACTCCCCAGCCGAAACTCTTCTACTTCGTCCTAAGTTCGTCACTTGGACATCCGTGTTGGTTTCGTTGATCGCTTCGGTCAACACCAATACGCGCGGTGTGCTCCGTCGACTCACCACACCTATTGGGGGTCCATTTGTTGACCTCATTTTTGATGAGGTCTTCCCTTCTTCTTTTTAGTGCTTAGGATCTAGCCTTAGGCTTTTCCTTTGACTATCTTAGAGGACTAGAATTGGGACCCGCCTTTTAGAAATTCAAACCACTTCTAAACTCCCCGCAAACTCCACAAGCTTGACTATAGACCCCTAATCACCTAGAGGGTTGAAATCAAATGTGGAAGTTTAAAGGATGAGTTCCTATAGGACTCTTTGGCCTTAGGATCGCCCACAGGTGGCCCGGTCCAGTGAAGGGGCTGACTTACACTACACTTACACACTACATTTCCACACACTTCCTAAAACCACACCATACCCAACTTAACCTCCTGACTCATGTGGGTGATTCACATGGATGGTCCTTAACCCCTAAGCTCTTGGCTAAGAGGGTTAGGAACAACATAGTGAATGCCTCAAATGAGTCCTTTCATGGCTCATATGGGCTTGAAATGGTTTCATGGCTCAACCAAAATGATTTCTTTCCACCTAAATTTACTCAATCTTCAATTTCCCAAATTTTCAATTTTTGACCCCGAGACCCTACACCTACTAAACCTACCCAAAACCCTTGAAATTACCCAAATTTTTACAAAATTTCCAAATTACCCAAAATTTTCCAAGATCAATCTCAAACATCTCCACATCACTCAAATTGATCATCCATACCCAAAAATATCAAAAATTCCAAAAATACCTCTCAATACCCTCCAAATACCCAAAATACCCTTCTTGGCCTAAAAATCCAAAAATTCAGAAAATTCCCAGAAAATTCCAGAAAATCCTAAATATTCCCAATTTCATTTTGTCCAACTACACCATGGGCCAATTTTGTCAATTTACCCTACTTTTGTCAAAACCCCCAAATTGACCCATTTTAACCCTAAGTGAACCCAATGTCAAACCAAACCTACCCAATTGACCCCAATTTTGGTCCAATTCAATTCTAAACTTCAATTCAATATCCCAAATACCAATCTAGACCAAAATCCAAGTCCAATTTGATTGACATTTGGATCCAATCTCACTTTTGGCCTTAAAGCCCAATTTGGACCCATGACCCAAACTTAACCCAAACTCACCCAATTCAACTCCAATTAACCTCAAATCTTTTCTAAATCTTCCTTAACATTCCCACAAACAAAACCCTAACATGATTTGCCCAAAATTTAGACCCAAACCACACTCGAAACTCAACCCAAGGTTAAAAGGCCCATTTTTTGACCTAAGCCCAAACCTAACCCAAATTCAACCCAATTCAAATCCAAATCACCCCCAATTTGTTTCAAATCACTCATGACACATCTATGAGCTAAACCCAACAATTATTTGGCCCAACCTCTTTACAAAATTTCCATCCATGAACACATCCTTAAACTTAAAAGCCCACTTTCCTTAAACCATTTTAAAAGCCCATTTCCTTCAAAATTCAAAAGCCCAAATCTACCCTAAAGCCCACATGACATTTCCCCTCATCATATTTTCAATTAAAATCATCCCTAAGTCCTAAACCAATCATCAAATAATTCTAAATGAAGCTTCATCCAAATTTCCACCAAATTATCCAAAATCCTTAAAATCCTTTTTTATGAAATTGACCAAGCCTTTTCCCAAGCCAAATGGAGCCATGGAGCCATGCACAAGCCATATGCAAGCCATGAGAGCCTCTTTACATGTCACCATGCCATTTTGGGCAAAAGGAGGAGGCTCTTTCCTTAATTCCTAAAGGTGATTAACCACTTCCATGATTCCACTAAACCATGCTTAAGCCTAATTGTGCTTGGATGGTGACTTGACCCTACTGATTATGCTGAGCCAAATCACTTTTCCCTCAGCCAAAACCAGGCCTTGGGTGGTGTACCTAGCCCAAATGGGTGGGTTGACCCATTTAGGTCCAAATCTAGCCATGCCCCATTCCACTTTGGATCAAAGCCTTTACACATGTCCATGGCCAATTGATTGCACAAAACTCCAGCCCTGACCCACCTGACCTTGAGGGTGACCCATGCCTGGCCGGCCGGCCACCAGGCCGCTGGAAAACACCATGGCCGAGAGCTCACATGTGAGCTAACATTGAAATTCTCACTTGCTGAGCTGCCCCATCCCTAGTGGTCACCATGGCTGATCTTCTCCTCACCAGAGCAGCTGATCCCAAGCCCTAACTCTCCCTGGGAGGCCCTCCACCCTCTCCTATTTAAACTCCACCCCTCTCGGCCATGAGGGGAGCTAAGCACAAACCTTGCCAAAACTCTGCCAAAATTGTTCCAGACCCTTCTCCACCCTTAGAGCACTTGATCCCCAGTGGAATTCACCTGCCATTTCTCCTCTGAAAGCTCAATTTCAGAGTTGAAATTCCACCCAAAACCAGGACACTTCTCCACGGTGAGCCAATTCTCAAATTGATTGGCTCTACACCTTCACCGGACCAAGGGAAGGTGTCCACCCTCAAAAGCCCCATCTCCAGGGCCACCCGGTTGCTCCGACCTCCAAGCTTTGTGATCGGGCTTGGTCGAAATCATATCCGGACAATTCACTGGACCGGGAGACTTCATCCGGAGCTTGCTAGGACCCAATCGAAGGTGCAATAACTCTCGGATTGAAGCCACACTTCTCCGAGCCAAGGTATGAGCTAACTCTTCATCCCGAGCTTCGAAGATTCTCTATTTCAAATGCCTTAGTTTCGATGCATGTTAACCGTATGGATGCGTTCGTCTCTTCAAGACGAATCCATAGAGTATAAGAACGTAAAAATCCATTGAGAATCGAGTGAGATCTTAGGGATTTAGTGTGGACGGCTCTCGGGTGAGAACACTTGGGGACGATGAACGGATGCCGTCCATTCAATACACGCGCGCACGGATGGTCAGGATCGCGTCGGACCAGGAAACGGTGCGAGAACCGCGGGGCCCGGACTGCTGACTCAGATGGCGGCGCCCAATCACAGCGCGACACGTACCCCTTCGGAGCTGCCGATGTTTCGCTGGCGCCGCGTGGATAAATAGAAAAATAGGGTATTTTCTGATTTATTTAATTCCCTAAACTTCAAAAATTCATATCTCTGTGTAGGAAAATCATAAAAATAAAATAAAAATACCCTCTTGCTCGGTGAACGAGAGGAGAATAATGTGGAAAAGAAATCATTTAATTTCATCAAGTATTTTATTTTTTATAATTTATTTACTCTCTGCATACATTTAATTCTCCATGCATGTATACAATTCACCATGGCATGAGACCATAGGGCTTTTGAAGCCTCTGAACTTGGGAACATTCCCTGAATTTTCCAAGGTCAGAGGCCATCTCTGTGAAAAGTTATTTATTTTTCAAATGCATGTTGCTGTTTTGAGTATTTTAATTCCAGTAAATAGCATGTTGTGAAATAAATTCTAGGAAAATTTGGTGATGTTCCTTATAACCAGAGAACCACTAGGAAAAATGGATTTTGGCTTAGTTCATTCAAAGCGACCCTAATTGACTTAAACACCCAAAATAGGTCTTTAATTAATTAGAGTTAACCAGGTATCAAATTGACTTGAAATCAATTCTCCACTGACCTTTAGGATCAGAGGAATCCACCATAAAAATTTGAAGTCAATTGGACTTGGTTAGCCCCACTAATTGGGTTGATTAAGTCACTTGGCCATTTTAAACTTTAAAAATTCATAACTTTTAAAATATTATTCAAAAATTCACCAAATTGGTTTTGGAACCTCTCTGATATCAGGGGAACCCAAGAAAATTAAAATTTCAATTTTCTAAAAAAGTTGATTTTTAATAATATTTTAATATTTTTAATAATTAAAAAATAATAAAAATCACAAAAATAATAAAATTCACCAAAATGTCACATTTTGAATTTTAATCACTTAGGAGCAAATCCCACATTTTTCCTAGGTCTATTTAGTGAGATATTGAATTTTAAAGCCCTAAGGTAATTTTAAAAAATTAAAAAATGTATTTTCTAGCATTTTCACTAAAATAATTATAATAAATCATAGAAAAATCAGAAAATTACAAAACTTGATTCTCTGGTTTCCTTGATGTCAGAGAGATTTTTAAAAAATATAAAATCCATTTTTCAACATTTATTTTATTTTTAAATTAATTAACACTCCAAAACTCAAAATAATTATAATAAAAATAATATAATTCAAAAAATCACCAAAATTGGTCCAAGTGCTTCTCTGGTCATTAGGAATGTCCCCTAATTTTATTAAGGACAGAAACTTTCCTTTGGTCATGTTATCAAATTTCCCTTGAAAATCTCTATTTTCCACAAAAATAATTATATAAATAAATTAAATACAGAAAAATCACATTTTCTCCTCTCATGTCTTTATTGACATATGAGTGAAGTCACATAAAAATTTCAAGTTCATTTGAGTTCAATTTAGTGAGTTATGAAATTATTAAGCTTAAGGGGTAAAATGGTAATTAAACTTTTAACCCTTAATTAAAACTTTAGGTTTAATAAAAATCAACAAGTAAAATATTTGATCTTAATCTGGTTTGGATGATTGAAATTTAAATAATTAAAGGGTAGAAACCCATTAAATAATTTTAAAATGATTAAACTTTAATTAAATAATAGATTAAATTTGGAAGAGTAATAAAATTGGAATTATTAAAATAAGGGATATTTATTAGGAAGAGATTTATTCTTTAATTTAAAAATCCCTAAATTAATCATCTCATTTATGTTCAACTTTTAATTAAAATTCAAATTTAAAATATTAAAAGACTTAATTAAATTATTAAACTTTTTGAAATTTCAATTAAAATTAAAAAAAATAAAGTAAATTAAAGATAAATTAAATTAAAATTAAATTAAATTTAATAATTAAATTAAAATAAATTAAAACAAATTAAATTAAATTAAACTAAATTAAATAATTAAACAATTAAATTAAATTAAATAATTAAATTAAAATTAAATTAAATCAATTAAATTAAATTAAATTAAATTAAATTAAATTAAATAATTAAACTAAATTAATTTAAACAATTAAATTAAATTAAATTAAATTAATTTAAATTAGATAATTAAATTAAATTAAATCAAATCAAATTAATTAAACATCAAATCAAATTAAATTAAATTAAGTTAAATTAAAACCAAATTAAATTAAATCAAATTAAATATAACATCACCTAAGACATAAAAGAAATTAAATATAAAACAACTTGAACACTATTCCAAATTTAAACTCTTTAACTTAAACCAAATCATTTGAATACTAATTTACCCTTGAAAGCTTTGATTATTATAACTCCTAAATTAAACGTCAAATGAAATGTTACTTCACTCATAGGATATTCGAATGTCACAGTTCACTCGAGCAAGTTAACAAAACTTGAAAACCTCGGACGATTGATTCATTTATATAATTAAATTCATTTGTACTTAAAACAATCCTGGAAATATTGAAAAGATGTTTAAGATTCTTCTTAAGCACTTCCTCAATATGATAGGATATTTATGAGAACAATTGGACTTAATTGTCCTTTGATGATGAAAATCGTCCTCAAACAACAAAAAACCCAAAGAACCTAGACGTCATAGGAGATGACTAGCTATAGGATTAGGAATTTGGTAGAAAACCATAACCTTTCCCTTAGCTTTACCTAGGAACTTGCTTAAATATTCTAATTGTGTTTTAAGTGCGGCTTGGGATGACGGGAAGACCCTCAGAGTACGCTTTTATTTTATTGCAATTTACTTTCTTGCAATTTACTTTCTTGCAATTTACTTTATTGCAAATGCATTTTACTTTTCTTGCATGATAAAACAATCTGTTGCATGAAAACCCACACCTTTAGGATAGTCCCTAAAGCTGAAACCAAAATTAAGTTAAAAGTCATTGCAAGATAAAATTCACCGCCACAACATTTCAAAAATATAAAACAACTCAAAATTTAATCACAAACAGAACACAAAACTACAATTACAACTAAATTAAAACGTCCTGTTGGATGATCGGGAATACCTCGGATGATGTAACCTACGTGTTGCTAACGGGATTTCCCACGGTCTAAATGAAAGTGTGGAACTCATTCAGTTGAGTTTAGCAAATTCATCCGGACTAAGTGAATCCGATAAAAATAATGATGCCGAAGGATGGAACCGTGGGATCTTAACCGGTGTCGTTATAATCAACTTTAAGATTTGTTTTAATTAAAACGTAAAAAACACTTGGAAATTAAGATTTTCTCTAAACCAAAACACTTTTCTCATCCCCGATTTATGATTTCTAAAACTAAACCTCTGCAACAACAAGGAACTTGGAGCATGGTGGGCGACACGGCCATCGTCATCAACAAAACTTGAACCTACTTCAGCAAAACCTTCTTAGAATTAAACAACAAAGCCATAGGACTTCGAGGTAGCTTGCTCTAGTGCAACATAAATCCTCAACTCTTCGTTAGGCACTTGCATAATCATTTTATGCAAATTAAGCCCTAACCGGTCTTAGGATTCCGAGGTAGTCGTACGATACGACATAAACCCTCATATCTTCTAGGCTATTTGTTTGATTTTATCATACAAATATAAACCCTAATTAATTAAAATTGGCAAGATCAAAACATTTAAATAAGTATTAGGACTTTCCTAAATTCAAGCCAAACGATAGGATAGTCGGGAAATTATCGAAGTTCACTTCGAATCAGTGATTTCTCCTACCTTTCTTCCTTTGGATTCACAAAACAAAATGTTCCAAAAATTTGATCCATTCCCTATTGAAACTCCAAAATTCAATCTTTGAAAACCTTAAACTTTGAAATTCTTGAGAGCGAGAATCATTGATTATTATCGAGAGTTTTCTTAGGTGATTCCCGTCACTTAAGATGTAATTAACTATAGGGGCTTGCCCTTATAGGGAATTTTAAAGAACCTGAGTAATATAAACCCTGTTTAATGTTTTCATATTAAGCGGGGAAACTTGTCGGCTCATAAAATTGGTTCGCGGACCAAACGGATGTCACTAATCTTCTAGTTTATTTAATCAAGCCCCACCATCAAGCGGTGTGTCTATCCTTAGGGATAGATACACGGTTTGTGGTGCGGTGCTCGTTTATATAAACTATTTGGGATGTGAGGTCGGTTTAATCTCATATCTTAAAACCTTCAAATTTAAAATTATTTTCAAAATCAAATACTACTTTTCAAATTATTTATTTTAATTAAATTAAAAATTCGCCGACAGATTTACGTTAGGCGACCCCTCTTCAAAATAAAACACGACCTAAAAATATGCTGACATCAACTTAGCAGTCTTAGATGGTGAAAAATATTTAGCAAGGAACTTTTGTGACAGTTCACCCCGAGTTTTAATTGATCCAGGTTGTAACGAGTGTAACCATATTTTAGCTTTATCCCTTAGTGAGAAAAGAAAAAGTCTAAGTCTAATAGCATCATCCGGAACACCATCATATTTAAAAGTAGCACACAACTCTAGAAAATTAGCAAGATGCAAATTAAGATCTTCAGTTGTTGCTCCCCCAAACTGATTATTATACACCATTTGGATAATAACAGGTTTAGGCTCAAAAGAATTAGCAGCTATAGTAGGGTTTTGAATACTATCGCGAAATTCATCTACTGTAAGGTTAACATAATCTCTTAAAGGTCCTAATACTTGATGGATTCCTACTTTTTGATTTTGATGATTTGTCATTTCTTGAATATTTTTATCTTTTTTTGTATTTTTAATTTTTTTATTTTTATGATAGTTCTTTCTATTTCAGAATTGTAAGGCACAAGTCCTTCAGAACCTGAACTATGTATACAATAATAAAACAAAACAAAACACAACACACTAATAAAAACAAAGAAAAGTACAAATTTAAAATTTTTTAATCCTCTTTAAAATGAAATTTAATTGTTATCCCTGGCAACAGCGCCAAAAACTTGATCCCCGATAAATGCGACAGAGCCAAAAACTTGGTACCCTCTGGTAATTGCAACGACACCAAAAACTTGACTCCGTTGGATAAATGCGCTGATGATTTTAGATATGAAAATTCTGATTTTATAATATGGGATACTACACAAGTATACATATCGTTTATCAAGTAATATATGACTTTTTGATTAAGTCCTGAGATATCGAATTCACAGGGAAAATTAAAATCTTTAAAGAAATCAAAAAATTATCTTTTTACTTTTTATTATGGCTTTTGAAAGTATGTGTTGATTTTGAAAGGTTTTGAAAGTTGATTTATCTTTTGAATTTTCCTTAATAAAATGTTAAGCAAGAAATTAAAATTATAATAACTAAAAAAACACTGTATGTAAAATACTATTAACTAGAATGTCTTTTTTTTTCTTTTATGAAGTAGTAATAATTCTTAAACTATTGTTGTGGAAGTATTTAAATTTGTTGTGACAGATAGAAGCAAATGTGTTCTTTACCCTTACTCGGTTCTATAAAGAACATAGGTTAATTTAAAATTTTTATTATTTTGAACTGGGTTAGGCAGGAAAGATACCAGTCTCTCACTCTAGAGTTCCCTCGATTCCCACCACCTGGGGCCTAACTTCTCATAACAAAACTCAAAACTTCAAACTAAATTAGGGGGTTTTAGCCTATCACTCTAAAATCCTCTAATTTTACTCCCTTCCATAAAAATATCTTCTAATATTACATTCAATTATATGGACTACAATTCTCACCCATATAATTGCTTGTGATTCTTACTAACTTTTATGAGACAATGCCGCATTGGATCTTACATAATCTCAAGAAATTTTACAACTTAACAGGCCAAATTAAGAAGGTAACAAAATTTTTAGAACCAATCTTCACAACTTCTTCCAACTTTTAAACACTTAAACTTTCCACAACAATTCTTTCAAAATTAATTACTTCTCTATTTAAGAAAGAAAAAGATAAAGTAAACTACTCAGAATGCATTGAGAAAATACAAAAACACATTGATTTGAAATTAAAAACAATAAGAAAAACAACAAACAAAAGCAAGTATTAATAAAAAGATTAAAAGTAAAAACTTATCTGAAAATCCTCTCCACAAGACTAAGGAAGTTCCTCTGAAACTTTGACTCTTCGCTAAACTACTCCTCAGAGCAAGTCTCCCAACTCTGATTACTCGGAATACAATCTTTAGACTCCAATAAAAACTAATCTAAAAGAAGGAAAAGAAGTGGGAAGAAGAAGATTTCACTCCGACCCTTTTCTCCTTTCCACTCTATACTCCTACTCTTAATAAAAAATCTCACAAAATAAAAGTAAAATACTGTAAAAACTCTCTTCAAAATGCAAGTGGAAGAGCAGTGGAAGAACAGTAAAAAGACCCTTCAAAATGTAGTGGAAGAGCAGTGGAAGAACAGTAAAAAGGCCCTTCAAAATGTAGTGGAAGAGCAATTAGTCATTCATAAGACTCTCTTTAAATAGTAAACCAAAAGGTGCCTTGGTGTCTCTTCAAAATGTGTCCAGACTCGATGAACGCACCCCTTCATTCAAACTTGCTGCCCAAAGGAAGCTATGGTAGTTACCACCAAGAGTTACATCCCATCTCCTTTGAAATTGGCACCAAATACATGAAGATTTCGATTTTTAACTGTGGCAGCTAAGCGCCGGCTGCCAGTGCCAAAATTTTGATTTTGCATTATTTTTGCTCCAAATTTGATCCAATTTTGCTCCTTTCATCATGACCATCCATGTTCATCATACCTGCAAGAAAAACACAAAATACCTTAACTTAAAGTGCAATATCATTAAAAAAAGGTATAAAAATGTGCATAAAAATAATATATATTTTATGTGTATCAAAATCCCCCAAACTTAAAATGTTACTTGTCCTTAAGTGACAATTAATCTCATAGAACATTTAGCATGTAAATTATGTAATGAGTTTCTTAGGAAGATAACAAAATTTTGTTCTAGAAATGGAATAGTCCAATTTAGAAAAAATTTCAGTAATTAAAACCAACTTAATGTTTAGAAAGTTCTTAAGTAAAGGAAAGTGACAAATATAAGTTTCTATCCAATTCAAAAATATTTGTAGATTCTTCAAAATATAGGACTCAAACACTTATTTTTCTCACTTAAAAATCTTTATGTGAAAAATAATTTTACTTACTATATTATAACCTTAAGCTTTAGATTTTCTTTGGACTTATATCTTAAACTTTAGGTATGAAACCAATTTATGATTAGTTCCTTAAATCCTCAAGCTTCTCCTCCCTTATTATATACTATTTTTCACTCTTTTTTTAAGGACAATGATTACTATATCTGGATAGACTTTTATTGATTTTGAATTTCGCCCTTCCATTTAAAATAAAGGTCAGATATACATCTTTCACTTAAAAATCATAATAATAATATTTGAAAATTATTCTTCAATAAAAGAAATTTAAGCTTTGAAGAATAAAAGTCAAATCTTCTATTATGCAAAAATACAAAACTTCTTACTAAAGATAGTTTAACTTTATTTAACACTTCTTCATTAAGAAAAATTTAACTTTAAGTTTTTCATGATTACTATAAATTTTAACTAAATTCTTTTATTCATTTCTATATTCAAAATCTTGTTCCCCTAATATAACTTCATGTACATAATTATTCTCAATCAAAAATAAGATTTATTTTTAAGTATTCTTGAGAATCAAATAAAATTTTAGGTTTTTGAAAAATCTTTATTTTTAAAATTCCCCCCAAACTTTAATTTTTTAATAAAAACTAACATATCATGCTTGCAGGAATTTTTAATATCCTAATATGCAAGTATAACAATTTAAATAATAGGACTAAAATGAAATCAAATTATGTTTTTTTTTCAAAACAAAATATAATATATATATACATATATTTCTTTTATAAAAAGAAAAGTAAAAATTTCCGAAGAGTTCTACAGTAGTGGAGGTTTTCAAGGAAAATACACACCAACTAAAATAACACACTGATACAGATAACAAATGATAGTGGAATTTGAAAAAAATTTTAAACATATAGTTTTCTAAGTAGAAGTTCCTAATAGGGGTTTATAATCTCCTAACAATTTTTGAATTAAGGTACACACTATTAAAAACTCTTACATAACATACACATAAAAAACATTTACTATTACACACTATCACAAAGCAACATATAAATCCACAATAAAACAACAACAATACCTGAATATGCATATCAGATAAATAGTACAACTACAATATGCATACTTTCAAGGTTCACATCATAACGCAATCATCAAACAAAACACTAGACAAAACAAACATCAATAACGACAACATCATAATAAAAACAAATAATACAAATCTACTCATCATCCTCATCATCTTCATCATCCTGCTCGTTCCAATCCCTGGATGGCACATAAGGTATGTAGAATGAATGAGGTGACATCTCAGCACTCCAATCACCTCTAATCAGTCTATCCAAATATTGCTCATAACTCTCCTCATATTTATCATGTTTTATAATATATCTCTCCACATTATCCAGCTTACCATTCATATCTTTCTTATGCTATCGAGTAAGACTCACTTTTTTCAAAATTTATTTTTTAAACTAGTCTGTGAATCAGTAGATGATGATGCAAGTGAAGTTCAAGCACGAGAAGTAGATGCAGCAGAAGCAGAAGGAGTAGACGCCCTACCAAATCCTCCTCTCTAACCAAACTCTGAATGTACAGTGTAAGCACCAACATTTACACTGGTAATAGGTCTTAATGGCTGAAGTACCTCTTCCCAGGTTTCAAACTTCACTCCAAATCGTTCACATAGTGAATGAATCAAGGAAGGAAATCCCATACCTGCAGTCATGAATCATCTAGCATAGTTCAAAACATAATCATAAATTATACCTCCAATGTCAATAGGCTTCCCTTGTTGAATACAATGGTTTAACACAGCTCATTCTCTCGTTACTTCACTAGTATGACTCGAAGGTAACAACTTAGATGAGATAAAATAATGCCATGCCTTAGAAAAGGCATTCAATTTGGAAGTAGGAAAGTTCACTCTTCTATCATTTGTTATTTTCTGTAATCCTCTTCCATCAGTCAAAAATTCCATGATCTCATCTAATTCGCCTTCCGAAGGATGATAGTTAGAATAAAACCAGAAAATGTCAGGAGGTAGTCCATAAAAAGTATTGATTGCCCCAGCAGAAAAGTTAACTTCATTCCTCCTGACCATCACTTGATTTTCTTCTGCAGCAGGAAAATTTGCATAAAATTCTCGAACCACAGAAACCACAGCAACAGCGAAGAAGCAATAGTAATTTTCGCAGTTCCTTCTAGCAATCATTTCTTCAATCACCACTTTTGGTTTGCTAAACACTCGCTCAGTAATCAACTTACGTGACTGCAATGCATCGACGTATCGTTCCTCAGCCCTCAAACTAACAAATTTGTCAGAAAGAAAATTTGTCTTTTCTCATGAACGCTTTGACTTTTGAGCCATCTCTAAAAATTCGCGAAAAATTATTCACCATAAATTCCAAAATCAAACTAAACTTACTAAATTATCTTCCAAAAGATATTTTCACTAAATCGAAGTAATTTCTTAAGTTTTTCCTCAAACATTCACCATAAATAGTGATTTTAAGATTCATTCATCTCATTCTTCCAGGAAGACATGAAGCACTCAAAATTCTCTTCTTAAGACTCCAGAAATGAAAATAGGACTTGGGGCAAGTGTTTCTCTTAAGTCAGGTCCTTTTTTATAGACTTGGAAAATGTTAGAACAACCACAAGACGTTTAGAAACTCCAAAATAACTCCCAAAACTTCTCCCCCACGATCTAGGCTTCTAGATCCACATTTTTCATGTTTTTTATAACTCCGGCGCCTAAGCGCCAACTAGTCGGTGCTTAGCCGCCAGTGCACAATTTAGCACAGGTTTGCTAAGTGTCCAAATTTTCATTCTGACTTCTCTAAATCATCAATTAAGGTCAAATAAACTCTACTTATGTTTAAAAACTCTAAATTACTATCACTAAAAATATAAAAACAAACCAAACAAAGCAAACAAAACATACTAAAGAAATAAACAAAACACACCGATAAATATGGCTTGCCTCCCACATAGCACTTGTTTTAACGTCTTCAGCCTGACATACCCAGAACTCATTCTAAGTGACCCAACATCAAATTATTATCAGATTTAGATTTATTGACTGAAAAATATGGTTTAAGTCTATGTCCATTAACTTTAAATATTTTTCCAGTCTTAGGATCTTGAATATCTACAGCTCCATAAGAATAAACTTTTATCACAATAAATGGACCCATCCACCTGGACTTAAGTTTTCCAGAAAATATTCTCAATCTAGCATTATATAGTAAAACTTGTTGTCCTGGTACAAGATTTTTGGTAAGAATCTTCCAATCATGCCATAACTTCATCTTTTCCTTATAAATCTTAGCATTTTCATAAGATTCATTCATTATTTCTTCAAACTCATTCAATTGCAATAATCTTTTTTCAACAGCATCTTTCAAATTATAATTGAACTCTTTAATAGCCCAATATGTTTTATGCTCAAGTTCAAAAGATAAATGACAAGCTTTTCCAAAAATTATCCTATATGGGCACATTCCTATAATTGTTCTGTAAGCAGTCCTATAGGCCCACAAAGCATAATCCAGTTTGATTGACGAATCCTTTCTATTTGGATTAACAGTTTTTTCCAATATTCTTTTAATTTCACGATTGGGTAATTCAACCAAACCACTTTTCTGCGGATGATAAGTAGTAGCAATGCGAAGATTAATATGATATTTACTTGCTAACTTCTCAATAATCGCATTTCTAAAATGACTTCCCCCATCAGTTATGATTACTCTTGGTATTCCAAATCTGTAAAATATATTCTTTTCTAAAAAATTTGCAACACTTTGAGCATCACATCGAGGTGAAACAATAGCTTCAATCCATTTGGAAATATAGTCTACTGCTATCAAAATATAAACATTTCCGAAAGATGGTGTAAATGGTCCCATAAAATCTAGTCCCCAAACATCAACTATTTCAACTTCTAACATATAATTGAGGGGCATCTCATTTCTTCTAGAAATATTGCTTACACGCTGACATCTATCATAATTTTTAATATAAACATTCACATCCTTAAAAATTGTAGGCCAATAAAATCCTGATTGTAATATTTTATATGCAGTTTTATCACTTCCAAAATGTCCCTCATAATCAGAATCATGACATTTTTGAATAATTTCATAAGTCTCTTCCAAAGGTACACATCTTCAAATTATAAGATCCTTTCCTTGTTTATATAAAAATGGGTCATCCCAAAAATAAGACTTAGCATCAGACAAAATTTTTTTCTTTTCATGGTATGTCAAACCGTAGGGTATAATATTCATAACAATAAAGTTTACTATGTCTGCATACCACGAAAATGTAATTCTTTAACAGTGAACTGTTTTTCATCAGGAAAATTTTCATTAATTTCTTCAATATCACAGAGAGATTTTTCAATTTCAAGCCTGAACAAATGATCAGCAATTTGATTATCATAACCCTTCCTATCTACCATCTGAAAATAAAATTCTTGCAAAAGAAGAATCCATCTTATCAGTCTTAGTTTGTATCATTTTTCTTCATTAAGTATTTAATATCATAATGATCAGTATGCACCACACATTTAGTTCCAATTAAATATGATAGAAATTTATCAAAGGCAAATACTATAGCTA
Source organism: Papilionanthe hookeriana x Papilionanthe teres (assembly GCA_022702705.1). NCBI lineage: Eukaryota > Viridiplantae > Streptophyta > Magnoliopsida > Asparagales > Orchidaceae > Papilionanthe > Papilionanthe hookeriana x Papilionanthe teres. The sequence continues at coordinate 19,731,388 of CM040424.1, read as the reverse complement.
ATAACTCTTTCTTAGTAGTGGTATAATTAGTTTGTGCTTCATTAAGAGTTTTAGTAGCATAATAAACTACTTTGAAAATTTTATCATATTTCTGACCTAAAACAACACGAATAGCATAATCACTAGCATCACACATTAATTCAAAAGGTTTTTTCCAATTTGGTGAAATTATTACAGGTGCATTGATTAATTTTTCTTTTAATGTTTCAAAGGCTTTACAACAGTCATCATCAAAATTAAAAATTGCATCTTTTTCCAGTAAATGGCATAAAGGTTTTGTAATCTTTGAAAAGTCTTTGATGTAACACCTGTAGAATCCAGCATGTCTTAAAAAACTTCTAATTCCACTTACATTAGTTGGACAAGGTAAATTAGATATAACTTAAATTTTTGCAGGATCTACCTCCAAACCTTTTTCTGAAATCCGATGTCCCAAAACAATTCCTCCTGCTACCATAAATTGACATTTTTTCCAATTGAAGACCAAATTAGTTTCTTCACAGCATTTTAGAACTTTAGATAGATGTTCTAAACATGATTCAAACAAAATCCCAAACACTGAAAAGTTATCCATAAAAAAATTAATCCATATTTGCAATCAAATCACAAAAAATAGCCATCATACATCTCTGAAATGTAGTAGGGGCATTACATAAACCAAAGGGCATTCTTCTAAAAGTAAACGTACCATAAGGACTGGTAAACGTAGTTTTCTCTTGATCCTCAGGAGCAATTTGAATTTGGTGGTAACTAGTATATCCATCCAGAAAACAAAAGTATTTATGCCCAGCCAGGCTATCCAACTTTTGATCTAGAAAAGGGAGTGGAAAATGATATTTTCTTGTGGCAATGTTTAATTTTCTATAATCAATGTATATTCGCCACCCTGTAAGTTGTCTTGTTGGTATCATTTCATTTTTCTCATTAACAGTCACAGTTACTCCTCCTTTCTTAGGAACACAGTGAATAGGAGTAACCCATACACTATCTGAAATAGGGTAGATAATTCAAGCATCCAACCATTTTAAAACTTCTTTCTTAACAACTTCTTTCATGATAGGATTTAATCTCCTTTGGGGATCAGCCTGCAGTTTGCAATTATCTTCCATAAGAATTCTGTGCATACAAATTGAAGGACTGATTCCTTTAATATCAGCAATTGTCCATCCAAAGGCTTTCTTGTGCTTCTTCAAAATTTCAAGCAAACTCTCTTATTCTTTTTCAATTAATTGAGAGGAAATTATAATAGGCAAGGTTGAGGATTCACCAAGAAAAACATACTTCAAATGATCAGGAAACATTTTTAACTAAAATTCAGGAGGTTTTTCAATTGATGGACCATAAGATTTATCTTTCTTAGTCATATCCAACAATTTGAAACTTTCACGAATAAACTTTAAATTTTCCTCTTGAAAATCTTCAGAATCAAGTAACTCCTCTTCTTGATTATATTCTAATTCTTCTCTTTCAGCTTTCTCTTCATAAGTTGATTTGAAATGACATTATCTTAAATATTCAATAACATCCATCCTATAACACTTATCTTGTTTACCTACGCAGGATATTTCATCCATTTTGAAATATTAAATGTAACAGTCTGATCATTAACCATCATCGTTAATTCCCCTTTTTGCACATCTATCATGGCTCTGCTGTAGCTAGAAAAGGTTTCCCTAAAATTATCGGTATCTCTTTATCTTCCTCCATATCTAACACAATGAAATACACAGAAAAAATAAATTGATCCACTTTTACCAAAACAACTTCTATAACTCCTTTAGGATATGTGATCAAACGATCTGCTAATTGCAGAGTTACAGTAGTTGGGGTTATTTCTCCTAGTCCCAGTCTTTTGAATATTGATAGAGGTATAAGGTTAAAGCTTCCTCCCAAATCACATAAAGCTTTTCCACAGAATCTTTCTCCGATTACACATGGAATTGTGAAACTACCAGGATCTTTAAGTTTTTCAGGAAGCTTTTTCTGAATTATCGCACTGCACTCCTTACTAAGTGCAACAGACTCATTTTTTTCAAACTTCCTCTTTTTGTTAAGAATATCCTTCATAAATTTTTCATAGCTTGGCATTTGTTCTACGGCTTCAACAAATTGAATATTAATGGTAAGCTTCTTTAATATCTCCAAGAATTTTGAAAATTGCTTATCCAACTTTTTTGATGAAGTCTCTGAGGAAATGGAGGTGCTGGTTTTTCTAAATCAACCTTAGGTGGAGAAATAGGTCTTTCCAAACCCTTTGGAGCGTCCTCTTTATGTCTTTCAATCTCTTCTTTTTCTGCTTCAGTTTCTTTTTGAACTCTACCTTCCAATTCTTTTCCACTTCTCAGTTGAATTGCTTTTACTTGTTGTTTATTCTTTTCTCTTGGATTCACTTCAGTATTACTTGGAAACATTCCTTGGGATCTATTACTTAAGGCATTTGCAATTTGTCCCAATTGATTTTCAATATTTCTGATGGTTGCTCCTGGAATTTGTAATTGATTTCCCATATGTGATACTACTTCTTCCATAGACAACTTCTTCTCCTTATTTTGTAAAGCATTGTTATAACCTGAAGGATAAGTTAATCTATTATTATTATTACCTTGGTTGTTCCAATTTCCTAATGGGTTTACTTGAGTGTTCCCCCATTGTTGATTAACACCACCTTGATTATTGTTATTCTAGTTAAATTTTGGATGATTCTTCCAACCTGGGTTATAATAATTGGAATATGGGTTATTAGGTTTGATTATAGCATTCACAGTTTCTGGTGAAGAATAAAAATCAAACATTTGGCCTAATGAATTTTCTTAAATCATGAGATTTGGCTGAGAAAAATTCATCCCAAATTGGTCTATCTTCCTTGATACAGCAGCAACTTGATTTGCTAACATTGTAAAAGCATCATTTTCATAAACACTGGCTACCTTTTAGGATTTAACCTTTCAGAAGGCCATTGAAAATTATTAGTAGTCATTTCTTCAATTAAAGCATAAGCATCAAAAAATGGTTTAGACATTATTGATCCATCAGTAGTAGCATCGATGATTGATCTAAGAGATCCAACTAATCCATTATAAAAAGTTTGAATTATTAACCAATCTGGTATCGCATGATGTGGATATTTCCTGAGGAGTTCGTTAAATATTTCCTATGCTTCATATATTGATTCCCCTTCAAACTAACAAAATGATGTTATATCATTTCTCAACTTAGCAGTCTTAAATGCTGGAAAATATTTAGCAAGGAACTTTTGTGACAGTTCACCCCAAGTTCTAATTGATCTTGGTTGTAACGAGTGTAACCATATTTTAGCTTTATCTCTTAGTGAGAAAAGAAAAAGTCTCAGTCTAATAGAGTCATCTGTAACACCATCATATTTAAAAGTAGCACACAACTCCAGAAAATTTGCAAGATGAAAATTAGGATCCTCAGTTGTTGCTCCCCCAAACTGATTATTAGACACCATTTGGATAATAGCAGGTTTAAGCTCATAAGAATTAGCGACTACAGCAGGGTTTTGAATACTACCACGAAATTCATCTAATGTATGGTTAACATATTTCTTAAAGGTCTTAAATCTTGATGGATGCCTACATTTTGATCTTGATGATTTGCCATTTCTTGAATATTTTTATCTTTTTTCTGTATTTTTAATTTTTTTTTATTTTTTTGATAGTTGTTTCTAATTCAGAATCGTAAGGCACAAGTCCTTCAGAACCTGAACTACGCATACAATAATAAAACAAAACAAAACACAACACACTAAAAAAACAAAGAAAAGTAAAAATTTAAAATTTCTTAATCCTCTTTAAAATTAAATTTAATTGTTATCCCCGGCAACGACGCCAAAAACTTGATCCCCGATAAATACAATGGTGCCAAAAACTTAGTATCGTTCGGTAATTGCAATGGCACCAAAAACTTGACTCCGTTGGATAAATGCGCTGATGATTTTAGATATGAAAATTATGATTTTATAATATGGGATACTACCCAAGTATACATATCATTTATCAAGTAATATAGGACTTTCTTATTAAGTCCTGAGATATCGAACCCACAAGGAAAATGTAAAATCTTTAAAGAAATCAAAAAATTATCTTTTTACTTTTTGCTATGGATTTTGAAAGTATTTGTTGATTTTGAAAGGTTTTGAAAGTCGATTTTGTCTTTTGAAATTTCCTTAATAAAATGTTAAGCAAGAAATTAAAATTATAATAACTAAAAAAAACACTGTATGTAAAATACTCTAAACTAGAATATCTTTTTTTTCCTTTGTAATAATTCTTAAAGTATTGTTGTGGAAGTATTTAAATTTGTTGTGTCTGATATAAGCAAATATGTTCTTTACCCTTACTTGGTTCTATAAAGAACATAGTTTAATTTAAAATTTTTATTATTTTGAACATGGTTAAGCAGGTAAGATACCAGTCTCTCACTCTAGAGTTCCCTCGATTCCCACCACCTGGGGGCTAACTTCTCATAACAAAACTCAAAAATTCAAACCAAATTAGGGGGTTTTAGCCTATCACTCTAAAATCCTCTAATTTTACTCCCTTCCATAAAAATATCTTCTAATATTACATCAATTATATGGACTACAATTCTCACCCATATAATTGCATGTGATTCTTACTAACTTTTATGAGACAATGCCGCATTGGATCTTACATAATCTCAAGAAATTTTACAACTTAACAGGCCAAATTAAGAAGGTAACAAAATTTTTAGAATCAATCTTCACAACTTCTTCTAACTTTTAAACACGTACACTTTCCACAACAATTCTTTCTAAATTAATTACTTCCCTATTTAAGAAAGAAAAAGATAAAGTAAACTGCTCAGAATGCATTGAGAAAATACAAAAACACATTGATATGAAATTAAAAAGAATAAGAAAAACAACAAACAAAAGCAAGTATTAATAAAAAGATTAAAAGTAAACACTTATCTGAAAATCCTCTCCACAAGACTAAAGGAGTTCCTCTGAAACTTTGACTATTCGCTAAACTACTCCTCAGAGCAAGTCTCCTAACTCTGATGACTCAGAATAGAGACTTCAGACTTCAATAAAAACTAAACTAAAAGAAAGAAAAGAAGTGGGAAGAAGAAGACTTCACTCCGACCCTTTTCTCCTTTCTACTCTATACTCCTACTCTTAATAAAAACTCTCACAAAATAAAAGTATAATACTATAAAAACTATCTTCAAAATGCAAGTGGAAGAGCAGTGGAAGAACAGTAAAAAGACCCTTCAAAATGCAGTGGAAGAGCAGTGGAAGAATAGTAAAAAGACCCTTCAAAATGCAGTGGAAGAGCACTTAGTCATTCCTAAGACTCTCTTTAAATAGTAAACGAAAAGGTGCCCTAATGTCTCTTCAAAATGTGCCCAGATTCGATGTATCTACCAAGGAACTTACCCCTTCATTCAAACTTGCCGCCTGAAGGAAGTTATGGTAGTTATCACCAAGAGTTGCATCCCATCCCTTTTGAAATTCGCGCTAAATACATGAAGATTTAAAATTTTAACTTTGGCGGCTAAGCGCCGGCCCTGCGGCGCTTAGCCGCCAGTGCCAAAATTTAGATTTTTCATTATTGTTGCTCCAAATTTGATCCAATTTTACTCCTTTCATCATGACGATCCATTTTCATTATACATGCAAGAAAAACACAAAATACCTTCCCTTAAAGTGCAATATCATTAAAAATAGGTATAAAAAGGTGCATAAAAATATTATATATTTTATATGTATTAGTGAGCGATAGCCTACACCTTCTAATTATAGTGCAAACTATACAAATTAACGAAGGTCATTCTGTGAACTAGTACATTCCTCTTAATCCATTTTGTTTCATTTTATTTTTTTTTCAAATGTTAAATTTTGTTTTCCACGTTTATTACCTATCAGTAATTTAATAAATTTTAAATGATTTCAAGATTTAGGAGGATGTTAGAAAAGTGTAGATTCTCCTTGACTTCCGAAAAACAAAGTGAACCCAAAAGACATGAAGTAAAGGTGAAGCTTAGGACCCAGTTCAAAACTAACTTCACAATGCACCTCACTTTGGTGAACCTGCACACCAACACTCCTATTAGGGGTCCAACCCCACAAAAAAAGGAAAACTCTAGAGATTCCTAAATCCTCTATTAAGGATGGTTAAACAGATGGTCCTAGAATAAAAAATGGTCGACTGTACTTCGCCAAGAAGGAAATAGGCAAAGCATGTCAATGAAAGAAGGGTGATATGGACCATGAGGGACATGGACACATTACTAGTTTGTGAAGACAAAACATCATGATCATAATGGAGAGAGAAACTAATCCCCAACAGAGTCGCCAGAAGCTGTCGCACTTTTAAGGGAGGTAGGTGAAGAAAATTTAATATATATATATATATATATATATATATATATATATATATATATATATATATATAAGGAAATCAATATTTGGTAGAGGCCCAAATATCGATTTCCTATGCGTAACTATAGGCTCGAAGATGAGGGCCCGTACCATATGCCTAAATGTTTGAACCCCCACACACCACAGGGCGATTGAAACCTTGTCAAAGGGGACGTACAGTGACCCCGTCATCCATTAAACAAGGAATGTGGCACTACACAACAAGCTATTCATCTACCCCGAGGAATAGACACATTCTTTGATGATGAGGCTCGATTAAATAAACTAAGGAATTTATGACATCCATTGTGGTCTGTGAAACCTTTATGTTGACTGAAAAATTCCCCAATATAATATGAAAGATTAGATAGGGTTTATATTATGCTGGGTTCTCAAAGTTTTTTATAAGGGCAAGCCCCTATAGTTAATTACATCTTAGATAAACAAAGTCACCTAAGAAAACTCTCAATTTAGATCAGAGGTAGGTCTTCATGAATTTCAAAATTTAAGGTTTTTAGGGTTGGACATAGGAAATTCCAATGGGAAAGGACCAAATTGGAGTAGTTATTGTAGAATCCAAGGGAAGCAAAAGTACGGGATGTCATGGATCATGAGGAGAATCTCAGTGACTTTCCAAACTATCCTATGGTTTGGTTTTAATTTTGAAGAGATTATTAGATGTTCCATCATGCCAATTTTCTTATGTAGGGCTTATATTTGTATGATACATTCATACAAATATCTTGATAAGAGGATTCACATCATACCAAATGAAGACCTCAGAATCTTAAAACGAGTTAGGACTTATTGCTCAGCATGACTGTGTAGGAGCCTAAGGATAAGTTGAGGATTTATGTCGCACTAGGAAGACAACATCAAAGTCCTATCACTTTTGGTTTAATTCTAAATAGTGGATTTTACTATTGTAGACTCGTTGGCTCTCTCGAAGATGTCATTCCACAGGTTCTCATCGTGCTGCCCATTGTGTATGCTCTAAGCTCCTCGTTGAAGCAGCAGTCCTAAGGTCTAAGGTTTAAAAGGTTTTACCAGGTATGTTTTAGTTTTTTAGTTTTGGTTTTGGTTATGGCTTTAAATGCAAAGTATGTTAATGCAAGTAAGAAATTACTATAAAATAAAATAAAATAAAATTGCTTTACATAAAATAAAATGCATACCTGGGCTTCTGCTACCACTGCATAGTTAGTTCATAAAGCATAATATAATTTACAGAAAATTTAAATAAATTAAAGAAACAAAATTAAGTGTATCAAGAAAAATCTAGAACAAGAAAAGTAGAAAAGTAAGTCACAAGAAACACAAGCAAGTGAAAGAAAACCCATATTTATATATGCAATACCAAGACTAGGTATAAGACATTAATAAATGTGGGGCTCAGAGCTGGACTGCATGCTTCCCAACCTTGGTAAGAGCTACCAACCTGACAATCTACATAAGGTAGTCATAACCTCAATCCAAATGACTGACCATGGACCTTTTGAAAATTTTTATCGAAATTCTTTAGTTTTCATGAAAAAATATGTTTAAATTCTCATACAGAGTTAGTTTTAACAAGAAAAAAAAATTATATTTTATTTTTGTAAAGTAGTGTAGTCCACAGGCTAGTCACTCTAATCAAGGACTACTGGCAACCTAAGGGCGTCAGGAAAAATAATCCCACCAAAGGTCAGCAAATAGTACCATTGGTCCTTTCCTCTCCCTTATTAAAGGTCCTTGACATAGGAGATACTATTCTAAAATTTCCACATTATATCGTATCCCTCATTTTAGTGCACATTAGCATTATCGTCATTGCTCTAGCCGCCTAGATATTAGACTTATACCAGTTCGATGATCTATATGTGGCAAAAAGCAAATGTCCCCAGGTTCTCACAAGGACTTAAATTCCCTAGAGAAGACTTAAGTCCTTGAGCATTGGGTTGTAAATGTAGGATATTTAGTTTATGGCATTTTTATTTATTTAGGTGAATCAATTGATCTCAGGGCATAACTTGGCGGGTTAATTAAGATTGGGCATGTAGTGTTTTAAGGGTATTTAAAATCTATTACGTTATATCTTCTAAACCTCATTAAACAAGCTAGATTAAACCTAGATTACTACTAAGCCTTTAAGTCTTCATGTATACATTTTTAATTATTAGAAGTATCGATTCACACTCTTATCAAAAAATTATACTTATCATTTGATCTCCGACTGGGGCTTCAGATTAGTGAATTATTATCTCCCTAACATAAGCCTGCTTTTCTAGACTCATCCAATCTGATTAACCTCCAAGTAAAATTAATTCAGGGAATTATAATTTAACCCTTGATGTAATGTTGATGGATTGGTTTCTACCACTTAAACCCTTTGTGTTTCAATCATCCAAGATAATTAATTAAGATCAATATTACCCATTTAGCCTTAATGACTTTCCACTTAATGACTTTCCACTTCATAATCCTTTAAACTTAACTCAAATGACTTTAAGATTTCATAATTAATATTTTGGCTTAATGACTTTCAACGTCATAATCCTTTAAATTTAACTCAAGTGACTTCAAGATTTCATTGTTACCGATCAATTAGAACATTAGAGGAGAAATTACATTTCTTAATTTTTATTTAGATTTCATGATTGTTTTAACTTGAAAATAGGATTTTTGAAGATAATTAAAATAACTAAGTAAAATAAACCACATGTGCTTAAGAAAATTATTGGAGGTTCAATTAGGTCAGAGGACCACTAAGAATAATTTTTTTAGATTTTTTGTATTATATTTTAATTTTTATTTATTCAATGATCTTTTTAATGAATAAATATGTAAAATAATATATTTTTATTGCTAAAATTCATTTTTTATATTTTTCATAAACTCTCTAAGCTCAAGGATCTCAAAGAAAACTATTTCATATTTTTCTCATTTTTATTTTATTTTTAATTTTTTTTAAAGTAAAAATTAGACTAAAAATAAAGTAATTATTTTAACTTCAATTTTATTTTCATAGGTGCCTCTGGTCACAAGGAACACCCCAAACCACTTTTTATATTATTTTAATTTTTCTTTTAATTTATTTAATTATTTTTAAGCAAAAATTTATGTTTACTTAAAAGAAATAATTTTTATGTCAAAATAATTTTAATCGTCTTAGGATTTTTGCAAGGGCCTCATGAAGTGATATGATTCAATTTGGTCTAATTTTGTGATTATTTGATTTATTTTGTATTTTTCCTAATTTTAAAATAAAAAAATTGATTTTTTAATTTTTAAATTTCATTTTTAATTTTCCTAGGTTCCTCTGGCCTAGTGAACCTACCAAACCCAATCTCATAATTGTTTTTTATATTTAATTTATTTTAGTTAATTTATACAAATGATGGTGATTTTTTTGGAAATTAGGGTTTTCCATTTTAAAGATGTTCTCTAATGTTGGAAAAATCAGAGAACATTAGTAAGTATGTGGGGAATGAATCATACAACATTCCCATTTTTATGATTATTATTTAATTATTTATAATTAAAAAAAGCTTTAAAGTATTTAATTAATTAAAAATAAAATATTTGATAAATTGTTTTTATTTTTATCCATATTTTTCTCCTCTGTTCACCGAGCATAGGGGTTATTTTATTTTTTTTTTATGAATTTTATACACTAAGTAATGATTTTTTAAATTTTCAATATTTAATTTAATCAGAAAAAGCCCATTTTCTTACTTATCCACGTCGACGCCATGTAAACCTATGACGGCTCTGAAACTCTGATTGGCGTACTCCCATTCAACGCCACCTTCGACGTCCGAGCTGACTCAGCCCTTCATTCACTTACCATCCTCTTGTCCGGCTTGATATGGAGTGTTTAACTGATACATACATGATCCAACGGCTCCTGGACATCATCCCTTACTGGTGTAACCAGAGAACCGTCCATGCTAAAACCCTAAAATCTCACTCAATACTCATCCAAATCACATGGGGTTTGATCTTAGACTTTCATCTAAGTGAGACGAAACAATCTATATGGTTGATCAATCATCAAATTAAAATTTTCTTCCCAAAGGCTCAAGGAGAGCTCAAAGTTGAGGTAAATGGTCCATACCTTTTTCTAAGAGGTGTAGCCTCTATTGGAATGGTTTTAAAGCTTCATCGTGAGCCGGTACACCTCCTCCAAGCATTAGTTCGAGCAAGGGTTGAAGCTATGTAGGATTATGACCTAAGAGTGGTGCGGCCTATGTGGAAGTCTGGTGCGGAGGGCTCTAGGGATGGGGATTTTGATGGGGAACTTCCTTGTCAGGTCTAAGGAAGCATAGGAGCAGTTTGGCTTGGACATTGGTGGAAATTTATTGCATGATAGAAAAATTCCCTGGATTTCAAAGATGAAATTGGTCTAGGACAGTGAGAAGGGATGGTTGAGGAAAATGGGAATGAACTCAGGGAGGTTTGGAGAGTCTCTATAGTGATTTTGGCAATGCTTCCCTAAAGAACTGGATGATCTTAATGTTTGGCTGTGAGGGGTGGTTTTTAAATAGCCATGGCCTTGGTGGACAACTAGGCAAGCCGAGAGGTGCAAAAGGCTGCTTGGTTAGATGGCTGAATGGTGCAAGTGACCAATGGGGGTGAGCCACATTAGATGGGTGCAATTGGATTCAAGTCATGGGGAGGATCTTCTTAGTTTTGAGTTTTGTAGTTAGTAGGCCGGCCGACCAGGCTTGAGGAGGTGACTTGCTGGTTCAGGGGAAGTCAAGGAAGGTTTAATTGTGATCAAGATGGAGGTTTAATCAGGTGATGCAAAACTTGGGCCACTTAGCCATATTTAGGAAAAGTTTACCCAATATGGAGAACCCTTGGATCATGGGTCAACTAGGGTGGGCTAAGATTATTTTTTTTAGCATTCTAGGAGGTTAACCAATGCATGAAAAGATTAGGCATGGGCTAATTCCAATGGGTTAAGTTAATTTTGGTCTTGGGCTCAAAATTAGGACTTTGGTTTAAACTTTGGTTTTGGCAAGGCTTGGGCATGAACTTGGATCATGTGAGGGTTTAATTGGGTCTAAAAATTATCATGAAGAATTTAGGATTTGAAATTAGTTAAACTAGTGAATTTGAAGATTTCAAGAATTTTCTAGGCAGGAGGGTAATCTTGGTAATTTTGACAAATTTGAGTGTATTGGGAATTTTGAGGATATTGGAGTATTTTGGGTAATTTGAGTGGTTTGGAAAGTTTTTAAATGATTTTTTAGGACGATTTGAGAATTTGGGCAATTTCAGAAAACTAGGGTTCCGTGGGAATTTTTGTAATTTTTGAAAAGTTTGGGGCTAAAAGGCCAAAGTTGAGGGTTTTGGTAAAATTGGGATCAATTGAGGATGATAATCATAAAATTACCCCTTTTTAAGCCATGAGAACAACACAGATCTCATTTTTGGATCCTTCATGTGTTGGTTCTTGCCAAACCCGAGCATAAGGCTAAGGGTTTGGTGGACCACCCACTTGAGTTTCCAAAAGCATGGGGAAACAGCCTATGCATGATTGGTTTAGGGTTTTAGGTTGTGAGTGAAAATGATGGGTTCAAGTGTGTGTGCGAAAGACTAACTTAAGGCCACACCACTCAGGGCTAACCCTAAGGCCAGACTATTCTATAGGACCCTTCTTGAGCTAGCTAATGCTTGGCTCCAACTTACTAAGTGATGAGGTTAGAACCAAACATGTGGAACTCCAAGAAGAGTAGAGGGGTGTATAGAATTTCTACTAGGTGGGCTTCCATCACTACTCCTCTAGGATAGTTAACAAGAAAGTCTTATGTCTAGAACCTAGGAACCTAAGGAAGAAAGACTGGACCTCAACAAAAGTGAGGTATATGGTTGTGGGTATAAATTGAGCCCCCTTCACGACAAAGCAGAGATAGCATCCAATTCCTTGGGAAACTTCACCAAATTCTCTCCAGAGGTTCTGTCAACCACCCTGAGCTCAACCCCATTGTCCATAGCTGTCTATTCGCATTGTCCAAACCCAATTTCATCTTTGAAATTCAGGGCATTTTTCTGTCACTCCACCAGACTTCATAAAACCCCAAATTAATTCACTCTTGAGCTTCCCCAAATCACTTTAGCCGGACAGGTCTATTATGGAAGCTATACATTTATTGAGAGGTTTGATGGAGAAGTACAAAGATAATAAGGAGGATCTACATTTGATTTTTATTGATTTATAAAAAGCTTACGATAAGGTTCCAAGAGATGTTCTTTGGAGAGTCCTTGAGAAGAAAGGTGTTGAAATGACTTATATTCAAGTCGTTAAAGATATGTATTATAGAGCTGTTACATTGTTCGAACTGAAGGAGGATTGACCAATTATTTTACTATTTCTATTGGTTTACATCAAGGATCAGCTTTAAGCCTATATCTTTTTGCTTTATTTATGGATAGTCTTACTGGGCATTTACAAAAGGATGTACCTTGGTGTATGCTTTTTGCTGAAGATATCCTCCTCGTGGATAAGACGAGAGAAAAAGCCCAGGAAAAACTTGAATTATGGAGGTCTACATTGGAGTCTGAAGGACTTTTTTTTAGTAGAACTAAAACTTAATACATTGAATGTAATTTTAGTAATAGTAGGCCTAGTGACAGAAGTGTAACTTTGGGTGGTCAAATTATTGAAAGGTGTGAACGATTTAGATATCTCAGTTCCATTGTTGAAAGCGATGGTGATATAGATAGGGATGTTAATAGTAGAATTCAGGTACGTTGATTGAAGTGGAGGAATGCGTCTGGCCTTTTGTGTGATATAAAGTACCTCTTAGACAGAAAGGAAAATTTTATAAGATGGTGGTGAGACCTGCACAGCTCTATGGTGTTGAATGTTGGCCTTTAAAAGAGAAGCATAATGTTAGGAAAAGTGTTGCCGAGATGAGAATGATTAGGTGGATGAGTGGCTTTACACTTAGAGACAAATTGCGAAATGAATATATCCGTAATAGGGTTGGTGTTGCACCAGTGACTGATAAAATTAGAGAGAGTCGCCTTAGATGGTTTGGTCACATTAAGCATCGACCACCTGATGATCCGATTAGGAGAGTAGATGTTTTAGATACTACTTATGTTAAGAAAGGCAGAGGTAGACCTAGGAAATCTTGGGCTTATTGCATAAAAATGGATCTTAATTTATTAGAATTAAACAAAAATTTGACTCTAAATGGGAAGCAATGGAGAAAAAGGATTCATGTAGCCGACCCCACAAAGTGGAATTAAGGCTTTGTTGTTGTTGTTGTTATTGAGCTTCCCCAAAGCAGGAAAGGAACTTCCTCATTGTAATTAGCCCTTTTTCAGCCCTCTAAACTAGGCTTTGACCAAGGCTGCACCCATTTTTGATCTAACTCCTACTCAGGCCCTATAAGAGGAATGACACTTTGAGCATGCTCGTGGGACTCCATGGAAGCTTCTGCAACCATCCAATTGAAGCTACAACTCTTGGACAAAGGTATGGACAAAAATCCCTAATATTTTATCTCGGATTCAGCCTTTGCGAGGTGAACTTGTATTTCATGCCGGATTAATTGTATAGATTGTTCGTCTCACCTAGATGAAGATGTAGGAGCAAATGCCATGCAATTTGGTTGAGAATTGAGCTAGAAATTAGGTTTATAAAATGAATGGTTCTTGGGTTAGGTGTATTGGGGACAATGAACAGATGTTGTCCATTTTCATGTGTATAATATGGACGACAATAATGCAGTTGGACAAAGCTACGGAACATGAATTGCGGGATGCGTGCCGAGCTGAGGTGTAAAGCACAATCAACTAGTGTTCGATGCATAGCCCTTAGAGATGTCAAGGTTGACGTGGTTGGCGCATTGATCAGTAGGCAAATCAGTGTATTTCTGATTTATTTAATTACAAAAGCATAAGTAATTTATAGCTTGGTGTAGAAAAAATCTCAAAATAAAATAAAAGTAATGTTGTGCTGAGTGAGTAGAGGAGAATAATGTAGACTAAAAATTAAAAATATTTTCTTTGAATTTATTTTTAAATTAATTAAATACTCAAAACTTTGTTTAATTTATAAATAATTAATCATTAATCATAAAAATGTGAAATTTAGGGGGTTTATTCCTTACATGCCTAGGGACGTTCTCTGATTTTTTCAGGGTCAGACAACATCTCTAACAATGGAAACCCTAACTTTCAAGGTAAATCACCCTTATTTTGTTTAAAATAACTATAAAAATTATAATATAAGTCAAAAAATCATGTAAATTAGTTTGGTAAGTTCACTGTTATCAAAGGAACTTAGGAAAAACAAAAATCAGGTTTAAAAATTTTAAATCATATTTTTCTATTTAAAATTAAATAAATAATAAAAATTGCAAAAAATACAAAATAATTCAAAATTTACCAAATTAGGTCAAATTGAGGCTAATAACCTCAGGAGGCCCCTATAAAAATTTCGAAGTCATAAAAATTATTTTTGGTGTAAAAAAGAATTTTATGAGAAAATAAGAATTTTTTATTTAAATAATTATCTAAATAAAAAGAAAAACTAGAAAAATTCAAAAAGTATTTTGGGGTGTTCCTTGTGACCAGGGCCGCCTATAAAAATAAAATTGAGGTTAAAATAAATTTGTTATTTTTTAGTTATTTTTCAATGTAAAAATTAATAAAAATAAATAAATATCGGAAAAATACAAAGTAACTTTCTTTAAGTTCCTCGAGGTCGGAGAGACTTATGAAAAATATAAAGAATGAATTTTTGAAATAGAATGTATTTTCTACTAGTTTGTTCAATAAAATGATTATGAAGATTGTAATATTAAAATATAATTCAAAATTTTATAAAATTTTTTCTAGAGGTCCTCTGACCTATGTGAACCTCCAACATTTTTCCTTATCGATTGAAAGATTTATTTAGTTGGTTATTTTAATTATCCTTACCATTACTTATTTTTTAACTAAAATAATTATATAAGTTAAATTAAAATTAGAAAAAACCACAAACTCATCTTTAATGTCCTAATTGACCCATGGGTGAGATGGTAATAAAATTTTAAAGTCATTTGAATTTAACTTAAGTAATTATGGGGTAAGGGAACTTAATGGTAATGTTGTAATTATGGGATACCTACCTTAATCAAATTTTAGGTCGAACTCAAGGGGCAATGAGTAATATTGATTACGATTAACTCTTTGAGGTGATTGAAATTTAGGGGATCAAATGGTAGAAACCAACTCATCATTTCTTTACAAGAAGCGTAATATTGTAATTTCTTGAGTTATTCTCATTCAGAAGTCAATCTAATTGGGAGATCCTAAGGTGAAGGGCTTGTATTAGGAAGACGTTAATCCACTAATTAGAAGCCCTACTTCCATGATTAAATGATGATTTGATCTTTCAATAAATACCAAGTGTACTTCACTTAATATACTTTTAAGATTACAAGTCTACCCATGAGTGTTTAAGAGATTAGTAGTGAACTGGGCTTGGTCCTTAATTATGTAATAAGTTTAGAAAAGGGGAATGTAATTAATCATAACATATCTAAAAAACTTCAAACTCAACTTTGATAGGGAGGGTATGGATCCAATTAATGATCTTATAAACCCTTAAAGGTGCACACTTAAATAATACTTAGAGTGAAACAACAAATGAATGTTTAATTGTCTTGCTCATGACATGATTAAAACATTGAGATGTTCATTAAGCATAAGACAAAGGTATCAAAACTAAAGTTTAAATCAGGATGACTAATTCAACGACATAGTAAGGTCAAATGACCTCAAAATACATCAAATGGACTCGAAAGTCGTTTAGGCTTATGCTCGAACACACTTGTGATCCTTTGGTTATTTGAAAGGAAATTTAAATTAATTTTATTCTCATGAAGCAAATCAGCCTAAAATAAAAGTATAGGGACCCACCAAGCCATGCCTTAGAATTTGATAATTCACCCAAGTCAATAGAAATACCCTAAATTACTTATCTTGCATTTATAACCCAAAGCTTAAGGATTTAAGTCTTCCCTAACATATTTTAGTCCTTGTGAGCAATTAGGAACATTTGTTTCTGCCACATATGGATCATCAGACTAGTGAAAGTTTGAGATATGGGTGGCTAGGGCAATGACGATAATGTAATGTGTGCTAAATGAGGAGTACGAAGTGGGATGTTTTTTAGTATAATGTCTCCTACCTTGAAGACCTTCAATGAGGGGAGAGGACAAGGATCGATGATACTATTCGCCGACTCTTGGTGGGACTATTGTTCCCAACACTCATAGGTTGTTGGTACTCTTAACTTGATTAGAGTGATTAGCCTATGGACTACACTGCTTTACAAAATATTTACAAAAAATAATTTTTTTTTCGCTTGTTAAAACTCTACATAAATTTTAAACAACTTTTTCATGAAAAATTAAAGAATTTTAATGAAAACTCATAAAGGTTTATGGCTAGTCACCTAGATTGAGGTTAAAGACTTCCCTCCCTATGTTGTTAGGTTGGTAGCTCTTATTCATGGTTGGGTAGCACACAGTCCAGCTCTGAGCTCTCACCTTTACCATTGTCTTATACCTAGTTCTAATTTTTCATATGTGACTATAGGTTTACTTTTACTTGCTTGTATTTTAGTACTGTTCACTTTTCAAGCTCTTCATACTAGACTTTTCTGCTTTTCTTTTCCTATAATTTACTTAAATATCCTACAAATTATGTTTTGTTTTATGAACTAAGTATGCAGCGGTAGCAGAAGTGCAAGCACACATTTTATTTATGTTCTACAGTTGTTTCATCTACTTTATCACATTTCCTACATGTATTTATTTAATTTACATGCAAAACTAAAAATAAAACCAAAACCAAAACTAAAAACAACAAAACAAACTTTTAAAATACAAATACACTTTTAGACCTAGTGAAAACCCTTAAATCACTCCTTTTGGGTTTATGAAGCCATGGTTGCTAATGAGAATTCTCTGGTCTAAATGAAAATAATAACTTGTTTAAACTAAGTAAATTCAAAAATAATAATGATGCCAGAATGAGGGAATTATAGGATCCTAATCGGTGTCACTTTAATTAAATTAAAATCCTACAAAATAAAACACTTAAACAACATCAACAACAAAACCAAATCATTGAAACATACATGCTAAAACCATAATACTTTGAACCTTGAAACTGCTAATTCAATCAGGAGCTCAGAGCAAACACTGTGGGCAGCATGATACAAGTATGCAGAAGAAAATTTTTAGGGGAGAAAATGAATCTACATCAACAAATATTTCCTTAGAATTAATCAATCGTAGACTTTGAGAGAGTCCATCTAGCATAGTAGAAATCCTCAACTTATTTTTAGGCTCCTGTATGGTTATGTTGAGCAGTATAACTCCTAACTCTTTTTAGGTTCTGAGGTTATCGTTCGGTACGACGTAAGTTATCCTATCTTCTTAGGCTATTTTCATGATCAGTTTCAGGAAAATGTAAGCCGTAAATAATAAAATTAGCAAAATGTAACATCTAATAATATCTCTTCAAAATTGACGCCAAAGCAATGATAGCTTAGTAATTCACCAGGATTCTTCTCAGATTTATGACATCCCTGTTGGCCTCACTTTTCTGAGGATCATTTCAAAATCAGCTTGAGACAGGAAATATACTAATATTGACTTCCTAAATCTCACTGATGGACACTAAACCCTAATGACTAGGGTAAAACCCTAATAAAGCCTTTTTAACCTAAATTTTAATGACATTCTTAAGTGATCAAATCAACAATGACAAACCCTGATTTGATCAGCTGAGGACCTAACAGGTTAACCATTGACCCAAAAAGTCAACTTTGGTAAAATTTGTCAATCCCTGTCCCAATGGCCAACTCTATTGACCCAACTAGTCAACCTTTGACCTAAAAATTTAACTTTAGTCAAATTGGTCAATCCCTGACCCAGTGACCAACCTTATTAACCGAACAGGTCAACCTTTGATCTAAAAAGTCAACTTGGATCAAATTGGTCAAATTTTGACCCAATGACCACCACATTGGTCAAACTTTGACCTAACCAGTCAACCCATGACCTGAAAATCATCAAATTGACATCATAGGTCAAGTTTTGACCTAAACAGGCCAAACTTTTACCTAAACAGGCTAAATTAGTCAAATAGGCCAACCTAAAGCCTAAAAGACTACCACATTGACATCATAAGTTAGACATTGACCTAATCAACTTGACATTAGTCAAGGACACCAAGGCAAAACTCAGAAGTCAACACATTGGCTTTTGGTTTGAAATAAACCCTAAATATACCCACCCAAAAATTCAAAACCCTTGGACTTTGTGACTAAGCTAGACCATCACAAGGTTAGAAAAGTCACATTAGTTACCTTTGGGCTAAAATGGGTCAATTTGAGTCAACTTGGTTCAACCATGGTTAACCCTAGTTAACATCCATCAAATTTGGTCAAAATACTCATTTTGAACAAAATAATAATGAAATTAATCAACTAATTAATTGTAAAATTATTTTGATTAATTTATTAGCTTATATTATAATTTCCAATATTTTTGATTAATTACATAATTAGTTAAAAATGGAAATACAATTAAAAAGCCATGAAAATAAAATTTTGATATGTGAGACCATTTATGACATAATAAATGGTTTTCATTGTTTTTAACTCGTTAATGACACCATGATGACCTCACATTAGTTACACATAACCCATAAGACCCATTAAAAATAAATCAAACCATTGGGTGACTCATGACATGTTACCTTAACCATGATTAAAAGGCATGATGACACTTTAATCATGAAGAGAAATGAGGTGTCGTCCTCTCCCAAACTTAAACCATGTATCATTCCCTTGCATGAGATGAGTTGAACAACCCTTACAAAGAGGTTTTGATCACCCCATAGTCTATCTAATGGTGAATAGACATCATTTAAACTCATCTTTCACCATGGTTAAAAAACCATCATAACCATGATGAGAGGGCATGCTTAAGTGTCATGTTTTCCCCGTACACTCTAAAGAGGAGATAGTTAAGTCACCACACACCTCTCCTTTCATCTAATGGAAAAGAAAACTTAGTTAAACCACCCTTTACACTAAGGTTAACTTCATCATGACATTACATAGAAAATGGGAAAGAGGAAAGGTTATGTGGCATTCTTTCCAAATTTCATCAAGAGTATGATAAAATTCACTTGGGGAAGACTGATCTAAAGCATTCTAACCAATCTACATACCTCCCAAATCATCCAATGAAAGCAAACTAAAGCTTGAATTCACCATGCTTAATCCTTATAATGGTTAAGCTTGGAAAACCCCATTGCATCATCTTAACAGCAAAAATCTTATCTCCAAGCATTAATGGGGAAGTTGGCAAACTACCCTGGATGATTCCAAACTAGCCAAAGCTCATCCAAAGCTCTTCTTTAGAGGAGACCAACATAGGAGATAGCCAAACACTGCTCAAATCCCTTGTCCTTCAACACCAAAGTTTTTCTTTAGGACCTAGGCAATCGATCCCCAATAGGTTTGGGCTCTGAAATCCACTCAATCTCTCCAATTTAGCTAACCCGAAGACTTTAAAACATGACAAAAATGCAGTTTAAAATTAAGTTATCCAAAACTTCAAATTAACCATCCCTGAAGCTTCTTAAGACTCTACGAAGATAAGCCCAATTGAAATTAGCCATCCCCATAGGTCTTAACCCTATGTTTGACCTTCCCCTCTCGAGCCAAGGTACCTTGAGGATAAAGTCATATGCAGACCCGATTTCAGCCCAAATTGACTTAGGGAAAAGATTCCTGAGGTCGAAACAAAGCTTCTAAGCCATCCAATTTCAGTTTATACTCACTGAGGCCAAGGTATGGTTCTTCACACCAAACCCGAGCTCGGGCTTGGTCTAGAGCAGGTCTAGCTAATTGAAAACTCATACAAATTCATATTGATATGTTTGTCTCCTTCAGATGTAGCTCTAGAAACAAAAATCCATCAAGAATCGAGTGAGCTGTTGTGTCTAGAACATGGATGGTGTTCGGGTTTAGAATAGATGAAGAGGATGAATGGATGTCGTCCATTTCTGTGTTTTAGAAATGGGCGGTTGTGATTAAACCCCGTCATCTCCCTTATTCGGATCCCCGCACAACATCTATCGTGTTTAGACCTGTCCGAGGACACGCGACAGCCAAAGATTTATCTAGATTTACTTAAATCTACACAAACCTTAAAGCAAATAAAACTACATATCTTGACATAGAAAAATCCTAAAAATATGACAAATATACTCCTGAAAATGATATTAATTTTAAGGATATATTAAACTTAATTTACTCATTAGATCTTAATTACATTAGGTTTAATACAAAATCAAACTTTAATTAAGTTTAAGCACATATTAAACTTATTTAACTCATTGAACCTTAATTACATAAGGTTTAATACAAAATCAAACTTTAATTAAGTTTAAGGACATATTAAACTTAATTAACTCACTAAACCTTAATTACATTAGGTTTAATCTAAAATTAGACTTAAATTAACTTTAAGGACATATTAAACTTAATTAATCTATTAAACCTTAATTACATTAGTTTTAAGACAAATCAAATCTTAATTAGGTCTAAACCTTAATTAGACCTAATTAAATACCTTAAAACTTAACTAGGTCTAACCCTAATTTGACCTAATTAGACACATTACATTAGGTTTAAGATAAATTAAACCCTAATTAAGTTTAACTCCTAATTAGACCTAATTAAACATCTTACATTAGGTTTAAATAATTCATAAACCCTAATTAGGTTTAACCTATATTAAACCTAATTAATCAACTTAAACCTTACATACATTAAGATTAAGTAATTCTTAAACCCTAATTAGGTTTAAGCCAAATAAACCTAATAAATCAACTTAAACCTTACTTACATAGGTCTAAGTAACTATTAAACCCTAATTAAGTCTCACACATTTGACTTAATTAAGCAATTTAACCTTAACCAACTAAAGTTTAATCAAACTTAAACCCTTATTAAGTTTAACAAATTAGACTTAATTAAACTATTAAACCTTAACCAACTATGGTTTAACCAAACTTAAACCCTAATTAAGTTTAACACTTTAGACTTGGTTAAACTATTAAACCTTAACCAACAAAGGTTTAATCAAACCTAAACCCTAATTAAGTCTAACACTTTAGACTTAATTAAACTATTAAACCTTAACCAACTAAGGTTTAATCAAACTTAAGCATTAATTGAGTCTAACACATTAGACTTAATTAAACTATTAAACGTTAACCAACTAAGGTTTAATCAAAATTAAACCCTAATTAAGTCTAACACATAAGACTTAATTAAAATATTAAACCTTAACCAACTAAGTTTTATTCAAATTTAAACCCTAATTAAGTATAACACATTAGACTTAATTAAACTATTAAACCTTAACCATCTATGGTTTAATCAAACTTAAGCATTAATTAAGTCTAACACATTAGATTTAATTAACTTATTAAACCTTAACAAAGTATGATTTAATCAAACTTAAACCCTAATTATGGCTAAACACATTAGACTTAATTAAAATATTAAATGTCAATCAACTAAGGTTTAATCAAACTTAAATCTTAATTAGGTCTAACATGTTAGACTTAAATTAAATTATTAAGCTTTAACCAACTAATGACCTAAACCTAACTTAAGTCTAACCTATATTAGACTTAAGTCAAATATAACTTAGGTTCAATATGACATCAATCTAAGTCAACCCAAATCTAACTTAAGTCTAACCGATACTAGACTTAAGTCAAATCTAATTTATGTTCAACATGACATGAATCTAAGTTAACCTAAACCTAACTTAAGTGTAACCCATATTAGACTTAAGTCAAATCTAATTTAGGTTCAACATGACATGAATCTAAGTTAACCTAAACTTAACTTAGGTCTAACCCATATTGGACTTAAGTAAAACTTAATTTAGGTTTAACATGACATGAACCTAAATTAAATTAAACCTAACTTATGTCCAACCCATATTGGACTTAAGTCAATACTAACTTAGGTTCAACATGACATGAATCTAAGTTAACCCAAATATAACTTAAGTCTAACCCATATTAGACTTAAGTCAAATCTAACTTAGGTTCAACATGAAGTCGACCCAAATCTAACTTAAGTTTAACCCATATTAGACTTAAATCAAATCTAATTTAGGTTTAATATAAGTTAACCTAAACCTAACTTAAGTTTAACCCATATTAGACTTATCTCAAATCTAATTTAGGTTCAACATGACATAAATCTAAGTTAACCTAAACTTAACTTAAGTCCAACCCATATTGGACTTAAGTCAAACTTAATTTAGGTTCAACATGACATGAATCAAAATTAAATTAAACCTAACTTAAGTCCAACCAAAACTAACATAGGTGCAACATGAAATGAATCTAAATCAACCCAAACCTAACTTAAGTTCAGCCCATGTTGGACTTAAGTCAAACTTAAGCTGAGGATTCAACGTGACATAAACCTAAGTTAAATCCAAATTAAACCCAAGGCAAACCTAACTTAAGTTCAACACAAATTGAACTTAAGTCAAACCTAAACCTTAGGTTTAACCTAACTTAAACCTAAGTCAAGCTCAACATAAATTTTAGGTTTAACTCAAATCGAACCTAGATTGACATCAACATTAGGTTCTACTTATATTGAACCTAACTTAACCAAAATTCAACTTTATTCAACCCAACTTGAACCCAAGTTAACCTAAAAATTAGGTTCAACCTATATTGAACCTAACTTAACCAAATGATTAAACCAAAAATATTAGATTCAAATGACATTGAACCTAATTATCATACTTCTAATTAATTTAAGACTTTTAAATTAAAAAAACATTAAATCTAAAATATTAAAATCTAACTCTAATCAACATTAAACTTAAAATGAAATTGAAATAAAACTTAAGTTTAATCAACAACTAACACTCTTTTTCTTGTAGGTTAAGTCTTTTCATATTATAGGATGTACTAACTCTATTTCGCAGGACGATCAAGACAAAATGACGACATTAAATTTTTTTTAGATTTTATTTGCATGTTATAGGGTGTGCTAACTCTGTTTTGCAGGACAACATTCTGAAGAGAGGAAAGATGGAAATAAAAAAAAATAAAACCACAACTACATCAAAACATTGACATTGACAAAACAAAACAAAACAAACAACATTAAAAATGACAAAACCAAGTCAAAAAAAAACTAGAACTTTTAGGATAGTCACAAAACCTAAAACTTTTAGGATAGCCACCAAACAAATGACAACAATGACAATAAAATAACAAACAAAAAAAAAGAAAACAAAAATGATATATTAAATAACATTGATAAAATTAATGTGTAGTATGACACATTATCCCTAGGATTGAACGTTGACATCTCTTTCCTTGTTCTTTAAACATCTTAGAAAATAAGTGATTAACATTAATCAGAAGTTTTCTTATGCAATCATTATTGTCTAAGATGTAATTAACTATAGGAGCTTGCTCCTATAGAAGATTTAAGAACTCAGGATGAATATTACATCTAGAAATCTCTGGTTACCAAAATTTCATTATCCTTATATAGAACTTCTAGGATATGACATTCTAAAATTTTCTTTTATAGGGTTTATCACCAACATCTTTTCTTTTATATTGTTTTATATCTTATTAGCCATTACTTTCTTCAAATTTCTTATTATCAAAGGATCCTTTTATGGGATCCAAAGAAATAAAATTTATTGAAGATTAGGTCAATATTATAGATAAACAGAATGGCGACTCCAAAATATGACATCGAGGTCGACACTGAGAAAATCTCTGACACGGGTCCAAACACCGACAAATCCTTACCTTTCTCTCTTTGGATTCTATAATAAATTTTCCTATTTGATCCCTTCCCAATTGATTTTTTCATGTCCAACCGTAAAACCATAAACATTAAATTCATAAAAAAAAGTTCCACTTATCTAAATCTAGAGTTTTCTTAGGTGACTTCGATTGTCTAAGATGTAATTAACTATAGAGGCTTGCCCTTATAGGAATCTTTAAGAACCATGCTTAATATAATATATATATATATATATATATATATATATATATATATATATATATATATATATATATATTTGAAATGGAGGTCTGGTTTGGAGGGAGGTGCTCTGCTAGTGGTTTGCTCTTGGCGGCTGGAGTTATGGCCGGAGCCTGCGAGTCTTTCTCCCGGTTCCGCATCTTGGTTTGGTTTCCCTTGGGTTCTTTCGGTCGTTTGGTCGTGGTTCCGCCTTCCCGGCCGGGAAGTTTTCAAATTTTCTATCGTTACATTGACTTGGTTCGGCTTGTTGGCTTAGTTCTTGACCCACAATTTTATATAATGATATTTTTAATTTAATTGCAACGACGCCAAAAACTTGACCCCGCTATATTATATGTATAGAATTGAAATTATTTATGTTGTGGATGCTACGCAAGTATACGTATCGTATCAAGTAATACAGGGCTCTAGTGAAGTCCTGGTTATCGATCCCACAGGGAAATAGAAAATTAAATAACAACTTATTTTAAAATAATAATAATAATAATTTTAAAATAGTATACAAAAATTTGGAATTCTAAATTTAAGCACAATAAAGTAAACTAAGTATTTTAATTAGGTAACTTAACTAAGTAGAAAATTAATACGTATTGAAAGTGCGGGAAATTAAACTAATTGCTAAATAAGTCTTAACTATTCGGAAAAAGTATCTTTCCCTTGTTTAGAAATTTAAGTGATTGATGAATTTAAATAGATAATTTTAAGGTATTGTGACAAATAGGAGCATTCCTATTCTTTACCCTTTGGTCCAGTGTAAAGAATATTGACTAATCCTATGTTCGACTACCGAATCCGTGGCTAGGCCGGGAGGATACCGACCGCCACTTCGTAGCTCCCACGTTCCCCTCACTCGAGGGCTAACATCTACACTTCAGCTCTCAAACAATAGGACTGAATTGAATATTTAGTCTGTCACACTAAAATGCTCTATTCTACGCCCAGTGGTATTATTTCCCTATTTATTTGCACCATCCTTCCAAGGCTTTTGAATTCCCCGAATATCAGATGTAATTTTTACTATAGTTGATAAACAACACATTTTAACAAATCAAATGGCCAATTTGAAAGTAAATTAAGTTTTAAGTAAAAATTATCACAATTTATTAATATTTAAAAGTACTTCTATTTTTAGTTCATCTAGTCACTTAATTTCATAAACAGGGAGAAAGACTAAATTAACTACTCGAATGCATGGGAACTAAACTAAGCATGGATTTCATTTAAAGTTAAAAACAATAAACAAAGATACTTAACTTAATTTCCTCCCCAAGCAGACTCTTTGAAGTTCCTTTGACTTTTCCTTCTAGTACAACACACTTCTAACTCACTAAAGATTCACTAAGACTCTCTAAATAAACTCACTTAAGACTCCAGAGATACACACAAAAGACACACACTTAGAACACACACTTAGAACACACACTTAGAACACACACTTAGAAGCTGAATTTCAGCCTCTATATATAGAGGTGAGCAAAGGACCAAGAGGTGTGTAAGCATCCCTTCAAAAGTGTCCAGGTTCAATGTATCTACGCCATTTGAACTACCTCGCCGTTGGCGACGAACTACCTCGCTGTCGGCGACGCTTCTAAAAGGTCTTCGAACAGCGCTATCTCGCTGTCGGCGGGCTCGGTCTCGCTGTCAGCGAGACAGTTATAAATCCTTCAGAATTTCTTCCTCGTACCCTCACCGTCGGAGGGCTCGATCTCGCCGTCGGCGACTCAAGACTAAATTGCATTATTTTCTTCCTTTTTGCTCCAAATCCGCTCCTTTTTATGATTTTTGCTTTTATCACCTAAATTCTACATTCTTGCAGCAAAATAAAGAAAATACCTTTCTTTAAAGTGCAATTTCATCAAAAATAGGTATGAATTTCTTAATAAAATTTTCAGTGATCAAAATCCCCCAAACTTACTTATTACTTGTCCTAAAGTAATTTTTAGTACTACATAAAAATAATGATTTCTATATTAAGATTTTTCAATTCAAATAAACTATGAATTAGATTAATTAATATTATAATAAAGTTAAATAAAAATAATTCATGTAATTTAATTAATCTTATAGAAATAAATTATTTAGTTATCGAGTCTAAGATTTCTAGCTTACTATTCATTTCGGGAATGACTATATTTAAAAGAATAATTACTTAAGATATTCATATGATAAGAAATTCAAGAAAACACTATTAGGTAAAATTCCGATCCATAAACATAAGTTTGGAAATATCTAAGTTTTTTCTTTTTAGGTTAATTCAAATGAAGCCAATTTTTGATAAGGCATCTCCTCAAGCTTCTCCTTATTATTTTTTTTATTTTTTATTTTTAACTAATGAGGATTACTGTATCTGGAGAGCCTGTTAATAATTTTGAACTTCATTTTCTTCTTCCTAAATTTGAAACTTAGGAATATTTCTTAGATTATTAATACTTCATAGTTTTTACTTCATTGATTTTCAATTTTTTCTTTTTCACTTGAATACTTAAGAATTTTAATTTTTAGAATATAGTTTTCCTTACTAAAAATAGTTTACTATATTCTTATTCCCTTTAACGAAATATTTTATTCTATTTAATTAATTAAAGCACTAGAAATATTTCATTTAACCTTTTATAATAATTAAATAAAATAATTCATATTAATTAAATTGAAAAATTTGCTATAAAAATCAATTTATAATAATTTGAAAATAGAAATTGAGAACAAGTTAATAACTAAATTTGTATTTTACTCTCCCCCAAACTTAAATTTTTATATCTACTCTAAATAATGAAAAGAAAGGAAAGTAAATAAATCATACCTTTGAAGTTTAGGTATTTCTTTTTCTTTGAAATTTTTGCAGGCTTTTTCATTTTTCATTGAACTCGTACTTGTTAGTATTCTCCATATATATATAACAATTTAAAGAAAATGCGGGGATAAAATCCGAGATAAGTATTAAATACAAGCAATTAAAATTAACTCTACACTACACATATGAATTACTAACATATTAAAACAATTTAACTAACACATTAACAATTTTACAACTTAAAACAATACGAAATAAAATAAAAACATACTAAAGAAAACTAACATCCTATTTAACATAAAAACAAATGCAATTAACTAACACAAAACAAAAACTAAACTACTATAACAATTCGAAGCAAATAATCTAACAAACATCCAATGTCTCACAACATAAAGTACCTGAATATTACAAACATATAAAAGTTTCCAAAATAACTTAACATCAAACAAACAAAACAAATAAAGTCCTAATATTTTATATTGAAGTCTCAAACTATATTGTCATCCCCTCCTTGATCTCGTGGTCGAGAAGATCGAGCAGGATGATGTCGAGTATACTTGGGGCATCCGGAAAGATGACATCTAAATCTCCACTCCCGTAGCGACGTTCGGCTTCATGATATGCTTATCTCGTACTACGAATGTCTCTGCAGCTACTCACTATCATAATCATGTCTCCTCTCCAGATTATCAATCCTTTGATCAAAATGATCAAATCTTCTCCCCATTATCTCTCCAAACTGCTCAAAACTCCTCCTATGCAGTGTCAGCTTATTCATCAGATCTTGTAGGGTAGGGGTGGTAGGCTTAGGAGGTTCATAGCTAGTAGAGGGTATATCTCTATTTGACTGAGTGAAATAACTTCTCACTCCTGATCTCCACCCTTCATGAGACTCATATTTCTTAATATTGGCCGCTGTGAGTGGGTTCATGGGTTTTATCCACTCTTCATCATCTGCTGCCTCAACTCCAGAGAGTTGGCAGATTGCATAAATCAACCCAGGATATCCCAATCCCCCTCCACTTTCATTTCCAGTAGTGGCTAAGATATTTCTATAGATGACACTTCCAATGTTTATACTTCTATTTTTCTGAATACAGAAATTCAGAATTGCTCTATCCCTTGTTACCTCACTGTGGTGATATGTAGGTAACAAAGTAGAACAAATAAAATAGTGCAATGCTTTAGAATTTGCATTTAACATAGAAAGAGGAAAATTCACTCTTTCCCGCAGCTTTATCTTCCAAACTCCAGTCCCGTTAGTAAGAAAATTTATCACATCTTCTAGAGGTTCCGGCATAGTTCCAAATGTTTCGTACTCATTTGGACCATCCCGAACTTCATAGAAGGCGTTAATTCAAGCAACACGAAGTCAACCATAAATCCACGTACCTTTACGGTGTGTCCTCTACGGCGAGTCGAGTTAGAATAAAATTCCTTTACTACTTCCACAGCGGCTTATTGGTGATGTAGCGGAGATTCTCCCAACCTCGTTCTTTAATGATCCGCTCAACTTCGCCTCCGGATTCTTAAAAACTCGATTCGCAATGCACTTTCTTGATTGAATGTTTTGAAAATACCGATTTTGTGCTCGTGCATTGACAAATCGGTCAATATCGTAATCTACTCGTCTTTTCTGTCGTGGAGCCATTTTTCGATCGATCTATGAAATTCACAAAAATCGTCACTAAACTTCCTAATATTACTAAGGAGGCTTCCTACAACATCTAAGATCAAATTAAAACAAATTTTATGGATTTCTACCGAGTAATTCTTCCACATTTAGGATTTTTCAAAATTTTTCAATGTGGAGAAAATATATGGTGAAAATCAAAAATTTTTGCATAGAAGTGAAGCACTTACCAAGAGAAGATGAAATCCGGTGTTTTTGAGTGATGAAATCACCTCTAAATCTGAAATTTTGTGAGCCCTAGGGTAGTTTTTGCGAAAATGAGAGGTTGGGGTGATGAATAGTGTTTTTGACCGGTCAATTAAAGTGTTTTTTGCGACCTCGCTGTCAGCGAGATTTTTCTCGCCGTCGGCGAGCTAATATTTTTCGAAACCAAAAACTCTCGGGAAAAATCCACTGTCGGCGAGAAATTTTTGCTCTAACCTTCGCTGTCAGCATGATCGATCTCGCTGTAGGCGGGATTTTTCTCGCCGTCGGCGAGATTCCAAAAAATTTAATTTCCGAAATTCGTCACTAATTTTCGTCCTTGATTTGCCTTATATTATATTTCCGATCACATCATTTATTAATTTAATATGAAGATTAGCTACTTATACACAAACAAATTCACACAACACAACAAATTAACTTTAATATTGAAATCCATGAGATGTACAAACTAACATAATTTTAAACTCTATAATCAAACTTTAATTCTCCAATCCTTACTACTAATCAACATCGCAAACCAATCCACGACAAACTAAATGCTGATACAAAACTATGACGCATATCTAAATTAAGTTTGAGATATTCAAATCATCACTCCACACATAATAAAATCTAAATACAATCAAATAACATAAATACAAACATACTATGGAAATCTTTACTACTACTCTTCGATGTCGGAATCTTCATCTTCTCGATATTTCCGATATGACGATGATGCACAATTAAGTTATAGAAAGGCTCGAAGGGAAACTCCGAAGCGCATTCTTCGGTGATCCAACCCTTCGTCTCGGTAAATGAAGAAAGCTAGCTTCCGGGTGTCCGAGAATATCAAAGTGCTCCTTCATTCTCCAATCAATATGATCAAACATATTAGATATATTGTCGATTGAATCTCTCACATCTCCATAGCTTTTTCTTCATTCCTTTAATTTTCTTCATAAGTAACTCCGTTTTATCCAAATAGCCTTGCTATTAGGGTTTATTCTCGTGAAGCTCTATCAGAGATAAATGTAATTTCATCATTATTGTCCAAAGTGTGGAAATATATCTGGTAGGATCAAGCGACTTCCAAGGTAACACAACATTTTCCCGGGCCATGTGGGCAGTGTCCGTAATTTCACCGTATAATGCAAACAAGTAGATGGGCGTCCTAGTCCGTGAACCGACCCATGCACAATTAAACCCACGTACTTAATAATTATTGATCCAACACCATCAGTGCAATCCATTTTGAATACAATAATTCAACATAACGGCATTCCTTCGAAACCTTGTTTCTTTACCCTCAGAAGTAGTGTAACAATTTAGATAGAGATGAAAAAGTGCCGCCGCTGGTAGACAAAGATTCAAAAGTGATGCGTAGAAACTAACATACCTCCTCATTTCCCCAATCTTCCGGTTCATCGTATATCGAAATATCTCATTCATATTATATCGAGAAGGCACAAAATTCTAAAATAAGTGATAGCCCAGGTGTTTTCTACAGAGAATAATTCATTTACTCGATGAGTAAAAGTCACCCATCTTCCTCGACGTACATTCTATCAAGCCGATCGCATGTGTTGCAGTAGAACTCTTCACAACCGGAATAACAAATGCGAGACGTAGTGTAACAAAATACCTCCCGGAAGGTACCGCGTCGATCGTTTCTTCTTATCTTCGTAAGGAATTCCCTAACTTCGATCACAAATCCCCTTTCCTCGATAACTCTTTTCTTTACCAAAACCTTGTCAAGATCCGCGCTCCGCACTCACAAATTCTCCTCCTATTAAACACTCGGCTGCATCTAGAGTAATATAAGAATTTCGAGGCCATTATGGTGAATGGAATGAATTCTATGAAGAAGGCATCTGTAATGATTTAAGAATGGGTTTTCACAAAGGAATTGCAAGCGAAACCATCCAAATCGGCATTCAAATTATAAATAACTCATCTTTATAACTTCCTCGCCGTCGGCGAGAAATTCTCGCCGTCGGCGACCCGGCTTATAAAACCGCCTCCCATGTTCTCGTCGTCGGTGGACGCTTTCGCCGCCGAGCTCGATAAATAAACCGAATTTAATTTAGGTACGAACCTCGCTGCTCAGCGTAGCACGACCTCACCGTCGGCGAGATTCCAAATAATGTCCAATTTCGCTCTAAATCGAATAATTTCTTTTCTCATCATAATGGTTCGAATATGCGATGATTCTTACACCGAGTAAGAAAGTTTCAATCATATACACTAACTATTATGATACAATAAAATGTATAACTAATATGGGTTGCTCTATAAAGTGCTTCGGGTTTAATCGTTGCCGCCCGACCTAATTTCAATTATTAATCAGTCGACTAAGCATTAAAACCTCTTTTATACAGTCTTATACCTCGAAATATGGTTTTAATCTATGTCCATTAACTTTAAATTTATGTCCAAGCTTTTTGATCTTCGATTTCTATAGTTCCGCATGAAAAAGATTTGAGCAGGTGAAAGTTATTCCAACTAGACGTACTTCAATTTTCCAGAAATAATTTCAATCTAGTAATAGTAAAACTTCCTATCCTTGCCTAAAATTTCTCCATTAATCTTCCGACTGCGTCATAATTTCATCTTTTCTTTATAAATCCGATCATTATCATATGATTCATTTCTTAATTCTTTCACGATTAATTGCAGCAATCTTTTCTCACTAGCTTCCTTCATATTATAATTAAATTCTTTAATCGCCCAATATGCTTTATGTTCTAATTCAACTGTAAGCGACATGTTTTTCCATATATGTTCGTAAGGAGTAATTCCAATCGAGTTTTATAAGAAATTTATGTCTCTCCATAATGCGTTGTCTAATCTAATAGACCAATCTAACCTATTCGGGGTTTACGATTTTTCTAAAATACGTTTAATCTCACGATTGGGATACTTCAATGACCCATTCGTGGATGATAAGCAAGTGAATATCTTATGAGTAATATTGTATTTTTCACTAGTTCAGAATGTATTTATTTCTAAAATGAGGCTCCGTCAAGGATAATCACTGCATTCCAAATCTAGTAAAAAATATTTTTCATCGTAAATTTTTAAACACTCTTAAGATTTCCACCGAAAGCTTTGCCTCAATCCATTTGGAAACATAATCAATGCTCTTACTAATATATATGAGTTTCCAAATGAAGGAATAAAAGTTCCCATAAAATCTAATCCCCAAACATCAAAAATTTCAACTTCTAATATAAAATTCGTAGGCATTTCGTTTCTTCTAGATATATTTCCTAATTTTCGACATTTATCGAAAGTTTTAACATATCCGTATACATCTCTAAATAGAGAAGCAAGAAATCGCATTGTAGAATCTTATAAGCAGTTTTATCATCCCAAAATGTCCTCCAAAAATCGAATCATGACATTTTTGAATAATTGGTTCAAGCTTTCTTCATAAGGTACACATCTTCTAATAATTAAATCCTTATATCGTTTATATAAATACGACCATCCTAAAAATAAAGCGTATCATGGATGAATTTTTCTATTTTTGCAAATTTAGCATAAAGTAAAATATTACTAACTATAGTTTACTAGTACGCATACCACAGTATTTTCCACTATCGATATTATATAGCTTGCTCATCGTAGAAAACCGTCTATAATTTATTTTCTAATATCAAATAATTCATGATTTTCTAATCTTGATAAATGATCCGCAATTTGATTATCGGCTCCTTTCTTATTAACGATCTCAAAATCAAATTCTCGCATTAATAGCATCCATCTAATTAATTCGCTTAATCTTCTTTTGCATTAAATATTCGATACAGAATGATCGCATGCACGATACATTTTCTTCCAATCGATAAGGTCTAAATTTATTAAAACCATATACTACCGCTAATAATTTCTTCAGAATCGTATGAATTGAGCCGCATCGTTTAGAGTTTTACTAGTATAGTATATAACTTTAAAAATCTTTTCATATCTTTGTTTCAAGAACTCATTCTACAAAGATAATCACTAAAGATAACACATAAGCTCAAATGGTTTCTCCGCTTAGTGGGAACTATTAAGTGTGCCGTAATTAATTTTTCTTTAAGAATTCAAAAGCATTCGTGCATTCGATTGTAAATTCAAATTTCTCTTCGTCCTTTTCGAGAAGTCGTGCAGGTTTAGTAATTTTCAAAAATCTTTATATACCGTCTCGTAAAATCTAGCATGTCCAAGAAAACTTTACCCCTTTTACCGTAGTTGGAGGTGGTAATTTAGCTATAACTTGAATTTTTGGCAGGTCCATCCTGTGCCTTTTCCGAAATTTTATGCCCTATCATAATGCCGCCTCGCAACCATAAATCGACATTTCTCCCAATTTAGAACTAAATTTGTTTTCTCACATATTTCTACTTTTTCAAGATGACGTGCTTATGTGTCAAATGATGTTCCAAATACAGAAATCATCCATAAATACTTATTCCATTGTCAATTAACTTACTAAATATGTACATCATACATCTCTCCGGAATGCTTCGTGCATTACATAATTCAAAAGGCATTCTTCGAAAAGCGAAAGTTCCATAAGGACTAGTAAATGTAGTTTTCGATCTCGGTGGGAGCACTTGTATTCGATATAACTGTGTATCCATCTCGAAAACAAAAATACTTATGTCCGGCTAATCTATCAACATCCGGTCTGGGGAATTCAAAGGAAGTGATCTTTCCTCGGTGGCGGTATTTAATTTCCTATAATCAATACATATACGCCAACCGCAACTTGTCTTATAGGAATAAGATCGTTATTATCATGACGTCACTCCTCCCTTTCAGAACACAAAGAATCGGGCTTACCCAAGATCACGAAATAGGATATATAATACCATTATCTAACCATTTTAAAATTTCTTTCTTAACTACTTCTTTCATTATCGGGTTTAATCTCCTTTGGGACTGCTTGTGTTTATGTTCATCATCTAAAATGATTCTATGCATACGTATCGAAGGACTAATTTTTAACTACTTCTTTCATTAAGCCTGCTAATCTCCTTGTGATCCGCTTTTAGGTTTATGTTCATCATCTAAAATAATTATATGCATACACATCGAAGGACTAAATCTTTAATATCTCATAAAGTCCAACCAAAAGTTTTCTTATATTTTTAAAGTTTCTAAAAGTTTTGCTTCGTATCTGCTAACGTGTATTTAACAATAATCGGTAAAGTCAAGAATTACCTAAATAAGCATATTTTAAATTAATGTAATATTTTTAAATTTCAAGTTCAAAGAGGTCAATAATCGATGGAACTATATTTTGCCAAGAGTTTTCAAGATTAGTATTCAAAAATTCACTTTTTTCCCCGACATAATGTAGTTCTTCATTATTATCTTCAATTAATTCAGTGTTTTCTTTTTCTAATTTATCTTCATAATATTCCTTAAAATGTTCTTTATATTGTAAATGTTCAAGTATTTCCATCCGAAACACTCCATCATCTTTTCTAGTGCAGGATATTTCATCGATTTCGTAATATTAAATGTAACTTTTTTCGTCATTTACTCTCATGCTTAATTCTCCTTTCTCAACATCAATCATAAACTTTTCCAGTAGCTGTGCTCATTTTCCTAAAATGATAGAATTTCCTTTTTATCTTCCTCCATATCTAAAATAATAAAATCTACTGGAAGATAAATTTATCCACTTTTACTAACACATCTTCAATAACTCCTAGGAGAAAATCCAACGATTGTGCTAATTGGTGTCAACACAAGTTGTGTAATTTTTCATAACTTAATCTCTTAAAACTAGCGAGGCATTAGATCATGCTTACTCCTAAGTCACACAAAGCTTTTCCATAAAATTTTTCTCCTATAACGCAAGTGTGTATAGTAAAACCACAAGGATCTTTCAATTTTTCAGGAAGCTTCAGGAATAATGTTGATTTCACACTCTTCACTAAGTGCGACCGTTTCATTATTAGTGAATTTTCTTTTCTTATTTAGAATATCTTTCATAAATTTTACATAATTCAGTACTCCATCTAAAGTCAATAAAAGGTATATTAATTGTTAATTTCTTTAATATTTCAAGGAATTTAGCAAATTATTTATCTTTTTATGTTGAGCTAGTCGTCGAGGAAATTATGCATGAGGTTTTTCAATGTAAATTTTCATGTGTATTAAAGGATGTTCTTAAGTTTCCGAATCTGTCATGTTTCCTTTTCAATTTCCACTTCCTCTGCTTTCAAAGTCTTTGAATTTGAGGTTCTAATTTTTTCCACTCCTTAGTTGTATCGTTTAATTTGTTCTTTCTCGATCTTTAGGATTTATCTCCACATTACTAGGAAAAGTTCCATTCAATTATTTAGTCATAAGAAGAATATGTCTCAAGTCGAGTTTCGATATTTTTAATAGATGTTCCTTGAATTTGTGAAGTTGATTTTGAATTTGTAGTTGATTTCTTGATTTTGTAGGTGTTGATGACCCATATTCAAAATTAATTCATCCATAGATAATTTCTTATCTTTAACGTAGGGTTATCATATTAAATCCAAAGGGTAATTATGTTTATAGCTCGAGTTGCTTCGATTAGGCTCGATTCATCCATTGTTGATTAGATGTGTTATTCCACTAAAATTTGGATGAGTTTTCCAACCAGGATTATAATAGTTTGAATAAGGGTTAAGGTTGGGTTCATTATTAATAACATTTAAAGTTTCATAATTAGATTGAAAGATTCCCAAGGACTATTCGCATGAGTTTTCTTCTAAAGTAGGAGAGTAAATATTCCAAAATGATCTAATTTCTAGATATAGAAGCAATTTGAGAAGCTAACATAGATATTGCATCGTTTTCGTGAATGCTAGCTATCTTTTTCGATTTACTCTATCAAGAAATATTTGAAAATTATTTGTTGTCATTTCTTCCGGACAATAAGATAAGCTTCATCAAATGATTTTTAGACATTAATGAACCTCCGGCGCATCGATGATTGATCTTAAAGATCCTACTAATCCATTATAAAAGGTTTGAATAATCTGGCCAATTTGTAGCGCATGATGTGGGCATTTCCTAAGAAGTTTTAATAGATCCGTGCTAATGAATTTGGACCATATTTTAGCCTTATCCCTTAATGAAAAAGGAAAAGTCTTAAGTCTTATAGCATCGTCAGATACTCGATATTTAAAAGTAGCACAAAGTTCAGAAAACTAGCAAGATGTAAGTTTGGATCTTCGCAGGTGAACCACTAAATTGATTGTTTGTACCATTCTGATAATTTGTGTTTAAGTTCAAATGAATTAATAGCCTACATCGTGGTTTTGAAGAATGAATTTCATCTGATGTAGGGTTGGCATAATCTCTTACTCATTTTGTTGGTTCATATTTTGAATTTCAGGAATATTCGCCATTCGTGTTAAATTTATAATTTGTTTCTTTTGTTTTCTAATTCTTTTAATCGTACACTCTAATTCAGACCGTAAGGTATTAAATTTTCGTTTCCAAATTTGTGAATACAATTTTAGAATATATTTATTATGATTATTTTTGAAAATATCACATTTCTAGTAAATTTTTCTCACTTTTCCTAAGAACTACAGCAAAACTACCCATTTTTAATTAATCGCAACGACGCTAAAAATTTAACACCTCGCTATATTATATGTATAGAATTGTAATTGTTTATGTCAGATGCTACGAAGTATACGTATCGTATCAAGTAATACAGGCTCTAGTGGAGTCCTCGTTATCGATCCTACGTGAACAATTAAATAACAACTAAATTTTTAAAATACACACACAATTTTAAAATAAAATATACAAAAATTGAATTCTAAATTTAAGCGCAATAAAGTAAACTAAGTATTTAATGAAAATTTAATTCTATGAGAAAATTAATATGTATTGAAAGTGTGAAATTAAACTAATTTCATAAATAAGTCTTAATCATTCGGTAGTATCTTTCCCTTTGTTTAGAAATTTGCTATCTACGAATTTAAATAGATAATTTTAAGGTATTGTGACAAAGAGACATCTTGCCTTTACCAACCAGTAAAGAATATTGACTAATCCTATGTTCGATTACCGAATTCATGCTTAAATGTGAGATTGATCGCCACTTCGAGCTCCCACATTCCCTCGCCTCGAGGGCTAACATCTACACTTCAGTCACAAAACAATAGGACAAATTGAATATTTTGTCTGTTACCTGCAATGCTCAATTTACTGCTTCATGATATTATTTCAGTTTATTCGCACCTTCCTTCCAAGGCTTCGAATTCCCCGAATATTCGATGGCTCTTACTATACGGATATTCAACATATTTTAACAACCAAATGGCCAAATTTGAAAGTAAATTAAGTTTTAAGTAAAAATTATCACAATTTATTAATACAGTAAAGTACTGCTTTAAGTTCATCGAGTCACTTAATTTCATAACAGGGAGAAAGACTAATAAACTACTCAATGTATGTGAACTAAACTAAGCATGGATTTCATTTAAAGTTAAAAATAATAAATATAAATAATTATCTCAACATTTATCGCTGCGTACCGTGTTTTTCCTTTCGAGTCTTCCTTCCGCATGCCACACTCACTAAAACTCACTAACTCACTAAAGACTCACTAATTACAATAATTAAGACTCTAAAGATCGCTCACACATAAATAAAAGACTCTTAAGACACAAATTGACAAACACTTCACAAAATAACACACTTCAAGGCTGAATTTCGGCCTCTATATATGCAGGTGAGCAAAGGACCAAGAGGTGTAAGACCCTTCAAAAAGTGTCCAAAGTTCAATGTATCCGCGCCATTTTAACTACCTCGCCGTCGGCGACGAACTACCTCGCCGTCGGCGAGGTTTCCAGAAGGTCTTCGAACCGCGCTATCTCGCCGCCGCCGGGCTCGAGCTCGCCGTCGGCCGAGAGCGCTGAGGAATCCTTCGACCCTTTCCTCGTACCGTCGGCTGGCTCGCCGATCTCGCCGTCGGCGACGAAGACAAATTGCATTATTTTTCTTCCTCTTTTTGCTCCAAATCCGCTCCTTTTTATGATTTTTCTTTTATCATCAAATCTCCATTCCCGCAATAAAATAAAGAAAATAATTTCTTCTTTAAAGTGCAATTTCATCAAAATAAAGTGTCTCTTAATGTGCTTACGATCACCATTTCGAGATGAAGACATGTATACGGGATTTTGATATCCGATTTTAAATTAGATGATTGTGATGTGATGTATGTGTTTTTTTGTTATTGCGTATTTTTAATTTGTATTTTCGTATGCCGATACACCTAAAATATATAGTATTTTTATGCACACATTTTTATACATAATGAAGGGGTGCACTTTTCAAAGGATACATCGAATCTCGACACATTTCAAGAGATACTTAATTTATCCGCAAACAACGCAAGTAATTTATGCTTTCAAAAATATGTTAAAGCCA
This sequence comes from Papilionanthe hookeriana x Papilionanthe teres, assembly GCA_022702705.1. Classification (NCBI taxonomy): domain Eukaryota; kingdom Viridiplantae; phylum Streptophyta; class Magnoliopsida; order Asparagales; family Orchidaceae; genus Papilionanthe; species Papilionanthe hookeriana x Papilionanthe teres. The sequence continues at coordinate 19,692,759 of CM040424.1, read as the reverse complement.
ATACTTTCAACCAAATAAGAATACAGCTAAGGTATATAAATATAATTTTATTGGAAAATATTTTACACACTAGAGGTACTACGCAAGTATACGTATCGTTTCAAGTAATATGGCTTTAAATAAGGACCCTAGTATCGATCCCACGAGGAGGTTTATAGATTTTTAAATATTTTAATTTTATTTTTATGTATTTCTTTAAAGTTTTAAATTTAATTTACTAAATACACTAAGGTAATAATAAAAATAAATGAGCGATGTAAATAATACTAAGCAAACAACTTTCTTTCATTCAATTTATCCAAGACTTTTTAGATAATATAATATTCGTGGAGAATATAAATTAATGGTATTGTGCCAACAACAAGGGCCCTATTCTTTACCTCGTTCGATAATATAAAGAATATCACACCCATGATCAGTTCCAGATGTATTGTTAAGAGAATGAGTTGATCTGTGTGCTCACACTACTAGATGTCCAAGGGTGGCTATGGTCGGCCTTACTAGTGACCCGTTCCCCTTTCTCTATAAACGAAATTACAAGAATTTAGTCTCGTCACTCTAAAACTTATTAATTCTATGCCCATCGAATAATATTTTCCTATTTATTCGCACTTCACCTTGAATAACACGCACAAGGCCTTCGACTACCTAAGGATTCATGTGATATCTACTAGTTAAAAATTCATCTCCTTCTAGGTCTCAAAATTCTTTAACAGATTTCAACAATTTAAATGGCCAATTTAAATAGTAAATTAAGATTCGTATTAATATCATCACAATATTTAAAACATATTTTACTTCTAATTCTCCAACGACCTTAGATTATCTTATTTATCTTTTCATAATTGAAAGGAGAAAGTAAGGTAACTACTCGTAATTTAAATTGAATCTAAATAACAAAACATTTAAATAAAAACTTCGAATAAAATTACAAATACTTATCTCAAGTGTTTCTCCAACCGAACCTCTCGATTCCTTCGACTCCAAAGTGAAATAGACTTCATAAGCACCAACTCTTTCAAACTCTCAATACAAACTCTAAATAAAATAAACTCACTAATTTATGAAGGAAAGTAAACTAAAAGTGCGGCCTCTTAAAATTATCTCTCTAATTTTTAGATTTCTTATTCGCTACTTCGTCGGGGTATTTTCTCTTCGTAGAAATAAATTTATTTATAAGCCTAAGGGTCGCCTAAGGCACCTCATCAAAATGTGTCCAAGTTCAATGAATCTTCGGAAGTGTGTCCTGCACCTAGCGTCGCATCCACTCCTAGGCGCCAAACTCCGCGTCCAAATTCTTCGTACCCCTTCACTGATCGCACCTCTTCACGATCCAAACCGTTTCTAAGCTGCCTAAATACAATGTAACACATGTCCTATAATCCAAGAATAACTCGCTAATCTTCTAGATGGTCCAATACCCGCTCCGTCAAAATAACCATCCAAAGTAGTTACAAAACCGTCATAGATTCGGGTATCGAGCTGCGCACTTAGGCGTCGCATTCTCGATCGCCTAGGCGCTGTGCTCAATATTTTGGCAATTTTGCATTTTGCTCCATTTTTGCCCCTTTTTCATCCTTTTTCATCTTTTTTTTTCCTTTTTGAACATTTTTTGCATCACCTACACCCGAAAAACATAAAATACCTTTCATTAAAGACAATTGACTTTAAAAACTTGTAAAAATCAAGGCATAAAAACAGGTATTTTTTTTTATGGATCAAAATCTCCTAGACTTAAACGTTACTTGTCCTCAAGTAACGCCAACCCCCCCCCCCCCCCCCCCCCCCCTTTTTACTATAAAAAATGTATACGATTTGAATAAAAGGTAAAATATTTAAGATTCCTTGTAATTTTTGGATTTTATAAAGACTTTAGCAAATCATTAACTAAATTTCACTAAGTTTAATTTTAAGAATTTAAAGAATATTTAACTACCAAATTGTAAGACTTAAAATTTTTCATTCATTTCGAAAGTAATTGTAGTTTATTATATTAAGATCACATAAATTATTACAAGAAAAGATCTTCATGAAAATCTTTTCTAATAATGATGCATGCGTAAAAATTAAGTAAAATAAGTAATTAGTTTTCTTTTTATAAGATAATTCAAGTGAAGCCAATTTTTGATTAGGCATTTCCTCAAGCTTCTCCTCACTTTTTTTTGTTTTTTTTCACAAGGAGGATTACCGTATATGGATAGCCCGTTAATGATTTTGAACTTCACTATCCTTAACTTATATTTTCAAACTTATACATTTTCACCTAAATACTATAACATGAATAGTTTTCAAAAAGACTTTCAATCTTTTCTTTTTCAAGTTATAATTTTAATTTCTTAATATTTCTAAAATTCAATTATCTCTAACATGAATAGAAAAAAAATTCTTAATCTTACTCTTCTTTAAGTTGAATAATTCTATTCTTAAAATCAATCAAAGTTATTAAAATTTTGGTTTAGTCACTAAATTATCTATAATTTCAAAATTTAAGTGGTCTTAAAAAGATTTTTCATTCCTTATGTGTTATGTTAATATTTTTTAGAAAATACTAAGACTTTTAAGGACAAATAAAATTTAAATTTGCACATGTATTTTCCTTTCCCCCAAACTTCTAAGTATTGATATATCATGAAAAATTTTAAAGTATGAGAGAAAGAAAGGCATAATTTTAAAAAGGAATTTTTTATAAGTATGCAAAAAAACAGTCTACAAAGAAAAATTTACTTCTACACATGCTTTTTATGAATATTACCGAAATAATGAAGCATATATAAAAGTAAGCAAGCTCAATTTTTATACCATTAGCAAAATTAAACGACTATACTAATTACAATAATAGCCAAAACAACATCAATAATTATATAAGAATACTAAATGTAGTAGGGCTTATAAAACAAAAATAAACATTTATCATAGAAAATGAAAAAAATTCATCCATATTTCCGCCTTAAACACATATCAAAACTAGATACTCTAAAAATAGTCTCTAACATAAAAAAATCCACACAAAGTTACTTAAACAAATCGACCCTAACTAACAACAAACTAATCAGCACTAACAATCAAGAAATAAAAACTAAAACGTATCTAACTCATCTCCAAAGTGGTAAATCAAGCTACTAATCACTATCTCGTCGCCTCGTCATCGTCATCAATACCAAAAGAAAATTCACATCCTTTCGGATCAACATAAGGTGAAAATCTAGACGTAGGGAATCGAACATCATGCCCACCCTTCAAGAATCTAACTAAAGACTCCGAATACTCAAGATTATAATCACTCTTTCTTTGGGTATATTTAGATAGATGATCAATCTTCTTGTCTATAATATCTACTCGTTAGTTGAGTTAAAATAACTTATTCTCGTCGTCTATAATCGATCATGTACGGATTCCCAAACTAGATGGTGGCTCAAGAAGAGAAGCAGAAGCCTCCACCGGGAGTAGTAAGAGAAGTAGAAGGAGCAAGAGATCTCTTCCTGCGAAGACGATCATAAATACTAACACTCTCCCCCGCCTAATGGGGTTTGTATTTCGGCCTTCTCCTCTGAAATATTACAAAGAATCTGCATTGTTCACACATAAAGAATATATCAAGGATGGGAATCCTAATCCTACGTGCGTCGGATCTAGCACAGACTCACGAATCATAGATAATGCTGTCAACATCTATCGAAGCCCTCTCTCCCGAATGCCGGTAGACCAGATAAACTTCATTCCGTAACTCACCAGGTGGTCGGAAGGAAGTACCATGTTAAATAAAAATGTTGCCAGCTCAAATACCATTCAAATTTTAAAAGATTTAAAGTTTACCCATTTATCATTTCTGATCTTCCAAGCTCCATGTTACCGCCGATAAGCAATAATCACCTGCATCTCCTTCGATGGAGATAGACCAGACAGAAGACTGACGAGTAGTGGCAGTCGTAGAAAATATTGATCTGCTCCTGAGAATCACTCCGACACCTCTAATGAAGACTTCATAAGCCTTCCACATACATAAAGTCGTACAAAACTCTCGTACAACAGAATAACAACAACTACGTTGAAATAACAGACCACGCGCTGTGTGCAATGATCGCGTTTACGTATAATTTCTCCAGGATTGTAAAACTGCGCTCCGAGATAAATTTCCTCGTCGACGCAAATTTGTGATAATGAGGCACACAAGCAAAGTAGCAACCTGAAAATGTCGAAAATTTTCTCGTGCTTTTCCGCGCTTAGATTTAGGTGCCATCTAAACATGAAGGAAAACACAAATAAATTAAGGAATCAAAAGATCTAAACTCTTTTAAGCTTCGAGAAACTTAAAATGAGTTTAAAATTCATGGAGAATTTCTAAAAATCAAAATTTCTCTCCAAAATATCAGTTTTTAGCAAAAATAGGAAAATCCATGGTAGAAATAAAAAATAAATGGATTAAGGTGATTTCCGATCTAAGATGAAGAAATCGAGTGATTTCGGCTCAAATAAGTGACGTTTTCACCTCAAGATGGATCTAGTGGGTGTATTTTCACACAAAAAATGAGGAAGAGGATGAAGCTTAGGCGTCGGCCATGGCTTTTGGGGTTTAAATTCGATTTTCGGTAGCAGTCGGACCGCGCTAGCGCCGAATTCTCGGCACCTAGCGCCTTACATTCGCCTTTCACAAAAATCACTTTAAAAATTTTATTTTCCACCAAAACTCATAACTAACTTCTAATTACTCATATAAGAGTATTGCTTCCGCCTTCCAACTTCCAAAATATTTTCTAAAAATTTAAAAATTTAAATAAATCCATCAATTAAACACAAGTTTAAGTTAAACTCTTTTTAATTCCATTCATAATCTTCAATTTCGGGCTCAATACATTTCGTATATACAATAATAAGATTCAAGTCTTACTAACAATCAAACAAAACAATTTTAAAGCAAATACAACACACATCGAACAACAAAACAAACACACAAACAATACAATCGATTTACTAAATCGATACAACGACACACTAGATAAAGTCTCGATCTAACCACTTTTACTATCTAATCTTCAAATTTGAAATTTCCATTTTCGTCGCAATGAAGATTACTGGGGTCCTACTGAAGAAATTAATGCCCTTGGAAAATCCATAGCCATTTTCTTGTCGATCCATTTGTTTCTTCGCATACATCTCCACTCGAGCATCTTCGATAAAGCCGCCAGATGATCGACCGAAGCTTCGCCCCTCGCCATTCCGCATGCTCAATTTGATGATACATCTCATGGAGGCGATCTCCAATGCTTTTGAATTTCGCTTCAAAATTATCTAAGCGACTAGAAAATCTCTTCAAACTAACATCAATGAAACCATCGGCGGTGTCAAGGGGATCCTTAATACTTATCTCTAGCCTCTTCTCCATGATTTCTTCTCTCCATTTCTTCAAAAATCCTCTCTTATCTCCTCAACTATGAAGTGTAAAGGTTGTAACTGTGTTTGCTTAGGATTGGGACAAAGATGGGGTAGTTTATAGAGAAAAATTGTAAAAAAAAACAGAAAATTTTCTTGGCTTTTTACACGACCTAAGCATCCGTGGCGCTTAGGCACCAAATCTCGGCGCCAGCGCCGGACCCATCATTACATAGCTTACTCCTCGATGCTTAGGCACGCATATTAGCGCCTAGGCGCCCGAACCATGTTTGAATCTGTTTCGCCTAACGTTAAATTTCAAAGTTTCGATCTCAAAAATAAGTAAATTAGAATGGTAAGATCAATATAAACTCAGTAATTAAAATAATCATAATGAAGGTTAACTTGATCCCCTTTTTACTCACACGGAGTGATCCAAAGTCCAAACTTTATAGACTTCGAGATAATCTTTAGCTTAAGTCAATAAAGACTTGTTAACATCCAATTTTCTCGTCAAGTTATATAAAATTAGTCAAGATCGAGGCATAACCTTACATTAAAAATTTAAAAACACACGAAAATAACTATGGGTTGTCTCCCACAAAGCGCTTGGTTTGTCATTACCTAACCTATTTAAGTCTTTAATCATGTAGACTCAACTTGTGTTTCCTTTTTATAAATCATTTTAATGTCTCCCAAATAAGGCTTCAGTCTTAATCGTTAACTTTAAATATTTTTCCCCATTTTCAGTCTTTAATATCCACAAGCTCCGTAATGGTATACTTTCTTAATTATATATGGTCCCATCCATTTAGATCTTAATTTTCCAGAAAAGTCTTAAACGAGTATTAAATAATACTTCTGTCCAGGTCAATATTTTTCCTGAAATCTTTTATCATGTAATATCTACATTTTCTATTTATAAATCTTTCCATTTTCATATGACTCATTTCTTATTTCATCCATCTCATTTAATTGTAATAATCATTTTTCTCCCCGCAGTATTCAAATCAAAATTAAACTCTTTATTGCCCAATAAGTTTTATGTTCAAGTTCAAAAGGTAAGTGACAATGTTTACTATAAACTAACCGGTAAGGTGACATTCCGATTGCATCTTATAAGTCGTTCTATAAGCCCATACGTTAATCAAGTCTATCAACACAACGCTCTTTAGGATTAATGTAAATTCTCTCTAAAATTCTTTTAAATTCTCTCGTTTGATACTTCATCCATTCCACTTGTTCAGGCGATAAGCATTGCAATTCTATGTTCGATTCCAAATTTTTCAAGTAATGATTGAATTTTATATTTCTAAAAATGACTTCCACCATCCGTGATAATTACTTGTGCATTCCAAATCTAGAAAAAATCATTTTCTTTAAAAATTTTGAAACACTTTTGGAATCACAGCGCTAGGTAAAGCTACTACTTCAATCCACTTTGAAACATAATCAACCTGCTAATAAAATATAAATCTTTCCGCATGATGGTACAAATGGTTCCACAAAGTCTAAACCTCATATATCAAAAATTTTAACTTCTAATATATAGTTTAAAGGCATTTCATCTTTCCTAGATATATTTCCCATCCTTTCGACATCGATCACATGTTTTAACATAATGTCTCACATCTTTCAACAAGGTAGCTAACAAAATCCCGAATTTAAAATTTTAAATGCAACCTTATCTACTCCAAAGTGTCCTCCAAATTCGAATCATGACTTTTTTAAATAATAACAAAAGTTTCTTCATAAGGTACACATCTTCTAATTGGCGAATCTCTACCCAATTTAAATAAATGAGAATCTTCCCAAATATAAGATTTAGCATCATTTTTAAATTTCTTTAATATATTTGTTATTCAATCCATAAGGCAGAATATTGCTAACTAAATAGTTAACTATATCCGCATACCAAGGTGTTTGGCATCCTCAATAATATATAACTGCTCACGTAGGTTCCCTATTTATATTTTCTTCAATAAAAATATCATTCTTAATTCTAGATAAATGATCGCAATTTAGTTATCAGCCTTTTTATTCACTATTTGAAAATCAAATTCTTGTAGAAGTAAAACCCATCTTATCAAGCCTAGGTTTAGCATCTTTCTTTGACATTAAATATTTAATAGCGGAATGATCGCATGAATTATGCAAATGGTACAAGAAGATAATGTCTAAATTTATCAAAGGCATGCATCATAACTAAAAGCTATTTCTCAAATAGTAGTGTAATTTCTTTTGAGTTTCAAAGGGAGAAGAGTTTTACTTGCATAATATATAACTCGAAAATTTTCTCATATTTTTGTCCCAATACGTGCCCAATTACAAAATCACTTGCATCGCACATTAATTCAAAAGGTTTATTCCAGTTTAGGTGCAATAATTATAAAAATTAATTTTTCTTTTAAAATATCGACTAAGAGGTTAACTTCAACGTTACTTCTTTTCCAATAAATGACTAAGAGGTTTTCAGCGTTAAATTTTAGATAAATCCTTTATATATCTTCTATAAAAATCCAGCATGAACCAAAAACTTCTCACATCAGGCACGTAGTAGGTGGTTGTAGCTCAACAATAATTTTCACTTTTCCTTGATCAACTTCCACCCTTTTTGTGAAATTTTGCGACCAAGTAAAATGCCTTATACGACCATAAATCGACACTTTCCCGCTAATAACTTAGTTTGTTTCTTCACATCTTTTCGTAACTTTGATATAGCCTCCAACAGATTCAAAAGATGTTCCAAAAACCGAAAATCGTCCATAAATATTTCAATTCCTTTGTCAATCAAATCACAAAATATCGACATCATACATCTTTTATGTTATGTGCATTACATAAACCGAAAGGCATTCTTCTAAACGAACATGTTCCATAACTTGTAAATATTATTTTCTCTTGGTCCTCGTGAGCGACAAGTAATTGATGATAAACTTAATATCCATCCAAAATGTAAATACGAGCGTCCTCGCTAATTTATCAATCATTTGATCCAAGAAAGGTAAAGGAAAATGATCCTTTCTAGCGCATTATTTAATTTCTAATAATCAATGCAAATTTGCCATCCGCAACTTGTCTTGTAGGAATTAGTTCATTTTTATCATCGATAATGACAATTACTCCTTTCTTCGGAACACAATGAATAAAGACTCACCTATCGGGATTATCCGAAATAAAGATAAATAATTCCGCATCTAACCATTTTAAAATTTCTTTTTTAACAACCTCTTTCATAATAAAGATTTAATCTTCTTCGAGGTTCAATAGTAGGTTTAAAATCTTCTTCCATTAAAATCCTATGCATACGTATGGAAGGGCTTATTCCTCTTATATCAAGAATAGTCCAACCAAAAACTTTCTTATAATTCTTTAACACTCCTATTAATTTTTCTTTCTTGATCTAAGCTTAGTTTATAAGAAATAATAAAGATGTAAAGTTAATGAATTTCCAAGAAAAACATACTTTAATGTGCAGTAACATTTTTAATTCCAATCTGTGGGCTTTTTTAATCGACTATAAAAGTATTCATTTCGAGTTATGTCTAAAATTTCCCGCTATCTTTAATATAATGAGTTTCTTTAAATAATTCTTCTTCTTTTTAGTTCTTTTTTTTCGTTAGTTAATAATTCAAATTTTAAAATGACTTTACATTTTTCGATAATGTTTTTCAATTATATAATCAATAATATCCATTCGATACATTTTTATTTATCGTGTACTTCATCAAGTTATAAGGACATCGAATTTAATATCTCGATCATTAACTCTCATAACGTTAATTCTCCTTTTCGTACATCAATCATGCTCGTCCGGTAGCTAGAAAAGGTCTCCCAAAATAATACTTTATCTTTCCATATCAAGTATAATGAAATTCAGCTGCGGCAAATAAATTTATCCACTTTAACAAGAACATCCTCTATAACTCCTTGTGGTAAGTGATGCATCGATCGCCCAATCGAAGGGTTACAGCTGGAGTAATCTCTCCCAAATTCAACCTTCGAAAAATAGAAAATGGCATGAGATTAATACTGCCTCTAAATCACATAAAGCTTTTCCACAACACTTTTTTTCAATAAAGACAAGGTATAAGAAACTTCCAGATCTTTAAATTTCTCGAGGTAATTTCTTTCGAATTATCGTACTACATTCTTCACTTAATGCAACAAGCTTCAAAAGCTTCAAATTTTCATTTTTTACTTAAATATCCTTCATATATTTTGCATACAGACCGTTCCAAAGCTTCGAGCAAAAGGTATGTTAATAAGTAGTTTCTTAAAAATTTCAAAGAACTTAGAAAATCGATGATCAAGCTTCTCACGTTTTAATCTTTCGAGGAAAAGCAGGAGTGGTTTTTCAACTTCCACATTATCAGAATATCGTCCGATCTTTACTAGGAGAAGGAGTTTCTTTAGGTTTTTCAATCTCTTCAACCTCAATCTCATTTTCTAATTTCATTCTCGAATTCTTTCTTTTAATTCCTTTCAACTTCTAAGCTGTGATGTACTCTTTAACATGTTCATGTTCTTCTAGTTTCTTTTCGAATTGATTTCAACATTACTAGAAGTGTTCCCGGAGGTCCGTAATTAATTAAATTAGCGATTTGTCCCATTTGATTCTCAATATTACGAATAATGTTGTTTTGATTTTGTAATTAACTACTCAGCTTGTAAAATTAATTTCTTCTATAGATAACTTTTTATTACTATTAAACTAAAGAGGTTTATAGCTTCAATTTACTTAATTATTCCAATTTCTAGTTGGATGAGTTTGATTATTACCCCATTGTTGTTGTGAATACTTAGCAAAATTAGGTGATTTTTTCCATCCAGGATTATAATAATTTAAATAAAGATTATTTTTAATAAGAATAGCTTGTAAAGTTTCAATAGTTTCCGAGAATCTTCAATATTGAAGAAAGTTGTTATGTAATACATTGATAGAAAAATTATCTAATTTCTTAGATATTGCAGCTACTTTCAGAAGCTTTTATGATAGAAAAGGCTTCGTTATCATGAATACTTGCCATTCTTTTAGGATTAATCCTTTCTTAAGGCCATTGAAAATTATTGTTAACCATTTCTTCAATTAAAGTATGTTTTTCAAATGATTTAGCCATTAAAGAACTTCCATGAGCGCATTAATACCGATTTTAGCGATCCATCGAATAATTAACTAATCAGTAAAGCATGATTTGGTGACACTTTCATAAGCATAAATCTTTTCCAAGTTTCATAAATCGTCTCCCCGTCAAAATCGACTAAATTAAGTAATGTCATTTCTTAATTTAGCGCTTTTGAAGGAGGAAAATATTTAGCAAGAAATTTTTGTGCCATTTCAGCCCATGTTTTAATAGATCCCGTTGCTAATGAGTTCAACCATATTCGTTTTATCTCTTAAAGAGAAAGGAAAGAGTCTAAGTCTAATAACATCATCGAAACATTGTTATATTTAAAGGTAGCTCAAAATTTAAAACTAGTAAGGCGTAAATTTGATCCTCATTCGTGTTCCCCCAATTTGATTATTTTGAACCATTCTAATTATACCGGTTTAAGCTCAAACGAAGTAAAGATCTACAAAGCAGTATTCGAATACTATTGGCGAAGTTCATCAACTCTAGGTTATGATAATCCCTTAATGGTTTGTAAAAATTTTGTTCATTAATTTCAATCGGATTTTGTAACCGTTATGTAAATTAGCCATTCGATATTTCAATTCGTTCTTCTTTTTTTTGATTCTTCAAACCGTTCTTTCTAATTCGAATCTAAAGGTACTAATCCTTCGTAACTTAACTATGCATAAAAAGTAAATAAAAAGTAAAATAAAATAACAAGAAATAAAATATCTACTTCCTTCTTTTTTTATTTTTGTTTTTATAAATGTTTTTGTATTTTTATATTTTTTTATTTTTTTGTATTTTGATAATAAAAGAAATAAATAAAATAAAATAAATATTAAAAATCTAAAATCTCCGTATCCCCAACGGCGCCAAAAACTTGACCTCGATCCGAACAACACAGTATTTATGCTTTCAAAATATGTCATAACAATACTTACACTCCAAATAATAATAATGGGTTAGCAGTATATAAATATAATTTTATGAAAAATATTTTACACACTCGTAGGTACTACGCAAGTATACGTATCGTTTCAAGTAATATAGGGCTTTTAAATAAAGACCCCAATATCGATCCACAAAGGAGGTTTATAGATTTTTAAATATTTTAATTTTATTTTTATGTATTTCTTTTAAAGTTTTAAATTTAATTTACTAAATGTAGAATTAAGGCAATAATAAAATAAACGAGCGATGTAAATAATACTAAGCAAATAACTTTCTTCCTTTCAATTAATCCAAGACTTTTTAGATAATATAATATTCGTGGAGAATATAAATTAATGGTATTGTGCTAATTGTATGTACCCTATTCTCTTTACTTTCGCTCGATGTAAGATAAAGAACATCGTCAGTCTATAGATCGTGTGGATGTATTGTTATTAGAATGTGGGTTGATCTAGGCTCACACTACTAGATGTCCAGCAGGCTATGGTCGGCCCTACTAGTGACCCGTTCCTCTCTATAAACCAAATTACAAGAATTTAGTCTCCGTCACTCCAAAAATTTATTAATTCTACGCCCATCGAATAATATTTTCCTATTTATTCGTACTCACTCGAATAACCCGCACAAGACCTTCGACTACCCAAGAATTCATGTGATATCTACTAGTTAAAAATTCATCTCCTTCTAGGTCTCAAAATTCTTCAACATATTTTAACAATTTAAATGGCCAATTTAAATAGTAAATTAAGATCCGTATTAATATCATCACAATATTTAAAACATATTTTAATTTCTAATTCTCCAAAGAATTTTAGATTATCTTACTTATCTTTTCATAATCGAAAGGAGAAAGTAAGGTAACTACTCGTAACACATTGAATCTAAATAAAAAAACATATAAATAAAATCAATGTACAAATACTTATCTCAAGTGTTTCTCCAACCGAACCTCTCGATTCGTTCCGACTTCAAAGCGAAATACTTCACAAGCACCAACTTTTTCAAACTCTCAATACAAAACTCTAAATAAAAATAAAATCACTAATTTATAAAGGAAAGTAAACTAAAGGTGTGGCCCTTAAAATTATCTCTCTAATTTTTACATTTCTTATTGTGCTACTGGCCGTTTTCAGAGAAATAAACTCCTCCTATTTATAAAGCCCAAGGGTTGTCATACACCTCTTCAAAATGTGTCCTAGTTCAATGAATCTTCTAGAAAGGGTTCTGCACTCAGCGCCGTATTCCGCACCTGCATCGCGACTCCCGCCGTCCGCCCGTACCTCTTCACTTCGGATCGCACCTCTTCGCGATCCAAACCGTTTCCAAGCATCTAAATACAATGTATCACATGTCCTATAATCCAGAATAACCGCCCATCTTCGTATGGTCCAATAACCGCTCAAACCGTCAAAATTACCGTACAGCAGTTACAAAACTATCACAACGAGATCGAGTCGTGCGCCAGGGCGCCTGGATTCCAGCTCGCCTGTGCGCTCGTGCTCAATATTTTGGTAATTTTGCATTTTGGCTCCATTTTCGCTCATTTCTTGCTCCTTTTCATCATTTTTCATCCTTTTTCCTTTTTGAACATTTTTGCATCACCTACATTAAAAACATACAACCTTTCATTAAAGCATAATATCCTTAAAAATGCGATAAAAATCAAGGCATAAAAAAGTATTTTTTATGGATCAAGACACCAAGGCACCTTTGGTCTACTATTTAAAGAGAGTCTTAGAATGACTAAGTGCTCTTCCACTTGCATTTCAAGAGAGTTTTCATTGGGAGTAGGAGTAGAGTAGAGAAGGAGCCTTTCCTTTTCGCATTTCAAGGGTTCTTCCATCGCATTTTTACGCAGTTTTATTTTAGTTTTTATTAAGAGTAGGAGTAGAGAGTAGAGAGTAGAAAAGGGTCGAGTGAAGTCTTCTTTCTTCCCACTTCTTTTCTTTCTTTTTAGTTTAGTTTTTATCGTCTGAAGTTATTCCGAGTCATCGTAGCCGAGATCCGCTCTCCGAGGAGTAGTTTAGTAAAGAGTTAAAGTTTCGCAGGAACTTCCCGAGTCTGTGGAGAGAATTTTCGCATAAGTGTTTATTTTTGTTCTTACATTTAAGCTTTTAATTCATACTTATTTCTCGTTTCGTTGTTTTTCTTATGGTTTTTAATTTCAAATCAATGTGTTTTCGTATTTTCTCAATGCATTTCTCCCGAGTAGAGATTACTTTATCTTTTTCTTACGTAAAATTGGAGAAGTAATTAATTTATGTAGAATTGTTGTGGAAAGTAAGTGTTTAAAAGTTGGAAGAAGTTGTGAAAATTACTCAAAAAACTTTGCTTACTTATTAATTTGTACTGTTAAGTTGTAAAAATTTCGAGATTATATAAGATCCAATGACGTTTCAAAAAAGTTAGTAAGAATCACATGCAATTATATGGGGCGAGAATTGTAGTCCATATAATCGAATGTAATATTAGAAGATATTTTACGGGAAGGGAGAAATTAGAAGATTTTTAGAGTGACAAAGTTAAAACCCCTTATTTAGTTTGGAAGTTTTCAAGTTTTGTTATGTGAAGTTGTACTCTAAAGCGGTGGGAATCGAGGGAACTCTAAAGTGAGAGACTCGATATCTACCCCCGCCTTAACCATGTTCAAAATGATAAAATTTCAAATTAACCTATGTTCTTTATAGAACCAAGTAAGGGTAAAGAACACATTTTTTCTATCTCGTCACAACAAAATTTAACACTTCCACAACAATACTTTAATAATTATTACTTACTTCATAAAAGGAAAGAAAAAGATATTCTTGTTAATAGTATTTACATACAAATTGTTTTTAGTTATTATAATTTTAATTCTCGCTTAACATTTTATTCAACTTTCAAAACTTTTCAAAAATCAACACATACTTTCAAAAGCCATAAAAAAGTAAAAAAATAATTTTTTATTTCTTTAAAGATTTTACATTTTCCCCCGTGGGTTCGATATCTCGTGGTTTACCGGAAAGTCCTATATTACTTGATAAATGATACGTATACTTGCGTAGTATCCACATTATAAATCAAAATCATCAGCATATATATATATATATTTCGTTGCTAATCAAGTTTTTGTGTCATTCCAATTTTCATATCATATTTGTAAGTATAAATATCAGGTGGATCAAGTTTTTAAGGTTGCCAGTTGTGTGGGAAACAATTAAATTGCATTTTAAAGAGAATTAATAAATTTTAAATTTTTACTTTTCTTTGTTTTTTGTTAGTGTGTCGTGCTTTATTTTATTTTATTGTTATATGCGTAGTTCAGTTCCGAAGGACTTGTGCCTTACGATTCTGAATTAGAAAGAACTATCGAAAATAAAAAAATTAAAATATAGAAAAAAATAAAAAATAATCAAGAAATGGAAAATCATCAAAATCAAAATGTAGGCATCCATCAAGAATTAAGACTTTAAGAGATTATGTTAACCCACGTAGATGAATCAAAAGAGATTCAAAATCCTGTAGCTACTTAATTCTTTTTTGAAATTTTTAAAACCTGCCATTATCCAAATGGTGTCTAATAATCAGCTTTGGGAGCAACAACTCAAGATCCTAATTTGCATCTTGCTAATTTTCTAGCTTCGTGTGCTACTTTTAAATATGATGGTGTTTCGATGATGCTATTAGAATTAGACTTTTTCCTTTCTCACTAAAGGATAAAGCTAAAATATGGTTACATTCATTACCACCGGATCAACAAGAACTTGGGGTGTATCAAATACAAAAATTCCTTGTTAAATGTTTTCCACCATCTAAGACCGGCTAAGTCGAGAAATGATATAACATCTTTTTGTCGCCTTCAAGGGGAATCAATGTATGAAGCATGGGAAAGATTTAAAAAGATCTCCTCAGAAATGTCCACATCATGCGATACTGCATTGGTTAATAATTCAAACTTTTTATAATAAATTAGTTGGATCTCTTAGATCAATCATCGATGCCGTCGCTGGTGGGATCATTAATACCCAAAACCATTTTCTGATGCTTATGCTTTAATTGCAGAAATGTACTAATAATTTTCAATGGACATCTAAAAGGTGAAATCCTAAAAAAGGTAGCGTTGTTTATAAGAATGATGCTTTTTAAAATGTTAGTAAATCAAGTTGTTGTCAGATTGGCCAAGATGCACTACCTGATGAATTTTCTTAACAAAATCTCATGATTGAAGAAAAATATTAGGCTAAATGGCTGATTCTTATTCTTCACCAGAAACTGTGAATACAATAAGTAAACCTAACAACCCATATTCTAATTATTATAACCTAGGTCAAGAATCATCCAAATTTTAACCTGAATAACAATAATCGGGGCCGGGTGTTAATCAACAACGGGGAACCACCGCAAACCTACTGGGAACTGAACAACCAAGGTAATAATAATAACAGACTAACTTATCCTTCAAAGTTATAACAATGCTTAACAATTAAAGGAGATGAAGTTGTTCATGGAAGAAGTAGTATCACATATGGGAATCAATTAAAAATTCAAGGAGCAACCATCAGAAATATTGAAAATCAATCGGGACAAATTGCAAATGCATTAAGAAATAGATCCCAAGGAATGCTTCCAAGAAATACTGAAGTGAATTTAAGAGAAAGAATAAAGAACAAGTAAAAGCAATTCAACCGAGAAGTGGAAAAAGAATTGAAGGTAGAGTTCAAAAAGAAACTCGAAGTGTAGAAAGAAGAGATTCAAAGACCTAAAGAGGACGCCTCCAAAAGGTTTTGAAAGACCTATTTCTCCACCTAAGGTTAATTTAGAAAAACCACAACCTCCTTTTCCTTAGAGACTTCATCAACAAAAAAAAGTTAGATAAGCAATTTTCACAAAATTCTTGGAGATATTAAAGAAGCTTACCATTAATATTCCATTTGGTCAAGCCTTAGAACAAATGCTAAGCTATGCGAAATTTATGAAAGATATTCTTAATAAAAAAAGGAAGCTCTGAAAATGAGATCACAGACTAGGCGAGAGGCAAGGCTACACCCGAAAAAAAAAAGTTTCGAAAAACTTAAAGATCTTTGGAAGTTTCAATACAATTCCATGAACACAAAGATTCTATGGAAAAGCTTTATGTGATTTGGGTGCAAGCATTAACCTTATACCTCTATCAATATTCAAAAGATCGGGACTAGGAGAAATAACCCCAACTACCGTAACTCGCAATTGCGTATCGTTTGATCACATGTCCTAAAGAAGTTATAGATGATGTTTTTGTAAAAGTGGATCAATTTATTTTTCCTGTGGATTTACTTCGTGTTAAATATGAGAAGATAAATAGATACCTCGTAATTTTGGGGAGACCTTTTCTAGCTACGCAGCCATGATAGATGTGCAAAAAGCTGTGAATTACAATAATGAGGGTTAATGATCGCATTGTTAAATTTAATATTTCAAAATCGATGAAATATCCCGCTAAAGGTAAAGAAGACGAGTGTTATGTGATGAATGTTAGTCAATATTTACGAATGTCATTTCAAATCAACTTATGAAGAGAAAGCTAAAAAGAGAAGAATTGGAATATAAGAAAAAAGAGGAATTATTTGATTCTTGGAAGATTTTCAAGAGAAAAATTTAAAGTATGTTCATGAAAGTTTTGAATTGTTGGATATGGCTGAAAAAGATGAATCTTATGGTCCATCAATTGAAAAACCTCATGAACTCGAGCTAAAAATGCTTCCCGATCATTCTTTGCTAGCATGTTTTTCTAGGTGCATCCTCAACCTTGCCTCGTTATAATTTCTTCTCAATTAACTGGAAAAGAAGAAGAGAGCTTGCTCGAAATTTTCAAGAAGCACAAGAAAGCTCGACGCGACAATCGTCGATATTAAAGGAATCACTCCTTCAATTTGTATGCACATAATTTCTATGAAGATAATTGCCAATCAAGGGCTGATCCCTAAAGGAGATTAAATCCTATTATGAAAGATATCACAGAAAGAAATTTTAAATGGTTTGATGCCGAAATTATCTACCATATTTCGTATAATGCAATGGTTAGTCCTATTCACTGCTTCCTAAGAAAGGAGGAGTAACCGTGATCGTTAATGAGAAGAATGAAATGATACCAACAAGACAAGTTACAGGTGGCGAATATGCAATGATTATAGAAAACAAACCTTGCCGCAAGGAAAGATCATTTTCTACTCCCTTTTCTAGATCAAATGTCAGATGATCGTCTGGCATAAATACTTTTATTTTCCGGATGGATATACTGTTACCACCAAATCTTCAAATTGCTCCTAAGGATCAAGAGAAACTACGTTTACCAGTCCTTATGGTACGTTTGCTTTTAGAAGAAGCCCTTTGGTTTATGTAATGCCTACATTTCGCAGACGTATGATGGCTATTTTTTTGTGATTTAATCGAAAAGGATTAAAGTTTTATGGATGACTTTTCGTTGTTTGAATTTCATTTCCGAATCATGTTTAGAACATTTATCTAAAATTCTAAAACACTGTGAAGAATCTAATTTGGTCCTTAATCGGGGAAATGCCAATTTATGGTAGCATGAGGAATTATTTTGGGATATCGGATTTCAGAAAAAGGTTTGGGAGACCGCAAAAACTTAAGTTATATCTAATTTACCTCGCCCATCCAATGTAAGGGGAATTAGAAGTTTTTTAGGACATGCTGGATTCTACGTGCGTTACATCAAAGACTTTTCAAAGATTTCAAAACCTTTTTATGCCACATCAGTAAGATGCAATTTTTAATTTCGATGATGATTTCCTCAAAGCGTTTGAAACATTAAAAGAAAAATTAAATACCGCACCCGTAATAATTTCACCAAATCGAGAAAACCTTTGAATTAATGCGCGATGCTATGATTATGCTATCGGTGTCGTTTTTCAGTCGAAATATGATAAAATTCTAAAGTAATTTATTGGTGCTAGTAAAACTTTAATGAAGTCACAAATTAATTATACCACTACTGAGAAAGAGTTATTAGGTATAGTATTTTCGATAAATTTCGATCATATTTAATTGGAACTAAATGTGCGGTGCATGTATCGATCATTCTCGCTATTAAATATTTAATGAAGAAAATGATGCAAAACCGAGACTCGATAAGATGAATTCTTCTTTTCCAATAATTTGATTTTAAGATAGTAGATAGGAAGGGTTCTGATAATCAAATTGCTGATCATTTGTCCAGGCTTTGAAATTAAAAATTGTCTGTGCGATATCAAGAAATTAATGAACATTTTCCCGATGAAAACCTGCTTACCGTTAAAGAATTACGTGTTTCATGGTATGCGTACATAGTAAACTTTATCACAGTAATATTATACCCTATGGTTTAGCATACCAAGAAAAGAAGAAATTTCGTCTTATGCTAAGACTTACTGGACGACTCATTTTTATATAAACAAGGAAATTATCTAATAATTCAAAGATGTGTACCTTCGAAGAGACTTATGAAATTATTCAAAAAATGTCATGATTCTAATTATGTGGGACATTTTGGAAGTGATAAAACTGCATATAAAATATTACAATCAGATTTTGGCCTACAATTTTTAAGGATGTGAATGATTATATTAAAAAATCGTGATGGATGTCGGGCTGCAGAAATATTTCTAGAAGAAATGAGATGCCCCTCATTATATGTTGGAAGTCAAATATTCGATGTTTGGGGATTAGATTTTATGGGACCATTTACACCATCTTTCGGAAATGTTTATATTTTGATACAGAGACTATGTTTCCCGTATGGATCAGTTTACCGCTTTACCTCGATGTGATGCTCAAAGTGTTGCAAAGTTTTTAGAAAAGAATATATTTTGCATTTGGAATACCAAGAGTAATCATAACTTATGGGGGAAGTCATTTTGGATATGCGATGGTTGAGAAGTTACCAAAGAAATATCATATTAATTATCGCATTGTTACCGCTTATCATCCGCACAAGTGGTTTGGTTGAATTATCCAATCGTGAAATTAAAACAATATTTGAAAACCGTTAATCCAAATAGAAAGGATCAATAATCAACCGGATTATGCTGTGGGCTCATAGGACTGCTTACAAAACACCTATAGGAATGTCCCCACATGTGCTAATTTTGGAAAAGCTTCGTCATTTACCTTTTGAACTTGAGCATAAAGAATATTGGGTTATTAAAGTATTCAATTATAATTTGAAAGATGCCGTTGAAAAGAGATTATTGCAATTGAATGACCTTAAAGAAATAAGGAAATTGAATCTTATGAAATTGCTAAGATTTATAAGGAAAGATGAAGTTATGGCATGATCTAAGATTCTTACTAAAAATCTTGTACCAGACAAAAAGTTTTACCGTATAATGCTAGATTTAGATTATTTCTTCGGAAAACATAAGTCCAGGGATGGGTCCATTTATTTGTGATAAAAGTTTATTCTCGTGAGCCGTAGATATTCAAGAGCCTAAGACCGGAAAAATATTAAAAGTTAATGCATATTTAATTTAAACCATATTTTTCGCTTAATAAATCTAAATCTGATAATAATTTGATGTTGGGTCACTCATAATGAGTTCGTATGTCAGCCGAAGACATTAAAACAAGAGCTTTGTGGGAGGCAATCCATAATTATCGATGCGTTTTGCTTCGATGTTTGTTTTTTCGAGCTTTGTTTGCTTTATTTGATTTGTTTTACTATTTTCGGTGGTAGTAATTTGGAGTTTTTTTAACTATAGTAGAGTTTATTTGACCTTAATTGATGACTTAGAGAAGTCGAATGAAAATTTGGACATTCTACGTACCCGTGCTAAATCGAGCACCCATGGCTAAGCGTCGACCGGTTGGCAATTTTAGGCCATGTTTATAAAGTAAAAAACATGAAAAATGAGGTTCTAGGAAGCCTAGATCGTGGGGAGAAGTTTTGGAAGTTATTTTAGAGTTTTAAAACGTCTCGGGGACGATTATCACTTCCCAAGTCTATAAAAAGGATCTTATTTAAGAGAAACACTCGCCCCAAGTCCTATTTTCATTTCTCGAGTCTTAAGAAGAGAGTTTCGAGTGCATCATGTCTTTCCGGGAGAAGGAGATGAAAAAGAAGCAAGATTTCCGACAAAAGTAAGTTCATTAGTGATAGTGCTAAAGAATTATTCAATGGTTATCTCACTCGTTAGTATTCAAGATATTGCAAGTAAATGATCGCAAATATCAAGCCCGAGTGACTTCAATGGAAACAAAGATCAATGAAACTAATTTTTAGTTGGAGCACATGGGATGGCAACTTAAGATGCAATTCCGCCTTCATACAAGGTATGTGGAAGAGGCAGATAAGGTGTTGTTTGTGAAAAACAAATGGATTGAAGAGGAAGTCCCTATAAGGTTAAGCCCCTATAGTTAATTACATCTTAAGTGACGAGAATCACCTAAGAAAACTCTCGATAATAATTAATAATTTTGCTCTCAAGAATTTCAAAGTTTAAGGTTTTCAAAGATTGAATTTTGGAATTTCAATAGGGAATGGATCAAATTTGGAACATTTTTGTTTTGTGAATCCGAAGGAAGAAAGGTAGGAGAAATCACTGATTCGAAGTGAACTTCGGTAATTTCCCGACTATCCTATTGTTTGGCTTGAATTTAGGAAAGTCCTAATGTTTATTTAGTATTTCGATCTTGCCAATTTTAATTAATTAGGGCTTATATTTGTATGATAAAATCAAACAAATAGCACTAGAAGATGTGAGGGTTTATTGTCGTATCGGACGACTACCTCGGAATCCTAAGACCGGTTAGGGCT
Organism: Papilionanthe hookeriana x Papilionanthe teres; assembly: GCA_022702705.1. Classification (NCBI taxonomy): domain Eukaryota; kingdom Viridiplantae; phylum Streptophyta; class Magnoliopsida; order Asparagales; family Orchidaceae; genus Papilionanthe; species Papilionanthe hookeriana x Papilionanthe teres. The sequence continues at coordinate 19,671,552 of CM040424.1, read as the reverse complement.
TAATTTGCAATGCAAATGCCTAACAAAGAGGTTGAGGATTTATGTTGCATTAGGCAAGCTACCTCGAAGTCCTATGGCTTGGTTATTTAATTCTAGGAAAGTTTTGCTGAAGTAGGTTCAAGTTTTGCTGACGACGATGGCCGTGTTGCCCACCATGCTCCAAGCTCCTTGTTGTTGCAGAGGTTTAGTTTTAGAAATCATAAATCAGGAGATGAGAAAAGTGTTTTGGTTTAGAGAAGTCTTAATTTCCGAGTGTTTTGTATTTTGATTAAAACAAATCTTAAAGTTGATTATAACGACACCGGTTAAGATCCTACGGTTCCATCCTTCCGGCATCATTATTTTTATCGGATTCACTTAGTCCAGGATGAATTTGCTAAACTCAATCGAATGAGTTCCACACTTTCATTTAGACCGTGGGAAATCCCGTTAGCAACACGTAGGTTACATCATCCGAGGTATTCCCGATCATCCAACGAGACATTTTAATTTAGTTGTAGTTGTAGTTTTGTGTTCTGTTTGTGATTAAATTTTGAGTTGTTTTATATTTTGAAATGTTGTGGCGGTGAATTTTATCTTGCAATGACTTTTAACTTAATTTGGTTTCAGTTTTAGGGACTATCCTAAAGGTGTGGGTTTTCATGCAACTGTTGTTTTATCATGCAAGAAAAATAAAGTACATCTGCAATAAAGTAAATTGCAGGGAAGTAAATTGCAAGAAAGTAAATTGCAATAAAATAAAAGCATACCTGGAGGGTCTTCCCGTCATCCCAAGCTACACTTAAAACACAATTAGAATATTTAAGCAAGTTCCTAGGTAAAGCTAAGGGAAAGGTTATGGTTTTCTACCAAATTCCTAATCCTATAGCTAGTCATTCCCTAGGACGTCTAGGTTCTCTGTGTTTTGGTTTGAGGACGATTTTCTTCATCAAAGAACGATTAAGCCCAATTGTTCTTATTAATGTCCTATCATATTGAGGAAGTGCTTAAGAGGAATCTTAAACATCTTTTCAATATTTCTAGGATTGTTTTAAGTCCAAATGAATTTAATTATACAAATGAATTAATCGTCCAAGAATTTCAAGTTTTATTGTTATCTTGCTTCGATGAACTAGGACATTTGAATATCCTATAAGTGAAGTAACATTTCATTTAATGTTCGTTTTAGGAGTTATGATAACTAAAACTTTCAAGGGTAAATTGGTATTCCAAATGATTCGATTTAAGTTAAAGGGTTTAAATTTGGAATAGTGTTCAAGTTGTTTTATATTTAATTTAATTTAATTTAATTGAGTTTGATTTGATGTTGAATTAATTTAATTTGATTTGATTTGATTTTAATTCAATTTGATTTAATTAAATTTAATTTAATTTAATTTAATTTAATTTTAATTTAATTTAATTTAATTTAATTTAATTTAATTTAATTTATTTAATTTAATTTTAATTTAATTTAATTTAATTTAATTTATTTAATTTAATTTAATTAATTTAATTTAATTTAATTAATTTAATTTAATTTAATTAATTTAATTTAATTTATTTAATTTAGTTTAATTTAATTCAATTATTTAATTTAATTTAATTTACTTAATTTAATTTAATTTTAATTTAATTTAATTTAATTTAATTTAATTGTTTAATTTAATTTAATTTAATTATTTAATTTAATCTAATTTAATTTAATTTATAATTTTAATTGAGATTTTAAAAGAGTTTAATGATTTAATTAAGTCTTTTAATATTTTAAATTTGAGTTATCATTTTAATTAAGAGTTAAATGTTAATGATATAATTAGTTTAGGGATTTTTTAAATTAAAGAATAAATCTCTTCCTAATAAATATCCCTTATTTTAATAATTCCAATTTTATTATTCTTCCAAATTTAATCTATTATTTAATTAAAGTTTAATTATTTTAAAATTTGTTTAATGAGTTTCTACCCTTTAATTATTTAAATTTCAATCATCCAAATCAGATTAAGATCAAATGTTTTACTTGTTGATTTTTTTATTAAACCTAAAGTTTTAATTAAGGGTTGAAAGTTTAATTACCATTTTACCCCTTAAGCTTAATAATTTCATAACTCACTAAATTGAACTTAAATGAACTTGAAATTTTTATGTGACTTCACTCATATATCAATAAAGACATGAGAGGAGAAAATGTGATTTTTCTGTATTTAATTTATTTATATAATTATTTTTGGTGGAAAATAGAGATTTTCAAGGAAAATTTGATAACATGACCAAAGGAAAGTTTCTGTCCTTAAGAAAATTAGGGGACATTTCTAATGACCAGAGAAGCACTTGGACCAATTTTGGTGATTTTTTGAATTATATTATTTTTATTATAATTATTTTGAGTTTTGGAGTGTTAATTAATTTAAAAATAAAATAAATGTTGAAAAATGGATTTTATATTTTTCAAAAATCTCTCTAATATCAAGAAAACCAGAGAAACAAATTTTGCAATTTTCTGATTTTTCTATGATTTATTATAATTATTTTAGTGAAAATGCTAGAAAATACATTTTTTTAATTTTAAAAATTACCCTAGGGCTTTAAAATTCAATATCTCACTAAATAGACCTAGGAAAAATGTGGGATTTGTTCCTAAGTGATTAAAATTCAAAATGTGACATTTTGGTGAATTTTATTATTTTTGTGATTTTTATTATTTTTTTTGTTTTTTAATTATTAAAAGTATTAAAATATTATTAAAAATCAACTTTTTTAGAAAATTAAAATTTTAATTTTTTTTGGTTCCCCTGATATCAGAGAGGCTCCAAAACCAATTTGGTGAATTTTTTAAAAGTATTTTAAAAGTTATGAATTTTTAAAGCTTAAAATGGCTAAGTGACTTAATCAACCCAATTAGTGGGGCTAACCAAGTCCAATTGACCTCAAATTTTTATGGTGGGTTCCTCTGATCCTAAAGGTCAGTGGGGAATTGATTTCAAGTCAATTTGATGCCTGGTTAATTCTAATTAATTAAAGACCTATTTTGGGTGTTTAAGCCGATTAGGGTTGTTTTAAATGAACTAAGTCAAAACCTATTTTTCCTAGGGTTCTCTGGTCATAAGGAACATCACCAAATTTTCCTAGAATTTATTTCACAACATGCTATTTACTTGGAATTAAAATACTCAAAACAGTGACCTGAACTTGAAAAATCAAGAACTCTTCATAGGGATGGCCTCTGACTTTGGAAAATTTAGGGAATGTTCCCAAATTCAGAGGCTTCAAAAGCCCTATGGTCTCATGCCATGGTGAATTGTATGCATGCATGGAGAATTAAAACAATGCAGAGAGTAAATAAATTATAAAAAATAAAATATTTGATGAAATTAAGTGATTTCTTTTCCACATTATTCTCCTCTCTTCACTGAGCAAGAGGGTATTTTTATTTTATTTTTCTGATTTTTCTACACAGAGATATGAATTTTTGAAGTTTAGGGAATTAAATAAATTAGAAAATCCCTAATTTTCTACTTATCCGAGTCAGCGCCAGCGCATCCTCGGCAGCTCCGAAAGGCCACGCGGCGCGCTCCCATTCGACGCCGCCACCTGAGTCAGCAGCCCGGGCCCCGCGGTTCTCGTACCGTCTCCTGGTCCGACGCGATCCTGGCCGTCCGTGCGCGCGTGTATTGAATGGACGGCATCCGTTCATCGTCCCCAAGTGTTCTCACCCGAGAGCCGTCCACACTAAATCCCAAGATCTCACTCGATTCTCAATGGATTTTTACGTTCTTATGCTCTATGGATTCGTCTTGAAGAGACGAACACATCTATACGGTTAACATGCATTGAAACTAAAGCATTTAAAATGGAGAATCTCCAGAAGCTCGGGATGAAGAGTTAGCTCATACCTTGGCTCAGAGAAGTGTGGCTTCAATCTGAGAGTTGTTGCACCTTCGATTGGGTCCTAGCAAGCTCCGGATGAAGTCTCCGGTCCGGTGAATTGTCCGGATATGATTTCGACCAAGCCCGATCACAAAGCTTGGAGGTTGGAGCAAGCCGGGTGGCTCGGAGATGGGGCTTTTGATGGTGGACACCTTCTCTTGGTCGAGTGAAGGTGTAGAGCCAATCAATTTGGGAATTGGCTCACTGTGGAGAAGTGTCCTGGTTTTGGGTGGAATTTCAACTCTGAAATTGAGCTTACAGAGGAGAAATGGCAGGGGGATTTCACTGGGGATCAAGTGCTCTAAGGATGGAGAAGGGTCTGGAACAATTTTGGCAGAGTTTTGGCAAGGTTTGTGCTTCTTTTTTTTTATGGCCGAGAGGGGTGGAGTTTAAATAGAGTTGGCTGGGGGGGCCTCCCAGGGGAGTTAGGGCTTGGGATCGACCTGCTCGGTGAGGAGAAGATCGGCCATGGTAGCCACTGGGGATGGGGCGACTCGACGAGTGAGAATTTCAATGTTGGCTCACATGTGAGCTCTCGGCCATGGTGTTTTCCGGCGGCTCGGTGGCCGACCGGCCGAGCAATGGTCACCATCTTGGTCGGTGGGTCGAGGGCTGGGGTTTAGTGTAGGCGATTGGCAAATGCCATGTGTAAAGTGGTTGAATCAAAGTAGAAAGGGGAAGGGGCCATTTTAGCTTATTTTGGTCAACCCATGCAAATGGGTTGGGTGCACCTCCCAAGACCTGGTTTTGGGCTGAGGAGGTCGGGTGGATCAACCTCCCATGTGTGGTGGAGTCTCCATCAAGGATTAGGTGGCAAAGCATGGTTTAGAGTGTAACATGCTTAAGGTAAAAAGGCTTAAGGGAGGCTTAAGAAAGATCCCCCTCTTCTTGCCATAAATGGACTAATGACAAGTCAAAGCCCTCATGGCTTCATGTGGCTTGAGAATGGCTTGTTCATGGCTCCATTTGGCTTGGGAAAAGGTTGGCTTATTTCATGAAAAAAGGTTTTAGAAATATTTGGCATTTAGGGGGTAATTTGACATGTGGCTTGATTTGGAATGGTTTAATTGATGATTTTGCAACTTAGGGGTGATTTTGATCAAATGGATGATGAGGGGAAGTGTCATGTGGGCTTTAGGATGATTTGGGCTTTTGAATTTTGAAGGAAATGGGCTTTTAGGAGGGTTTAAGGGATGGGCCCTTAAGTTTAAAAATGAATTTATGGATGGGAATTTTGTAAAGAGGTTGGGCCAAATAATTGTTGGGTTTAGCTCATGGATGTGTCATGAGTGATTTGAAACAAATTGGGGGTGATTTGGATTTGAATTGGGTTGAATTTGGGTTAGGTTTGGGTTTAGGTCGAAAATGGGCCTTTTGACCTTGGATTGAGTTTGAGTGGGACTTGGGTTCAAATTTTGGGCAAATCATGTTAGGGTTTTGTTTGTGGGAATGTTAAGGAAGATTTAGAAAAGATTTGAGGTTAATTGGAGTTGAATTGGGTGAGTTTGGGTTAAGTTTGGGTCATGGGTCCAAATTGGGCTTTAAGGCCAAAAGTGAGATTGGATCCAAATGTCAATCAAATTGGACTTGGATTTGGTCTAAATTGGTATTGGGAATGTTGGATTGAAGTTTAGAATTGAATTGGACCAGAATTTTGGTCAATTGGATAGGTTTGGTTTAACATTGGGTTCACTTTGGGTTAAAATGGGTCGATTTGGGGGTTTTGACAAAAGTAGGGTAAATTGACAAAATTGGCCCATGGTGTAGTTGGACAAAATGAAATTGGGAATATTTGGGATTTTCTGGAATTTTTTGGGAATTTTCTGAATTTTTTGGATTTTTAGGCCAAGAAGGGTATTTTGGGTATTTGGAGGGTATTGGGGGGTATTTTTGGAATCTTTGGTATTTTTGGGTATGGATGATCAATTTGAGTGATGTGGAGATGTTTGGGATTGATTTTGGAAAATTTTGGGTAATTTGGAAATTTTGCGAAAATTTGGGTAATTTCAAGGGTTTTGGGTAGGTTTAGTAGGTGTAGGGTCTCGGGGGTCAAAAATTGAAAATTTGGGAAATTGGAGATTGGGTGAATTTAGGTGGAAAGAAATCGTTTTGGTTGAGCCATGAAACCATTTCAAGCCCATATGAGCCATGAAAGGACTCATTTGAGGCATTCACTATGTTGTTCCTAACCCTCTAGCGCAAGGGCTTAGGGGTTAAGGACCATCCATGTGAATCACCCACATGAGTCAGGAGGTTAAGTTGGGTATGGGTGTGGTTTTAGGAAGTGTGTGGAAATGTAGTGTGTAAGTGTAGTGTAAGTCAGCCCCCTCACTGCACTGAGCCACCTAGGGTAGTCCTAAGGCCAAAGAGTCCTATAGGAACTCATCCTTTAAACTTCCACATTTGATTTCAACCCTCTAGGTGATTAGGGGTCTATAGTCAAGTTTGTGGAGTTTGCAGGGAGTTTAGAAGTGGTTTGAATTTCTAAAAGGCGGGTCCCAATTCTAGTCCTCTAAGATAGTCAAAAGAAAAAGCCTAAGGCTAGATCCTAAGCACTAAAAAGAAGAAGGGAAGACCTCATCAAAAATGAGTCAACACTAACAAGAAATAAACTAACAACAAAATCAGCACATCTTAGAGGTAAATCAAGCTACTAATCATTATATGTAGCCTCGCCATTGTCAGCACCTAAAGAAAACTCCACATCCTTTGGATCAACATACGGTGAAAATCTAGGATAGGTAGGAAACTGAACATCATGCTCACCCTTCAAGAATCTCACTGAAGACTCTGAATACTCAGCATCATACTCACTTTTCCTTTGGGTAAACTATGATAAATGATAAATCTTCTTGTCTATAGTATCTAATCAGCAGTGTGTTACAAATAACTCATTCTGCTGCTCCAGAAATTGATCATGCATCGATTCCCAGAAACTAGATGGTGGCTCAGTGGTAAAAGTAGAAGGTCTAGAAGTAGAGGCTCTATCTGGAGTAGGTACAGAAGTAGAAGGACCAGTATATCTCTTCCCACGAAGATGATCATAAATGCTAACACTCTCCTACCCAATTAGCTTTGTAGTCTTCAACTTCTCCTCTGATATATCAGCAGAAACTCCATTGCTCATGCATAAAGAATGAATCAAGGATGGGAATCCTAATCCCACTGAAGTGCTGGATCTAGCAATCGATTCCACTGAATCATAAATAATAATTCCAACATCTATCGGCTTCCTCTCCTGAATGTAGTCATTCAGGATAGCTCGATCTCTGGAAGGTAGAAGTCTAGCAGAAATAAAATAATGCCATGCCTTTGAAATACCATTCAACTTATAAAATTTGAAGTTTTACCCGTTTGTCATTCTGGATCTTCCAAGCTCCAGTGCCATCAGTCAGATATACAGTAATCATCTCAAGATCTCCCTCAGATGGAGATACACCAGAATAGTAGCACTCGATGGTAGGTGGCAGGCCGTAGATAATATTGATCCGTTCCAGAGTAAATCCTACTCCAACACCTCTAATGAAGAATTCGTAGTCTTCCGCATCCAAAAAGTTGGCATAAAACTCGCGTACAATAGGAATAACGACAACAGCAATGAAATAACAGACTCGTTGCCAGTTGTGTGCAACGATCGTGCTCTCGATCATTTCACCAGGATTGTAAAAACTGCGCTCCGAGATAAACTTTCTTGACGTCGTAAATTCGTGATAACGAAAATGTGCTGCCGCTGTAGAAAACTTGCTACTGTCGAAATTTTCTCGTGCCTTTCCTCGCTTAGATTTTGGTGCCATCTAATCGTGAAAGAAAACACAAATAAATTTAGGAATCAAATATTTAAACTCTTTTTAAGCATGAGAAAATTAAAATGAGTTTAAAAATTAATGGAGAAACTCTAAAAAATAAAATTTTTCTCAAAATTTCAGTTTTTAGCAAAAAAATAGAAAAAACTATGGTAGAAAAAAAAATAAATGGATTAGAAGGTAGATCTGACCTCGAGATGAAGAAATCAAGTGATTTTGGGCTCAAAAACATGATGTATTGACCTCAAGATGGATCTAGGGGGTGTATTTTCATGAAAAAGAGGAAGGGGATGAAGCTTAGGTGTCAACCATGGCTAATGGGATTTAAATGCTAATTTTTGGTAAGCAGGCTGAACCGGCGCCTAGGCGCCGAATTCTGGTGCCTAGGCGCCAAACTCGCCTTTCAAAAAAATCACATTAAAAATTTTATTTTCCACCAAAACTCATAAATTCAATATCCAATTACTCATATTAGAGTAGTGCTTCAGTTTCCAACTTCCAAAATATTTCCCAAAAATTTTTAAAATTAAAAATTAAATCCACCAATTAAACACAAGGTTTAAATCAAACTCTTCTAATTCCATTCATAATCTTCAATTTTGGCTCAATACAAAACAAATAAGTATAGTAATATGATTCAATTCCTAACAAAAAATAAAACTACAAAATTTTCAAAGCAAATACAACACACATTGAACAATAAAACAAATACACAAACACTACAATCGATTTACCAAATCGATACAACGACACACTGATAAAAGTCTAGATCACACTACAATAACATCTAATCTTTAAATTAGAAATTTGCATTCTCTTCACAAGGAAAATTACTAGGCCTACTTAGGAAGAATACTAACACCCTCAGAAAATCCGTAGCCGTTTTCTCATCGATCAAATTGTTCTTAGCATACATCTCCATTTGAGCATCTAGATAAGCTGCTAAATGATCAAATTAAAGCTTCGCCTGTGATTCCAGATGTTCAATTTGATGATACATTTCATGGAGGCAATCTCCAAAGCTTTTGAATTCTGCTTCAAATTTATCTAGATGACTTGAAAATTTCTCCAAACTAACAGCAATAAAACCATTGAAGTAAGTTTGAGGATCCTTACAACCTTTGTCTCTAGCCTCCTCTCCAAAATTTCTTCTCTCCATTTCTTCAAAAATCCTCTTTAATCTCTCAAGAATTAAGTGTCTAGGTCATAATTTTGGTTGCTTAGGGATTGGGGACGAAGATGGGTAATTTAAAGGAGAAAATCATGTCAAAAACTGAAAATTTTTTGTTTTTACTCGATCCAGTAACTGTGGCGCTTAGGCGCCAAATCTGGCGCCTAGGCACAGGACCCATCGATACACAGTTTATTCTGGCGCTTAGGCGCCGGAACCATGTTCGACTCAGTTTCACCTATCGTCAAATTTCAAAATTTCATTCTCCAAAATAGGTAAATTAGAATGGTAAGATCAATATAGACTTAGTAACACATATTATAAATAATCATAATGAAGGTAAACTTGATCTCCTTTTTACTCACATATGAAATGGAGTGATCCAAATTCCAAACTTTATATATTTTAAAATAATCTTTAGCTTAAGTCAATGAAAACTCGTTAGCATCCAATTTTCTAAAGTTATATAAAATTAGTCAAGACCGAGGCATAAACTAACATTAAAAATGTAGAAACACACAAAAATAATTATGGGTTGCCTCCCACAAAGCGCTTGGTTTAACGTCGTTAGCCCGACCTAATTAAGTCTTTAATCAGGTAGACTCAACTCTTAAGCCTCTTTATAAATTATTTTAATGTCTCCCAAATAAGGCTTCAGTCTTAATCCGTTAACTTTAAATATTTTTCTTATTTTGGGGTCTTTAATATCCACAGCTCCATAATGGTATACTTTCTCAATTATATATGGTCTCATCCATTTAAATCTTAATTTTCCAGGAAAAAGTCTTAAACGAGTATTAAATAATAATACTTCTTGTCCAGGCTCGAATATTTTTCCTGAAATCTTTTTATCATGTAACATCTTCATTTTCTCTTTATAAATTTTTGCATTTTCATATGATTCATTTCTTATTTCATCCATCTCATTTAATTGTAATAATCGTTTTTCTCCTGCAGTATTCAAATCAAAAATAAACTCCTTTATCGCGCAATAAGCTTTATGTTCAAGTTCAACAGGTAAGTGACAATGTTTACCATAAATTAACCGGTAAGGTGACATTCCGATTGGTGTCTTATAAGCTGTTCTATAAGCCCATAATGCAGAATCAAGTCTATCAACCCAATCAGTTCTTTTAGGATTAACAGTCTTCTCTAAAATTTTTCTAATTTCTCTTTTTGATACTTTAGCCATTTCACTTGTTTGAGGGTGATACACAGTTGCAATTCTGTGTTTGATTCTAAATTTGTCCAGAAATGGTTGAATTCTTATATTTCTAAAATGACTTCCACCATCTGTGATAATTACCTTAGGCATTCCAAATCTTAAAAAAATAATTTTCTTTAAAAATTTTGAAACACTTTTACATTCACAGTTAGGTAAAGCTACAGCTTCAATCCACTTTGTAACATAATCAACTGCTAATAAAATATAATCTTTCCAGATGATGGTACAAATGGTCTCATAAAGTTTAAACCCCATATATAAAAAATTTCAACTTCCAATATATAGTTTAAAGGCATTTCATCTTTTCTAGATATATTTCCCATCCTTTGACATCGATCACATGTTTTCACATAATATCTCACATCTTTGTACAAGGTAGGCCAATAAAATCCTGGATTTAAAATTTTAAATGCAGTTTTATCTACTCCAAAGTGTCCTCCAAAATCATAATCATGACATTTTTGAATAATAGCAAAAGTTTCTTCATAAGGTACAGATCTTCGAATTACAAAATCTCTTCCTAATTTAAATAAATGAGGATCTTCCCAAATATAAGATTTAGCATCATTTTTAAATTTCTTAATATATTTCTTATTCAATCCATAAGGTAGAATATTGCTAACTAAATAGTTAACTATATCCACATACCAAGGTGTTTGGCATCCTTGAATAACATATAAATGTTCATCAGGAAATTTCCCATTTACATTTTCCTCAGTAATAACATCATTCTTAATTCTAGATAAATGATCAGCAATTTGGTTATCAGTTCCTTTTCTATCCACTATTTGAAAATCAAATCTTGTAGAAGTAAAACTCATCTTATCAGTTTAGGCTTAGCATCTTTTTTTGTCATTAAATATTTAATAGTGGAATGATCAGTATGAACTATGCATTTGGTACCAAGAAGATAAGGTCTAAATTTATCAAAGGCATAGACTATAGCTAAAAGCTCTTTCTCAGTAGTAGTGTAATTTCTTTGAGTTTCAGAAAGAGTTTTACTAGAATAATATATAACTTTGAAAATTTTGTCATATTTTTGTCCCAATACAGCTCCAATTGCAAAATCACTTGCATCACACATTAATTCAAAGGGTTTATTCCAATTAGGTGCAATAATTATAGGTGCAGTTAGTAATTTTTCTTTTAAAATATTAAAAGCATTAATACAGTCTTCATTAAATTCAAATTTAGCTTCTTTTTTCAATAAATGATTAAGAGGTTTACCAATTTTAAAAAAAATCCTTTATATATCTTCTATAAAATCTAGCATGACCCAGAAAACTTCTCACATCAGTAACAGTAGTAGGTGGGGGCAGTTCAGCAATAATTTTCAGTTTTGCTTGATCAACTTCCATCCCATTTTGTGAAATTTTGTGACCAAGTACAATGCCTTCTGTGACCATAAATTAACATTTTTCCCAGTTCAGAACTAAATTTGTTTTTTCACATCTTTTCAGAACTTTGGAAATATTTTCCAAACAAGATTCAAAAGAAGTTCCAAAGACTAAAAAATTGTCCATAAATATTTTAATTCCTTTGTCAATTAATTCACAAAATATTGATATCATACATCTTTGAAAATTTGCAGTTGCATTACATAAACCGAAAGGCATTCTTCTAAATGCAAATGTTCCATAAGGACTTGTAAATGTTGTTCTTTCTTGGTCCTCAGGAGCGACAGATAGTTGATGAGAACTAGAATATCCATCCAGAAAACAGAAATATCAGTGTCCAGCTAATTTATCAAGCATTTGATCCAATAAAGGTAAAGGAAAATGATCCTTTCTAGTGGTGTCATTTAATTTTCGACAATCAATGCAAATTCGCCATCCAATAACGTGTCTTGTAGGAACTAATTCATTTTAATCATTTAAAATGACTGTTACTTCTCCTTTCTTCGGAACACAATGAATAGGACTTACTCATTGGCTATTCAAAATAGGATAAGTAATTCCAGCATCTAACCATTTTAAAATTTCTTTTTTAACAACCTCTTTCATGAAAGGATTTAATCTTCTTTGAGGTTCAATAGTAGGTTTAAAATCTTCTTCCATTAAAATTCTATGCATACGGATGGAAGGGATTATTCCTCTTATATCGACAATAAGTACAACCAAAAGCTTTCTTATAATTCCTTAACACTCCTATCAGTTTTTCTTCTTGATCTAAACTTAGTTTAGAAGAAATAATAACAGGTAAAGTTAATGAATTTCCAAGAAAAGCATACTTTAAATATGCAGGTAACATTTTTAATTCCAGTTCAGAGGCTTTTTTAATTGAGGGTAAAAGTATATCAATTTGTGTTATGTCCAAAATTTCTCAGTTATCTTTAACATAATGAGTTTCTTTAGATAATTCTTCTTCTTTTAGTTCTTCATTTTTTTCAGTTAATAATTCAATTTTTTCTTCAGAAATGACTTTACATCTTTCTTGATAATGTTTTTCAATTATATAATCAATAATATCCATTCGATAACATTTTTCTTTATCAGGATACTTCATTGATTTAAGAACATTGAATTTAATCTCTTGATCACTAACTCTCATGGTTAATTCTCCTTTTTGCACATCAATCATAGCTCTTCCGGTAGCTAGAAAAGGTCCCCCTAAAATAATTGGTATTTCTTTATCTTCTTCCATATCAAGTACAATGAAATCCACGGGGAAAATAAATTTATCCACTTTAACAAGAACATCCTCTATAACTCCTTTAGGGTAAGTGATAGATCTATCGCCTAACTCGAAGGGTTACAGATGGTGGGAGTAATCTCTCCTAAATTCAACCTTCGAAAAATAGAAAATGGCATGAGATTAATACTTGCTCCTAAATCACATAAAGCTTTTCCACAAAATTTTTCTCCAATAGCACAAGGTATAGTGAAACTTCCAGGATCTTTAAGTTTCTAAGATAATTTCTTTTAAATTATTGCACTACATTCTTCACTTAATGCAACATTTTCAAAAGCTTTAAATTTTCATTTCTTACTTAAAATATCCTTCATAAATTTTGCATAGTTGGCATCTGTTCCAAAACTTCAGCAAAAGGCATGTTAATGGTAAGTTTCTTAAAAATTTCAAAGAACTTAGAAAATTAATGATCAAGCTTTTGCTGTTTTAGTCTTTGAGGAAAAGGCGGTGGTGGTTTTTCAACTTCCACATTAATACGAATAACAGTCTGATCTTGACTAGGAGAAGGAGTTTCTTGAGGTTTTTCAATCTCTTCAACCTCAAACTCATTTTCAATTTCATTCTGCATTCTTTCTTTTAATTCCTTTCCACTTCTAAGTTGCACAGCTTTAACATGTTCATGTTCTTTTCCATTTTCTTTTGGATTAACTTCAACATTACTAGGAAGTGTTCCTGGAGGTCTGTAATTAATTAAATTAGCGATTTGTCCCATTTGATTCTCAATATTATGAATAGCAGTGATTTGATTTTGTAATTGATTACTTAGTTGTAAAATTAATTCTTCTATAGATAACTTTTTCTGTTGATTATTAAATTCAGGTGGTTTATAGTTTGAATTTACTTGATTGTTCCAATTTCCAGTTGGATGGGATTGATTATTACCTCATTGTTGTTGTAAATTATTTCAGTTAAAATTAGGGTGATTATTCCATCCAGGATTATAATAATTGGAATAAGGGTTATTTTTACTAGCAATAGCTTGTAAAGTTTCAATAGTTTGAGAATCTTCAATATTAGCAGAGTTTTTATGTGATATATTGATAGGAAAATTGTCTAATTTCATAGATATTGCAGCTACTTGTGAAGCTAAGATACAAAAGGCTTCGTTATCATGAAAACTTGCCATTGTTTTAGGATTAATCCTTTCAGAAGGCCATTGAAAATTATTATTAGCTATTTCTTCAATTAAATTATAAGCTTCTTCAAATGATTTAGTCATTAAAGAACCTCCAGCAGCAGCATCAATAATTAATTTCCATGATCCAATTAGTCCGTTATAAAATGTTTGAATAATTAACCAATCAGGTAAAGCATGATGAGGACATTTTCTTAATAGTTCTTTAAAATTTTCTCAAGTTTCATAAATTGTCTCCCCATCAAATTGACTAAATGAAGTAATATCATTTCTTAATTTAGCAGTTTTAGAAAGAGGAAAATATTTAGCAAGGAATTTTTGTGCCATTTCAGCCCATGTTTTTATAAATGTTTTTGTATTTTATATTTTTGACACTAAAAGAAATAAATAAAATAAAATACTTAAAATCTATAAATTTTGCCTCCCCGACAACGACGCCAAAAACTTGACCCTCGATCTGAAGCAATGCACCAAAAACTTGGTTTGCAATCGCCAAACAATGCAGTAATTTATGCTATCAAAAATATTTTATAGCCAATACTTTGACACAAATCATAATAGCGGCTAGTGTATATAAATATAATTTTATGGAAAATATTTTACACACTAGGGGTATTACACAAGTATACGTATCGTTTCAAGTAATATAGGGCTTTAAATAAAGACCCCAGTATCGATCCCACGAGGAGGATTGTAGATTTTTTTAAATATTTTGATTTTATTTTTATGTATTTCTTTTAAAGTTAAAAAGTTGATATTTAATTTACTAGATGCAGAAATAAAGCAGTAATAAATTAATGATTGATGTAAATAAAAATAAGCAAACAACTTTCTTCATTTCAATTAATCCAAGACTTTTTAGATAATGTAATATTCGTGGAGAATATAAATTTATGGTATTGTGCCAAATAGAAGCATTCATATTCTTTACCTTCGCTCGATAGTATAAAGAACATTGGTTAATCTATAGATCAGGTCTGGATGTATTGTTAGTAGAATGGGTTAATCCAGGCTCACAGTAGCTATGGTCGGCCCTACTAGAGACTCTTTCCTTCTCTATAAACTAAATTACAATAATTTAGCCTGTCACTCTAAAAACTTATCAATTCTATGCCCATTTAATAATATCTTCCTAATTATTTGCAATTCACCTTGAATAACCCGCACAAGGCCTTCGACTACCCAAGGATTCATGTGATATCTACTAGTTAAGAATTCATCTCCTTCTAGGTCACAAAACTCTTCAACAGATTTTTACAATTTAAATGGCCAATTTAAATAGTAAATTAAGATCCGATATTAATATCATCAAAATGTTTAAAATATATATATAGTTTTTAATTCTCCAACGAATTTTATATTATCTTATTTATCTTTTCATAATTGAAAGAAGAAAGTAAAGTAACTACTCAGGACACATTGAATTTAAACATCAAAACATATAAATAATACTTTGAATCAAAATACAAATACTTATCTCAAGTGTTTCTCCAACTGAACATCTGAATCCTTCTGACTCCAAAGTAAATAGACTTCAAAAGCACCGACTCTTCAAATACTCTCAATAAAAACTCTAAATAAACTCACTAATTAATAAATGAAACTATAAATATGGCCCTTAAAATATTTCTCTAATTTCTCTCTCTAAATGGACTATGTGGCTAGGGGACTAGGTTGGGTGTTGGTGGTTTGTGGGCGTTTTTCTCTGAAGAAGTAGCCTCCTATTTATAGGCTTCAAAGGTTGTCTTGAGGCACCTCTTCAAAATATGTCCATGTTCAATGAATCTTCTAGAAGGTGTGTCTGGCGCCTAGGTGCCGGAATCTGGAGCCTAGGCGCCGGACTCTGCGTCCAGTTCTTCGCACCTCTTCACTTTGGATCGCACCTCTTCGGGATCCTAACCGTTTCCAAGCGTCCAAATACAATGTATCACATGTCCTATAATCCAAGAATAACTGTCAATCTTCTAGATGGTGTTGACCTCATTTTTGATGAGGTCTTCTCTTCTTCTCTTTAGTACTTAGGATCTAGCCTTAGGCTTTTCCTTTGACTATCTTAGAGGAATAGAATTGGGATCCACCATCTAGAATTTCAAACCACTTCTTAACTCCCTGCAAACTCCACAAACTTGATTGTAGACCCCTAATCACCTAGAGGGTTGAAATCAAATGTGGAAGTTTAAAGGATGAGTTCCTATAGGACTCTTTGGCCTTAGGACCGCCTTGGGTGGCACAGGTCGCGGTGAAGGGGCTGACTTACACACACACTACACTTATACACTACACTTTCACACACCTCCTAAAACCACACCCATACCTAACTTGACCTCCTGACTCATGTAGGTGATTCACATGGATGGTCCTTAACCCCTGAACCCTTGGCTAAGAGGGTTAGGAACAACATAGTGAATGCCTAAAATGAGTCCCTTCATGGCTCATGTGGGCTTGATGTGGCTTCATGGCTCAACCAAAATGATTTCATTCCACTCAAATTTACCCAATCTTCAATTTTCCAAATTTTTCAATTTTTGACCCCCGGGACCCTACACCCGCCTAACCTACCCAAAGCCCTCGAAATTACCCAAATTTTTCAAAATTTCCAAATCACCCAAAATTCCCCAAAATCAATCCCAAACATTTCCACATCACTCAAATTGATCATCCATACCCAAAAATACCAAAATTCCAAAAATACCTCCCAATACCCTCCAAATACCCAAAATACACCTCTTAACCCAAAAAATTCAAAAATTCAGACAATTCCTAGAAAATTTCAGAAAATCCCAAATATTCCCAATTTCATTTTGTTCAACTACACCATGGGCCAATTTTGTCAATTTACCCTACTTTTGTCAAAACCCCCAATTTGACCCATTTTAACCCTAAGTGAACCCAATGCCAAACCAAACTTACCCAATTGATCCAAATTCTGGTCCAATTCAATTCTAAACTTCAATTCAACATTCCCAATACCAATCTAGACCAAATCCAAGTCCAATTTGATTGACATTTGGATCCAATTTCACTTTTGCCTTAAGGCCCAATTTGGACCCATGACCTAAACCTAACTCAAACTCACCCAATTCAACTCCAATTAACCCCAAACCTTTTCTAAACCTTCCTTAACATCCCCACAAACAAAACACTAACATGATTTGCCCAAAATTTAGACCCAAACCCCACTCAAATTCAACCCAAAGCTAAAAGGCCCAATTTTGACCTAAACCCAAACCTAACCCAAATGAGCCCAAACCCCAAAATCAAAGCCCAAACAAAGTCAAAACCTCTTTGAAACACTCCCATAAACATTTCTCAACATTAATTTTACATCAATTTCAACCCTAGCCCAACATTGGCCCAACTTGGCCCACTTGGACCTATATTGGCCCATTCACCAAAAGAGCCCAAATTCAACCCAATTCAAACCCAAATCACCCCCAATTTGCTTCAAGTCACTCATGACACATCCATGAGCTAAACCCAACAATTATTTGGCCCAACCTCTTTACAAAATTCCCATCCATAAATTCATTTTTTAAACTTAAAGGCCCTTTCATTAAACCATTTTAAAAGCCCATCTTTTACCACATCCAAAGGCCAAAATTGGTCTCAAAGCCCATATGACATTTCCCCTCATCATACTTCCAATTAAACTCAATACCTAAGTCCTAAATTCATCATCAAATCATTCCAAATCAAGTTTCATACAAATTTCCATCAAATTACCAAAAATTCTTAAAACCCATTTTTATGAAATTGACCAAACTTTTTCCAAGCCAAATGTGAGCCATTGAGCCATGTACAAGCCACATGGAAGCCATGGAGACCACTTTCCACCTCACCAAGCCATTAATGGCAAGAAGAGGGGATTCTTTCCTAATCCTTCATTAAACCCTTTTAACCATATTCATGTCACACTCTAAACCATGCTTAGCCACCTCACCATGGATGGAGACTTCACCACTCCAATCAAGCTGAACTAAATGACTTTCCCTCAGCCCACACCAGGTCATGGGAGGGTGAACCAAACCCATTTGCATGAGTTGACCAAAATAAGCTCAAAATACACTCTCCCCCATTCCATTTTTATCAAGCTTTTTACACATGTCAAACTCCAATTGACTTCACCAAATTCAACCCCTGACCCACCTGACCTTGAGGGTGACCCATGCCTGGCCGGCCAGCCACCAGGTCGCCGGAAAACACCATGGCCGAGAGCTCACATGTGAGCCAACTTTGGGATTCTACCTTGCTGAGCTGCCCCATGCCCAATGGCCACCATGGCTGTTCTGCCTTTGACCTAAGCAGCTGATCTCAAGCCCTAACTCTCCCTGGGAGGCCCTCCACCCTCTCCTATTTAAACACCACCCCTCTCGGCCATGGAAGGTGCTGAAAACAAACCTTAAGGAAACTCTGCCAAAATTGTTCCAGACTACTCCTCATACACAGAGCACTTGATCCCCACTGAAATCCCCCTGCCATTTCCTCTCTGTGAGCTCAATTTCAGAGTTGAAATCCAAGCCCTGAACCAGGACACTTCTCCACAGTCGAGCCAATCCCCAAATTGATTGGTTCTACACCTTCACCGGACCGAGGGAAGGTGTCCACCAGCAAAAGCCCCATCTCCGGAGCCATCCGAGTTGCTCCGGCCTCCAAGCTTTGTGATCGGACTGTGGTCGAAATCCTACCTAGGCAATTCACCGGACCGGGAGACTTCATCCGGAGCTTCGTCGGGATCCAATCGAAGGTGAAACAACCCTCAGATCGAAGCCACACTTCTCTGAGCAAAGGTATGGCCTCACTCTTCTTCCCGAGCTTCTAAACATTCTCCATTTTTATTGCGTAAATTTCATCCCACATAAACCATATAGATGTGTTCGTCTTCTCAAGACGAATCCATAGAGCATAAGAACACAAAAATCCATCGAGTATCGAGTGAGATCTTAGGGATTTAGTGTGGACGGCTCTCGGGTGAGGACGCTCGGGGACGATGAACGGATGCCGTCCATTTAATACACGCGCGGACGGACGGCTCGGATGGCGTCAGACCAGGAGACGGTACGTGAACCGCGGGATCCGGAGCGCTGAGTAAGATGGTGGCGTCGAATGGGGGCGCGACACGCGGCGTTTCGGAGCTGCCGAAGTTGACGCGGCGCCGCGTGGATAAATAGAAAATTAGGGTATTTTTCTATTTATTTAATTCCCTAAACTTGGAAAATTCATAACTTTGTGTAGGAATATCATAAAAATAAAATAAAAATACCCTCTTACTCAGTGAACAGAGGAGAATAATGTGGAAAAAAATTATTTAATTTCATCAAGTATTTTATTTTTAATAATTTATTTACTCTCTGCACATTTTTAATTCTCCATGCATTTATACAATTCACCATGGCATGAGACCATAGGGCTTTTGAAGCCTCTGAATTTGGGAACATCCCCTGAATTTTCCAAAGTCAGAGGCCATCCCTATGAGAAGTTATTGATTTTTCAAATTCATGTTACTGTTTTGAGTATTTTAATTCCATTAATTAGCATGTTGTAAAATAAATTCTAGGAAAATTTGGTGATGTTCCTTATGACCAGAGGACCCTAGGAAAAATAGGTTTTGAGTTAGTTCATCTAAAATAACCCTAATTGGCTTAAACACCCAAAATGGATCCCTAATTAATTAGAGCTAACCATACATCAAATTGACTTGAAATCAATTCTCCATTGACCTTTAGGATCAGAGGAATCCACCATAAAAATTTGAGGACAATTGGACTTGGTTAGCCCTACTAAATGGGTTGATTAAGTCATTTAGTCATTTTAAACTTTAAAAATTCATAACTTTCAAAATATCTTTCAATAATTCACCAAATTGGTTTTGGAACCTCTCTTATATTAGGGGAATTTAAGAAAATTAAAATTTCAATTTTTTAAAAAAGTTGATTTTTAATGTTATTTTAATATTTTTAATAATTAAAAAATAATAAAAATCACAAAAATAATAAAATTCACCAAAATGTCACATTTTGAATTTTAATCACTTAGGAACAAACCCCATATTTTTCTTAGGTCTATTTAATGAGATATTAAAATTTAAAGCCCTAGGGTAATTTTAAAATTAAGAAAAATGTATTTTCTAGCATTTTCACCAAAATAATTATAATAAATCATAGAAAAATCAGAAAATTGCAAAAATTGATTCTCTGATTTCCTTGATAGCAGAGAGATTTTTAAAAAATATAAAATTCATTTTTTAACATTTATTTTATTTTTAAATTAATTAACACTCCAAAACTTAAAATAATTATAATAAAAATAATATAATTCAAAAAATCACCAAAATTGGTCCAAGTGGTCCTCTAGTTATTAGGAATGTCCCCTAATTTTCTTAAGGATAGAAACTTTCCCTTGGTCATGTTATTAAATTTTCCTTGGAAATCTCTATTTTCTACCAAAAATAATTATATAAATAAATTAAATACAGAAAAATCACATTTTCTCCTCTCATGTCTTTATTGACATATGAGTGAAGTCACATAAAAATTTCAAGTTCATTTGAGCTCAATTTAGTGAGTTATGAAATTATTAAGCTTAAAGGGCAAAATGGTAATTAAAATTTTAATCCTTAATTGAAACTTTAGGTTTAATAAAAAAATTAACAAGTAAAATATTTGATCCTAATCTGATTTGGATGATTGAAATTTAAATAATTAAAGGGTAGAAATCCACTAAGCAATTTAAAATAATTAAACCTTAATTAAATAATTGATTAAATTTGGAAGAATAATAAAATTGGAATTATTAAAATAGGGATATTATTAGGAAGAGATTTATTCTTTAATTTAAGAATCCCTAAATTAATCATCTCATTAATATTTAATTCTTAATCAAAATGATAACTTAAATTTAAATTATTAAAAGACTTAATCATTAAACTAAAGATAAATTATTAAACTCTTTTAAAATTTCAATTAAAGTTAAAAATAAAATTAAATTAAAAATTAAATTAAATTAAGTAAATTAAATTGAATTAAATTAAATTAAATCAAATTAAATTTAATTAAAGATTAATTAAATTAAATTAAAATTAAAAGTTGAATTAAAATAAAAATTGAATTAAATTAAATTAAATAAACAAATTAAATTAAATTAAATGAATAAATTAAATTAAATTAAATTAAATTAAATTAAATTAAATTAAATCAAATTAAATCAAATTAAATTAAATCAAATTAAATCAAATTAAAATAAAATTAAATTAAATCAAATTAAATTAAATTAAATTAAATTAAATTAAATTAAATTAAATTAAATTAAATTAAATTAAATATAACATCACCAAAGACATAAAGAATTCAAAATAAATCTAAAATAACTTGAACACTATTCCAAATTTAAACCCATTAATTGAATTCAAACTAAATCATAAATTTACCCTCGAAAGCTTTAGTTGTCATAACTCCTAAACAGAATATTAAATGAAATGTTACTTCACTTATAGGACATTCAAACATCCTAGTTCACTGAGTAAGATAACAACAAAACTTAACTAAACCTTGGACGATTAATTCATTTGTGTAATTAAATTCATTTGGACTTAAAACAATCCTGGAAATATTGAAAAGATGTATAAGATTTGCCTTAAGCACTTCCTCGATATGATAGGATGTTCATAAGAACAATTGAACTTAATTGTTCTTTGATGAAGAAAATCGTCTTCAAACTAAAACACAAGGAACCTAGACGTCATAGGAAATGACTAGCTATAGGATTAGGAATTTGGTAGAAAATCATAACCCTTCCCTTAGCTTTACCTAGGAACTTGCTTAAATATTCTAATTGTGTTTTAAGTGCAGCTTGGGATGACGGGAAGACCCCCGTGTACGCTTTTATTTTATTGCAATTTACTTTTTTGCAATTAACATTATTGCAATTTATTTAACCGCATTGCACTTACTTTTCTTGCATGATAAACAACTGTTGCATGAAAACCCACACCTTTAGGATAGTCCCTGAAACCGAAACCAAAACTAAATTAAAAGTCATTGCAAGATAAAATTCACCGCCACAACATTCCAAAATATAAAATAACTCAAAATTTAATCACAAACAGAACACAAAACTACAATTACAACTAAATTAAAACGCCCTGTTGGATGATCGGGAATACCTCGGATGATGTAACCTACGTGTTGCTAACGGGATTTCTCATGGTCTAAATGAAAGTGTGGAACTCATTCAGTTGAGTTTAGCAAATTCATCTGGACTAAGTGAATCCGATAAAAATAATGATGCCGGAAGGATGGAACCGTGGGATCTTAACCGGTGTCGTTATAATCAACTTTAAGATTTGTTTTAATTAAAATATTGAAAACACTTGGAAATTAAGATTTTCTCTAAACCAAAACACTTTTCTCATCCCTTGATTTATGATTTATAAAACTAAACCTCTGCAACAACAAGAAGCTTGGAGCATGGTGGGCAGCACGGCTATCGTCACCAGTAAAACTCGGGTCTACTTCATCAAAGCTTTCTTAGAATTAAATAACAAAGCCATAGGACTTCGAGGTAGTTTTCCTAGTGCAACATAAATCCTCAACTCTTCGTTAGGCATTTGCATTGCAAATTAAGCCCTAACCGGTCTTAGGATTCCGAGGTAATCGTCTAATACGACATAAACCCTCACATCTTCGAGGCTGTTTGTATGATTCTATCATATAAATATAAACCCTAGTTAATTAAAATTGACAAAATCAAAACATTAAATAGACATTAGGAATTTCCTAAATTCAAGCCAAACAATAGGATAGTCGGGAAATTACCGAGGTTCACTTCGAATCTGTAATTTCTCCTACCTTTCTTCCTTCGAATTCTCAAAACAAAATGTTCCAAACTTGATCCATTCCCTATTGAAATTCCAAAATTCAATCCTTTGAAAACTTAAACTTTGAAATTCTTGAGAGCAGAATTATTGATTATTATCGAGAGTTTTCTTAGGTGATTCCCGTCACTTAAGATGTAATTAACTATAGGGGCTTGCAGTGTGTCATAAAATTGGTTCGGAGACCAAACGGATGTCACAAATCTTTTAGTTTGTTTAACCGAGCCCCACCATCAAGCAGTGTGTCTATCCTTAGGGATAGATACACGGTTTGTGGTGCGGTGCTCGTTTATATAAACTATTTGGGATGTGAGATGGGTTTGATTCCATATCTTAAAATCTTCAAATTTAAAATTATTTTCAAAATCAAATACTACTTTTCAAATTATTTATTTAAATTAAATTAAAAATTCGCCGACAATTTCTGTCAGGCGACCCCCTTTTCAAAATAAAACACACGACCTAAAAATATGCCGACAGATGGTCGAATAACCGCTAACACCGTCAAAATAACCTCCAAAAGTTGTCAAAAATCTTATAGAATTTTGTAAAGAACTAGCGCTTAGGTAGCCGGATTCTGGCACCTAGGCGCCAGGGCAATTATTTTGACATTTTTGCATTTTGGCTCCATTTTTTCTCCTTTTTGCTCCTTTTTCATCCTTTTTTTCCTTCTTGAACATTTTTGCATCACCTACATCCAAAACACTAAAATACCTTTCATTAAAGCATAATATCCTTAAAAATTTGATAAAAATGAAGGCAATAAAATAAGTATTTTTTCATGGATCTGCGACAGGCCATATAAAATGTTGATACGCTCTGGAGTGAATCCTACTCCAACTCCTCTCATGAAAATCTCGTAATCTTCAGAATCCATGAAATTGGCATAAAACTCCCTAACGACAGGGATAACAACAACATCATTAAAATAGCAGAATCGTTGCCAGTTGAGTGCAACGATCGTATCCTTAATCCTTCCTCCTGGATTGTAAAAACTTCATTCTGAGATAAACATTCGAGTCGTAGCAAAATCATTGTATGCGAAAATGTGCAGCAGCAGTGACAAACTTTCTATGATCAAAATTTTCTCGTTTCATTCCTCGCTTAGATTTGGGTGCCATCTAAACGTGAAAAAAAATGTCAAATAAATTCATAGGATCAAAGAAAATAAACTAATTTAAACTTTTCAAACTTGAAAGTGCTTAAAAATCCATGGATTTAACTCTAAAATCAAAAAATTTTCTCAAAATTTTGGCTTTCTTCAATCAGAGCAAAATCCATGATGAAAATAAAAAATAATTGGTTTACAATGTAGATCTGACCTTGAGATGAAGAAATCGAGTGATTTCAAGCTCAAAAACTTGAAAATTCGGCCTCAAATGGGATCTCTAGGGTCTAATTTCATGAAAACCAGAGGAAAGGGAAGCTTAGGCTTCAAAAATGGCGTGATGGTGTTTAAGAAGATGATGTTTCGGGTTCAGGCCGAACCGGCGGCTAGGCGCCGAATTCTGGTGCTTTGATTCAAAGTTTATATTTTCCACCAAAACTTATCAAATTCGACTCCTAATTACTCTTATGAGAGTATTAATGCAATTTATATCCTCCAAACATTTCCACAATCAATTTAAAATGATAACTTAGATCCACATTTCAAACTCAAAATATATCCAAACTCTTCAATTCCAATTCATAATTTTCATTCCAAACTTAATAAATTCCAAAACAAGACTATAACAAGGTTCATCATTCTCTAAACAGCACAAACAACATAAATTCAAAGCAAATTTCCAATCCAACAACACACATTTAACAATTAAGCAAACACACAAACTAGATAATAAACACACTAGAACTTGACTCAATCACACCTAGAACACATAAGAGATCTATTCAACACCGATCTTCAATTTCCATCTCTTTCGCAATGAAGTTCGCTAGGACCGCCAAGATAGAAAACTAATGCCCTTGGAAATTCCAAAGCCGTCTTTTCATCAATCCACTTGTTCTTCATGTACATTGCTACTTGAACGTCTTGATAGGCCGCCATATGATCAAATTGAAGTTTTGTTTGCCATTCCATGTGCTCAATTTGATGATACATTTTATGCAAACTATTCCTAATGCTTTGAAATTCCACTTCAATCTTTTCCAAATGACTAAAAAATCTCTCCATACTAACTGCAATAAAACCATTAAAATAAGGTTGAGGATCTTTGAGGGATTTGTTTCTTACCTCATTTCCATAATTTCCTCTATCCATTGCTTCCGAACTCCTCTTAACTCCTCCAAAATGGATTGCTCTGGTCGAAATTAAGATTTTTATGTGATTGGGGAAGAAGATAGGGTAATTTATAAATAGATTTCATGTGAAAAACTGAAGATTTTTTATTTTTACATGATCTGTAACTGTAGAGCTTAGGCACCGGATCAACGATACGTGCAGGCTATTCTGGCGCTTAGGCACCAACTTTTGGTGCCTAGGCGCCGGAACCTCGATCGACTCTGATTCGCCTATCGTCAAATTTACAAAGTTTCGGTCTTAAAAATAGGTCTAATAAAAGGGTGTGATCCACATACAAACACGATTAAGATAAATTCAAATCACAAACAATTATACCTATAATAAATGGGATGCCTCCCATAAAGCGCTTGGTTTAACTTCGTCAGCCGGACCAAATCAATTGAATTAATCGGGTAGACTTAGTTTGTTAAGACTCTTTGTAATTTGGTTTCATTTCTCCCATATAAGGCTTCAGTCTTAATCCGTTAACTTTAAATACTTTTCCAATTTTAGGATCTTTAATATTCCCATCTCCATTAGGGCTTACTTTCTCAATTATAAATGGTCCCATCCATTTAGATCTTAATTTTCCAGAAAACAAGCATTAAATAATAACACTGCTTGTCCAGGCTCAAATATTTTCTTTGAAATCTTTTTGTCATGCAATTTCTTCCTTCTTTCCTTATAAATCTTTGCATTTTCATAGGACTCACTTCTTATCTCTTCCATTTCATTCAGTTGTAATAATTGTTTCTCTCCTGCAGCATTCAAATCATAATTAAACTCCTTTATTGCCTAGTAAGCTTTATGTTCCAGTTCAACAGGTAAGTGACAATATTTACGATAAATTAACCGATAAGGTGAAATTCCGATAGGTGTCTTATAAGTTGTTCTATAAGCCCATAATGCAGAATCAAGTCTATCATCCCAGTCAGTTCTTTTAGGATTAACAATCTTTTCTAATATTCTTTTGATTACTCTGTTTGATACTTCAGCCATTCCACTTGTTTGAGGGTGAAAACAGTTTCAATTCTATGTTTAATTCAAAATTTTTCTAGTAATGATTGAATTCTTATATTTCTGAAATGACTTCCCCCATCTATGATAATTACCCTAGGCATTCCAAATATTGTAAAAATCATCTTCTTTAAAAATTTAGAAACACTTTTGGAATCACAGTTAGGCAAAGCTACAGCTTCGATCCACTTTGAAACATAATCAACTGCTAATAAAATATAAATCTTTCCAGATGATGGTACGAAAGATCCCATAAGGTCTAAACCCCATACATCAAAATTTTCAATTTCTAATATATAGTACAGAAGCATTTCATCTTTTCTGGATATATTTCACATTATTTGACATCGATCACAAGTTTTCACATAATGTTCAACATCTTTAAATAATGTAGGCCAATAAAATCTGGAATTTAAAATTTTAAACGCAGTTTTATCTACTCCAAAGTGTCCTCCAAATTCAGAATTGTGACATTTTTGAATAATTACAAAAGTTTCTTCATAAGGTACACATCTTCAAATCACAGAATCTCTTCCTATTTTAAATTAATGAGGATCTTCCCAAATATATGATTTACAATCATTTTTAAATTTCTTAATATATTTGTTATTCAACCCATATGGTAAAATATTGCTAACCAAATAGTTTACTATATCAGCATACCAAGGCATTTGTAATCCTTGAATAACATATAACTGTTCATCAGGGAATTTCTCATTTATATTTTCTTCATAAGTTTTCTCTTTGTTATTTTTTATTCTTGATAAACGATCAGTAATTTGGTTGTCAGTTCCTTTTCTGTTCACAATTTCAAAATCAAATTCTTGTAAAAGTAAAACCCATCTGATCAATCTAGGTTTAGCATTCTTTTTAGACATTAAATACTTAATAGCAAAATGATCAGTATGTACGATATATTTCGTCCCAAGAAGATATGGTCTAAATTTATTAAAGGAATATACTATTGCTAAAAGCTCTTTTTCAGTAATAGTATAATTTATTTTAGTTTCATTAAGAGTTTTGCTAGCATAATATATAACTTTGAAAATTTTCTCATATTTTTGTCCCAATACAGCTCCAATTGCATAATCACTTGCATCACACATTAATTCAAAAGGTTTAGTGACCCCGATAGATATAAGTGCAACGGATGCCAGAAACTTGGTACCGTCAGATATAAATGCCCTGATGATTTAAGATATGAAAATAATGATTTTATAATATGGGATACTACGCAAGATACGTATCATTTATCAAGTAATATAGGACTTTTTGATTAAGCCCCGAGATATCGAACCCACATGGAAAATGTGAAATCTTTAAAGGAATCAGAGAAATTATCTTTTTACTTTCTTTGATTGTTTTCAAAAAAGTATGTCTTGAATTTGAAAAGTTTTGAAGGTTGATATGTCTTTTGAAATTTTCTTAATAAAATGCTAAACAAGAAATTAAATTTACAATAACTAATAACACTGGATGTAAAATACTATTAACTAGAATATCTTTTTCTTTCCTTTCATGAAGTAGTAATAATTCTTAAAATATTGTTGTGGAAGTATTCAAATTTTTGTTGTGACAGATAGAAGAAAATGTGTTATTTACCCTAACTTGGTTCTATAAAGAACATAGGTTAATTTGAAATTTATATTATTTTAAACATGGTTAGGCAGGGAAGATACCAGTCTCTCACTCTAGAGTTCCCTCTATTCCCACCACCTGGGGGCTAACTTCTCATAAAAAAACTTAAAACTTCAAACCAAATTAGGGGGTTTTAGCCTGTCACTCGAAAATCCTCTAATTTTACTCCCATTTATAAAAATATCTTCTAATATTACATTCAATAATATGGACTACAGTTCTCACCCATAGAATTTCATGTGATTCTTAATAACTTTTATGAGATAATACCGCATTAGATCTTACATAATCTCAAGAAATTTTACAACTTAACAAGCCAAATTAAGAAGTAAACAAAGTTTTTAGAATCAATCTTCACAACTTCTTCCAACTTTTAAACACTTATACTTTCCACAACAATTCTCTTTAAATTAATTACTTCTCCATTTAAGAAAAAAAAGATAAAGTAAACTACTCATAATGCATTAAGAAAATACAAAAACACATTGATTTGGAATTAAAAACAACGATAAGAAAAATAAAAAAACGAAAATAAGTATTAATAAACTAAATAAAAGTAAACACTTATCTGAAAATCTTCTCCACAAGACTAAGGAAGTTCCTATGAAACTTTGACTCTTCGCAAAACTACTTCGCAGAGCAAGTCTCCCATCTCCGTTGACTCAGAATACAGGCTTCAAACTTTAATAAAAACTAATCTAAAATAAAGAAAAGAAGTGGGAAGAAGAATACTTCACTCCGACCCTTTTCTCCTTTCTACTCTCTACTCCTACTCTAAATAAAAACTTTTAAAATGCAGTGGAAGAACAATGGAAGTACTCTTCAAAATGCAATGGAAGAGTCTCCTCAAATTGCCTCCTCTAAATCTTTCCTAAGACTCTCTTTAAATAGTAAACCAAAAGGTGCCTTGGTGTCTCTTCAAAATGTGTCCAGATTCGATGTATCTACCAAGGAACGCACCCCTTCATTCAAACTTGCCACCCAAAGGAAGTTATGGACGTTACCACCAAGATTTGCATCCCATCCCCTTTGAAATTGGGGCCAAATCCATTTGAATCTCGATTTTTAACTGTGGTGGCTAAGCGCCGGCCCAATGACGCTTAGCTGCCAGTGCCAAATTTTTTATTTTTTATTTTTTTGCTCCAAATTTGATTCAATTTTTCTCCTTTCATCTTGACCATCCATTTTCATCATACCTGCAAGAAAAACACAAAATACCTTTCATTAAAGTGCAATATCATTAAAAATAGGTATAAAAATGTGCATAAAAATACTATATATTTTAGGTGTATCAAAATCCCTCAAACTTAAAATGTTACTTGTCCTCAAGTGAATGTTAATCTCATAGAACATTTTAGCATGAAAATTATGTAATGAGTTTCTTAGGAAGATAACAAAATTTTGTTCTAGAAATGGAATTTTACAATTTAGAAAAAATTTCAATAATTAAAACCAACTTAAATTTTAGGAAGTTCTTAAGTAAAAGAAAATGATAAATATAAGTCTATATCTATTTCAAAAATATTTATAGATTTTTCAAAATATAGGATTCAAACATTTATTTTCTCACTT
Source organism: Papilionanthe hookeriana x Papilionanthe teres (assembly GCA_022702705.1). Classification (NCBI taxonomy): domain Eukaryota; kingdom Viridiplantae; phylum Streptophyta; class Magnoliopsida; order Asparagales; family Orchidaceae; genus Papilionanthe; species Papilionanthe hookeriana x Papilionanthe teres. The sequence continues at coordinate 19,642,244 of CM040424.1, read as the reverse complement.
AAAAATCTTTATTTGATAATAATTTCACTTACTATATTATAACGTTAAGCTTTAGGTTTTCTCTGAACTTAAATCTTAAACTTTAGGTATGAAACTAATTTTTGATTAGACCCTTAAATCCTCAAGCTTCTCCTCCCTTTTCATATACTATATTTTTCACTTTTTTATTATTTTTTATTTTTTTATTTTATAAGGCAAGGATTACTAAATCTGGATAGATCTTTAATGATTTTGAATTCCATCCTTCCATTTAAAATAAAGATCAGATACACATTTTTCACTTAAAAATCGTAATAATAGTATCTGAAAATTACTCTTCAATAAAAGAAATTTAAGCTTTGAAGAATAAAAGTCAAATCTTCTATTTATCCAAAAATACAAAACTTCTTACTAAAGATAGTTTAACTTTATTTAACACCTCTTCATTAAGAAAATTTTAACTTTAAGTTTTTCATGATTACTATAAATTTTAACTAAATTCTTTTATTCATTTCTATATTCAAAATTTTGTTCCCCTAATATAACTTCATGTACATAATTGTTCTTAATCAAAAATAAGATTTATTTTTAAGTATTCTTAAGAATAAAATAAAATTCTAGGTTTTTGAAAATCATTGTTTTTAAAATCCCCACCAAACTTTAAATTTTTAATTAAGATAAAACACTTAAGCATAAGAAATGATACATGGGTGAGAAATAAAAACTGACATATCATGCTTGCAGGAATTTTTAATATCCTAATATGCAAGTATAACAATTTAAATACAGGAGTAAAATTAAATCAAATTTCGTTTTTCAAAACATTTTTCTTCTTTTTTTTATAATAATAAGAAAAGTAAAAATTTCAGAAGTCTTCTACAGTAGTGGAGGTTTTCAAAACAAATACACACCAAGTAAAATAACACACTGATACAGATAACAGATGATAGTGGAATTTGAATAATTTTAAACATGTAGTTTTCCTAAGTATAAATTTCTAATAGTGGTTTATAATTTCCTAAGAGTTTTTGAAATTAAAAATACATACTACTAAAAACTCTGACATAACATACACATAAAAATATTTACTATAAAACACTACCGCACAACAACATATAAATCAACAATAAAACAACAACAATACATGAATATGCATAACAGATAAATAGTACAACTACAATCTGCATACTATCAAGGTTCACATCACAATACAATCATCAAACAAAATCTAGATAAAGTACATAGTGACAACACATCAATACAACAACTAAAACAAACAACATACATCTACTCTTCATCCTCATCATTATCATCATCCTTCTCGTTCCAATCTCTGGATGGCACATAAGGTATATAGAATGGATGAGGTGGCATCTCAGCACTCTGATCTCCTCTAATCAGTCTATCCAAATATTGCTGATAATTCTCCTCATATTCATCATGTTTTACAATATATCTCTTAACATTATCCAGCTTACCATCCATATCTCTCACATGCTCTCGAGTAAGACTCACTTTTTTCAAAATCTTTCTTAATAGACCAGTCTGTAAATCAGTTGTTGACGAAGCACGTGAAGTAGTAGCGCAAGAAGCAGAAGCAGCAGAAGTAGAAGCAGTAGAAGCCCTACCAAATCCTCCTCTCCAACAAAACTCTAAATGTACAGTGTAAGCTGACCCGATTTTTGTATTTCTAAATACAAGGATTTGTTACCACTGCTAGAAAATTTAATTTCTGGCAAAGGCGCGAAACACTTGACCTGGAATAACTTGCTATATAGATGTGTACCAAATTTTAATTACGTCAATAACATTAAATAAAACTTGATTGCTACTGAATGCTTGGACGTTAATGTTTAATACTGTTTTAAATATATGTTTATATAGCAAAATATAATTTAAAAAGAAAATATTTTATATACTTTTTGGGTACTACGTAAGTATACGTATCGTTTCAAGTAATATAGGGCTTTGAAACAAAAACCCCAGTATCGATCCCACGGGGAAAAATATGGTAATAAATTTTTAAATATTGTATTTCAAAAATCTTTTTGTATTTTAATCTAACTATAAATTACTTTTAACTTACTAGATGCAGATAAAGAAAAAAATAATAAAAAAAGATTTTGTGAAACTATATAAAACAAACAACTTTCTTCCCTTCAATTAATCTAAGATTTTTAAGATAATTTAATATTTGTTGGAGAATTTGATTTATGGTATTGTGCCAAATAGAAGCATTCCTATTCTTTACCCTTTGATCCAGGCGCAAAGAACATTGGCTAATTTACAGATCAGGTCCGAATGTATTGTTAGTAGAATCGGTTAATCTAGGCTCACACTACTAGATGTCCAAGGGTGGCTATGGTCGGCCATACTAGTGACCCTTTCCTTATCTATAAATCAAATTATAAGAATTTAGTCTGTCACTCTAAAAACTTATCAATTCTACACCTTTTAAATCTTATCTTCCTATTTATTTGCACTTCACCTTGAATAGCCTGCACATGGCCTTCGACTACCCAAGGATTCATGTGACATTTACAAGTTAAAGAGTTCTTCTCCTTCTAGGTCTCAAAACTCTTCAACAGGTTTTAACAATTTAAATGGCCAACTTAAAAAGTAAAGTAAGATCAGGTATTAATATCATCATAATGTTTTGAAAATATTTTGAATTTAAATTCTTCATCAAATCTTATATTATCTTATTTATCTTTTCATAATTGAAGGAAGAAAGTAAACTAACTATTCAGAACACATTGAATATAAACAGCAAAACATAATAAATAAACTTTGAATCAAAATTAAAATACTTATCTCAAATATTCCTTCTACAGATCTTCTGATTCCTACTGACCCCACAGTGTAATGAACTCCAGATGCAACAACTTGAAAATAAACTCACTAAACTAAATAAATGTGGCCCTAAATTTCTCTCTCTATTTTTCTCTCTAAGGATAAGAGATCCTAAAGTGGCTAAGAGAAAGGGGTTACAATGGGGGCACATTTTTCTTAAGAAATGGACTCTTATTTATAGGCTTCAAGGGTTGCCTTGAGGAACCTCTTCAAAACATGTCCACATTTAATGAATCTTCTAGAAGGTCTGTCTGGCGCCTAGGCGCTGGACACCGCGTCCAGTTCTTCGCACCTCTTCACTTTAGCTCGCAACTCTTCGCGATTAAAACCGTTTTGGAGCGTCCAAATGCAATGTATCACATGTCCTATTATCAAGGAACAACTGCCAGTCTTCTAAAATGTCCAATAACTGTTCACTCCATCAAAATAATCGTCTAAACGTTGTCAAAAACTTGATAGTTTTGTATCGAGTCTAGCGCTTAGGCGCCAGCTTCTGGCGCCTAAGTGTCAGGCCGTATTTTTTTATAATTTTTGTATTTTGCTCCATTTTTGCTCCTTTTTGCTCATTTTTCCTTTTTTGGACCTTTTTACATCACCTACATCCAAAAACACAAAAATACCTTGCATTAAAGCATAATATCCTTAGAAATTGATCAGAATTAAGGCATAAAAATAGGTATTTTTTTATGGATCAAAATCCCCCAAACCAAAATGTTACTTGTCCTCAAGTAACTCTTTTTACTATATAACATGTATAACCTTTGGAATAAAAGATAAATATTTAAGATTCTTTATAATTTTTGATTTTATAAAGTCTATAGTAAATTATTAACCCAATTTCACTAATTAGGTTTAATTTTAAGAATTTAAAGAATATTCAACTACCAAATCATAATATTTCAAATTTTGCATCCATTTTGAAAATAATAGAAGTTTATTATATTAAGATCTCATAGATTATTTACAAGAAAAAGGTCTTCTCGAAAAATCTTTCCTAAATAAATATTCATGCATAAAAATTAAGTAAAATTTGTAATTAGTTTTCTTTCTATAAGATAATTCAAGTGAAGCCAATTTTTAATTAGGCATTTCCTCAAGCTTCTCCTCTCTTCTCTTTATATATATATATATATAGAGGATTACTATATCTGGATAGCCTGTTAATGGTTTTGAACTTCACTATCCTTAACTTATATTGTCAAAACTTATACATTTCCACTTAATTATTATAACATGAATAAGAATTCAAAAAGATTTTTAATCTTTTCTTTTTCAAGTGATAATTTTTGATTTCTTAATATTTCTAAAATTCTATTATTTCTACTATGAATAGAAAAATTTCTTAATCTTATTCTTCTTTAAGTTAAATAATTCTATTCTTAAAATCAATCAAAGTTATTAAAATTTTGTTTAATTTCACTAAATTGTTTATAATTTCAAATATAAAAGTGATCTCGAATAAATTCTTCATTCCTTAAGTTATGTTAAAAAGTTTTTTTTTATAAGAAAATATTAGCTCTATAAGGACAAATAAAATTTAAATTTGAATGTATTTTCCCTTCCCCCAAACTTAAGTTTTGGTATACTATGAAAATTTGAAAGTATGAGAGAAAGAAAATCGTAATTTTAAAAAGGAAATTTTTATAAGTATGTAAAAACGATCTTAAAAAGAAAAATTTACTTCTACTCATGCTTTTATGAATAATTAAGATAAAATTGAAGTAGGTATAAAAGTAAGCAGGCTAATTTTTATGATTATACTAAATTTGAAACAAAATAAAAGCAGAGCAAAATTACTAATTACTAAACATTAGACAGAAACAAACATATCATAAATTAACTCTAATCTCAGTCTCAAACACAATATACTAAGAATATTCTAACAACAGAATCTTAACACTAATTAATCCACACAGGTACTTAAATAAATCAACATACATTAAACATAAAACTAAACAAACAAACCAAACAAAACGAACCAACAAAGCAGCACAATATAAAGATCTAAAAACTACTAGTCACTGGCTGTAGCCTCATCATCATCATCGTCACCAAAGGAAAATTCTACATCCTTAGGATCAACAAATGGTGTAAAACTATGAAAAGTAGGGAAACTAACATCATGTTCACCCTTCAGAAATCTGACTAGGGCTTCATCATACTCAGCATCATAAATACTCTTCCTCTGGGTATAATCAGATAAATGATCAAGTTTCCTATCAATAGTATCAATCCTACAGTGAGTTTGAAATAACTCCTGCTGCTGCTCTATAAACTGATCATGCATTGATTCCCAGAAACTCGATGGTGGCTCAGCAGAAGTGGAGGTTCGAGAAGTAGAAGGTCTATCTGGAGTAGGTGCAGAAGAAGAAGGAGCATTCGATTTCTTCCCTCGAAGATGATCATAAATGCTAATGCTCTCCTGACCAATCGGCTTAGTAGTCTTCAACCTTTCCTCTGAAATATCTGCAGTGACTCCATTGCTAATACATATGAATAAATCAGAGATGAGAATCCCAGTCCAACAGAAGTGCTAGATCTCGCAGTAGAATCCACATAATCATAAATAATACTGCCGACATCAATAGGCTTCCTTTCCTGAATGCAGTAGTTTAAGATCGCTCGATCTCTAGTCACTTCACTCAGGTGGTTGGAAGGTAACAATCTTGCAGAAATAAAATAGTGTCATTCTTTAGAAATACCATTTAACTTAGAATATTTGAAGTTTACCCTTTTTCCGTTCCTGATCTTCCAAGATCCAGTATCGTCAGTCAAATAAGCAATGATCATATCCAAATCTCCCTCAGATTGTGATAATCCAGAATAGTGGCATTCAATAGTCGGTGACAGGCCATAAAATACATTGATTCTTTCAGGATTAAATTATACTCCAACACCTCTGACAAAAACTTCATAATCTTCGGCATCCAGAAAATTTGCATAAAACTCTCGAACTATAGGGATAACAACGATAGTGTTTTCAATCATTTCTCCCGGATGATAGAAACTTAGTTCTGAAATGAACTTCCTCGACGTCGCAAATTCGTGGAATCGAAAATACGCAGCTGCAGAAGAAAATTTGCTGCTATCAAAGTTATCTCGTGCATTCCTGTGTTTAGATTTTGGAGCCATCTAAACATGAAAGAAAACAAGAACAAATGTAGGAATAAAAAATTTAAACTGTTTTTAAGTTATAAAACTTAAAATAAGTTTAAAAATCCAAATAAATCACTAAAAATCAATTTTTTTAAATTTCAGTTCTTAGCAAAACTTAGGGAAATCTATGGTGAAAATCAAAAATAAATGGTTTAAAGTGTAGATTTGATCTTGAGACGAAGAAATCAAGTGGTTTCGCGCTCAAATCCTTGATGTTTTGACCTCAAAATGGATCTAAAAGGTGTATTTTCACAAAAATGGGGAAGAAGATGAAGCTTAGGAGTCGATAATGGATTTTAGGGGTATTTAAGGAAATTTTCAAGTACAGGCCGAACCGGCGCTCAGGCGTCGAATTCTGGTGCCTAGGCTCCAGACTCGCCTTTCACAAAAAATTATTTTTAAATTTAATTTTCCACCAAAATTCATAAATTCAACTTCCAATTACTCACATTAGAGTAAGGCTTCAGTTTCTAACTTCCAAAACATTTTCCAAAAATTTTAAAAATTAAATATCAAATCCACCAATCAAACATAAAGTTTAAATCAAACTTCACTAAATTCCATTTATAATCTTCAATATTAGCTCAATATATTCCAGATAAGTATTATACTTGATTCAAGTTCCTAATACACACTCAAACACAAAAATTTCTAAGTAAAAATAACACACATTGAACATGAAAGCAAACACACAAACAAACACAATCGATTCACTAAATCGATACAACGACTCAACAAACCAGATAATAACTATCTCATTACCAAAATATTCTAATCTTCACAAGGGTAATTTTGTATTCCACTTGGAAAGAACACTAACGCTCTCAGGAAATCTGTAGTCGTCTTTTCGTCAATCCACTTGTTCTTCGCATACATTTAAACTTGAGCATCTTGATAAGCCGCAAAAAGATCAAATTAAAGTTTCATTTGCCATTCTAGATGTTCAATTTGATGAAACATCTCATGAAGGCGATCTCCAATGCTTTTAAATTCTGCTTCAAACTTATCCAAATGACTAGAAATTTTCTCTAAACTTACCGCGATGAAACCATTAAAGAAGGCTTGAGGATCCTTTGAGACCTTGTCCCTAGCTTCTTCTCCATGATTTCTTCCTTCCATTTCTTCAAAAATTTCTCAAATCTCTCAAGAATGAAGTGTAATGGACGTAACTTTTATTGCTTGATGGTTAGGGAAGAAGATGGGTTGATTTAAAGGTAAAAATCATGTGAAAATATGAAAATTTTCAGTTTTATGCACGACCCAATAACCGTGGCGCTTAGACGTCAGATCTATTGATACATAGTTTAACTCTGGCGCTTAGGCGCCGAATCTTGGCACCTAAGCGCCAGAACTAAATTTAACTCTGTTTCTCCTAATCATCAAATTTCAACGTTTCGTTCTCCAAGATAGGTAAATTAAACTGGTAAGAGTAATCTAGACTCAATAACACACATTGTAAACAATCATAATGAAGGTTAACTTGATCTCTTTTTTACTCATATTTAGAATAGAGTGATCCAATTTCTAAATCTTACATACTTCAAAATAATCTTCAGCTTAAGTCAACAAAGACTTATAAGCATCAAAAAATTTAAGGTAATAAAAAATTAGTCAAGATCGAGGCATAACCTTACACTAAAACATAAAAACACTCATAACAAAAGATAATTATGGGTTGCCTCCCACAAAGCGCTTGGTTTAACGTCGTCAGCCCGACTTAACTAAATCTTTAATCAGGTTAACTCAATTCATAAGCCTCTTTATAAATCATTTTAATATCTCCCAAATAAGGCTTCGATCTTAATCCATTTACTTTAAAAATTTTTCCTGTTTTGGGGTCTTTAATATCCACAGCTCCATAATGGTATACTTTCTCAATTATATAGGGTCCAATCCATTTAGATCTTAATTTTCCAGGAAAAAGTTTTGGAACGAGATTTAAACAGTAATACTTCTTGTCCAGGCTCAAAAATTTTTCCTGAAATTTTCTTATCATTCAACATCTTCATTTTCTCTTTATAAATCATTGCATTTTCATATGATTCATTTCTTATTTCTTCCATCTCATTCAATTGCAATAATCGCTTTTCTCCTGCCTTATTCAAATTAAAACTAAACTCCTTTATCGCTCAATAAGTTTTATGTTCAAGTTCTACAGGTAAGTGACAATGTTTGCCATAAATTAACCGGTAAGGTGACATTCCGATTGGTGTCTTATAAGTTGTTCTATAAGCCCATAATGCAGAATCAAGTCTATCGACCTAATCGGTTCTTTTAGGATTAACGAGTCTTCTCTAAAATTCTTTTAATTTCTCTCGTTTGATACTTCGGCCATTCCACTTGTTTGTGGGTGATAAGCGATTGCAATTCTATGTTTGATTCCAAATTTTTGTAGTAATGATTGAATTCTTACATTCTCGAAATGACTTCCACCATCGGTGATAATTACCTTAGGCATTCCAAATCTTGAAAATATCATTTTGTTTAAGAATTTAGAAACACTTTTGGAATCACAGTTTGGTAAAGCAACGAGCTTCGATCCACTTTGAAACATAATCAATTGCTAATAAAATATAAATTTTTCCAGATGATGGAACAAATGGTCCCATAAAGTCTAAACCCCATATATCAAAAATTTCAACTTCCAATATATAGTTTAAAGACATTTCATTCTTCCTAGATATATTTCCCATCCTTTGACATCGATCACATGTTTTCACATAATGTCTCAAATCTTTAAATAAGGTAGGCCAATAAAATCCAGAATTTAAAATTTTAAATGCAGTTTTATCTATGCCAAAGTGTCCTCTAAAATCGGAATCATGACATTTTTGAATAATAGCAAAAGTTTTCTCATAAGGTACACATTTTCGAATCATTGAATCACTTCCAATTTTAAATAAATGAGGATCTTCCCAAATATAAGATTTAGCATCATATTTAAATTTCTTAATAAATTTGTTATCTAATTCATAAGGCACAATATTTCTAATTATATAATTAACAATATCAACATACCAAGGTGTTTTGTATCCTTGAATAACATATAAATATTCATCAGGAAATTTCTCATTTATATTTTCTTCCGAAATAATATCATTTTTAATTCTAGACAAACGATTAGCAATTTGGTTTTCAGTTCCTTTTCTATCTACTATTTGAAAATCAAATTCTTATAGAAGTAAAACCCATCTTATAAGTCTAGGTTTAGAATCCTTCTTAGATAATAGATATTTAATAGCGAGAATGATCGGTATGAACTATGCATTTAGTACCAAGAAGATAAGGTCTAAATTTATCAAAGACATATACTATAGCTAGAAGCTCCTTCTCAATGGTAGTGTAATTTCTTTGTGTTTCAGTGAGAGTTTTACTAGCATAATATACAACTTTGAAAATCTTCTCATATTTTTTTCCTAATACAGCTCCAATTGCAAAATCACTTGCATCACACATTAATTCAAAAGGTTTATTCCAATTAGGTGCGACAATGATAGGTGCAGTTATTAATTTTTCTTTTAGAATATTAAAAGCATTAATACATTCTTTTTTAAATTCAAATTTCGTATCTTTTTCTAATAAATGTCAAAGAGGTTTAGCAATTTTAGAAAAATCCTTTATGTATCTTCTATAAAATCCAGCATGACCTAGAAAACTTCTCACATCAGTAACAGTAGTAGGTGGTTACAATTCAGCAATAATTTTCACTTTTACTTGATCTACTTCCATCCCTTTTTGTAAAAATTTGTGACCAAGTACAATGCCTTCTGTGACCATGAATTAACATTATTCCTAGTTAAGAAGTAAGTTTGTTTCTTCACATCTTTTTAGAAATTTGGCTATGTTTTCCAAACAAGATTCAAAAGAAGTTCCAAAAACTGAAAAATCGTCCATGAATATTTCAATTCCTTTGTCAATCAAATCACAAAATATTGACATCATACATCTTTGAAAAGTTGCAGGTGCATTACATAAACCAAATGGAATTCTTATAAAAGAAAAGGTTCCATAAGGACTTGTAAATGTTGTTTTTTCTTGGTCCTCAGGAGCAATAAGTAACTGATGATAACCAGAATATCCATCCAGAAAACAGAAATATGGGTGTCCAGCAAATTTATCGAGCATTTGATCCAAGAAAGGTAAAGGAAAATGATCCTTTCTAGTGGCTTTATTTAATTTCCTATAGTCAATACAAATTCGCCATCCAGTAACTTGTCTTGTAGGAATTAGTTCATTTTTATCATTAACAATGACAGTTACACCTCCTTTCTTCAGAACACAATGAATAGGACTTGCCCATTGACTATCTGAAATAGGATAAATAAAACCAGCATCTAACCACTTAACAATTTCTTTTTTAACAACCTCTTTCATAATAGGATTTAATCTTCTTTGCGATTCAATAGAAGGTTTAAAATTTTCTTCCATTAAAATTCTATGCATACAAATGGAAGGGCTTATTCCTCTTATATCAGCAATATTCCAACCAAAAGCTTTCTTATAATTCTTTAAAACACTTAGTAGTTTTTCTTCTTTATCTTTACTCAGTTTAGAAGAAATAATAACAGTAAAGGTTAACGAATTTCCAAGAAACACATTTTTTAAATGTGAAGGTAACATTTTTAATTCCAGTTTAGGGGCTTTTTTAATTGATGGTAAAAGTATATCATTTTGAGTTATGTCTAAAGTTTCCCAGTTATCTTTAATAAAATGAGTCTCCTCTTCTTCTACTTCTTCATTTTCATCAGTTAAAAATTAAAATTTTTCTTTAGAAATGACTTTACATTTTTATTGATAATGTTTCTCAATTAAATAATCAATTATATCCATTCGATAACATTTCTCTTTATCAGGGTACTTCATTGATTTAAGAACATTGAATTTAATTTCTTGATCATTAACTCTCATGGTTAGTTCTCCCTTTTGCACATCAATCATAGCTCGTCCGGTAGCTAGAAAAGGTCTCCCTAAAATAATAGGTATCTCTTTATCTTCTTCCATATCAAGTATGATGAAATCTATAGGGAAGATAAATTTATTCACTTTAACAAGGACATCCTCTATAACTCCTTTAGGATAAGTGATAGATTTATCAGCTAACTGAAGGGTTACAGTGGTGGGAGTAATATCTCCTAAATGCAATCTTTGAAAGATAAAAAATGACATGATATTAATACTTGCTCCTAAATCACATAAAGCTTTTCCACAAAATTTTTCTCCAATAGCACAGGGTATAGTGAAAATTCAAGGATCCTTAAGATTTTCAGGTAATTTCTTTTGAATTATTGCACTATATTCTTCAGTTAATACAACAGTTTCAAAAGCTTCAAATTTTCGTTTCTTGCTTAAAATATCCTTCATAAATTTTGCATAAGTTGGCATTTATTCCAAAGCTTCAGCAAAAGGTATGTTAATAGTAAGTTTCTTAAAAATTTCAAAGAACTTAGAAAATTGATGATCAAGTTTCATCTGTTTAAGTCTTTGAGGAAAAGGTGGTGGTGGTTTTTCAACTTCCACATTAATAGGTATAACAGTCTAATCTTGACTAGGAGAGAGAGTTTCTTTAGGTTTTTCAATCTCTTCAACCTCAATCTCTTTTTCATTTTCATTTTGCATTCTTTCTTTTAATTCCTTTCCACTTCTAAGTTGCACAGCCTTAACATGTTCATGTTTTTTTCCAGTTTCCTTTGGATTAATTTCAACATTACTAGGAAGTGTTCCTACGAGTACTGTTATTAATTAAAGTAGCAATTTGCCCCATTTGATTTTCAATATTACGAATAGCAGTATTTTGATTTTGTAATTAATTATTCATTTGTAAAATTAATTCTTCTATTGATAACTTTTTCTGTTGATTATTAAATCCAGGAGATTTATAATTTGTATTAACTTGATTATTCCAATTTCCAGTGGGATGAGATTGATTATTACCCCATTGTTGTTGTGAATTATTCTAGTTAAAATTAGGATGATTTTTCCACCCAGGATTATAATAATTTGAATAAGGATTATTTTTACTTGTAATAGCTTGTAAAGTTTCAATAGTCTGAGAATCTTCAATATTAGCAGAGTTATTATGTGAAATATTAATTGCAAAATTATCTAATTTCTTAGACATTGCTTCTACTTGTGAAGCTAAGATAGAAAAGGCTTCATTATTGTGAATACTTGCCATCTTTTTAGGATTAATCCTTTCGGAAGGCCATTGAAAATTGTTATTAGTCATTTCTTCAATTAAAGTGTAAGCTTCTTCAAATGATTTAGACATTAAAGAATCTCCAGATGCAGCATCAATAATTGATTTTAAAGATCCAATTAATCCATTATAAAATGTTTGAATAATTAACCAATCAGGTAAAGCATGATGAGGACATTGTCTTAATAATTCTTTAAATCTTTCCCAAGTTTCATATATTGTCTCTCCGTCAAATTGACTAAACGAAGTATCATCATTTCTCAATTTAGCAGTTTTAGAAGGAGGAAAATATTTAGCAAGGAATTTTTGTGCCATTTCAGCCCATGTTTTAATAGAACCAGTTGCTAATGAGTTTAACCACATCTTTGCCTTATCTCTTAAAGAAAAAAGAAAAAGTCTAAGTCTAATAGCATCATCAGAAACATTGTTATATTTAAAGGTAGCAAAAAGTTCTAAAAAACTAACAAGGTGTAAATATGGATCATCATTTGGTGTTCCACCAAATTGATTTTTTTGCACCATTTGAATAATAGATGGTTTAAGCTCAAAAGAATTAGCATCTACAATGGTATTTGAATACTACTATGAAGTTCATCAACTGTAGGGTTAGTATAATCTCTTAATGGTTTATAAACATTTTGATCATTAAGTTCAATTGGATTTTGTAAAGTAGCCATTTCTTAAAATTTTTGAATTTGTATTCCCTTTTTAATTTTTCTAATTGTTCTTTCTAGTTCAGAATCTAAAGGTATTAGTCCTTCATAACCAAAACTTTGCATAAAAAAAAATAAAACAATGAATAAAATATTTATATTTATTTTTTATATTTTTATTTATATTTTTATATTTTTTTATGTTTTTTTTATATGTATTTGGAAATATAATTTTTAAATTCTATAACTATTTTTATTCAATCCCCGGCAACGGCGCCAAAAACTTGATCCGATTTTTGTATTTCCAAATACAAGGATTTGTTACCATTGCTAGAAAATTTAATTTCTGGCAAAGACGCGAAACACTTGACCTAGAATAACTTGCTATATATATGTGTACCAAATTTTAATTACGGCAATAACGTTAAATAAAACTTGATTGCTACTGAATGCTAGGCTGTTAATTTTTAATACTTTTTTAAATATATGTTTATATAGCAAAATATAATTTAAAAAGAAAATATTTTATATACTTTTTGGGTACTACACAAGTATACGTATCGTTTCAAGTAATATAGGGCTTTGAAACAAAGACCCCAGTATCGATTCCATGGGGAAAAAATATGGTAATAAATTTTTAAATATTGTATTTCAAAAATCTTTATGTATTTTAATCTAACTATAAATTACTTTTAACTTACTAGATGCAGATAAAGAAAAAAATAATAAAAAAATGATTTTGTGAAAATATATAAAAGGAACAACTTTCTTCCCTTCAATTAATCTAAGATTTTTAAGATAATTTAATGTTCGTTAGAGAATTTGATTTATGGTATTGTGCCAAATAGAAGCATTCCTATTCTTTACCCTTTGATCCAGGCTAATTTACTGATCAGGTTCGGATGTATTGTTAGTAGAATGGGTTAATCTAGGCTCACACTACTAGATGTCCAAGGGTGGCTATGGTCGGCCCTACTAGTGACCCTTTCCATATCTATAAATCAAATTATAAGAATTTAGTCTGTCACTCTAAAAACTTATCAATTCTACGCCCTTTAAATCTTATCTTCCTATTTATTTGCACTTCACCTTGAATAGCCCGCACATGGCCTTCGATTACCTAGGGATTCATGTGACATTTACAAGTTAAGAGTTCTTCTCCTTCTAGGTCTCAAAACTCTTCAACAGGTTTTAACAATTTAAATGGCCAATTTAAAAAGTAAAGTAAGATCAGGTATTAATATCATCACAATGTTTTGAAAATATTTTGAATTTGAATTCTCCATCGAATCTTATATTATCTTATTTATCTTTTCATAATTGAAGGAAGAAAGTAAACTAACTACTCAGAACACATTGAATATAAACAGAAAAAACATAATAAATAAACTTTGAATCAAAAATAAAATACTTATCTCAAATATTCCTTCTACAGATCTTCTGATTCCTACTAACTCCACAGTGTAATGAACTCCAGATGCAACAACTTGAAAATAAACTCACTAAACTAAATAAATGTGGCCCTAAATTTCTCTCTCTATTTCTCTCTCTAAGGATGAGAGATCATAAAGTGGCTAAGAGAAAGAGGTTACAATGGGGGCACGTTTTTCTGAAGAAATGGACTCCTATTTATAGGCTTCAAGGGTTGCCTTGAGGCACCTCTTCAAAACATGTCCACATTAATTGAATCTTCTAGAAGGTCTGTCTGGTGCCTAGGCGCCGGAATCTGGCGCCTAGGCGTCGGACACCGCATCCAGTTCTTCACACCTCTTCACTTTGGCTCGCACCTCTTCGGGATTAAAACCGTTTTGGAGCGTCCAAATGCAATGTATCACATGTCATATTATCAAGGAACAACTGCCAGTCTTCTAGAATGTCCAATAACTGCTCACTCCGTCAAAATAATCGTCCAAACATTGTCAAAAACCTGACAGTTCTGTATCGAGTCTGGCGCTTAGGCGCCAACTTCTGGCGCCTAGGCGCCATGCCATATTTTTATATAATTTTTGTATTTTGCTCCATTTTTGCTCCTTTTTGCTCCTTTTTCCTTTTTTGGACCTTTTTACATCACATACATCCAAAAACACAAAAATACCTTTCATTAAAGCTTAATATCCTTAGAAATTGATAAGAATTAAGGCATAAAAATATGTATTTTTTTTATGGATCAAAAGCACCAACGTTTACACTAATAATTGGTCTCAATGGCTGAAGTACCTCTTCCCAGGTTTCAAATTTCACTCCATATCTTTCACAAAGTGAATGAATCAAGGAAGGAAATCCCATACCTGCAGTCGTGGTTGATCTAGCATAGTTCAAAACATAATAAAAATTTATGCTTCCAATATCATTAGGCTTCACATGCTGAATACAATGGTTCAACACCGCTCTTTCTCTCGCCACTTCACTGGTATGACTTGAAGGTAACAACTTAGATGAGATAAAATAATTCCATGCCTTAGAAATGGCATTCAATTTGGAAGCAGGAATGTTCACTCTTCTATCATTTGTAATTTTTCATAATCCTCTTCCATCAGTCAGAAACTCTATTATCTCATCTAATTCTCCTTCCGAAGGATGATAGTTAGAATAAAAACAGAACATGTCAGGAGGTAGTCCATAAAAGGTATTGATTGCACCAGAAGAGAAATTTACTTTATGCCTCCTAATCGTCACTTCGATTTTCCTCTGCGAGCGAGTAAATTTGCATAAAATTCTCTTACCACAGAAGCAACAGCAACAGCGGAGAAGCAACAGTAATTCTGCTAGTTTCTTCTTGCAATCATATCTTCAATCACCTCTCCTAGTTTACTAAACACTCGCTCAAGAATCAACTTACGTGATTGCAATGCATCGACGTATCGTTCCTCAGCCCTCAAACTAACAAATTTGTCAGAATCAAACTTCGTCTTTTCTCGTGCACGCTTTGACTTTGGAGCCATCTCTAAAAATTCACAAAAAAATTCACCATAAATTCCAAAATCAAACTAAACTTGCTAAATTATCTTCCAAAAGATTTTTTCACTAAATCCAAGAAATTTATCAAGCTTTTCCTCAAATTTTCACCATGAATAGTGATTTTAAGATTTTCCATAATGTACTCAAAATACATGGTGAAAATCAAAAATTTTTACTTAGGAATAGTGCTCTTACCTCAAGGAATCTAAATCTAACAATTTTTTTTGATATCGGCACGTAAATGATCCACAATATGATACCACAATATGTTTTGGCAATTGAAAATGGTAATTTTTGGGTTTTTAACTTTCGGGAATCAATTTTCGCGAACTGGTGCCTAAGCGCGAACTCTCGGCGCATAGCCGCGAAATTTGGCGCGTAATCGCCGGTACTTTGGCGCTTAGCCGCCAATACCCAAACTTTTATAATTAAGGTATATGCACTAGATCACTTTATTAATTACCTTTAATTAGTCCACAATAATTAATTCTCCCCACAAATCTTCCAATACTCCAAATCAAAGTTAAATAACCAATGATTCCACAAAAATTTCACAAAAATAAACCTATATTAAAACAAACATAACATTCAATACAATACTAGAATTTTTATACAAGACACTATAATCTTAAACTGATAAGTGTACATCTCTAAGATGTACCCATCACATCATCAAGCATATATAAAAACATTAAACACACCAAACATAAACTCATAAGAACATTAACATAACACATAAGACACTAAACAAATAGGAAAAAAACACTTTTAATTCCACTCTCCATTAGGCAGAATTTAACCAAGACGACTATTATTCTCATTTGACCCTTCAGGAATATAAATTTGATAGAACGGGCGATCATTGTTCATTCTTATATCATCTTCTTCAATCCATTTGTTCTTCACATACATTGCCTTATCTATTTCTTCCACATACCTTGAATGATTGAATTGCATCTTGAGTTGCCATCCCATGTGATTCATATGTAAAGTAATATCATTGATCTTTGCTTCCATTGAAGTCACTCGGGCTTCAATTTTTTCAATCATCTCTGCAATACCTTGAATGCTAACAGCCAGATATCCATTAAATAACTCCTTAGCACTATCCCTAATGAGCTTACTTTTATCAGAATCTTGCTTCTTCTTCATCTCATTCTCCCAGAAAGACATGGTGCTCAAAATTCTCCTCTTAGACTTCAGAAATGAAAATAGGACTTGGGGTAAGTGTTTTCCTTAAGTCAGGACCTTTTTATAGACTTGGGAGATGCTAGAATATTCTCTAACACGTTTATAATCTCCTAAATAACTCCCACAACTTCTCCCCCATGATCTAGGCTCTAAATTCACATTTTTCATGTTTTTTATAACAGTGGCGCCTAAGCGCCAACTAGTCGGCGCTTAGCCGCCAGTGCACAATTTAGCACAGGTCTGCTAAGTGTCCAAATTCTCATTCTGACTTTTCCAAATCATCAATTAAGGTCGAATAAACTCCACTTAAGTTTAAAAACTCCAAATTACTACCACTAAAAACATAAAAATAAACCCAAAAAAAGCAAACAGAACACACAAAACGAACATAAAGCAAAAACACCGATAAATATGGGTTGCCTCCCACAAAGCGCTTGTTTTAACGTCTTCAGCCTGACATACCTAGAACACATTCTGAGTGACCCAACATTAAATTCTCATTAGATTTAGATTTATTCACTGAAAAATATAGTTTAAGTTTATGTCCGTTAACTTTAATTATTTTTCCAGTCTTAGGATCTTGAATATCTACAGCTCCATAAGAATAAAATTTTATCACAATGAATGGACCCACCCACATGGACTTAAGTTTTCTAGAAAATATTCTCAATCTGGCATTATACTGCAAAACTTGTTGTCCTGGTACAAGATATTTGGTAAGAATCTTCTGATCATGCCATAACTTCATCTTTTCCTTATAAATTTTAGCATTTTCATAAAATTCATTCCTTATTTCTTTAAGCTCATTCAATTGCAATAATCTCTTTTCAGCAGCATCTTTCAAATTATAATTGAACTTTTTAATAGCCCAATAAGCCTTATGCTCAAGTTCAAAAGGTAAATGACAAGCTTTTCCAAAAAGCAGTCTATATGGGGACATTCATATAGGTGTTCTGTAAGCAGTCCTATAGGCCCACAATGCATAATCCAATTTAATGGACCAATCCTTTCTATTTGAATTAACAGTTTTTTTCCAATATTCTTTTAATTTCACAATTGGATAAGTCAACCAAACCACTTGTCTGTGGATGATAAGAAGTAGCAATGTGATGATTAATATGATATTTCTTAGCTAACTTCTCAATAATCGCATTTCTAAAATGACTTCCTACATCTGTTATGATTACTCTTGGTATTCCAAATCTGCAAAATATAATCTTTTCTAAAAACTTTGCAACACTTTGAGCATCACATCGAGGTAAAGCAATAGCTTTAATCCATTTGGAAACATAGTCTACTGCTAAACATTTCCTAAAGATGGTGTAAATGGTCCCATAAAATCTAATCCCCAAACATCAAATATTTCAACTTCCAACATATAGTTGAGGGGCATCTCATTTCTTCTATAAACATTGCCTACGCATTGACATCTATCACAATTTTTAATATAAACATTCACATCCTTAAAAATTGTAGGCCGATAAAATCCTGATTGTAATATTTTATATGCAGTTTTATCACTTCCAAAATGTCCCCCATAATCAGAACCATGACATTTTTGAATAATTTCATAAGTCTCTTCCAAAGGTACACATCTTCGAATTATAAGATCATTTCCTTGTTTATATAAAAATGGGTCATCCCAAAAATAAGTCTTAGCATCAGACAGAAATTTCTTTTTTTCATGATATGTCAAACCATAGGGTATAATATTACTAACAATAAAGTTTACTATGTCTGCATACCACGAAATACTCCACTCTTTACCAGTGAACAGTTTTTCATCAGGAAAATGTTCATTAATTCTTCAATATCACAGAAAGATTTTTCTATTTCAAGCCTAGACAAATGATCAGCAATTTGATTATCAGAACCCTTCCTATCTATTATCTCAAAATCAAATTCTTGCAAAAGAAGAATCCATCTTATAAGTCTCGGTTTTGCATCATTTTTCTTCATTAAGTATTTAATAGCAGAATGATCAGTATGCACAAAACATTTAGTTCCAATTAAATATGATCAAAATTTATCAAGGGCAAATACTATAACTAATAACTCTTTCTCAGTAGTGGTATAATTAATTTGAGCTTCATTAAGAGTTATACTAGCATAATAAATTACTTTGAAAATTATATCATATTTCTGACCCAAAATAGCACCAATAGCATAATCACTAGCATCACACATTAATTCAAAAGGTTTTTCCGAATTTGGTGAAATTATTACAGGTGTAATGATTAATTTTTCTTTTAATGTTTCAAAGGCTTTATGGCAGTCATCATCAAAATTAAAAATTGCATCCTTTTCCAGTAAACGACATAAAGGTTTTGTAATCTTTGAAAATCCTTTGATGTAACGCCTGTAGAATCCAGCATGTCCTAAAAAACTACTAATTCCCCTTACATTGGTTGGGCAAAGTAAATTAGATATAACTTGAATTTTTGCAGGATCAACCTCCAAACCTTTTTCTGAAATCCGATATCCCAAAACAATTCCTCCTGCTACCATAAATTGGCATTTTTCCCAATTAAGGACCAAATTAGTTTCTTCACAGCATTTTAAAACTTTAGATAGATGTTCTAAACATGATTCAAATAAAATTCCAAACATTAAAAAGTCATCAATAAAAACTTCAATCCCTTTTTCAATTAAATCACAAAAAATAGCCATCATACATCTCTGAAATGTAGTAGGGGCATTACATAAACCAAAGGACATTCTTCTAAAAGCAAACGTACCATAAGGACTGGTAAACGTAGTTTTCTCTTGATCCTCAGGAGCAATTTGAATTTGGTGGTAACCAGTATATGCATCCATAAAACAAAAGTATTTATACCCGACCGGTCCATTCGACATTTGATCTAGAAAGGGAGTGGAAAATGATCTTTCCTTGTGGCAAGGTTTAATTTTCTATAATCAATGCATATTCGCCACCCTGTAACTTGTCTTGTTGGTATCATTTCATTCTTTTCATTAACAGTTACAATGACTCCTCCTTTCTTAGGAACACAATGAATAGGACTAACCCATGCACTATCTGAAATAGGGTAGATAATTCCAGCATTTAACCTCTTTAAAATTTCTTTCTTAACAGCTTCTTTCATGATAGGATTTAATCTCCTTTGAGGATCAGCCAGCGGTTTGCTATTAACTTCCATAAGAATTTTGTGCATACAAATTGAAGGACTGATTCCTTTAATATCAGCATTTGTCCATCCAAAGGCTTTCTTGTGCTTCTTCAGAAATTCAAGCAAACTCTCTTCTTCTTTTTTAGTTAATTAAGAGGAAATTATAACAGGCAAGGTTAAGGATTCACCTAGAAAAACATACTTCAAATGATGAGGAAGGATTTTTAACTCAAGTTCAGGAGGTTTTTCAATTGATGGACCATAAGATTTATCTTTTTCAGTCATATCCAACAATTCAAAATTTTCACAAACATACTTTAAATATTCTTCTTGAAAATCTTTAGAATCAAATAACTCCTCTTCTTGCTTATATTCAAATTCTTCTCTTTCAGCTTTCTCTTCATAAGTTGATTTGAAATGACATTCACTTAAATATTCGATAGCATCCATCCTGAAACGCTCATCTTCTTTACCTCTTGCAGGATATTTCATCGATTTTGAAATATTAAATGTAACAGTCTAATCATTAACCCTCGTCGTTAATTCCCCTTTTTGCACATCTATCATGGCTCTACCTGTAGCTAGAAAAGGTCTCCCCAAAATTATGGGTATCTCTTTATCTTCCTCCATATCTAACACAATGAAATCCACAGGAAAATTAAATTGATCCACTTTTACCAAAACATCTTCTATAACTCCTTAAGGATATGTGATCGAATGATCTGCTAATTGTGGAGTTACAGTGGTCAGGGTTATTTCTCCTAGTCCCAGTCTTTTGAATATTGATAGAGGCATAAGGTTAATGCTTGCACCCAAATCACATAAAGCTTTTCCAACGGAATCTTTCTCCGATTGCACATAGAATTGTGAAACTACCAGGATCTTTAAGTTTTTCAGGAAGCTTTTTCTGAATTATCGCAATGCACTCCTCAGTAAGTGCAACAGTCTCATTTTCTTCGAACTTCCTCTTTTTATTAAGAATATCCTTCATAAATTTCGCATAGCTTGGCATTTGCTCTAGGGCTTCGACAAATGGAATATTAATGGTAAGCTTCTTTAATATCTCAAAGAATTTCAAAAATTTATTATCCAACTTTTGTTAACGAAGTCTCTGAGGAAATGGAGGTGGTGATTTTTCTAAATCAACCTTAGGTGGAGAAATAGGTCTTTCAAAACCTTTTGGAGAGTCCTCTTTATGTCTTTCAATCTCTTCTTTCTCTACTTCAGTTTCTTTTTGAACTCTACCTTCCAATTCTTTTCCACTTCTCAGTTGAATTGCTTTCACTTGTTCTTTATTATTTTCTCATGGATTCACTTCATTATTACTTGGAAGCTGTTGACCTCATTTTTGATGAGGTCATATCTTCTTCTTTTTAGTACTTAGGATCTAGCCTTAGGCTTTTCCTTCGACTATCTTAGAGGATTAGAATTGGGACCCACCACTTAGAAATTCAAACCACTTCTTAACTCCCTGCAAACTCCACAAACTTGACTATAGACCCCTAATCACCTAGAGGGTTGAAATCGAAATGCGGAAGTTTAAAGGATGAGTTCTATAGGACTCTTTGGCCTTAGGACTACCACAGGTGGCACGGTGCAGTGAAGGGCTGACTTACACACACTACACCTATACACTACACTTTCACACACATCCTAGAAACACACCCATACCTAACTTGACCTCCTGACTCATAAAGGTGATCCACATGGATGGTCCTTAACCCCTAAGCCCTTGGCTAAGAGGGGTAGGAACAACATAGTGGATGCCTCAAATGAGTCCCTTCATGGCTCATGTGGGCTTGATATGGCTTCATGGCTCAACCAAAATGATTTTATTTCACTTACATTTACCCAATCTTCAATTTTCCAAATTTTCAATTTTGACCCCGGGACCCTACACCCGCTTAACTCTACCGAAAGCCTTGAAATTACCCAAAATTTTCAAATCACCCAAAATTCCTCAAAACCAATCCCAAACATTTCCACATTACTCAAATTGATCATTCATAGCCAAAAATATCAAAAATTCCAAAAATACCTCCCAATACCCTCCAAATACCCAAAATACCCCTCTTGACCCAAAAATCTAAAAAATCCCAGAAAATTCCAGAAAATCCCAAATATTCCCAATTTCATTTTGTTCAACTACACCATGGGCCAATTTTGCCAATTAACTCCACTTTTATCAAAACCCCCAATTTGACCCATTTTAACCCAAAGTGAACCCAATGTCAAGCCAAACCTACCCAATTGACCCAAATTCTGGTTCAATTCAATTCTAAACTTCAATTCAATATTCCCAACACCAATCTAGACCAAATCCAATTCCAATTTGATTGACATTTGAATCCAATTTCACTTTTGGCCTTAAAGCCCAATTTGGACCCATGACCCAAACCTAACCCAAATAAGCCCAAACCCCAAAATCAAGGCCCAACCAAAGCCAAAACCTCTTTGAAACACTCCCATAAAAATTTCCCAACATTAATTTTACATCAATTTCAACCCTAGCACAACATTGGCCCAAATTAGCCCAACTTGACCTACATTGGCCCATTCACCAAAGAGGCCCAAATTCAAACTAATTCAATTCCAAGTCACACCAAATTGACTCCAAACCATTCATGAATCATCCCTAAACCAATTGCAACATTTATTTGACATGGTCCTTCACAAAATTTTCACCCAAAAGCCCATCCTAAAATAAAAAAACCCACTTCCCTAAATCACTTTAAAAGCCCATCTAAAACCATTTCAAAGAGCCCAAAATCTACCCTAAAGCCCATATGAGATTTTCATTTGCAATCCATTTAATCAAAGTCATTCCCTAAGTTCCAATCCCATCATCAAATGATTCTAAATCAAGCCTCATGCCAAATCACCCCTAAATGCCAAAATTCACAAAATCCTTCTCCATGAAAGTTGACTTAACTTTTCCCAAGCTAAATGGAGCCATGAAGCCATGCATGACCCCATGGGAGCCATGAGAGCCATGGAATCTACTTTCCACCTCACCAAACCATTAATGGCAAGAGAGGGGATCTCTTTCTTAAACCCTTTTTTACCTTAAGCATGTCACAGACTAAACCATACTTAGCCACCTCACCATGGATGGAGACCACACCATTTTCTCTTGGCTGACCCAAGTGACTCTTTTCAGCCCAAAACCAGGCCTTGGGTGGTGAACCTAGCCCAAAACCATGGGTTGACTCATTTGAACCCAAAATAGCCTTCCCCACATTCCATTTCAATTCAACTCCTTTACACATGTCCATGGCCAATTGATTGCACTAAGCCCCAGCCACGACCTCCACGACCTTGAGGGTGACCGACCACGGCTGCCAGCCACCACAGCCGCCGAAAACCACCGAGCCGAGAGAACCCATGTGAGCCGAAGTTTGGAATTCCCACTTGCTGAGGCTGCCCCATGCCGATGGCCATCATGGTTGTTCTTCCCTTGACCTAAGCAGTCGATCCCGAGCCTTAAACCCCCACAGGAGGCCCTCCGCCCTCTCTATTTAAACCTCACCTCCTCTCGGCCATGAGAGGTGTCTGAACCAGACCTTACCGAAACCACGCCAAAATTTCTCCGAGACCACTCTCCATACTTAGAGCGAGTTGATCCCCGAGTGACAATTTGCCACTAATCCTCGCCAACGGAGCCCGATTTCTAAGCCGAAATTCCATCCAAAACCGGGACACTTCTCCACGGTGGATCAATCCCCAAATTGATTGATCCTACACCTTCACCGGACCAAGGGAAGAAGTCCACCGGCAAAAGCCCCTCTCCGGGCCACTCATACGTTCCGGACTCCAAGCTTTGTGATCGGGCTTGGTCGAAATCATGCCTAGACAATTCACCGGGCCGAGGGACTTCATGCGGAGCTTTCTTGGACCCGATCGAAGGTGACACAACCCTCGGATTGAAGCCACACTTCTCCGAGCAAAGGTATGAGCTAACTCTTTATCCCGAGCTTCACGGAGATTCTCCATTTCAAATGCCTTAATTTCAATGCATGATCACCGTATAGATGTATTCATCTCTTCAAGACAAATCCATAGAGCACAAGAACACGAAAATCCGTTAAGTATTGAGTGAGATATTAGGGATTTAGTGTGGACGGTTCTCAGGCTAGGAGGCTTGGGGACGATGAACAGATGTCGTTCATTTAATACACGCGCCGACAGACGGCCAGGATCACGCCGGTTGAGGAGACGGAACGATACAGTGGGCCCCCAGAGCGCTGAGTTGGATGGTGGCGCCGAATCAGAAGACGACGCGTGTGCGTTCGGAGCTGCCGAGGATGGCGTGGCGCCGCGTGGATAAGTAGAAAAATAGGGATTTTTCTTATTTATTTAATTCCCTAAACTTTAAAAATGCATAACTTTGTGTAGAAAAATCAGAAAAATAAAATAAAAATACTCTCTTGCTCAGTGAACAGAGGAGAATAATGTGGAAAAGAAATCATTTAATTTCATCAAGTATTTTATTTTTAATGATTTATTTACCCTCTGCATTGTTTTAATTCTCCATGCATATAGGAAATTCACCATGGCATGAGACCATAGAGCTTTTGAAGCCTCTGAACTTGGGAATATTCCCTGAATTTTCTAAGATCAGAGGCCATCCCTATGAGAAGTTATTGATTTTTAAAATTCATGTTGCTGTTTTGAGTATTTTAATTTCAATAATTAGCATATTGTGAAATAAATTCTAGGAAAATTTGGTGATGTTTATTATGACCAGAGGAACCTAGGAAAAATAGGTTTTGAATTAATCCACTTGGACTAACCCTAATTGGCTTAAACACCCAAAATAGGTCTTTAATTAATTAGAGCTAATCATACATCAAATTGACTTGAAATCAATTCTCCACTGACCTTTAGGGTTAGAGGAACCCACCATAAAAATTTAAAGTCAATTGGACTTGGTTAACCCTACTAAATGGGTTGATTAAGCCATTTAGCCAATTTAAACTTTAAAAATTCATAACTTTCAAATTACTTTTCAAAAATTCACCAAATTAGTTTTGGAGCCTCTCTGATATCAGGGGAGTTTAAGAAAATTAAAATTTCAATTTTCTAAAAAAGTTGATTTTTTTGTATTATTTTAATATTTTAATAATTAAAAAATAATAAAAATCACAAAAATAATAAAATTCACCAAAATTTCACATTTTGAATTTTAATCACTTAGGAACAAACCCCATATTTTTCTTAGGTCTATTTGATGAGATATTAAATTTTAAAGCCCTAAGGTAATTTTAAAATTAAAAAATGTATTTTTTAGCATTTCCACTAAAATAATTCTAATAAATCAAAGAAAAATTAGAAAATTGTAAAAATTGATTCTTTGATTTCCTTGATATCAGAGAGATTTTTGAAAAATATAAAATTCATTTTTCAACCTTTATTTTATTTTTAAATTAGTTAATACTCCAAAACTCAAAATAATTATAATAAAAAGAATATGATTCAAAAAATCATCAAAATTGGTCCAAGTGGTCCTATGGTCATTAGGAATGTCCCATAATTTTCTTAATGACAAAAACTTTCCCTTGGTCATATTATTAAATTTTCCTTTGAAATCTCTATTTTCCACCAAAAATAATTACATAAATAAATTAAATAAAGAAAAATCACATTTTCTCCTCTCATGTCTTTATTGACATATGAGTGAAGTCACATAAAAATTTCAAATTCATTTAAGCTTGAAGTGGCAAAATGGTAATTAAAATTTTAACCTTTAATTAAAACTTTAGGCTTAATAAAATTAAAGAGTAAAATATTTGATCTTAATCTAATTTGGATGATTGAAATTTAAATAATTAAAGGGTAGAAACCTATTAAACAATTTAAAAATAATTAAAATAAACCTTAATTGAATAATTGTTTAAACTTGGAAGAATAATATAATTGGAATTATTAAAATAGGGATATTATTAGGAAGAGATTTGTTCTTTAATTTAAGAATCCCTAAATTAATCATCTCAATAATATTTAATTCTTAATTAAAATGATAATCCAAATTTAAGATTTAAAATGTTAAGAGACTTAATCATTAAATTAAATTAAATTTAAATTATTTAAATTAAACTCTTTTAAAATTTCAATTAAATTAATACTTTAACAATTAAAATTAAATGATCTTTAAAATATAAAAAATAAAATATTAAATTAAAATTAAAAATGAAATAAAATTTAAATTAAATTAAATTAAATTAAAACATATTAGATTAAATCAAATTAAATCAAATCAAATCAAACTAAATTAAATTAAATTAAATTAAATTAAATTAAATTAAATTAAATTAAATTAAATTAAATTAAATTAAATTAAATTAAATTAAATTAAATCAAATGAAATTAAAATAAACTAAAGCATATCAAATTAAACTAAATTGAATTAAATTAAATTAAAAAAATAGAATCAAGTTAAATTTAAAATCAAATTGAATTAAATTAAAATTGAAACTAAACTAAATTAAATTAAATTAAAGTTAAATTAAATTGAATTAAAAATAACATCACCTAAGACATAAAGAAATTCAAAAATAAATATAAAGCAACTTGAACACTATTCCAAATTTAAGCCCGTTAACTGAAATTAAATCATAAACCATATGAACATCAATTTGCCCTCGAAAGCTTTGGTTGTCATAACTCCTAAACAGAATGTTAAATGAAATGATACTTCACTCATAGGATATTCAAATGTCCTAGTTCACTGAGTAAGATAACAACAAAACTTGAATTCCTGGATGATTAATTCATTTGTATAATTAAATTCATTTGGACTTAAAACAATTCTAGCAATATTGAAAAGATGTTTAAGATTCTTCTTAAGCACTTCCTCAATATGATAGGATGTTTATAAGAACAACTAAACTTAATTGTTCTTTGATGAAGAAAATCGTCCTCAAACCAAAACACAATAACCTAGACGTCATAGGAGATGACTAGCTATAGGATTAGGAACTTGGTAGAAAACCATAACCCTTCCCTTAGCTTTACCTAGGAACTTGCTTAAATACTCTAAATTGTGTTTAAGTGCAGCTTGGGATAACCGGAAGACCCTCCAGGTACGCTTTTATTTTATTGCAATTTACATTCTTACAATTTACTTTATTGCAATGCACTTTACTTTTCTTGCATGATAAACAACTGTTGCATGAAAACCCACACCTTTAGGGTAGCCCCTAAAACTGAAACCAAAACTAAATTAAAAGTCATTACAAGTTAAAATTCACCGCCACAACATTTCAAATTATAAAACAACTCAAAATTTAATAACAAACAGAACACAAAACAACAATTACAACTAAATTAAAACGTCTTGTTGGATGATCGGGAATAGCTCAGATGATGTAACCTACATGTTGCTAACAGGATTTCCCACGGTCAAAATGAAAGTGTGGAACTCATTCAGTTGAGTTTAGCAAATTCATCTGGACTAAGTGAATCTGATAAAAATAACGATGTCGGAAGGATGGAACCATGGGATCTTAACTGGTGTTGTTATAATCAACTTTAAGATTTGTTTAATTGAAACATGAAAAACACTTGGAAATTAAGAATTTCTCTAAACTAAAACACTTTTCTCATCTTCTGATTTATGACTTCTAAAACTAAGCCTCCGCAACAACAAGGAGCTCGGAGCATGGTGGGCAGCACGGCCATCGTCGTCAGCAAAACTTGAATCTACATCAGCAAAACCATTCTTAGAATTAAATAACCAAACTATAGGACTTTCAGGTAGTTTTCCTAGTGCAACATAAATCCTCAACCTTCTGTTAGGCATTTGCATTGCAAATTAAGCCCTAACCGGTCTTAGGATTCCAAGGTAGTCATCTGATATGACATAAACCCTCATATCTTCGAGGCTAATTGTGTGAGCACATCATACGAATATAAGTCCTAATTAATTAAAAATTGGCAAGATCAAAACATTAAATAAACATTAGGGCCTTCCTAAATTCAAGCCAAACAATAGGATAGTCGGGAAATTATCGAAGTTCGCTTCGAATCTGTGATTTCTCCTACCTTTCTTCCTTTGAATTCCCAAAACAAAATGTTCCAAATTTGATCCACTCCCTATTGAAATTCTAAAATTCAATCCCTTGAAAACTTAAATTTTGAGATTCTTGAGAGCGAGAACTACTGATTATTATCGAGAGTTTTCTTAGGTGATTCTCGTCACTTAAGATGTAATTAACTATAGGGGCTTGCCCTTATAGGGAATTTTAAGAACCCGAGTAATATAAACCTCGCTTAATTTATTTATATTAAGCGAGGGAACTTGTCGGCTTATAAAATTGGTTCGCGGACCGAACGGATGTCACAAATCTTCTAGTTTATTTAATCGAGCCCCATCACCAAACAGTGTGCCTATTCTTCGAGATAGATACACAGTTTGTGATGTGGTGCTCATTTATATAAACTATTCAGGATGTGAGATCAGTTTGATTTCATATCTTAAAATTTTCAAATTTAAAATTATTTTCAAAATAAAATACTACTTTTCGAATTATTTATTTAAATTAAATCTAAAATTCGCCGACAATTTCTGTAGGCGACCCTTTTTCAAAAATAGAACACATAACCTAAAAATATGCCGAGAGAAGCATTCCTTGGGATCTATTATTTAAGGCATTTGCAATTTGTCCCAATGGATTTTTAATATTTCTGATGGTTGCTCCTTGAATTTATAATTGATTTCCCATATGTGATACTACTTCTTCCATAGATAACTTCTTCTCCTTATTTTGTAAAGCATTATTATAACCTGAAGGATTAGTTAATCTATTGTTATTATTACCTTGGTTGTTCCAATTCCCCAATGGGTTTACTTGGGTGTTCCCCCAGTGTTGATTAACACCACCATGATTGTTGTTATTCTAGTTAAAATTTGGATGATTTTTCCAACCTAGGTAATAATAATTGGAATTATGGGTTATTAGGTTTGATTATAGCATTCACAGTTTCTGGTGAAGAATAAGAATCAACCATTTGGCCTAATAAATTTTCTTCAATCATGAGATTTGGCTGAGAAAAATTTATCCCAAATTAGTCTATCTTCCTTGATACAGCAGCAACTTGATTTGCTAACATTGTAAAAGCATCATTTTTAAAAACACTGGCTATGTTTTTAGGATTTAACCTTTCATAAGGCCATCGAAAATTATTAGTAGCCATTTCTTCAATTAAAGCATAAGCATCAAAAAATGTTTTAGACATTAATGATCCACCAGCAACAGCATAGATGATTGATCTAATAGATCCAACTAATCCATTATAAAAAGTTTGAATTATTAACCAATCTAGTATCGCATGATGTGAACATTTCCTGAGGAGATCTTTAAATCTTTCCCATGCTTCATATATTGATTCCCCTTAAAATTGACAAAATGCTATTATATCATTTCTCAACTTAGTAGTCTTAGATGGTGGAAAACATTTACCAAGGAATTTTTTTGACAGTTCACCCCAAGTTCTAATTGATCCAGGTGCTAATGAATGTAACAACATTTTAGCTTTATCCCTTAGTGAGAAATGAAAAAGTCTAAGTCTAATAGCATCATCCGAAATACGATCATATTTAAAAGTAGCACACAACTCTAGAAAATTAGCAAGATGCAAATTAGGATCTTCAGTTGTTGCTCCCCCAAACTAATTATTTTACACCATTTGGATAATAGCAGGTTTAAGCTCAAACGAATTAGCAGCTACAGCAGGTTTTGAATACTACCATAAAGTTCATCTACTGTAGGGTTAACATAATCTCTTAAAGGTCTTAATTCTTGATGGATGCCAACATTTTGATTTTGATGATTTGCCATTTCTTGAATATTTTTTTCTTTTTCTGTATTTTTAATTTTTTTTATTTTTTTGATAGTTCTTTCTAATTCAGAATCATAAGGCACAAGTCCTTCAGAACCTGAACTATGCATACAACAATAAAACAAAACAAAATACAACACACTAACAAAAACAAAGAAAAGTAAAAATTTATAATTTCTTAATTCTCTTTAAAAAGTAATTTAAATTAATTTTCCCCGGCAACAGCGCCAAAAATTGATCCCCGATAGATATAAGTGCAACGGATGCCAGAAACTTGGTACCGTCAGATATAAATGCGTTGATGATTTAAGATATGAAAATAATTATTTTATAATATGGGATACTATGCAAGTATATGTATCGTTTATCAAATAATATAGGACTTTCTGATTAAGCCCCGAGATATCGAACCCACAGGAAAAATGTGAAATATTTAAAGGAATCAGAGAAATTATCTTTTTACTTTCTTTGATTATTTTCAAAAAAGTATGTCTTGATTTTGTAAAGTTTTAAAAGTTGATATGTCTTTTGAAATTTTTTTAATAAAATGCTAAACAAGAAATTAAAATTACAATAACTAATAACACTGGATGTAAAATACTATTAACTAGAATATCTTTTTCTTTCCTTTCATGAAGTAGTAATAATTCTTTAAGTGTTGTTGTGGAAGTATTCAAATTTTTGTTGTGACAGATAGAAGCAAATGTGTTCTTTACCCTTACTTGGTTCTATAAAGAACATAGGTTAATTTGAAATTTATATTATTTTGAACATGGTTAGACAGGGAAGATACCAGTCTCTCACTCTAGAGTTCTCTCGATTCCCACCATCTGGGGGCTAACTTCTATAACAAAACTCAAAACTTCAAACCAAATTAGGGGGTTTTAGCCTGTCACTCTAAAATCCTCTAATTTTACTCCAGTTTATAAAAATATCTTCTAATATTACATTTAATTATATGGACTACAGTTCTCACCCATATAATTTCATGTGATTCTTACTAACTTTTATGAGACAATACCATATTGGATCTTACATAATCTCAAAAAATTTTACAACTTAACATGCCAAATTAAGAAGTAAACAAAGTTTTAGAATCAATCTTCACAACTTCTTCCAACTTTTAAACACTTATACTTTCCACAACAATTCTCTTTAAATTAATCACTTCTCTATTTAAGAAAGAAAAAGATAAAGTAAACTACTCAGAATGCATTGAGAAAATATAAAAACAGATTGATTTGAAATTAAAAACAACGATAAGAAAAATAATAAACAAAAACCAGTATTAATAAACTAAATAAAAGTAAACACTTATCTGAAAATCCTCTCCACAAGACTAAGGATTTTTCTCTGAAACTTTGACTCTTCGCTAAACTACTTCTCAGAGCAAGTCTCCCAACTCCGTTGAATCAGAATACAAACTTCAGACTTCACTAAAAACTAATCTAAAAGAAAGAAAAGAAGTGTGAAGTAGAATACTTCACTCTGACCCTTTTCTCCTTTCTACTCTCTACTCCTACTCTAAATAAAAACTTTTAAAATGCAGTGGAAGAATAATGGAAGTATTCTTCAAAATGGAGTGGAAGAGTCTCCTCAAATTGCCTCCTCCAAATCTTTCCTAAGACTCTCTTTAAATAGTAAACCAAAAGGTGCCTTGGTGTCTCTTCAAAATGTATCCAGATTCGATGTATCTACCAAGGAAAGCACCCCTTCATTCAAACTTGCCGACCAAAGGAAGTTATGGACGTTACCACCAAGAGTTGTATCCCATCCCCTTTGAAATTGGCGCCAAATCTATTTGAAATTGGCTAAGCGCCGCTGGGCCGGCGCTTAGCCGCCAGTGATAAATTGTTTATTTTTCATTTTTTTGCTCCAATTTTGATCCAATTTTGTTTCTTTCATCAGGACCATCCATTTTCATCATACCTGTAAGAAAAACACAAAATATCTTCCATTAAAGTGCAATATCATTAAAAATAGGTATAAAATGTGCATAAAAATACTATATATTTTAGGTGTATCAATTAGTCCAATCAGGTGCAACAATAAGAGGTGCAGTGGTTAATTTTTCTTTTAAAATATTGAACGCATTCAGACAGTCTTCATTAAAGTTGAATTTAGCTTCTTTTCCCAATAAATGGCAAAGAGGTTTAGCAATTTTAGAAAAATCCTTTATATATCTCCTCTAAAATCTAGCTTGACCCAGAAAACTTCTCACATAAGTAACGGTAGTAGGTGGTTGTAGTTCAACAATAATTTTCACTTTTGCCTGATCAACTTCTATACCTATTTGTGAAATTTTATGTCCAAGTACAATTCCTTCTGTGACCATAAATTGACATTCTTCCCAGTTTAGAACCAAATTTGTTTCTTCACATCTCTTCAAAACTTTCATTATATTTTATAAGCAAGACTCAAAGAAGTTCCAAATACTGAAAAATCATCCATAAATACTTCAATTCCTTTATCAATTAAATCACAGAATATTGACATCATACATCTTTAAAAAGTTACAGGTGCATTTCATAAACTGAAAGCCATTCTACTAAAGGCAAATGTTCCATAAGGACTTGTAAACGTTGTTCAATCTTGGTCCTCAGGAGCAACAAGTAATTGATGATAACCAGAATATCCATCCAGAAAACAGAAATATGAGTGTCCAGCTAATTTATCTAACATCTGACCTAAGAAAGGTAAAGGAAAATGATCATGTCTAGTGTCATTGTTTAATTCTCGATAATCAATGCAAATTCTTTATCCAGAAACTTGTCTTGTTGGGATTAATTCATTTTTTTCATTAACAATGACAGTTAGTCCTCCTTTCTTTGGAACACAATGAATAGGACTTACCCATTGGCTATCTGAAATAGGATAAATAATTCCAGCATCTAACTATTTCAAAATCTCTTTCTTAACAACCTCTTTCATAATTGGGTTCAATCTTCTTTGAGGTTTGATAGTGGGTTTACAATTTTCTTCCATTAAAATCATATGCATACAGATTGAAGGGCTTATCCATTTTATATCTGCAATAGTCTAACCAAAAGCTTTCTTATAGTTCTTTAGAACTCCTATTAATTTTTCTTCTTGATCTTTACTTAGTTTTAAAGAGAAAATTACAGGTAAAGTTAATGAATTTCAAAGAAATACATACTTTAAATGTGCAGGTAATATTTTTAATTCCAGATCAGGGGCTTTTTCAATTGAGGGTAAAAGTATATCATTTTTAGTTGTGTCTAAAATCTCCTAATTTTCATGAATATAATGAGTTTCTTCAAATAAATTTTCTTCAATTTTTTTTTTAATTTCTTCAGTTAATGACTCATTATATATTACAAACTCATAATTTTTTTCTTCAGAATGACCTTACATTTTTCTTGATAATGTTTTTCAATTATATAATCAAAAATATCCATCTGATAGCATTTTTCTTTATCAGGATACCTCATTGATTTCAGAACATTAAATGTTATCTTGATCATTAACTCTCATCGTTAATTCTCCTTTTTGCACATCAATCATAGCATGTCCTGTAGCTAGAAAAGGTCTCCCTAAAATAATAGGTATTTCTTTATCTTCTTTCATATCTAGTACAATAAAATCCATAGGAAAGATAAATTTATTCACCTTAACAAGAACATCCTTTATAACTCCTTTAGGATAAGTGATAGATCGATCAACTAACTGAAGGGTTGCAGTGGTGGGAGAAATCTCTCCTAAATCGAACCTTCAAAAGATTGAAAATGGCATGAGATTAATACTTGCTCCTAAATCACATAAGGTTTTTCTACAAAATTTTTCTCCAATAGCACATGGTATAGTGAAACTTCCAATATCTTTAAGTTTCTAAGGTAATTTCTTCTGAATTATTGCACTACAATCTTCCCTTAATGCAACAGTTTCATAAGCTTTAAATTTCCTTTTCTTACTTAAAATAACTTTCAGAATTTTTGCATAGCTTTACATTTGTTCCAAAGGTTCAGCAAAAGGAATGTTGATGGTAAGTTTCTTAAAAATCTCAAAGAACTTAGAAAATTGATGATCAAGCTTCTGCTATTTTAATCTTTGAGGAAGAGGTGGTGGTGGTCATTCAACTTCTACTTCAATAGGAAATACATTCTGATCTTTACTTGGAGAAAGAGTATCTTTAGGTTTTTCAATCTCTTCTACCTCTCTCTCTTTTTCAATTTCATTCTGAATTTTCTCTTTTAATTCCTTTCCACTTTTAAGTTATACAGCTTTTGCTTGTTCATGTTCTTTCTCAGGTTCTTTAGGATTAATTTCGACATTGCTAGGCAGTGTTCCGTGAGGTCTGTAATTAATAAAATTAGCAATTGGACCCATCTGATTCTCAATATTACAAATAGCAGTGTTTTGACTTTGTAGCTAATTACTTAGTTGCAACATCAATTCTTCTATAGATAATCTTCTCTGCTGACTATTAAAACTAGGAGGGTAAGTTGGTCTAAAGTTTGAATTTCCTTGATTGTTCCAATTTAGATTAACTAATTATTACTCCATTGTTGATGTCCATAATTCCAATTAAAATTAGGATGATTTTTCTAACCAGGATTATAATAATTAGAATAAGGGTTATTAGTTTTACTAGCAATAGCTTGCAAGTTTCCATTGTTTGAGAATCATCAGTCTTTGTAGAATTATCATTACTTATATACGATATATTAATAGCAAAATTATCCAAATTCTTAGATAACGCAGTAAAAGGCTTCATTATCTTGATACTTGTCAATCTTTTATGATTAACCCTTTCAGAAGGCCATTGAAAATTATTATTAGTCATTTCTTCAATTAAAGTATAAGCTTCTTCAAATGTCTTAGCCATTAAAGAACCACCAGCAGAAGCATCTATAATAGATCTAAGTGATCCAATATGTTCATTATAAAATGTTTGAATAATTAACCAATCTGGCAAAGCATGATGAGGACAATTTCTTAAAAGTTCTTTAAATCTTTCTCAAGCTTCATAAATTGTTTCTCCATCAAATTGCGTAAATGAAGTTATATCATTTCTTAATTTTGTAGTTTTAGAAGAAGAAAAATATTTAGCAAGGAATTTTTGTGTCATATCTTCCCAAGTTTTAATAGAACAAGTTGCTAATGAATTAAGTCACATCTTTGCTTTATCTTTTAAGGAAAAAGGAAAGAGTATAAGCCTAATAGTATCATCAGAAAAATTATTATATTTAAAGGTAGCACAAAGTTCTAAGAAACTAGAAAGGTGTATGTTGACCTCATTTTTGATGAGGTCTTCTCTTCTTCTCTTTAGTACTTAGGATCTAGCCTTAGGCTTTTCCTTTGACTATCTTAGAGGACTAGAATTGGGACCCACCTTTTAGAAATTCAAACCACTTCTTAACTCCCTGCAAACTCTACAAACTTGACTGTAGACCCCTAATCACCTAGAGGGTTGAAATCGAATGTGGAAGTTTAAAGGATGAGTTCCTATAGGACTCTTTGGCCTTAGAACGCCTACAGGTGGCACTGGTGCAGTGAAGGGGCTGACTTACACACACACTACACTTATACACTACACCTATACACTACACTTTCACACACCCATACCTAACTTGACCTCCTGACTCATGTGGGTGATTCACATGGATGGTCCTTAACCCACTGAGCCCTTGGTAAGAGGGTTAGGAACAACATAGTGAATGCCTCGAAATGGGTCCCTTCATGGCTCATATGGGCTTGATATGGCTTCATGGCTCAACCAAAATGATTTCACTCCACTCAAATTCACCCAATCTTCAATTTCCCAAATTTTCGATTTTTGACCCCGGGACCCTACACCCGCTTAGCTACCCAAAACCACCGAAAGTACCCGAATTTCTCAAAAATTTCCAAATTACCCAAAATTCTCCAAAATCATTCCCAAACATTTCCACATCACTTAAATTGATCATCCATACCCAAAAATACCAAAAATTCCAAGAAAACCTCCCAATACCCTCCAAATACCCTTCTTGGCCAAAAAAATCCAAAAATTCAGAAAATTCCCAGAAAATTCAGAAAATTCCCAGAAAATTCCAGAAAATCCCAAATATTCCCAATTTCATTTTGTCCAACTACACCATGGGCCAATTTTGTCAATTTACCCTACTTTTGTCAAAACCCCCAATTTGACCCATTTTAACCCAAAGTGAACCCGATGTCGAACCAAACCTACCCAATTGACCCAAATTCTGGTCTAATTCAGTTCTAAACTTCAATTCAACATTCCCAACACCAATCTAGACCAAATCCAAGCCCAATTTGATTGACATTTGGATCCAATCTCACTTTTGGCCTTAAAGCCCGATTTGGACCCATGACCCAAGCCTAACCCAAACTCACCCAATTCAATTCCAATTAACCCCAAATCTTTTCTAAATCTTCCTTAACATTCCCACAAACAAAATACTAACATGATTTGCCCAAAATTTGGACCCAAACCCCACTCAAACTCAACCCAAAGTTAAAAGGCCCTATTTTGACCTAAACCCGAAACCTAACCCGATTGAGCCCGAACCCCGAAATCAAAGCCCAACCAAAGTCAAAACCTCTTTGAAACACTCCCATAAACATTTCACAACATTGATTTTATATCAATTTCAACCCTAGCCCAACATTAGCCCAAGTTAGCCCAATTTGACCTACATAGGCCCACTTACCAAATAAATCCAATTCAAACCAATTCAACTCCAAATCACACCAAATTGATTCCAAGCCCTTCATAGAACATCTCTAAACCAATTATGACATTTATTTGACAAAGTTCTTCACAAAATCTTTACCCAAATGCCCATCCTAAAATCAAAAAGCCCATTCCCCTTAAACCTTCCTAAAAGCCCACTTCACCACATTCAAAAGCCCAAATCCATCCAAAGCCCGCATGGCATTTCCCCTCATCATCCATTTAATCAAAATCACCCCTAAGTTTCAAAATCATCAATTAAACCATTCCAAATCAAGCTTCATGCAAATTTTCACCAAAATATCCAAAATTCTTAAAACCCATTTCCATGAAATTGACTCGACTTTCCACTAAGCCAAAGACAAGCCATGCGAAGCCATGGACGAGCCACATGAAGCCATGGAAGGCTTGACATGTGACCATGCCATTAATGGTAAAAGGAGGGGCCCCTTTCCTAATCTTTCATTAAGCCTTTTTTACCTTAAGCATGTCGCACACTAAACCATGTTTAGCCGCCTCATCATGGATAGAGACCACACCACTCTCCCTTGGGCGACCCAATGATCCTCTCGGCCCAAAATCGAGGCCATGGGGAGGTGCACCAAACCCAAACCAATGGGTTGACCAAATTAAGGCCAAAATGACCCCCTCCCCATTCCATTTTAATTCAAAGCCTTTACACATGTCAAACTCCGATTGACTTCACCAACTTCGAGCCACGGACTCCACGACCACGAGGGTGACCCATGCACTGTCGGCCGGCCGCTCGGATCGCCGGAAAACACCATGGCCGAGACCTTGAGAGGAGCCGAAGTTTGGAATTCCCACTTGCTGAGCTGCCCCATGCCAAATGGTCACTATGGCTGTTCTTCTCCTCACCGGAGCTGACTGATCCCAAGCCCTAACTCTCCACGGGAGGCCCTCGACCCTCTCCTATTTAAACACCACCCCTCTCGGCCATGAGAGGTGCTAAAAACAAACCTTAAGGAAACTACGCAAAATTGTTCCGGACTCCTCCCCATACACGAGCACTTGATCCCAGGTGAAATCCCCTGCCATTTCTTCTCTGTGAGCTCGATTTCGAGTTGAAATTCCACCTAAAACCGGGACACTTCTCCACGGTGAGCCAATCCCCAAATTGATTAGTTCTACACCTTCGATAGACCAAGGAAGGAGTCCGCCGAAAAAGCCCCAT
Organism: Papilionanthe hookeriana x Papilionanthe teres; assembly: GCA_022702705.1. NCBI lineage: Eukaryota > Viridiplantae > Streptophyta > Magnoliopsida > Asparagales > Orchidaceae > Papilionanthe > Papilionanthe hookeriana x Papilionanthe teres. The sequence goes on along the minus strand of CM040424.1, from coordinate 19,604,395 downwards.
CTCCGGAGCCACCCGGTTGCTCCGACCTCCGAGCTTTGTGATCGGGCTTGGTCGAAATCACACCTAGACAATTCACTGGACCGGGAGACTTCATCCGGAGCTTGCTGGGACCCGATCAAAGGTGCAACAACTCTCGGATTGAAGCCACACTTCTACGAGCAAAGGTATGAGCTAATTTTTCATCCCGAGCTTCTAGAGATTCTCCATTTCGAATGCTTTAATTTCGATGCATGATAGCCAGTATAGATGTGTTCGTCTCTTGAGACGAATCCATAGAGCATAAGAACATGAAAATCCATTGAGTATTGAGTGAGATCTTAGGGATTTAGTGTGGACGGCTCTCGGGTGAGGACGTTCGGGGACGATGAACGGATGCGCGTCCATTCGATACACGCGCGGACGAACGGCTCGGATGGCGTCTTCTCGTACATTGATTTGTATACTTCATACTTTTCATCTTCGAGAGAGATCTTGGTAGGGGTTTCTTTTGGTCTTTTGTTGCTGCTTCTTTCTTGACTTCCTCTTCGTCCTCGGAAGCTGCCTCCCAATCAACGTCGATGGCCAGTTTCTTCTTGTCCAACTGTTCCAACATCTCTTCCTTGACCTCGTCACGGCCTCGACCTCGGGTGCGAGTTGCGGGAGAAATCTTCACCATCTCGCCCGTAAGGGAGGTGGTGATAGCTGACGGACTAGGGTCACGGGATCTTCGTCATCTCAAACTTCTTTTTGCTTCATTTGGCACGGTATTTCTGGAGAAGATTGATTTCTTCAGGAGGCGCGTAATGAAAGGCTGCATCTTCGCAGATTCCAATCTTGTGTACGGAGAATGGTTGCAAGTCACCCTTAATATATTGTTCTCCTACTTCGTAATACTTTTTATACCTTTGGAGCGAACGACGGTACCATCCGGTTCTCATGGATCCATGGCCAACCTAGTAGAGCATTGAACGATATCTCGAATCAATTATATGGAATTTTGCGGTTGTCTTTTCTAAATCACCAGTCTTCATTAATAGTGTTATCGATCGAAAGTTCTTTCTCCTTGAAGTTGTACCCTTTTAATAACATCTTATACGCGAGGTCGCGAGCGTAGAATTTCAAATATGCCAACGTCAAAGATTCATAATGTTGATTGATGCTCCCGGATCAACCAACTTGCTACGGGAGAGCGTAAACTTTCAATAGTGACTGAAATGTAAAACGGTCGGTTGGTGGTACATTTCCAAGTAATAAATCAACGTAAAGGTGAAGGTAACATCTCCTTGTTCTTTTAACGAGCTAACCTAGTCTAAGAAATTACCGGCCATTTGAGGCTAAGCAAATTTTGGATCCAAACAAGGCCTTGATCGAGTTTCCCTCGTCTCCTTTGACGGGATCGGAGTGTCGTAGATGCTCGGTTTAGGCACAGTAGCTTCCTAAGATGGGCTAGCACGTTATAATCCGCTTTATTACTATGTTCCTGGAATTTCTTCCTCGAACGGGTAATTGTTGGGGTTGGCTCCTCTGAGCAACCACCTACTTTCCTTTACCCTTTGGACCCATTCTCGGAGGTAGAACTTTTCGCAGCTTGTTAGGTTGACTTCGGTTAATTGTTCTTAATCTGGAGTTGACTCTCTTAGGTGTCTCCTCTTGAATCGGGGTATTGCTTTTCTGGAATTGCTTGGGAATACGATAACTCCAGTGTCCCATAATGATTGGAGCTCCTCGGAATTCAAAATTAGATTCGTTGCTTGTTGAGCTTTCATAGCCATCTTTGTGAGCGTCTTCTCCTTCGCCGTGGTCATCGAGGTTTAGTATGATTTGAGAATTGTTTATCATATCGGAATTGAGATTTAGATTAGGTTGGTTATCGTTAGTTACGTAATCATTAGAAACGGTCGCGTAACCAACACCAAACTCTTATCATTATAAGATCCTGGCAAGGCGAGCAAATAATCATACGAGTCGAGAGGTCGAGGGATTTCTCCCCCGAATCAGAAACAACCATCCTAGGATAAGCGGCCCCTAGTCTACCCTTTAGAGCCTCGGTCTTCTTTTCTTCCACGATCTTCTCCTCCTTCTGGGGTGGTTCTTCAAGCGCAAGCGATAGCATCGGCTTTATAGGTTTTGAACTGCGAGTTGAAGCGCGCCGAAGAGTTACGGATATGATCCAAGATTTTCTTTGAAGACTTTGTCCGGACGGTATTCCATCCATCATCGGTCATGTATGGGTTTATCGAGGAACAATGGGATCCGTTGAAATGACATTGATGGAAACTCCTTTTGGGGTTCCTTCATGTATTCCTTCGGGATCGTTATGTTCCTCTTCGGGGATTACCTTCGGAGACGATTCTTATAAGTGAAGCCGATCTTCGATCTTGTGTCTGCGGCGGTAATGGCGATGTCGGATGACCTTTCTTGTTGACTTCCTCGCTTTTTTTGGCTCGGTAATTGAAAATAAGGTGTCTTCATCAAGCTACCGAAACATCTTAGCTACGCTATCTTGAATGGATACTCCTTGTTCGAAGTTCCTCAGGGGACGCGACAAACGAGGTAGTGGTTGACTATCTTTGCCATGAGTACAGGTGGCTCGGTCGAGGGTTGTTGATAGCCTGCTTGAAGTTCTTGATAATCTGTTATGGTTCTTAGTAAGTCCGTTGTGGTGGTTGATAACTGAGGCTGTGGTTGCTGTTTGTCTCACATGAGCACTTGCCTTAATCTCTTGCCGCGACGATTCCGGATTTTTTTTCAAATGCTTTTACGGGCTTTGCTTGTTGGTCTTGTCTCTGAAACTTGGGCATTTTCTTCCTCCTGCAAGCTCTTGGCCTTGCTAAGCTGCTCTCGAAAGTCTTGATTGTAAATCTTTTTTAAGGAGAAGTCTTGTCGAATTAAATGAATACTTTTCGGCAAAATACCGATTGCATGTTCTTCACGAGTTGTGGTTCACACTTCATGCCTAAGTTTCTCCATCGAAGTATATAATCCACAAAGTTTCGTTCAGTTTGTTGCTCCACCACTAAATCACTTAGATAGTGATGATGTCGAGCCTAGGCAAACCACTTGCGAAAACGTTTTCTAACTACGAAAAGGTCTTCGCCCGAGCCATTTGGCAATTACGCATGCAATCGAAGGCAATCCCTTGACGAAATTTCAGCCCGACAAGCTTGTCGAAAGAGTAAAGCATCGCTCCCCCGCGACATTGCAGCAACTAGCACGAAAATGTGCGACATGCTGCCAGGGGTTCTCTAGTTCCATGAAAATTCTTGAGAACGGAGAGGTGGTACGAAGCCTTTTGGGTATTGGAAGGCATCAAATTCTTCGGGGTAAGGTCTACCCGTCTGAATAGAAGCTCCACTCTTAGGGTATTGCTAAGGCTTCTCGCACCTCTTGTTCTACCATGTTTTTATATCCTTTTCGGGAATCATGCTTTGCGTAGAATCTTTCTTCGGTTGTTCATCTCCGTTAACATATGTGATCTACTTTCCTCCATCCGCGATGTGAATAATCTCTGAGGGTGTTTCCTTTTGAGGTTGCGGCTAACTACGGAAGTTGCTAAAGCGGCGACCATCTCATCCATTCTTTTGGCCATTTGGAGAATTGTATCATCCTTTTCTTGAAGTTGTGCTCTCATCACTTACGGTTCTTCTCTTCTGGTGACGGAGCACCTTGCAAAGGCGCAATGCTCGGTTCTCAGCCATATTAATCTCGACGTACTCTTCATCCATAAATTCTAATGAATCTACTTCGGTTTCAATTTTTCTCCTCTTTCCTTTGCCGTCGGATGTCCGTTCTTAGATTGCCTATGCCATCCTCAGTGGCCCCTTCAAACGGTTTCATGGTGGTCGTATGATATTTGTTGGACTTCTTTTCGGGAGTTTACGTTAATGCGGTAGCACTTTCTTGAATTACGGCTTTCGGCGAGACTTTTCTTTCCGAATATTGTGCTTGTATCGGTTCAGCAATAATAAGTCGCCACACCATCCTTCGCACGGTAGAAGGCCTAGGACAGAATGGTCTATCGGGCTGTGCGTCGATGGGTGGTGTCCTCCCTAATATGGTGTCCGTCACGACAACGGGCGAACTAGAAAGCTCAAACTTTCTTCCTTGGCCTCTCCGGGAGGCCGGTGACGGGGTTCACTTGCGGTCCGAGGCGGGATTTGACTGGCACTTGCCCCATCCTTCTTAAGATTTCGATACGGGGCATCTTTCTTTCTTAGCTAGTTCTCTACTACGGCTCACGAGTCGGGTAAGCGGCGTAGTCTTGGCCCTCCTTCTTTTTATAGTCTTTGTAGTATTCGGGTCGGGGTAATGCGGCGGCGATCCTCCGGACATCTTCCTCATCTGATGCGGCGAAGGGGTGGAACCTACTTCCTCCCAACATAGGTGAAATTTCGGGTAGTCCTTCCTCTTCCTCGGGAATCTCTTCCCGGAAAAGCAACTTAAGCGGCCTTGGCCTTCTTGATCTGGCGATCTTTCCTCCCCATTTCTTCTCGAGTCCGAGTTAGGGGTGTAAACTTTGGTGGACCCAATCTCGAGAACGGGAGGTATGCGGCAAAATGCGCGCCGCCACGGTGGCGGACTCATGCGGACTTGGATTTCCTTCCCATTCAATTTGGCGGGAGGCGGGGTAGTGTCGGCATATTTTTAGGTTATGTGTTTTGAAAAAGGGGGTCGCCTACGAAATTATCCAGCGAATTTTTTTTATATTTTAAATTTAATTTAAATATATAGTTTAAAAGATAACATTTGATTTTGAAAGTAATTTTAAGTTTAAAAGTTTTAAGATATGAAATCAAGCAGATCTCACATCCCAAATAGTTTATATAAACGAGCACCGCACCTGAGCGTAATACATCCCGAAGAATAGACACCTTTGCTTGATGATGGGGCTCGATTAAATAAACTAGGAGATTTGTGACATCGCGTTTGGTACGCGAACCAATTTTATAAGTTGTGAGTTCACACCTTAATATAAATGAATTAAGTAGGGTTTATATTACCTGGGTTCTTAAGGATTCCCTATAGAACAAAACACCTATAGTTAATTACATCTTAAATGACAAGAATAACTTAAGAAAACTCTCGATAATGATCAGTGGTTTTGCTCTCAAGAATTTCATAGTTTAGGTTTCAAAGGATTGAATTTTGGAAATTCGAAAGGGAATGGATCAAATTTCGAACAATTTATTTCTGGGAGTTCAAAGGAAGAAAAGTAGGAGAAGTTGAGGATACAAGAAGAATCTTGGCAACTTCTCAAACTATCCTATTGTTTGGCTTTAATTTTGGGGATTCATTTAATGTTTCATCTTGCATGTTTTAATTAATCGGGACTTATATTCGTATGACATAATCATACAAGCAGGTCTCGAAGATGTGAGGGTTTATGTCGTACCGAACGATCACCTCTCGGTGTCCACAGGGCCGGTTAGGGCTTAATTTACATGATATGATGATGCAAATGCCTAACGAAGAGTTGAGGATTTATGTTGCACTAGACGAAACTACCTCGAAGTCCTATGGCTAGGTTATTTAATTCTAAGAAAGTTTCTTGAAGTAGACTCGGGTTTTGCGCGATGACGATGGCCGTCTTTGCCCCGTATGCTTTCCAGGAAGGCTCCTTGTCGTTGCGAGTTTAGTTTTAGAAGTCATAAATCAGGAGATGAGAGAAGTGTCTTGGTTTAGAAAAAAATCTTAAAATCCGAGTTTTTTTAATATTTTAATTAAAACAAAACCTTCAAATTGTTTAAACGAACGATTAAGATCCCGCGGTTTAGTCATCCCGGCACCGTTATTTTCATTGAATTCACTTAGTCGAGATGAATTTGCTAAACTCAACTGAATGAGTTCCACACTTTTATTTAGACCATGGGAAATCCGTTAGCAACACGTGGGTTACATCGTCGAGGTATTCTCGATCATTCAACGAAGACGTTTTAATTTAGTTGCAATTGTAGTTTTGTCTTGTTTGATTAAATTTTAAGTTGTTTTATATTTTGAAATGTTGTGGCGGTGAATTTTATCTTGTAATGACTTTTAATTTAGTTTTGGTTTCGGTTCGGGACTATCCTAAAGGTTTTGGTTTTCATGCAACGGTTGTTTATCATGCAAAGGAAAGAAAGTGCAATGCGATTAATTAAATTGCGAGAAGGTAAATTGCAATAAAATAAAAAGCACCTTGAGGTCTTCCTGTCATCTTAGGCTTGCACTTGAAACACATATCGAGCATTTAAATATTTATAGCGATTACCTAGGTAAAGCTAAGGGCAAGGTTTACAGTTTTCTACAAGATCTAGTCTATAGCTAGTCATTCCTATGACGTCTAGGTTTTCAATTTTATTTATGGATGATTTTCTGCACCAAAGAATAATTAAGTTCAATTGTTCTTATAAAACACTTCATCATATTGAGGAAATTGTAAGACAAATCTTAAACATCTTTCCAATATTCTTGGAATTATTCTAAGTCAAACGGATTTAATTAATCGGGTGAATTAATCATCCAGAGGTTTAATTAAGTTTTGTTCTTTTGCTTAGTGAACTAGGACATTTGGATATCCTTTGTAAATTGGAGTAACACTTCACTTAATACTATCGAGAGGAGTAATGCCGTCCACGGGAGGACCGTTCTTGCTACCCCCACCGGTCTAGTTGTTTCGCACCTACCCCGGCTTACGCCAAATTAAAGGGGAAGGAAATCCGGAACTATGGTGAACTCGTTACCGTGGAGGGTACGAACTTTCTCGTGAGACCTTCGTTTTGAAATCGGGTCCAGCTCAAGAATTCCATCACTAACACGGACCCAAAGAAGGAACATAAGTAGGAAGATTGCCGGGAAGGCCGAGCTACCGAAGTTGCTTTCTGGAGGAAATCCCGAAATCCACGAGTACACACCACTACCCGAATACATACCATTGCTCGAAGATACACCCTTTTGGAAGGAAGCGATTCCATCCCCTTTCCGCCGCGGTTGACGAGGAAAATGTCCGCAGGATTGTTTCTACATTACCTCGACCAGCATACTACGATGACAACAGAAAGAAAAGGGCTAGGATCACGCCATTTGCCCGACTACAGACTGTGATCGAGAAACTAGCAAAGAAAGAGAAATGCCCCGTATCAGAGATTCTAAGAAGGATAGGGTGGGTGCCGATCAAATCCCGTCTTGGGCCCGAGTAGAACCCGCCATCGTTACGGAAAAGCCAAATAAAAGGATGAAGGCTAGTCCGCTCGTCGTCGTTTCGGGATTACATATTAGGGAGGATACCACCTTCCGAGCATTTGCCGACGGACCATCCGGTCCTAGACCTTCTGCCGCTAGAAGGATGGTATGGCGTCCCACTACTTGGACAACCGAGATTGAAACAACAACTCGAGAAGGAAAGTCTCGTCAGGAGACTTGAATCTGAAGAAAGTGCTACTACAGTAAAGGGGACTCGCGAGAAGGGAACCCGACAGCTATCACACGACAACTGTGAAGATGCACAGAAAAGACCGCTAGAGGACGCCATGGAAAAGTTGAGGACTGATATTCGACGACTAGCAAAAGAAAGAGAAGAGAAATTCGGAGACGAGATTGATTCATCGGAATTCATGGACGACGAGTATGCGAAAATCAACATGGTCGAAACACGAGCTTCGTCGGCTTCACAAGGTGCTCCTGCAGCCGCAGAAAGAGAGGAGCCAGAAGTGATGAGAAGACAGCTTCAAGAGAAAGACGATACGATCGTCCAAATAGCGAAAAGGATGGAAGAGATGGTTGTAGCCATAGCCACTCTCCAGAGTCAAGTACAACCCCAAAGAGAGACACCCCCAGAGGTCATTCACATTGTGGACGGAGGAAAAGAGATTACATCCGTCAACGGGGATGATCAGCTAAAGAAAGATACAACACAAAGTATGATTCCAGAAAAAGATATCAAGAGCTTGGTGGAACGACGAGTGCGAGAAGCCTTAGCACAATCAAAGAGCGGGGCATCCATTCGGACGGGTAGACCTTACCCGGAAGAATTCGACGCCGTCCGATACCCAAAGGCTTCGTACCACCTCCGTTCAAGACCTTTGATGGAACCGGGAACCCCGACGAGCATGTTGCACACTTTCGTGCCGGTTGTTGCAATGACGGCGGGAGCGATGCATTACTCTTCCGACGGTTCGTCGGCGCACTGTCGGGGATCGCCTTCGATTGGTATGCGAAATTACCGAATGGTTCGATGAAGACGTTCTCGGAACTAGAAAACCTCTTCATCGAGCGATTCGCCGGAGCTCGGCACCACATCACTATAGGTGATTTAGTGGTAGAGAAGCGAGCCGAACGAAACTTTGGTGGATTACATACTTCGATGGAGGAACTTAAGCATGAAGTGTGAACCACAACTACAAGAACAACATGCGATCGGCATCTTACTTAAAAGCATTCACGGTCCGATAGCACTTCTCCTCGAAAGGATTCACTATTAAGACTTTCGAGAAGTTGTTAAGCGAGGTCGGGAGCTTGCAAGAGGAGGCGAAGCAATTAAGTTTCACCGACAAGACGAGACAAGCAAAAGTACTGCGAAGACTTTTGAAAAGAAATCCGGGATCGTTGCGGCGGTCGACAAAGGCAAGCAAGCCGATACAAATATCGTCCGAACGGCCACGAGCAACCTCAACGGAACTATCAACGACCTCGATCCGGCTATCGGCCATCTCCACGATATGAACAACCGCCTCGTCCGCAACGTACATTAAGGGAGCTTCGAGCGGGGAATATCCATTCAAGAATGAAGCGAGTGCTGAAAATGTTCCGTAGTCCGATGAAAACCCCGGATTTCCAGCTGCCGGAGCCTAAGAGACCGGAGGAAGTCAACAAGAAAAGTGATCCCGACTTTTGCCCTTATCACCAGATGCTTGGACATAAGATAGAAGATTGCATTACCTTCAAAAGTTGGCTCAATGACAACCTTCAGAAAGGGAATATAACAATCCCGAAGGAGTACATGAAGGAACCCAGAAAGGAGGTTCCGTCAATGTTGTCTCAACTGATCCCATCATTCCGATAGATCCCTATACGACTGACGATGGATGGACTACCGCTTGGACAAGGTCTTCGAAAAGATTTTAGACGACATCAAAACCGCTTCGGTGCGAGCTTCAATTCGAGTTCGAAACTGCGCCAAGTCGGCACTATCACTTATGATAGGAGAACCACCTCAACGGGAGACGATTGAAGAGAAGAAGAAAATCGACGAAGAAGAGAGGACCGAGGCTCCTAAGGCTAGACTAGGGGCTGCTTATCCTAGGATAGTTGTTTCGATTCGGGGAGAAATCCCTCGAACCTCCGACTACGTATGATTATCTGCTCACTTCGGTGGGATCATATAATGATAAGGGTGATGGCGTTAGCTACGTTTTGACTGTTTCTAACGATTACGTAACTAGCGACAATCCGGACATCTATTTCGATACCAACGACAATTCTCAAATCATACACGATCTCGACGATCAAAATGACAAAGAAGACATCCATCGAGGAGGCTACGAGAGTTCAACAAGCAACAAATTTATCCGCGAGTTTCGAGGAGCTCCGATCGACAATAGAGTTAGAGCCTTCGGACTGCGAAGCTAATTCGGAAGAGCCCGTCATTCCGATTCGGGAAGAAACACCGAGCAAGCTCAACACTAGATTCGAAGAAATTACGAAGTCAACTTAAGAAGTGGAAGAGTTCTACCTCCGAGAATGGGTCCAAAGGACAAAGGAAAGCAGGTGGTTGCTCAAGAAGGACCAACCCTAGCAGAAGAAATACCCATTCGAGAAGAAGCCGAGACACATGAAAATAAAGTGGACTACAACGTGCTAGAAAATCTTAGGAAACTACCGACCAAGCCGAGCATCTACGATGCTCTCATCTTATCAAAGGAGATGAGAGAAGCTCGATCGAGGCCTTACTTGATCCGGAAATTTGCTTAGCTCAAATGGCCGGAGATTCTTTAGATGAGGTTTGCTCGTTAAAGGAACGACGAGGGGTTACCTTCACGGACAATGACCTACTACTTGGGACGACAGATCACAACCGACCATTGTACATTTCGGTTACAATTGGGAAGTTTACGCTCTCCGGAGTATTGGTGGATCCGGGAGCATCAATCAATATAATGAGTCTTCGAACACTAGCATATTTGGAAATTGATGCTCGTGAGCTCGAGGCCGACAAAATGTTATTAAGAGGATTCAACCGAGAAAGGAGAAAGAGCCCTCGGGTCAATAACGCTACTAATGAAGACCGGTGACTTAGCAAAGACAACCGCAAAATTTCACATAATTGATTCGAAACGTTGTTCAACGCTCTACCGGACCGACCATGGATACATGAAAACAGGATGGTACCATCATCTCTACATCGGTGCATCAAATACTACGATGGAGGGGAACGAGTGCATCAAAGGTGACTTACAACCATTCTCCGTACATGAAATTGGAATCCATGAAGACGCGACTTATTATGCACCACCGAAGAAAACAATCTTCTCCGAGAGATACCATAACAAATGAAGCAAAGAAAGTTCGGGACAATGAAGAACTCGAAGTTCTAGTCCAACAGTCACTCACCACTCCCTTCCGGCGAGATGGTGAAGGTTTCTCCACAACTTGCATCCGAGGTCGAGGCCGGGGACGAGGCCGTGGTAGAGACGTTAGGATAGTTGGGCAAAGGAAACGAGCCATCAATGTTGATTGGGAAGATAGTTCTGAAGAAGAAAAAGAAATCAAGCAAGAAGCAGCAACAATAAGTCGGAAGAAGTCGCAATTCAAGATCTCCCTCGAAGATGAAAAGAATGAAGAATACAAATCAATGTACGAGAAGATTAACCACTACGTACATACTATGACCCTAACCCCGATCCATTCTAACAAGATCGAGGGTATGGTGGTCAAAGAGGTACGTAGCGACGTGTGCAAAGCCAATCAAATTCTACCGTGGTGCTTCTTCCTCCAAAGCCGAAAATAATGTACAATTTGAAGATGTCACTTCATCGGAATTAATGGAATTACCTTTTGAGTGGTACTCTCCTGTGTTCAAAGTTTAATTCAACGTGGTTTCTTACCTCGACAATGGACAAAAAGTCAATCACAACATTTTGAAAAGTTATGGAATAACTCCGGTCGTCCACCCAATTCAAAGCATGGACTCGGATTTGGCACGAGTAGGATCGATTGACGATACTGAATTTTGCTTGATTGTCACTTGCGAATCTAATGAAAACCGCATGGAAACTACGGACGAACTCGAAGATTTACAAATTGGAGACGCTCCACCGAATTCGAAGAAGAGATTAAATCTACAATAGATGAGCTAACGGAAGTTAACTTAGGTACTAGCGAAGAGCCTAGACCTACCTTTGTTAGCTCCTTACTCAATAAAGAAGACTCCGAAGAAATAATCAAGTTATTAATGGAATTTAAAGACTGTTTTGCTTGGAACTACGATGAGATGCCAGGATTAGCTCCGGAGGTCGCAGTCCATAAGCTAGGAGTGGATCCTACTCGTCCCGGTCGGACAAGGTCCCGGAAGAATGCGTCTAGAAATCGAACAACAAGTCATAGCCGAAGTTAAAAAGCTAATAGACGCCAAATTTGTCCGTGAAGAACAATACCCGACTTGGTTAGCCAATGTGGTGCCGATCGAAAGAAGAATGGTTAGATCGAGAATTTGTGTGGACTTCGAGAGATTTAAACAAGGCATGTCCAAAGGATGAATTCCCTCTACCGATCCCGGAACTAATGATCGATGTTGCTTCGACACATGAGATATTTTCATTCATGGATGGATCTTCGGGATACAACCGAGATAAAAATGGCTCCGGAAGATGAAAAACTTACAGCATTCGAACACCGATCGGAGTATTTTGCTACACGGTGATGCCATTTGGACTGAAGAACGCGAGAGCAACATACCAGAGAGCGATGACAAGAATTTTTGATGATCTCATCCACAATCAAGTCGAATGCTACGTGGACGATGTGGTCATCAAAAGCAAAGTAAAGGAAAACTACCTGTATGATTTGAGAATTGTTTTCGAACGATTAAGGCAATTTAACCTTAAGATGAATCCTTTAAAATGCGCCTTCGGCGTCACCTCCGGAAATTCTTAGGATTCGTTGTCCGACATCGTGGAATTGAAATCGACCCGGAAAAGATTAAAGCTATCTTAGAAATGCCGCCTCCCAAAACCTTAAAGCAACTACGATCCTTTCAAGGGAAGTTGGCATATCTTCGACGCTTTATCTCAAACTTGTCAGGTAGGTGTCAGCCTTTCTCGACACTAGTTGAAAAGGACGCCAAATTTATTTGGGAAGAGAAATGCCGGAAGGCCTTCGAGGACATTAAACAATATTTAATGACACCTCCTGTCTTAGCGGCCCCGGTCTCGGGTAGACCGACGATACTTTACACCGCGGCTTTAGACGACTCTCTCGGAGCCCTGTTAGCCTGGGTCAATGATGAGGGTAAAGAAAATGCTCTTTACTACTTAAGCCGTCATTTACTTCCGATGGAAATAAGGTATCCCGCAATTGAAAAGCATTGTTTGGCCCTGATCTTCGCCGCTCAAAAGCTCAGGCACTACATGCTTTCTCATAAGGTCAACCTGATCTCGAAATTTAATCCATTGCAATACTTGATGACTCGTCCAACACTTTCCGACGGACTTTCCGGATGGTCGATGATATTATTGCAATTCGATATAACTTTCGTGCCTCTTCGTGCCTTAAAGGGACAAGTCTTAGCGGACTTTCTCAGCAGCACACCCTTTGCGGCGGAATCTCCTCTCGATGACGACTTGCCAGATGAACAAATAATGAGCCTAGAAGACCCTGATGATCGACGTTGGGAGTTATATTTCGACGAAGCATCTTCAGCACACAAAGACGAAGAATCGCAAGTGATAGTGCCCGGTAAGGCAGGAATCGGGCTAATCTTTATAACACCGGAGTGGGGGATGTTAAGATACTTCTACCACTTGACGAACAGTGTACAAACAACGAAGCGGAATACGAAGTCCTCATATCGGGACTCGGAATTAACTATTCAAATGGGGATAACAGACATCAACATCTATGGGGATTCGCAATTGATCATTCAACAGATCGCCGGACAGTACAGAATTTTAAAGCCAAGACTCGAGCAATACTTCCAGTATGCCATACAGTTGTTGGAACAAATTCCAAATGTGACGATTTACAAAATTCCTAGAAAAGAAAATGCTTTAGCAGATGCTTTAGCCCGTCTCGCAAAAGAATTTTCTCGTTTGCAAGATGAATCGATGGAAGTGTCGGTTCACGGACGTCGGGTCCTATCACGGCTCGACATAGACACAATACACAAATCGAAAAAGAAAAAGAATCGGTTGCAACGAGTGACAGAAAACACAGAAGATTGGCGACAGCCATTAGTAGACTACCTGCAAACAGGAAAGCTACGAGACGATAGGTCGTTGGCCCATCAAATCAAGAAAAGAACTCTGTCTTACGCATTAATAAACAACACGTTGTACAGAAGGTCTTTCGATCAAATGTGGCTATGGTGCCTAAGCGGGTCCGAGGCCCGTGAAATTGTTAAAGAGGTGCATTCGGAACTCCGTGGCGCTCACCGATCGGGTCCGAAGATGAAAATGAAAATTAAAAGACTAGGGTATTATTGGCCCTCGATGATGACCGATCGCATGAAAATCGCCAAGAGCCGTCACCGATGCCGAGTGCACGGAGTGGTTCTACACTAACCTCCAAATGTGCTACATCCGACAATTGTGTCGTGGCCATTTGAATGTTGGGGCACGGATATAGTGGGTCCGATAGAACCACCATCTTCGAAAGGACATCGCTTCATTCTTGCGGCTACAAATTACTTTTCCGAGTGGGCGAGGCGGTTCCACTTAGAGAAGTGAAAGCACACCACGTGCTACGGTTTTTCGAGAACCAAGTTGTCTACCATTTCGGAGTGCCGCGCGAGATCATCTCGGATAATGGGTCGGCATTCGAAGCACGCAAATCAATAATTTTGTCGGGAGACACGGAATCGGCCGGTGATACTCCACAATTTACTACCCAAGAGCAAACGGCCTCGCTGAGGCTTTTAATAAAACTCTCGTTCAATTCTTAAAGAAAACTTTGGACGATAATAAGAGAAATTGGCACGAGAAGTTGTTAGAAGCCTTATGGGCCTATCGGACAACCTTCAGAACTCCTACTCAAGCTACACCTTACGCTGCGGTGTATGGGTCCGAGGCGAGTGTTATCTTTAGAGGTTCGGCTTCCTTCACTCGGAATTGTAGTTGCAAACAAGATCACGACGGAAGAGAATGCCAAATTATAGCTAGAAGAATTAGAAAGCCCGGAAGGGAAAAGACTTGCGGCACAACGGAATTTAGAACTATATCAAGCTAAGATGGTTCGAAGCCCATGACAAGCCGGTCCGCCCAAGAACCTTCAAAGTTGGTGACTTAGTTCTCGTTCTCAAGAGACTTATTCTTGCACACCGCAAGATAGGAGGAAAATTTGAACCCACTTGGGAAGAGCCGTTTGTGGTGGAAGCGAGTATACTCGGGAGGTTCCTACCGGCTAGTGAATTGTCGGGGAGAACGACATATGCTTCCGATCAATGGACGATACTTGAAAAAGTATTACGCTACTCGATGTTTCGAAGGAATGAATTCTTCATCCCTAAGAAACACGAGCGAAGTAATTACTTATGATTGGGTCCGAACCCAAAAATAATAAAATGTGCTAAAATAAATAAAATCATGATAATAAAGTTTTCCTTGTTTTCTTTTCCAAATCAAAATCTCTTCCCGATTTTTTTCTTATCCTACTTCATTCCTGTTAAATTTAAAAATACAAAAGTATAATAATATGAAAAACATGTCTTTAATAAACATTTTCTTAATGTTCTTGTTCTTAGTACGACCCCGATCCTTTTCCTTGTCTTTTCGCAGGGAAATGTCGAACGAGCGGTTGGTCCCGAACTTTAGAAATGGCGTAAGCCTTGTACTCGATGAAAAGAGGGTGAAAGATGGAGCGATAATCGAGATTGACTCGGATTTCGCACCGGCGGAGCCTACGATACGAGGAAAGTGACTCGGGTCCCGGTTGACCGAGAAGAACTGCCCGGGCGGACGGTGATGAAAGTGGGTGGCCCAAGCCACCAATCCGACTGCAAGAAAAGAAAAGCAAACACCGAAGAAGACAAGAAAATGAAGTCCATAGTCGCTACGGCGGAGGGCGGGCTTGTCGGCGCCGCGCCCACGGAGATTCAAGAAGTTCGAAGAGCTACTCTCACGACAACGCAACGAAGAAATAAGAATCGCCGTATCCAGTAAGATGTTAACAAAACTAGTCGCGGACCAGCACGACGAGATAATTGCTATCGCCGGTACGTACACTTCAAGGACACCGGTTCACCGGGAACCCGAAGAAAGGAGGCCGGCTCCTAGGATAACGAAAGGACCGGGGAAATCTCACAAAGACCGGAAGAAAGTAGGCTACCACGCCACCGGATAGAACCACCGGTAATGCATGACCTTGTTGCGAAGCAACCCCGGGGGATGTCCCGACGGACATCATCCCCGAGGAGCCGAGGTATGCGAGGAGAACGTGAAGGGATTGAACCGTATATCCCACAATATGTCACCGGGCCTCGCCATCTGCGGATCATTCCGGAATACGAGTCGGAGAGAATGCAGAATGTCGAAAAGAAAACCTTTGAATACTTCGAGAGAATTAGAGGCAGAAGGATCAATATACTAGAGGGCCTCGAGCTACATACATACGTATTCTCAGAGTATGAACAACATCAAATCGTGGATTGCATCCGGGATTTGAAAAGAATGGGCCGAGCGGGCCGCCTGAGGAAAACACATACTCAGAACCCCGGAGATGGATGCCGGGGAAGGGAAGAATTACAATACAATGTGGATGCTTGTTACAACTTTGCGGAGGACGGGAAGGGAAACCCACGGGAATACTCCATCATGGGCGAGTGGATCCGATGCCATTAGTCATCAAGAGAATGGTAAAGAGATTGATAACATGGAGGGTATCGCCGGCAGATTGCATACCTAATAGCTGCATTATGAACATCTACAAGAAGGTGATCGCATACCCCCACACATAGATCACCACGACTTTGTCGGACCTTTACGCACGGTCTCTTTCCCGAACGAGTGTAACATCATGTTCGGATCCGACCTCCGGATAGCAGGCCCGGGTGAGTTCCGAGGGCCGGTGAAGATACCATTACCGGTAGGTTCCGTCATGATGCCGAAGGGCAACGGAGCGGATATCGCTAAGCATTACATACCGGGAGTACCGAGTGAAGCGGATCTCGGTTACTTTCAGAAGGATGGACGACAGGAAGACACCTTATCATTTCCAGCCAGACCCGGAGCTAGAGAGCCTCCGGCCTTACGAGCTGTGAGTTACATGGAAAATATCACACCTCCAATGTACATTTATACGGCATCCTTGCCAAGGATGGCTTGGAAGGTGATGTTATTGACCATGTACCCCACTATTCAGACATGGATCTTTGACAGATGCTTCTTTGGATGGATCGACGAAGATCATACATAGTCCGTTTTGAGTTTACATGAATTGTATGAAATATATTCCGGATCAAGTTGCATGATGTATCTTCGACATGATTGGAATGAAAGTGACCATGTCACATTTTTTGGCCTTCACCTCTTTTGTGCAAATTGATCGGGAAACGCCATTAAAGTTAAATGAACTTCGAACAAAGAACGAGAGAAGAAATAAAAAAAGAGAATAAAAGAAAACTTTCCTTAAAAAAAAATCTAAAAATGTCGAACACCAAATCCACATGAACACCGAATAAACAACAAAAAACGGGATAGTTAAAGGACAAACAAAACAAATTTAAAGCTCAAATTGAATTCCAGTTTAAACCCATCTTCTCAAACCCTTCAATCCTTCTTCAAATCAAGATCTATTCTAGACCTCCCTTGAAACCCCCTCTCGGGATGATTTCAGAATCACGAAGAATTTTCAATTTGATCCGAATGGCATGGGTTTGTACCCTTCACCAAGTAATCAGACTTTGATTGATTCCCATGGGATATGAAACACTTTCATATCTCATTTCGATCTCCCGCTAAATCCAAATCTCCACAGTAAATTTTAATTCAAAATTTCCGAGACTGGTACCTAAATTCGAGTTCTCACTCCGAGATCGATACCTAAATTTTGATTCTCATCCAAATTGATACCTAAATTTCAATTCAAAATTTCCGAGATCGGTACCTAAATTCCAGTTCTCACTCCGAGATCGATACCTAAATTTCGATTCTCATCCGAATTGATACCTAAATTTCAATTCAAAATTTCGGAGGCCAGTACCTAAATTCCAGTTCTCATTCCGAGATCGATACCTAAATTTCGATTCTCATCCGAATTGATACCTAAATTTCAATTCAAAATTTCCGAAAGATCCAGGTACCTAAATTCCAGTTCTCACTCCGAGATCGATACCTAAATTTCGATTCTCATCCGAATTGATGCCTAAATTTCAATTCAAAACTTTCGAGATCGGTACCTAAATTCCGCTCTCATTTCGGCAGTACCTAAATTCTAGTTCTCACTCCGAGATCGATACCTAAATTTCGATTCTCATCCGAATTGATACCTAAATTTCAATTCAAAATTTTCGAGATCGGTACCTAAATTCCAGTTCTCATTCCGAGATCGATACCTTAATTTCGATTCTCATCCGAATTGATACCTAAATTTCAATTCAAAATTTCTGAGAATGGTACCTAAATTCCAGTTCTTATTCCGAGATCGATACCTAAATTTCGATTCTCATCTGAATTGATACCTAAATTTCAATTCTCATCTTTCGAGACTGGTACCTAAATTCCAGTTCTCTTTCGAGATAGTACCTAAATTCTAATTCTCATCATTTTCGAGGTCGATACTTAAATTTCGATTCTCTTCCGAGATTGATACTTAAATTTCAACTCCGCTCATCCAACTTTCGAGATCAGTACCTAAATTCTGATTCTCATCCTTTTCAATCGACACTTAATCTCTGATTCTCATTCCAAGGCTGGTACCTAAATTCCAGTTTTCTTTGCAATCCCGAGATTGGAATCTAGGTTTCAATTCTCGTTTCAAATCTAAATTTTCTCAAATTAATTTTAAATCAAACTTCAATCTAAAATAAAAAAAATAAAAATCTAAAATTACACATCCAAACTTAAATTGAAACAAAATGAAATCTAAATCAAAATTCCCCCAGATCATGTGATTTGGAATTCACCTCCTTTTCCTTTCCCCAGCGAGAGTTCAGGGATCTCCAGTTTCAGAGATATACTTGACACTCCCAACGGAAACTCTTCTACTTCGTCCTAAGTTTGTCACTTGGACATCCGTGTTGGTTTTGCTGATCGCTTCGATCAACACCGATACGTACGGTGTGCTCCGTCGGCTCACCACACCTATTGGGGTCCATTTGTTGACCTCATTTTTGATGAGGTCTTCTCTTCTTCTTTTTAGTACTTAGGATCTAGCCTTAGGCTTTTCCTTTGACTATCTTAGAGGACTAGAATTGGGATCCATCATCTAGAGTTTCAAACCACTTCTTAACTCCCTGCAAACTCCACAAACTTGACTGTAGACCCCTAATCACCTAGAGGGTTGAAATCAAATGTGGAAATTTAAGGGATGAGTTCCTATAGGACTCTTTGGCCTTAGGACCGTCCCAGGTGGCTCGGTCGCAGTGAAGGGGCTGACTTACACACACACTACACTCATACACTACACTTTCACACACCTCCTAAAACCACACCCATACCTAACTCGACCTCCCGACTCATGTAGGTGATTCACATGGATGGTCCTTAACCACTAAGCCCTTGGCTAAGAGGGTTAGGAACAACATAGTGAATGCCTCGAATGAGTCCCTTCATGGCTCATGTGGGCTTGATGTGGCTTCATGGCTCAACCAAAATGATTTCATTCCACTCAAATTTACCCGATCTTCGATTTTCCAAATTTTCAATTTTCCAAATTTTCGATTTTGACCCCGGGACCCTACACCTGCCTAACTTACCCAAAGCCTCGAAATTACCCAAATTTTTCAAAATTTCCAAATCACCCAAAATTCCCCAAAATCATTCCTAAACATTTCTCATCCACTCGAGTTGATCATCCATACCCAAAAATACCAAAAATTCCAAAAATACCTCCCAATACCCTCCAAATACCCAAAATACCCCTCTTGACCCAAAAAAATCCAAAAATTCAGAAAATTCCCAGAAAATTCCAAAAAATCCCAAATATTCCCAATTGTATTTTGTTCAACTACACCATGGGACAATTTTATCAATTTACCCTACTTTTGTCAAAACCCCCAATTTGACCCATTTTAACCCTAAGTGAACCCAATGTCAAACCAAACCTACCCAATTGACCCAAATTCTGGTCCAATTCAATTCTAAACTTCAATTAAACATTCCCAACACCAATCTAGAACAAATCTAAGTCTGATTTGATTGATATTTGGATCCAATTTCACTTTTGGCCTTAAAGCCCAATTTGGACCCATGACCCAAACCTAACCCAAACTCACCCAATTCAACTCTAATTAACCCCAAATATTTTCTAAATCTTCCTTAGCATCCCCAAAAGCAAAAAACTAACATGATTTGCCCAAAATTTAGACCCAAACCCCACTCAAATTTAACCCAAAGCTAAAAGGCCCAATTTTGACCTAAACCCAAACCTAACCCAAATGAGCCCAAACCCCAAAATCAAAGCCCAACCAAAGTCAAAACCTCTTTGAAACACTCCCATAAACATTTCTCAACATTAGTTTTACATCAATTTCAACCCTAGCCCAACATTGGCCCAACTTGGCCAACTTTGACCTATATTGGCCCATTCACCAAAAGAGCCCAAATTCAACCCAATTCAAACCCAAATCACCCCCAATTTGCTTCAAGTCACTCATGACACATCCATGAGCTAAACCCAACAATTATTTGGCCCAACCTCTTTACAAAATTCCCATCCATAAATTCATTTTTAAACTTAAAGGCCCATTCCTTAAACCATTTTAAAAGCCCATCTTTTACCACATCCAAAGGCCCAAAATTGGTCTCAAAGCCCATATGACATTTCCCCTCATCATACTTTCAATTAAACTCAATACCTAAGTCCTAAATTCATCATCAAATCATCCCAAATCAAGCCATATGCCAAATTTCCATTAAAATATCCAAAATTCACAAAACCCTTTTTCATGAAATTGACTTAACTTTCCCAAGCCAAAGGTGAGCCATGAAGCCATGCATGAGCCACATGTGAGCCATGAGAGCCTTGGACACTCCACCATGCCATATTGGGTAAGAAGAGGGAGGGCTTTCCTTAATTCCTAAAGCTCATTAGCCTTAATCATGATTCACCTAAACTTAAATTTAATCCAAATATATTTGGATGGAGACTTCTCCATGCCAAACCAAGTCGATTCCTTTGATCCCCCACAGCATCCAAAGCCACCTTGAAGGGTGCACCAAGCCCAAATGGGTGGATTGACCCATTTAGACTCAAAACTAGCCATGCCCCATTCTACTTTGGATCAAAGCCTTTACACATGGCAATTGCCAATTGCTTGCACCAAGTCCCGGCCACGACCCACCTGACCTTGAGGGTGACCCATGCACGGCCGGCCGGCCACCAAGTCGCCGGAAAACACCATGGCCGAGAGCTCACATGTGAGCCAACTTTGGAATTCTCCCTTGCTTGAGCTGCCCCATCCCCGAGTGGCCATTGTAGCTATTCTTCTCTTGCCAAGAAGCAGGCTGATCCCAAGCCCTAACTCTCCACTGGGAGGCCCTCCACCCTCTCCTATTTAAACACCACCCCTTCTCGGCCATGAGAGGTGCTGAAACAAACCTTAAGGAAACTCGCCAAAATTGTTCCGGACTACTCCCCATACATAGAGCATTTGATCCCCATCTGAATTCCGCCGCCATTTCCTCTATGTGAGCTCGATTTCGAGTTCGAACTTTAGCCCAAAACCAGGACACTTCTTCACGGTGTATCAATCCTCAAATTGATTGGTCCTAAACCTTCACCGGACCAAGAGAAGGTGTCCACCAGCAAAAGCCCCATCTCCAGGGCCACCCGGTTGCTCCGGCCTCCAAGCTTTGTGATCGGTCGTGGTCGAAATCCTACCTAGGCAATTCACCGGACCAGGAGACTTCATCTTGAGCTTCGCTGGGATCCAATCGAAGGTGAAACAACCCTCGGATCGAAGCCACACTTCTCCGAGCAAAGGTATGGCCTCACTCTTCTTCCCGAGCTTCGAACATTCTCCATTTTTATTGAGTAAGTTTCATCCCACATAAACCGTATGGATGTGTTCGTCTTCTCGAGACGAATCCATGGAGCATAAGAACGTTAAATTTGGTCGAGTATCGAGTGAGATCTTAGGCACAGAAGATGGACGATTCTCGGGTTAGGAGGCTTGGGGACGATGAACGGATGCCGTTCATTCAATACACGCGCGGACGGACGGCTCAGATGGCGTCGGACCAGGAGATGGTACGTGAACCGCGGGACCCGGGCTGCTGACTCAAGCGGCGGCGTCGAATGAGAGTGCGCCGCGTGGCCGTTCGGAGATGCCGAGGATGACGCGGCGCCGACTCGGATAAATAGAAAATTAGGGATTTTTCTATTTATTTAATTCCCTGAACTTGGAAAATTCATAACTTTGTGTAGGAAAATCATAAAAATAAAATAAAAATACCCTCTTGCTCAGTGAACAGAGGAGAATAATGTGAAAAAGAAATCATTTAATTTCATCAAGTATTTTATTTTTAATAATTTATTTATTATTTGCATTCTTTTAATTCTCCATGCATATAGGAAATTCACCATGGCATGAGACCATAGGGCTTTTGAAGCCTCCGAATTAGGGAACATTCCTCGAATTTTCCAAAGTCAGAGGCCATCCCTATGAGAAGTTATTGATTTTTCAAATTCATGTTACTTGTTTTGAGTATTTTAATTCCAATAATTAGCATGTTGTGAAATAAATTCTAGGAAAATTTGGTGATGTCCCTTATGACCAGAGGACCCTAGGAAAAATAGGTTTTGAGTTAGTTCATTTAAAATAACCTTAATTGGCTTAAACACCCAAAATAGATCCCTAATTAATTAGAGCTAACCATACATCAAATTGACTTGAAATCAATTCTCCATTGACTTTTCAGAGGAACCCACCATAAAAATTTGAAGTCAATTGGACTTGGTTAGCCCTACTAAATGGGTTGATTAAGCCATTTAGTCAATTTGAACTTTAAAAATTCATAACTTTCGAAATACCTTTCAAAAATTCACCAAATTTGTTTTGGAGCCTCTCTGATATTATGGGAATTTAAGAAAATTAAAATTTCAATTTTCTAAAAAAGTTGATTTTTAATATTAATTTAATATTTTTAATAATTAAAAAATAATAAAAATCACAAAAATAATAAAATTCACCAAAATGTCACATTTTGAATTTTAATCACTTAGGAACAAACCCCATATTTTTCTTAGGTCTATTTAATGAGATATTAAATTTTAAAGCTCTAGGGTAATTTTAAAATTAAAAAAAAATGTATTTTTTAGCATTTTCACTAAAATAATTATAATAAATCATAGAAAAATTAGAAAATTGCAAAAATTGATTCTCTGATTTCCTTGATATTAGAGAGATTTTTGAAAAATATAAAGTTCATTTTTCAACCTTTATTTTATTTTTAAATTAATTAACACTCCAAAACTTAAAATAATTATAATAAAAATAATATAATTCAAAAAATCACCAAAATTGGTCCAAGTGGTCCTCTGGTCATTAGGAATGTCCCCTAATTTTCTTAAGGACAGAAACTTTCCCTTGGTCATGTTATTAAATTTTCCTTGGAAATCTCTATTTTCTACCAAAAATAATAATACAAATAAATTAAATACAGAAAAATCACATTTTCTCCTCTCATGTCTTTATTGACATATGAGTGAAGTCACATAAAAATTTCAAGTTCATTTAAGCTCAATTTAGTGAGTTATGAAATTATTAAGCTTAAAGGGCAAAGTGGTAATTAAAATTTTAACCCTTAATTAAAACTTTAGGTTTAATAAAATTAACAAGTAAAATATTTGATTTTAATCTGATTTGGATGATTGAAATTTAAATAATTAAAGGGCAGAAACCCATTAAACAATTTAAAATAATTGAAATAAACCTTAATTAAATAATTGATTAAATTTGGGAAGAATAATAAAATTGGAATTATTAAAATAGGGATATTGTTAGGAAGAGATTTATTCTTTAATTTAAAAATCCCTAAATTAATCATCTCATTAATATTTAATTCTTAATTAAAATGATAACTCAAATTTAAAATATTAAAAGACTTAATCATTAAACTAAAGTTAAATTATTAAACTCTTTTAAAATTTCAATTAAAGTTAAAAATAAAATTAAATTAAAAATTAAATTGAATTAAATAAATCAAATTGAATTAAATTAAATTAAATCAAATTAAATTAAATTAAAGATTAATTAAATTAATTTAAATTAAATTAAATTAAATTAAATTAAATTAAATTAAATTAAATCAAATTTAAATTAAATTAAATCAAACAAATTAAATTAAATTAAATTAAATTAAATTAAATTAAAAATAAAAGTAAAATTAAATTAAAGATTAAATTAAATTAAATTAAATGAATAAATTAAATTAAATTAAATTAAATAAATAAAATAAATTAAATTAAATTAGACTAAATTAAATTAAAACAAATTAAATTAAATTAAATTAAATTAAATTAAAACAAATTAAATTAAATTAAATTAAATTAAATCAAATTAAATTAAAATTAAATCAAATTAAATTAAATTAAAGGAAATTAAATCAAATTAAACTAAATTAATTTAACATCAAATCAAACTAAATTGAATTAAATTAAATTAAATTAAAGTTAAATTGAATTGAATTAAATAACATCACCTAAAATAGAAAGAAATTAAATATAAAGCAACTTGAACACTATTCCAAATTTAAACCCATTAATTGAAATTAAACTAAATCACAAACCATTTGAACACCAATTTACCCTCGAAAGCTTTAGTTGTCATAACTCCTAAACAGAATATTAAATGAAATGTTACTTCACTTATAGGACATTCAAACATCCTAGTTCACTGGGTAAGATAACAACAAAACTTAACTAAACCTCCGATGATTAATTCATTTCTGTAATTGAATTCATTTGGACTTAAAACAATCCTAGAAATATTGAAAAGATGTTTAAGATTTGCCTTAAGCACTTCCTCGATATGATAGGATGTTCATAAGAACAATTGAACTTAATTGTTCTTTGATGAAGAAAATCGTCTTCAAACCAAAACACAAGGAACCTAGACGTCATAGGAAATGACTAGCTATAGGATTAGGAACTTGGTAGAAAATCATAACCCTTCCCTTAGCTTTACCTAGGAACTTGCTTAAATATTCTAACTGTGTTTTAAGTGCAGCTTGGGATGACGGGAAGACCCTCCAGGTACGCTTTTATTTTATTGCAATTTACTTTCTTGCAATTTACAATTTATTTAACCGCATTGCACTTACTTTTCTTGCATGATAAACAACTGTTGCATGAAAACCCACACCTTTAGGATAGTCCCTGAAACTGAAACCAAAACTAAATTAAAAGTCATTGCAAGATAAAATTCACCGCCACAACATTCCAAAATATAAAACAACTCAAAATTTAATCACAAACGGAACACAAAACTACAATTACAACTAAATTAAAACGTCTCGTTGGATGATCGGGAATACCTCGGATGATGTAACCTGCGTGTTGCTAACGGGATTTCCCACGGTCTAAATGAAAGTGTGGAACTCATTTAGTTGAGTTTAGCAAATTCATCTGGACTAAGTGAATCCGATAAAAATAATGATGCCGGAAGGATGGAACCATGGTATCTTAACCGGTGTTGTTATAATCAACTTTAAGACTTGTTTTTAATTAAAACACAAAAAACACTTGGAAATTAAGATTTTTTCTAAACCAAAACACTTTTCTCATCCCCTGATTTATGTCTTCTAAAACTAAACCTCTGTAATAACAAGGAGCTCGGAGCATGGTGGGCAGTACGGCCATCGTCATCAGCAAAACCTGAGTCTACTTCAGCAAAACTTTCCTAGAATTAAATAACAAAGCCATAGGACTTCGAGGTAGTTTGCCTAGTGCAACATAAATCCGCAACTCTTCGTTAGGCATTTGCATTGCAAATTAAGCCCTAACCGATCTTAGGATTCCGAGGTAGTCGTCTGATACGACATAAACCCTCACATCTTCGAGGCTATTTGTATGATTCTATCATATAAATATAAGCCCTAATTAATTAAAATTGACAAAATCAAAACATTAAATAGACATTAGGACTTTCCTAAATTCAAGCCAAATAATAGGATAGTCGGGAAATCACCGAAGTTCACTTCGAATCTGTGATTTCTCCTACTTTTCTTCCTTTGAATTCCCAAAACAAAATGTTCCAAATTTGATCCATTCCCTATTGAAATTCCAAAATTCAATCCTTTGAAAACTTAAACTTTGAAATTCTTGAGAGCAGAATTATCGATTATTATCGAGAGTTTTCTTAGGTGATTCCCGTCACTTAAGATGTAATTAACTATAGGGGCTTGCCCTTATAGGGAATTTTAAAGAACCTGGGTAATATAAACCCTGTTTAATGCTTTCATATTAAACAGGGGAATTTGTCGGCTTATAAAATTGATTCGCAGACCAAACGGATGTCACAAATCTTCTAGTTTATTTAATCGAGCCCCACCATTAAGCGATGTGTCTAACCTTAGGGATAGGTACACGGTTTGTGGTGCGGTGTTCGTTTATATAAACTATTTGGGATGTGAGATCGGTTTGATTTCATATCTTAAAATCTTTAAATTTAAAATTATTTTCAAAAAATCAAATACTACTTTTTAAATTATTTATTTAAATTAGATTAAAAATTCGCCGACAATTTATGTAGGCGACCTCCTTTTAAAAAATATAACACTCAACCTAAAAATATGCCGACACCAACGTTGATCATCAAGGTCTTCTAAGTTCATTATTTGTTCATCTGGCAAGTCGTCATTGAGAGGAGATTCTACCGGCAAAGGGTGTGCTGCGAGGAAGTCTGCTAGGACTTATCCCTTTATGGCACGAAGAGGCACGAAAGTTATATCGAATTGCAATAATATCATTGACCACCTGGCAAGTATGCCAGAAAGCGTTGGACGGGTCATCAAGTATTGCAATGGATTAAATTTCGAGATCAGGTTGACTTTATGAGAAAGCATGTAGCGCCTGAGCTTTTGAGCGGCGAAGATCAGGGCCAAACAGTGCTTTTCAATTGTGGGATACTTTATTTCCGTCAGAAGTAAACGACGGCTTAGATAGTAAAGAGCATTTTCTTTACCCTCATCATTGACCTGGGCTAACAGGGCTCCAAGAGAGTCATCTAAAGTCGCGGTATAAAGTATCAACGGTCTACCCGAGGCTCGGGGCTGCTAAGACGGGAGGTGTCATTAAATATTGTTTAATGTCCTTGAAGGCCCTCACGGCATTTCTCTTCCCGAATAAATTTGGCGTCCTTTTTAACTAATGCCGAGAAAGGCTGACACCTACCTGACAAGTTCGAGATAAAGCGTCGAAGATATGCCAACTTCCCTTGAAAAGATCGTAGTTGTTTTAAGGTTTTGGGAGGTGGCATGTCTAAGATAGCTTTAATCTTTTCCGGGTCGATTTCAATTCCACGATGTCGGACAACGAATCCTAAGAATTTCCTGGAGGTGACGCCGAATGCACATTTTAAGGGATTCATCTTAAGGTTAAATTGTCTTAATCGTTCGAAAACAATTCTCAAATCATACGGGTGGTTTTCCTTTACTTTGCTTTTGATGACCACATCATCCACGTAGCATTCGACTTGATTGTTGGTGAGATCATCAAAAATTCTTGTCATCGCTCTCTGGTAGGTTGCTCCTGCGTTCTTCAGTCCAAATGGCATCAATGTGTAGCAATATACTCCGATCGGTGTTCTGAATCGTTGTAAGTTTTTCATCTTACGGAGCCATTTTTATCCGGTTGTATCCTGAAGATCCATCCATGAATGAGAATATTTCATGTGTTGAAGCAATGTCGATCATTAATTCGGGATCGGTAGAGGGAATTCATCTTTTGGACATGCCTTGTTTAAATCTACGAAATCCACACAAATTCGATACGACCATTCTTCTTCCGATTGGTACCACATTGGCTAACCAAGTCGGGTATTGTTCTTCACGAGAAAAATTTGGCGTTTATTAGCTTTTTAACTTCGGCTATGACTTTTTGTTCGATTTCTAAACGCATTCTTCTGGAACCTTGTCCGATCGGAATGCAGTAGGATCCACTCCTAGCTTATGGACTCGCGACCTCTGGAGCTAATCCCGACATCTCATCGTAGCTCCAAGCAAAATAGTCTTTAAGTTCCATTAATAACTTGATTATTTCTTCGGAGTCTTCTTTATTGAGTAAGGAGCTAATGAAGGTAGGTCTAGGCTCTTCGTTAGTACCTAAGTTAACTTCCGTTAACTCATCTATTGTAGATTTGATCTCTTCTTCGAACTCTGGTGGAGTGTTACCAATTTGTAAATCTTCAAGTTCTTCTGTAGTTTCCATGCAGTTTTCATTAGACTCGCAAGTGACAACCAAGCAAAATTCGGTATCGTCAACTGATCCTACTGTGCTGAATCCGAGACCATGCTTTGAATTGGGTGGACGACCGGAGTTATTCCATAATTTTTCAAAATGTTGTGATTGACCTTTTGTCCATTGTCGAGGTAAGAAACCACACTGAATTAAATTTTGAACACAGGGAGAGTACCACTCAAAAGGCAATTCCATTAATTCGGAAGAAGTGACATCTTTAAATTGTACATTGTTTTCAGTTTTGGAGGAAGGAGTACCACGGTAGAATTTGATGGGCTTTGCACCGCCGCTACGTACCTCTTTGACCACCATACCCTCGATCTTATTAGAATGGATCAGGGTCAGGGTCATAGTATGTACATAGTGGTTAATCTTCTCTTACATCGATTTATATTCCTCGTTCTTTTCATCTTCGAGAGAGATCCCGAATTCGTCGCTTCTTCCGACTTATTGTCACTTGCTTCTTGCTTGATCTCTTTTTCTTCTTCGGAATCGTCTTCCCAATCAACATTGATGGCTGGTTTCCTCTGTCCAACTGTCTTAACGTCTCTGCCATGACCTAGTCCCCGGCCTCGACCTCGGATGTGAGTTGTGGAGAAACCTTCACCGTCTCGCTGTAAGGGAGCGGTGAGTGACTGATAGGCTAGAACTTCGGGTTCTTCGTCGTCCCGAACTTCCTTTGCTTCATTCGTTATGGTATCTCTGGAGAAGATTGTTTTCTTCGGAGGTGCGTAATAAGCTGCATCTTCATGGATTCCAATTTCATGTACGGAGAATGGTTGTAAGTCACCTTTGATGCACTGTTCCCCTCCATTGTAGTATTTGATGCACTGATGTAGGGATTATGGTACCATCCAGTTTTCATGTATCCATGGTCAACCCAGTAGAGCGTTGAATGACGTTTCTAAATCAATTATGTGAAATTTCACGGTTGTCTTTGCTAAGTCACAGGTCTTCATTAGCAGTGTTATTGATCCGAGGGCTCTTTCTCCTTTCTGGTTAAATCCTCTTAATAACATTTTGTCCGCTTCGAGCTCGCGAGCTTCAATTTCCAAGTATGCTAGCGTTCGAAGATTCATTATATTGATTGATGCTCCTGGATCCACCAATACTCTGGAGAGTGTAAATTTTCCAATTGTAACTGAAATGTACAACGGTTGGTTATGGTCTGCTGTCCCAAGTAGTAGGTCATTGTCCGTGAAGGTAACACCTCGTTGTTCCTTTAATGAGAAAACCTCATCTAAGGAATCTCCGATCATTTGAGGTAAGCAAATTTCTGGATCAAGTAAGGCCTTAATCAGAGCTTCTCTCATCTTCTTTGATAAGATGAGAGCGTCGTAGATGCTCAGTTTGGCTGGTAGTTTCCTAAGATGGGCTAGCACGTTGTAGTCCACTTTATTTTCATGTGTCTCGGTTTCTTCTCGAATTGGTATTTCTTCTGCCGGGGTTGGTTCTTCTCGAACAACCACACCTTTCCTTTGTCCTTTGGACCCATTCTCGGAGGTAGAACTCTTCCACTTCTTATGTTGACTTCGTAATTTCTTCGAATCCGGTATTGAGTTTGTTGGTGTCTCCTCCTAAATCGGAATGACGAGTTCTTCGGATTAGCTTCGAGTACGAAGGCTCTAACTCTATTGTGATCTGGAGCTCCTCGAAACTCATAAATAGATTCGTTGCTTGTTGAACTCTCGTAGCCTCCTTGGTGGATGTCTTTTTTGTCATTACGATCGTCGAGATTTTGTATGATTTGAGAATTGTTACTTGTATCAGAATTAATGTCCGGATTAGGTTGGTTGTCGCTAGTTACGTAATCGTTAGAAACAGTCAAAATGTAGCCAATGCCATAACCCTTATCATTATAAGATCCCACCAGAGTGAGCAAATAATCATACAGAGTCAGAGGTTTGAGGGATTTCTCCCCGAATCGAAACGACCATCCTAGGATAAGCGACCCCTGGTCTAGCCTTAGGAGCCTCGATCTTCTCTTCTTCATCGATTTTCTTATTTTCTTCGATCGTCTCTTGTTGAGGTGGTTCTTCTATCGCAAGTGATAGTGCCGACTTGACGAGGTTTCGAACTACGAATTGAGGCTCGCACCGAAGTGGTTTGGATGCGATCCAAAATCTTCTTCGAAGACTTTGTCCAGCGGTAGTCCATCCATCATCGGTCGCATAGGGATTTATCGGAACAATGAGATCCGTCGAGATAACATTGACGGAACCTCCTTTACGGGGTTCCTTCATGTATTCCTTCGGGATCGTTATGTTCCCTTTTCGGAGATTGTCGTTGAGCCAACTTTTGAAGGTAATACAATCTTCTATCTTGTGTCCAAGCATCCGGTGGTAAAAGCAAAAGTTGGGATCACCTCTCTTGTCGACTTCTTCGGTTTCTTAGGCTCCGGCGGTTGGAAATGCGGAGTCTTCATCGGACTGCGGAACATTTTCGGCCTCTGCCTCATTCTTGAACGGATACTCCTGCTCGAAGCTTTCTTAACGTACGTTGTGGATGAGGCGAGTTGTTCATACTTGTTGAGATGACCGATAGGCGGCTCGGGGTTACTAGTAATTCCGTTGAATTCTGTCGCGGCCGTTACGGCGGTATTTGTATTGGTCGCTTGCCTTTATCAGCTAGTTGCAACGATCCGGACTTCTTTTCAAAAGTTTTCACGAGCTTCGTTTGTCTGTTTTGTCGGTGAAACTTAATTGCTTTGCCTCCTCCTGCAAGCTTCCGGCCTTGCTTAACAACTTCTCGAAAGTCTTAATAGTAAATCCCTTGAGGAGAAGTGCTATCGGGACATGAATGCTCTTAAGTAAAATGTCGACTGCATGCTGTTCTTGTAGCTGTGGCTCACACTTCATACTTAGATTCCTCCATCGAAGTATGTAGTCCACCAAAGTTTCGTCCAACTTCTGCTTCTCTACCACTAAATCACCTATAGTGATGTGGTGCTGAGCTCCGGCAAATCGTTTGATAAAGAGGTTCTCTAATTTTGAAAATGTCTTCACCGAACCGTTCGGTAATTCCGCATACCAATCAAAGGCAATTCCTGACAGGCTGCTTACAAATTGTCGGAAGAGTAAAGAATCACTTCCGCCGGCATTGCAACAACTGGCACAAAAATGTGCAACATGCTGCCGAGAGTTTTTGGTTCCATCAAAGGTCTTGAACAGAGGTGGTACGAAGCCTTTTGGATATTGGACAGCGTCGAATTCTTCGGGGTAAGGTCTACCCGTAAGAATGGATGTCCCGTTATTTGATTGTGCCAAGGCTTCTCGCACCTGCTCTTCCACCATGCTCTTGATATCCTTTTCCGGAATCATGCTTTGTATTACATCCTTTTTTAACTGATCATCCCCGTTAACGGATGTAATCTCCTTTCCTCCGTCTACAATGTGAATAACTTCTGGGGGTGTTTCTATTTAGGGTTGAACTCGACTGCGGAGAGTGGCTGGGGCTGCAGCCCATCTCTTCTATCCTCTTTGCCATTTGTGAGATCGTATCATCTTTCTCTTGAAGCTGCATCCTCATCACTTCCGGCTCCTCTCTTTCTGCGGCTGCAGGAGCACCTTGTGAAGCTGACGAAGCTCTTGTTTCAACCATGTTAATTTCTACATATTCATCATACATGAACTCTGACGAGTCGACTTCATCTCCGAATTTTTCTTCTCTTTCTCTTGCTAATCGCTGAATATCAGTTCTTAGCTTTTCCATAGCATCTTCTAATGATCTTTTCTGTACGTCCTTGCAGTTGTCATGCGATAACTATCGGGTTTTCTTCTCATGAGTCCGCTTCATTGCGGTAGCACTTTCTTCAGACTCAAGTCTCCTGACGAGACTTTCCTTCTCAGGTTGTTGTTTTAATCTTAATTGTCCGGTAGTGGGACGCCATACCATCCTTCTAGCGGCGGAAGGTCTAGGACCGGATGGTCCGTCGACCAAATGCTTTGGAAGGTGGTATCCTCCCTAATTTGTAGTCTCGAAACAACGACATGTGGACTAGCTTTCATTCTCTTATTTGGCTTTTCGCGGCGATAGCGAGGTTCTACTCGCGGCCCAAGATGGGATTTGGCCGGCACCCGCCCTATCCTTCTTAAAATCTACGATACGGGGCATTTTTCTTTCTTTGCTAACTTCTCTATCGGGGTCTACGGTCGAGCGAATGGCGTAATTCTAGCCCTTTTCTTACGGCCGTCATTGTAATATGCGGGGCGAGGCGATGCGTGAAGCAATCTTGCGGACATTTTCCCCGTCCTCTGCGGCGGAGAGGGGATGGAACCTACTTCCTCCCAAAAGTGGTATGTATTCAGGCAGCGGCGTATACTCGGACAGTTCTGGGATTTCCTCCAGGAAAGCAACTTCAGCAGCTCTGGCTTCTCTAGCAATCTTTCTACTTCTGTTCCTCATTTGAGTCCGTGTCAGTGGTGGAATTCTCGAGCTGGACCCGACCTCGAAAATGGAAGGTCTCACAGGAAGATCTGTACCCTCCACAGGTTCATCACAGTTCTGAATTTCCTTCCCCTTTAGTACGGCGAGCCGGGGTAGGTACGGAGACAACTAGACCGGTGGGAGTAGCAACAACGGTCCTTCTACGAACAACGGTATTCCTCTCGGTTGGAATCTTTTGCGAGAGGAGGGAATTCATGAGTTGACTTGAGGTTAAACTCGATCAACGGCTTCTCGATTTCCGGTACTTTGCTTGTGAGTGAAAAGAGAGTGACGTCGGGGATTTTGATGTCGGTGTCCCCGAATCCTTGTCCGAATCGAATGATTCCATTATTAGAGCGATTCGTCCTTGAAAACAGCCGAGTCCAGTCCGTTGACGAAGGAGAAGATCAGTTTTGGGGCTTCCATTTCTGCAGGGCAGATTCCAAGTGTTAGTCCCCGAATTGTGCTTCCTCTTGTCGTAAAACTTATGACGAAAAAGAAAGAGTCCGAACACATTTCCGTTTATCTTAATGTATTTGTGGTATTAAAAGAAAATTTATTTAGATAATTGTTTTTCTAAAAGATTTGTTCGTTAGGAAGAAGAATTATTAAAAGAAGGAGAGTTGTAGGAAGGGTAAAAGAAATTGATTAGGAACTGGAAAAGGAAGAGAAAGTCTTGTAGAAACTTCTCGACCCGCAAGGTCGCTCCTAAACTAATACCTATTGGGGGCCCACCCCACCTCGGAAATGACGTAAAAGGATCTCGGAACCTCTCTCGTTTAGGGGTGTCTAAACAGTGGCTCCTAAATCCGAGAGAATGTTGGCTATATTTGTTCAAGGTAGAAATGAACATAGTATTCCAAAGGGAAGAAGGGTAGTTTGATCCACTAGGGACATGGATATACTACAGATTTTTTTTGAAAGCAGAATTATTTGATTAAAAATGGAGAGAGGAATTATTCCCCAGCGGAGTCGCCAGAAGTTGTCGGCATATTTTTAGGTTAGTGTGTTGTATTTTTGAAAAGAGGTCGCTTACAAAAATTGTCAGCGACTTTTTAGATTTTAAATTTAATTTAAATATATATATAATGTAGAAAGTAGCATTTGATTTTGAAAATAATTTTGAATTTGAAAATTTTAAGATATGAAATCAAACTGATCTCACATCCCAAATAGTTTATATAAATGAGCACCACATCACAAGCTGTGTATCTATCCCGAAGGATAGACACACTACTTGATGATGGGGCTCGATTAAATAAACTAAAAGATTTGTGACATCCGTTTGGTCTGCGAACCAATTTTATAAGCCGACAAGTTCCCTGCTTAATACAAAGAAATTAAGCAGGGTTTATATTACCTGGGTTCTTAAAATTCCCTATAAGGGCAAGCCCATATAGTTAATTACATCTTAAATGACGAGAATCACTTAAGAAAACTCTCGATAATAATCAGTAATTCTGCTCTCAAGAATTTCAACGTTTAAGTTTTCAAGGGATTGAATTTTGGAATTTCAATAGGGAATGTATCAAGTTTGGAACATTTTGTTTTGGGAACTCAAAGGAAGAAAGGTAGGAGAAATTACAGATTCGAAGCGAACTTCGGTAATTTCCCAACTATCCTATTGTTTGGCTTGAATTTAGGAAAGTCCTAATGTTTATTTAATGTTTTGTTCTTACCAATTTTAATTAATTAGGACTTATATTTGTATGACGCGATCATGCAAACGACCTCGAAGATGTGAGGGTTTATGTCGTACCGAACGATCACCTCGGAGTCCTAAGACAGGTTAGGGCTTAATTTACATGACATGATCATGCAAATTCCTAACGAAGAGTTGAGGATTTATGTTGCACTAGGCAAACTACCTTGAAGTCCTATGGCTTGGTTATTTAATTCTAAGAAAGTTTTGCTGATGACAATGGCTGTGCTGCCCACCATGCCTCGAGCTCCTTGTTGTTGCAGAGGTTTAGTTTTAGAAGTCATAAATCAGGAGATGAGAGAAGTGTTCTGGTTTAGAGAAGGTCTTAATTTCTAAGTCTTTTTTATGTTTTAATTAAAACAAATCTTAAAGTTGATTATAACAACACCGGTTAAGATCCCACGGTTCCATCCTTCCGGCATCGTTATTTTTATCGGATTCACTTAGTCCAGATGAGTTTGCTAAACTCAACTAAATGAGTTCCACACTTTCATTTAGAACGTGGGAAATCCAGTTAGCAACACGTAGGTTACATCATCCGAGGTATTCCCGATCATCCAACAAGACGTTTTTATTTAGTTGTAGTTGTAGTTTGGTTGTTACGTTTGTGATTAAATTTTGAGTTGTTTTATATTTTGAAATGTTGTGACGGTGAATTTTATCTTGTAATGACTTTTAATTTAGTTTTGGTTTCGGTTTTAGGGACTATCCTAGAGGTGTGGGTTTTCATGCAATAGTTGTTTATCATGCGAAAAAGTAATGTGCATTTGCGATAAAGTAAATTGCAAGGAGGTAAATTGCGATAAAACAAAAGCGTACCCGGAGGGTCTTCCCGTCATCCCAAGCTGCACTTAAACACAATTTAGAATATTTAAGCATTTAAAGCAAGTTCCTAGGTAAAGCTAAGGGAAGGGTTATGGTTTTATACCGAGGTCCTACTCCTATAGCTAGTCATCTCCTATGACGTCTCAGGTTCTTGTGTTTTGGTTTGAGGACGATTTTCTTCATCAAAGAACAATTAAGTTCAATTGTTCTTATAAATATCCTATCATATTGAGGAAGTGCCTAAGACGAATCTTAAACATCTTTTCAATACCTCTAGGATTGTTTTAAGTCCAAGAGAATTTAATTATACAAATGAATTAATCATCCAGGAGTTCAAGTTTTGTTATCTTGCTCGATGAACTAGGACATTTGAATATCTTATGAGTGAAGTAATACTTCACTTAACACTCCGTTTAGGAGTTATGACAACAAGAGCTTTTGAGGGCAAATTAATTTTCAAGTGATTTGTGATTTAATTTAATTTCAATTAATGGGTTTAAGTTTGGAATAGTGTTTAAGTTGTTTTAGATTTATTTTGAATTCTTTGTCTTTGGTGATGTTATATTTAATTCAATTTAATTTAATTTAATTTTAGTTTAATTTAATTTGGTTTAGTTTTACTTTCAATTTAATTTTATTTAATTTAATTTAATTTTAATTTTATTTTAACTTGATTTTATTTTTTTATTTAATCTAATATGTTTTAATTTAATTTAATTTAATTTAATTTAATGTGATTTAATTTAATTTAATTTAAATTTTAATTTAATTCAATTTAATTTAATTTAATTTAATTTTAATTTTAATTTAATATTTTATTTTTTATGCTTTAAGGATGATTTAATTTTAATTGTTAAAAATATTAATTTAATTGAAATCTTAGAGGGATTTAATTTAAATGTTTTAACTTTAATTTAATTTAATGATTAAGTCTTTTAGCATTTTAAATCTTGAATTTGGATTATCATTTTAATTAGGAATGAAATATTATTGAGGTGATTAATTTGGGGATTCTTAAATTAAAGAACAAATCTCCTCCTAATAGTATCCCTATTTTAATAATTCCAATTTTATTATTATTATTCCAAGTTTAATTAATCATTTAATTAAGGTTTATTTTAATTATTTTCAAATTATTTGGTAGGTTTCTACCCTTTAATTGCCTAATTTTCAAACATCCAAAATCAACTTAGTATCAAATATTTTACCCACCCTTTTAATTAAACCTAAAATTTTTAATTATAGGTTAAAATTTTAATTACCATTTTGCCCTTTAAACTTACTAATTTCATAAGTCACTAAATTGAGCTTAAATGAATTTGAAATTTTTATGTGATTTCACTCATATGTCAATCAAGACATTAGAGGAGAAAATGTGATTTTTTTGTATTTAATTTATTTATGTAATTATTTTTAGTGGAAAATAGGGATTTTCAAGGAAAATTTAATAATATAACCAAGGGAAAGTTTCTGTCCTTAAGAAAATTATTAGACATTCCTAATGAATAGAGGACCACTTGGACCAATTTTGGTGATTTTTTGAATTATATTATTTTTATTATAATTATTTGGAATTTTGGAGTATTAATTAATTTAAAAATAAAATAAAGGTTGAAAAATGAATTTTATATTTTTCAAAAATCTCTCTGATATCAAGGAAAACAGAGAACCAATTTTTATAATTTTATAATTTTTCTTTGATTTATTAGAATTATTTTAGTGGAAATGCTAGAAAATACATTTTTTTTATTTTAAAATTACCTTAGGGCTTTAAAATTTGATATCTCATCATAGAGACTTAAGAAAAATATGGGGTTTGTTCCTAAGTGATTAAAATTCAAAATGTGACATTTTGGTGAATTTTATTATTTTTGTGATTTTTATTATTTTTAATTATTAAAAATGTTAAAATAATGCAAAAAATCAACTTTTTTAGAAAATTGCAAATTTTAATTTTCTTAAATTCCCCTGATATCAGAGAGGCTCCAAAACCAATTTAAAGAATTTTTGAGAAATATTTTGTAAGTTATGAATTTTTGAAGTTTAGGTTTGGCTAAATGGCTTAATCAACCCATTTGATAGGGCTAACCAAGTCCAATTGACTCCAAACTTTTATGGTGGGTTCCTCTGATCCTAAAGGTCAGTGGAGAATTGATTTCAAGTCAATTTGATATATGATTAGCTCTAATCATTTAAAGCTCCATTTTGGGTGTTTAAGCCGATTAGGGTTATTACAAGTGAGTCGACTCAAAACATATTTTCCACTAGGGTCCTGCGGTCATAAGAAACATCACCAAATTTTCCTAGAATTTATTTCACAACATGCTAATTATTGGAATTAAAATACTCCGAATAGTGACCTAGAATTGAAAAATCAATAACTCTTCATATGGATGGCCTCTGACTTTGGAAAATTCAAGGAATGTCCCCAAATTCAGAGGCTTCAAAAGCCTTATGGTCTCATGCCATGGTGAATTGTATACATGCATGGGGAATTGAAATAGTGAAGAGAGTAAATAAATAATTAAAAATAAAAAACTTGATGAAATTACATGATTTCTTTTCCACATTATTCTCCTCTGTTCACTGAGCAAGAGGATATTTTTATTTTATTTTTAGGATTTTCCCACACAAAGTTATGAATTTTCTAAGTTCTGGTAATTAAATAAATATGAAATAGCCCTAATTTCCTTCTTATCCACGCGGCGCCAGGCCATCCTCGGCAGCTCCGAAAGGCCACGCGTCGTCTCCTGATTCGGCGCTGCCATCCGACTCAGTGCTCCAGGGACCCACGGTTCATGTACCATCGCGGCTGTCCGGCTCGATCCAGACCGTCCGCTCGATACACGCTCGATCCGACGGCTCCCAGTCATCGTCTACGACTGGTGTGCACCCGTGACCGTCAACCTTCTAACCCTAATTTCTCACTCGATTCTCAACAAATTTTTGTATTCTTATGCTCTATGGATTTGTCTTGAGGAGACGAACACATCCATATGGTAAACATGCATTGAAATTGATTCAAATTAAATAGAGAATCTCTGTAAGCTTGGGAAGAAGAGTGAGTCCATACCTTTGCTCAGAGAAGTGAAGCTTCGATCTGAGAGTTATGTCACCTTTGATTGGGTCCAAGCAAGCTCTAGATGAAGTCCCTTGGCCTGGTGAATTGTCCAGGTATGATTGGACCACAGCCGATTACAAAGCTTGGAGTCTGGAACAGATGGGTGGCCTGGAGAGGGGGCTTTCACTGGGGAACTCCTTCTCTTGGTCTTGTGCAGGTGTGGGTGAGTTTAATTTAACTTTGGTGGAGGATTTGGGAATGTCCTGTTCTAGCCTGAGAATTGAGCTCCAAAATTGAGCTCAGTTAGTGGGGATTAGGGCAAGAGAATAGTGGGGATCAAATGCTCTAAGTATGGGGGAGAGTCTGGAGTGATTTTGGCAGAGTTTCCTTAAGGTTGGTTCAGCACCTCTTCATGGCCGAGAGGGGTGAGGTTTAAATAGGAGAGGCTGGAGGGCCTCCCGAGGGAGTTAGGGATCGGGATCAGCTGCTCTTGGCAAGGGAAGAACAGCTGCAATGGCCACTGGGCATGGGGCAACTCAGCAAGGGAGAATTTCAATGCTTGGCTCCTTCCAATGTCTCGGCCATGGCGTTTTTTGGTGACCCAGGCGGCTGGCCGGCAGGCATGAGTCACCATCTTGACTAGGAAGGTCAGGGCTTGGCAATGGTGAAGTCAATTGGGTTTGGACATGTGTAAAGGAGTTGGATCAAAGTGGCATGGGGGCTTGGCTATTTTGGCTCTAAATGGGTCAACCCATCCTTTTGGGCTAGGTGCACCACCCAAGACTTGGTTTAGGCTGAAGAGAAAGTGATTTGGCTCAGCTTGATTAGTGGGGTCAAGTCACAATCCAAGTACAATTAGGATTAAACATGGTTTAGGGGAGACATGGAAATGGTTAATCACCTTAAGGGAATGTGGAAAGGATCTCCTCCTTTGCCCAATGTGGTAAGGTCACATGTGAACAACTCATATGGCTTGCATGTGGCTTAAGAGTGGCTTCATGGCTTTTAAATGGCTTGGGAAAAGTGGGCTTGGTTTCATGAAAGTGGGTTTAAGGAATTTTGGTGTTTTAGTGGACATATTTCATGAAGCTTGATTTGGAACTATTTGGTTATTGATTTTGGAACTTAGGAAGTGTTTTAAATTATGGGTATGATGAGAGAAATTTCGTGTGGGCTTTTGGAATAAGTTTTGGGCTTTTAAATTTGTTTTGGGTGGGTTCTTTAGGAAGGTTTAAGAAAATGGGCTATTTAAGCTTGGAAATAAATTAGTGGATGGGAAATTTGTAAAAGTTTGGGCCAAATAATTGTTGGGTTTGGTTTAGGAATGTGCCATGAGTAATTTGAAACAAAATTGAGGTGGTTTGGGTTTGAATTGGGTTGAATTTGGGCTTTTTGGTAAAGTGGCCAATGGTAGGCCAAATTGGGTTAACTTGGGCTAATGTTGAGCTAATGTTGAAATTAGTGTAAAATTAATGTTGAGAAATGTTTGTAGGGCTGTTTCAAAGAGGTTTCAACTTTTGTTGGGGTTGGATTTTGGGGTTTGGGCCTATTTGGGTTAAGTTTGGGTTTAGGTCAAAATTGGGCTTTTTGGTTTTGGATTGAATTTGAGTGGGGTTTGGGTCCAAATTTTGGGCAAATTATGTTAGTGTTTTGTTTGTGGGGATGTTAGGGAAGGTTTAGAAAAGTTTTTGGGGTTAATTGGAGTTGAATTGGGTTAGTTTGGGCTAAGTTTGGGTCATGGGTCCAAATTAGGCTTTAAGGTCAAAAGTGAAATTGGATTCAAATCTCAATCAAATTGGGCTTGGATTTGCTCTAGATTGGTGTTGGGGATGTTTAATTGAAGTTTAGAATTGAATTGGACTAGAATTTGGCTCAATTAGGTAGGTTTGGTTTGACATTGGGTTCACTTTGGGTTAAAATGGGTCAAATTGGGGATTTTGACAAAAGTGGAGTAAATTGACAAAATTGGCCCATGGTGTAGTTGGACAAAATGAAATTAGGAATATTTGTGATTTTCTGAAAGTTTCTGGGAATTTTCTGAATTTTTAGATTTTTGGATCAAGAGGGGCATTTTGGTAATTTGGAGGGCATTGGGGGGTATTTTTTGGAATTTTGAGTATTTTGGGTAAAAAAATGGTCAATTTGAGTGGTGGGAGAATGTATGAGATTGATTTTGAGGAATTTGGGTGATTTTGGAGAATTTTTAAAAATTTGGGTAATTTCAAGGGTTTTGAGTAGGCTGGGCGGGTTTGGGGTCCCGGGGGTCAAAAATTGAAAATTTAGAAAATTGAAGATTGGGTAAATGTAAGTGGAATGAAATCATTTTGGTTGAGCCATGAAGCCATATCAAGCCCACATGAGCCATGAAGGGACTCTTTTGAGGCATTCACTATGTTGTTCCTAACCCTCTTAGCCAAGGGCTTAGGGGTTAAGGACCATCCATGTGAATCACCTTCATGAGTCAGGAGGTCAAGTTGGGTATAGGTGTGGTTTTAGGAGGTGTGTGAAAGTGTAGTGTATAAGTGTAGTGTGTGTGTAAGTCAGCCCTCACCAGACCAGGCCACCCAGGGCAGTCCTAAGGCCAAAGAGTCCTATAGGAACTCATCCTTTAAACTTCCACATTTGATTTCAACCCTCTAGGTGATTAGGGGTCTACAATCAAGTTTGTGGAGTTTGTAGGGAGTTTAAGAAGTAGATTGAATTTCTAGGTGGTGGGTCCCAATTTGAATCCTCTAGGATAGTCAAAGGAAAAGCCTAAGGCTAGATCCTAAGTACTGAAAAGAAGAAGAGAAGACCTCATCAAAAATGAGGTCAACACTACCCTTTTCTCTTTTCTACTCTCTACTCCTACTCCTAATTAAAACTCTTATAATATACAATAAAAACTCTATAAAAACTCTCTTCAAAATGCAATGGAAGATCCCCTAATCTTTCCTAAGACTCTATTTAAAAATTAAACCAAAAGGTGCCTTGGTGTCGCTTTAAAATGTGTCCAGATTCGATGTATCCACCAAAGAATGCACCCCTTCATTCAAACTTGACGCCTAAAGGAAGTTATGGAAGTTACCACCAAGAGTTGTATCCCATCCCCTTTGAAAATGGTGCCAAATTCAAGCTAATCTTGATTTTTAACAGTGGAGGCTAAGCGCCGGCCCAGCGGCACTTAGCCGCCAGTGCCCAAATTTTCATTTTTCATTTTTTTGCTCCAAATTTGATCCAATTTTGCTCCTTTCATCATAATCACTCATTTTCATCATACCTGCAAGAAAAACACAAAATACCTTCCATTCAAGTGCAATATCATCAAAAATAGGTATAAAAATGTGCATAAAAAATATTATATATTTTAGGTGTATCAAGAAGATACGACAAAACTTGGATTTCATATATAAAAGCAAAGTTATACAAACTATAATAAGTAAATACAACTTATCTTGAATTCCTCCCCAAGTAAACTCCTTGAAGTTCGTCTGAATCTCTTTCTTTTTTTACAACACACAGAATTCTTCTTCGAAGCGATAAGGAGGAAGAAATCTCTCACTTTCCTTCCACTCTTACAATCTCCTGAAGAATTCCTAACAATTAACACTAATTTAACTCACTCTCTATAACTCTTATGGAACCACCAACACTAACAGACACAGTGGACACACCCTTTTCGGCCTCAAATTGTCTCTTTTAAGTTGTAGAAGAGTTTCCAAGAGTTGCCTAAGCATCCCTTAAAAAATCGTCCACATTCAATGCACCTCGTGAGAGAACCGACATACTCGCTGTCGGCTGACCCGACCCGCAATAACGCAGTAATATTCTCTTCCAAAAGATGGCCAAAAACTTGACCCAATTTATAAATAGCGGCTAGTGTATAAAATCAAAATGTTGTAAAATTTTAGAAAATATTTTACACACTAGGGGTACTACGCAAGTATACGTATCGTTTCAAGTAATATAGGGCTTTGAAACAAAGACCCCAGTATCGATCCCACGGGGAAAAATGGTAGTTAATTTTTAAATATTGTATTTCAAAATCATTTTATATTTTAATCTAACTTTAAATTACTTTTAATTTACTATATGCAGGTAAAGAAAACAATAATAAGAAAATGATTTTGTGAAAACTATATAAATCAAACAACTTTCTTCCTTTCAATTAATCCAAGATTTTTAAGATAATTTAATATTCGTTGGAGAATCTATTTTATGGTATTGTGCCAAATAGAAGCATTCCTATTCATTACCCTTTGATCCAGGCACAAAGAACATTGGCTAATCTATAGATCAGGTCTGGATGTATTGTTAGTAGAATGGGTTAATCTAGGCTCACACTACTAGATGTCCAAGGGTGGCTATGGTCGGCCCTACTAGTGACCCTTTCCTTATCTATAAATCAAATTATAAGAATTTAGTCTGTCACTCTAAAAACTTATCAATTCTACGCCCTTTAAAT
Source organism: Papilionanthe hookeriana x Papilionanthe teres (assembly GCA_022702705.1). Classification (NCBI taxonomy): domain Eukaryota; kingdom Viridiplantae; phylum Streptophyta; class Magnoliopsida; order Asparagales; family Orchidaceae; genus Papilionanthe; species Papilionanthe hookeriana x Papilionanthe teres. The sequence goes on along the minus strand of CM040424.1, from coordinate 19,562,155 downwards.
CTTATTTTCCTATTTATTTGTACTTCACCTTGAATAGCCCGCGCATGGCCTTCGACTACCCAAGGATTCATGTGATATCTACAAGTTAAGAGTTCTTCTCCCTCTAGGTCTCAAAACTCTTCAACAGGTTTTAACAATTTAAATGGCCAATTTTAAAAGTAAAGTAAGATCAAGTATTTAATATCATCACAATGTTTTGAAAATATTTTGATTTTCAATTCTCCATTGAATTTTATATTATCTTATTTATCTTTTCATAATTGAAGGAAGAAAGTAAACTAACTACTCAGAACACATTGAATATAAACAGCAAAACATAATAAATAAACTTTGAATCAACAATAAAATACTTATCTCAAATACTCCTTCTACAGATCTTCTGATTCCTACTGACTCCACAGTGTAATGAACTCCAGATGCAAAAACTTGAAAATAAACTCACTAAACTAAATAAAAGTGGCCCTAAATTTCTCTCTCTATTTCTCTCTCTAAGGATGAGAGATCCTAAAGTGGATAAGAGATAGGGGTTACAATGGGGGCACCTTTTCCGAAGGAGTGGACTCCTATTTATAGGCTTCAAGGGTTGCCTTGAGGCACCTCTTCAAAACATGTCCAGATTAAATGAATCTTCTAGAAGGTCTGTCTGGCGCCTAGGCGCCGAAATCTGGCGCCTAGGTGCTGGACATCGCGTCCAGTTCTTCACACCTCTTCACTTTGGCTCTCACCTCTTTGCGATTAAAACCGTTTTGGAGCGTCCAAATGGAATTGTTGACCTCATTTTTGATGAGGTATCTTGCTTCTCTCTTTAGTACTTAGGATCTAGCCATAGGCTGTTCCTTTGACTAATCTTAGAGGACTAGAAGTGGAACCCACCCTTTAGAAGTTCAAACACCTCTTGACTCCCTGCAAACCCCACAAGCTTGATTGTAGACCCCTAATCACCTATAGGGTTGAAGTCAAATGTGAAGGTTTTAAGGATGAGTTCCCTATTGGACTTTTTTTTGGCCTTTGGAATACCTTGAGTGGCCTGGTCTGGTGAAGGTTGACTTGCACATACACTACACTCTCACACACATTCCAAGTCCTAAAACCACACTCTCACCCAACTTGACTTCCTGACTCATGTAGGTAATTCAGATGGATGGTCCTTAACCCCTAAGCCCCTCGCTAAGAGGGTTAGGAACAACATAGTGAATGCCTCAAATGCGTCCTCTCATGGCTCATATGTGCTTAATATGGCTTCATGGCTTAACCAAAGTGATTCCATTCTACTCAAATTTGATCAATCTTCATTTTTCCAAAATTTCAATTTTTGACCCCCGGGGCCCTACACTTACTAAACCTACCAAAAGCTCTTGAAACTACCCAAAATTTACAAAATCACCTAAATTACCCAAAATTCCCCAAAATCAATCCTAAATATTTCCCCCACTCAAATTGATCATCCATAGCCAAAAAATGGCAAAAATTCCAAAAGTACCCCCCAATACCCTCCAAATACCCAAAATGCCCTTCTTAGCCCAAAAATCCAAAAATTCAGAAAATTCCTAAAAAACTCCAAAAAATCCCAAATATTCCTAATTGCATTTTCTTAAACTATACCAAGGGACAATTTTGCCAATTTACACAACTTTTAGCAAAACCCCCAATTTGACCCATTTTTAACCCAATTGAACCCAATGTCAAACCAAACCACCCCAATTGACCTCAATTTTGGTCCAATTCAATTCTAAACTTCAAATCAACATCGCCAATATCAATTTAGAGCAAATCCAAGTCCAATTTGATTGACATTTGAGCCCAATTTCAATTTGAAGCCTAAGGCCCAATTTTGGCCCATGACTTAAACCTAGCTCAAACCCATCCAATTCAACTCCAATTGGCCCCAAATCTTTTCCAAAGCCTTCCTAACACCCCCATAAACAAAAAAATAACTTGATTTTCCCAAAATTTGAACCTAAACTCCACCCAAACCTAACCCAAAACCAAAATCCCTTAAATTGACCTAAGCCCAAACCTAACCCAAATGGGCCCAAATCCTAAAATTAGAGCCCAACCAAAGTTGAAAACTATTTATGACACTCCCATGAACATTTCACAACATTAATTTTACATCAAATCCAACTTTAGCCCAACCTTAGCCCAATTTGGCCCACCTTGGCCCCTTTATCAAAAGACCCCACATTAAACCCAATTCAATTCAAAATCACTTTAAACTTGTTCCAAACCATTCATGACACATGGCTAAACCAATTGCAACATTTATTTGACATGGTCCTTCACAAAATTTTCATCCAAAAGCCCATTTTAAAATCCAAAAGCCCACTTCCTTAAATCACTTTAAAAGCCCACCCAAGACCATTTCAAAAGCCCACATGACATTTCTCTACATCATCCATTTAATCAAAATCACCCCTAAGTTTCAAAATCATCATTAAACCATTCCAAATCAAGCTTCATGAAAATTCTCGACCAAAATACCAAAATTCCTATATTCTACTTCCATGAAATTGACCAAGCTTTGCCCCAAGCCACATGGAGCCATGAAGCCATGCATAAGCCATATGCAAGCCATGGGAGCCACTTTCCACCTCACCAAGCCATTAATGGCAAGAAGGGGGGGGGGTCTTTCTTAAACCTTCATTAAGCATTTTTAACCTCATCCATGTTACACTCTAAACCATGCTTAGCCACCTCACCTTGGATGGAGACTTCACCACCCCTTCCAAGCTGACCTAAATGATTCTTTTCAGCCCAAAACCAGGCCTTGGGTGGTGCACCAAGCCTAAAACCATGGGTTGACCAAATTGAACCCAAAATGAGCCTCTCCCCATTCCATTTCAATTCAGGCCCTTTACACTTGGCCAACTCCAATTGACTTCACTAAGTTCAAGCCCTGACCCTCCTGATCAGGATGGTGACCTGACCCTGGCCGGCCAGCCACCACAGCCGCCGGAAACCACCAGGCCGAGAGGCTTAATTTGAATCAAAAATTCAATTTGAATTAGCTGAGCTGTCCCATGCCCAATGGCCATTGTAGTTGTTCTTCCCTTGCCCTGAGTAGTGGATCCAAGCCATTAAACCCCCCTGGGAGGCCCTCCAGCCACCTCTATTTAAACCCACTCACCTCTCGGCCAAAGGAGAAGAAGAACCAGACCTTAAGGAAACTCTGCCAAAATTGCTCCAGAACCTTCTCCTAACCCAGAGCAATTGATTCCCAGTGTTCTTTTGCCCTAATCCCCATTAACAGAGCTCAATTTTTGAGTTGAAAATCCACCCAAAAAATAGGACACTTCACCACAGTAAGCCAATCTCCAAATTGATTGGTCCTACACCTTCAGATGACCAAGAGGAGAAGTTCCCCAGCAAAAGCACCCTCACCAGGCCAGCCATTGCTTCCAGCCTCCAAGCTGTGTGATCGGCCTTGGTCACTTTCATACTTGGACAATTCCCCAGAGCTAGAGACTTCATCCGGAGCTTGCACTGGACTCGATCGAAGGTGACACAACTCTCAGATCGAAGCTTCACTTCTCTGAGCAAAGGTATGAACTCACTCTTCCTCCCGAGCTTCCAGCGATTCTCCATTTTGTTTAGGTTAATTTCATAGCTTGTAAACCATATGGATGTGTTCGTCTCTTCAAGACGAATCCATAGAGCATAGGAACATGAAAATCCATTGAGAATCGAGTGAGATCTTAGGGTTTTAGTGTGGACGGTCACGGGTGCACACCAGTCATAACATTTGACCAGGAGCCGTTGGATCGCTCATGTATCGAGCGGACGGTCAAGATCAAGCAGGACAACGCAATGGTACGTGAACCGCGGGCCCCTGGAGAGCTGAGTCAGATGGCGGCGCCGAATCACAGCGTGACGCGTGGGCTTTTGATCCGCCGTAGGTTGACGCGGTGTCGCGTGGATAAGTAGGAAATTAGGGTATTTTTTGAATTATTTAAATACTAGAACTTCAAAAATTCATATCTTTACATAGAAAAATCATAAAAATAAAATAAAAATACTCTCTTGCTCAGTGAACAGAGGAAAATAATGTGGAAAAGAAATCATGTTAATTGGATGAGTATTTTATTTTTAATAATTTATTTACTGTTCTCAGTATTTTGATTCTTCATTTACATAGACAATTCACCATGGCATGAGACCATAGGGCTTTTGAAGCCTCTAATCTTGGGAACATTCCCTTAATTTTTCAAGGTCAGAGGCCATTTCTATGAAAAGTTATTGAATTTTCAAGTTCATATCACTGTTTTAGGTATTTTAATTCCAATAATTAGCATGTTATAAAATAAATTCTAGAAAAATTTGGTGATGTTTCTTAGGACCAGAGGACCCTATGAAAAATATATTTTGAGTTAATTCATATATATTAACCTTAATTGGCCTAAACCCCTAAAATTGAATTTGATTTAACTAGGGTTAACCACACATGAAATTGACCTAAAAATAATTCTTCATTACTCTTTAGGATCAGAGGAACCTTACATAAAATTTTGAAACCAATTGGACTTGATTAGCCCCACCAAATGGGTTGATTAATCCTCATAAACAAAATTGAACTTTAAAAATTCATAACTCCAAAATACTTTCCAAAAATTCACAAAAATGATTTTGGAGCTTCACTGATATCAGGGGAGTTCAGGAAAAGTAAAATTAGAATTTTCTAAAAAAGTTGATTTTTCACAATATTTTAATATTTTAATAATTAAAAAATAATAAAAATCATAAAAATAGTAAAAATCATAAAAATGTCACATTTTGACTCCTAATCACTTAGGAACAAACCAAATATTTTTCCTAAGTCCCTAGGGTAAGATATTGAATTTTAAAAGCTTAATGTAATTTTTAATATTAAAAAATAAGTTTTTACCCTTTTTCACTAAAATAATTCTAATAAATCAAAGAAAATTCAGAAAATTATAAAATTTGTTTCTCTAAACTCCTTGAGGTTAGAGAGATTTAAGAAAAATATAAAATCAATTTTTCAACTTTAATTTTGTTTTATAATTAATTAATACTCTAAACCTCAAAATAATTATAATAAATAAAATATAATTCAAAAAATCACCAAATTGGTCCAAGTGGTCCTCTGGTCATTAGGAATATTCCATAATTTTCTTAAGGATAGAAACCTTTCCTTGGTTATGTTATTGAATTTTCTTTGAAAACCCTTATTTTCTACTAAAAATAATTATATAAATAAATTAAATTTAGAAAAATCACATTTTCTCCTCTAATGTCTTAATTGACATGTGAGGGAGGTGACATAAAAATTTCAAATTCATTTGAGCTCAATTTAGTGAGTTATGAAATAAATAAGCTTAAAAGGGCATAAAGGTAATTAAAAATTTTAACCCTTAATTAAAACTTTAGGTTTAATCAAAATGGGGGGGGTAAAATATTTGATTTTAATTTTCTCTTGGATGATTGAAATTAAGGGGTAGAAACCCATTAAACACTTTGAAAATATCAAAATATAAAACTTTAATTAATTAAATGGTTTAGATTTTTGAAAGAATATATTTAAATTTAGATTATTAAAATAGGGATATTATTAAGAGGATATTTATTCTTTAATTTAAAAATCCCTAAATAAACAACTTTAATAATATTTAGTTCCTAATTAAGAATTAAAATAATAATCCAAATTAAAATTAAAATTAAAATTAAAATTAAACTAAAATTAAAATTAAATAAAATTAAATTAAATTTAAATTAAAATTAAATTAAAATAAATTAAAATTAAATTAAAAAGTAAAATTAAATTAAAAATTAAAGTTAAATTAAAATTAAAATTAAAATCAAAATTAAACTAAAATTAAATTAAATTAAAATTAAATTAAAATTAAATAAAATTAAATTAAAATTAAATTAAAATTAAAATCAAATTGAATTAAATTAAAAAATCATCTAACAACAAACCTAAAGGAAATCATTAAAAATTAAGTCTAAAATAATTTGAACACTATTCCAAACTTAAAATTATTAATTAAAACCTCATAATTAAATTAAAACACTTTAAACCATTAACTCAAACTTTTAATTATGATTGAGATTCTCGATAAACCAACTTGCCCTTAAAGGCTTTAATTATTATAACTCTTAAATAGAGTATTAAGTGAGATGTCACTTCATTCATCAGGTGATCAAATACCTAAGTTCACTGAGCTAGAAATAAAGTTTAACTAAACTCCTGGATGATTAATTCACCTATGCAATTAAATTTACTTGGACTCAAAAGAATCCCAGAAATATTGAAAAGATGTTTAGGACTCATCCTAAGCACTTCCTCAATATGAAGGGAAGTTTTAGAAGAACAATTGAATCTAATTGTTATTTGATGAAGAAAATCATCTTTAAAACCAAACCAAGAACCTAGACGTCATTGGAGATGACTAGTTATAGGATTAGGAATTTGGTAGACAACCAAAACCCTTTCCTTAGCTTTACCTAGGTATCTGTTGAAACATTTAAATGCCTTAACATGTGTTTTAAGTGCAGCTTGGGATGACGGGAAGACCCTTCAGGTACGCTTTTATTTTATTGCAATTTACTTTATTGCAATTTACTTACATGCACTGTACTTTACTTTTCTTGCATGTTAAATAAAATGGTTGCATGAAAACCAAAACCTTTAGGGTAGTCTCTGAGCTGAAACTGAAATTAAATTAAAAGTCATCGCAAGATAAAATTCACCACCACAACATTCGAAAATGTAAAACAACTCAAAATTTAATCACAAATAGAACAACAAAACTACAATCACAACTAAAATAAAACGTCTCATTGAATGATCGGGAATACCTCGGATAATGTAACCCACGTGTTGCTAACGGGATTTCCCACAGTCTAAATGAAAGTGTGGAACTCATTTAGTTGAGTTTAGCAAATTCATCTAGACTAAGTGAATTCGATGAAAATAACGGTGTCGGGATGACAGAACCGTGGGATCTTAATCGGTTCTGTTTAAATAACTTTAAGATTTGTTTTAATTAAAATATTAAAAACACTTGAATTTTAAGATTTTCTCTAAACTAAAACACTTCTCTCACCTCTTGATTGTCACCTTCTAAAACTAAACCTCTGCAACAACAAGGAGCTCGGAGCATGGTGGGCAGCTCGACCATCGTCATCAGCAAAACTCAGATCTACCTCAGCAAAACATTTCTTAGTTTCAAAATAACCAAGCCATAGGACTTCGAGGTAGTTTGACTAGTGCAACATAAATCCTCAACTCTTCGTTAGGCATTTGCATGATCATGTCATGTAAATTAAGCCCTAACCGGTCTTAGGACTTTGAGGTAGTTGTTTGGTAGACATAAGCCCTCACATCTTCAAGGCTATTTGTATGATTGTGTCATACGAATATAAGTCCTAATTAATTAAAACAGGCAAGATGAAACATTAATTAAACTCCCGAATTGAAACCAAATAATAGGATAGTTTGGGAAGTTGCCAAAATTCCTCTTGGATCCTTAACTTCTCCTACTTCTCTTCCCTTGAATTCCCAAAATAAATTGTCCTAAATTTGATCCATTCCCTATTGAAATTCCAAAATTCAATCCTTTGAAAACCTTAAACTTTGAAATTCTTGAGAGCAAAACCACTGATCATTATCGAGAGTTTTCTTAAATGATTCATGTCATTTAAGATGTAATTAACTATAGAGGCTTGCCCTTTTAGGGAACTTTAAGAACGCAGGTAATATAAACCCTGCTTATTTCCTTTATATTAAGTAGGGGAACTTGTTGGCTTATAAAATTGGTTCGCAAACCAAACGGATGTCACAAATCTTCTAGTTTATTTAATTGAGCCTCATCATCAAGCAATGTGTCTATTCTTCAGGATATATACACGGTTTGTGGTGCGGTGTTCGTTTATATAAGCTATTCGGGATGTGAGATCGGTTTGATTTCATATCTTAAAATTTTCAAATTTAAAAATTATTTTCAAAATCAAATACTTCTTTTCAAATTATTTATTTAAATTAAAAATTCGCCGAAAACTTCTGTAGGCGACCCCTTTTTTTAAAATACAACACTTAATCTAAAAATATGCCGACAACAATGTATCACATGTCCTATTATCAAGAAACAACTTCCAGTCTTCTAGAATATCCAATAACCGCTTACTCCGTCAAAATAACCGTCCAAAATTCGTCAAAAACTTGACAGATTTTGCATTAAGTATGTCGCGTAGGCGCCAAATTCTGGCGCCTAGGCGCCAGACCATAATTTTTGATAATTCTTGTATTGTGTTCCATTTTTGCTCCTTTTTGCTCCTTTTTCACCCTTTTTCCTTTTTTGGACCTTTTTACATCACCTACATCCAAAAACACAAAAATACCTTTCATTAAAGCATAATATCCTTAGAAATTGATAAAAACCAAGGAATAAAAATAGGTATATTTTCTTTATGGATCAAAATCCCCCAAACTTAAATATTATTTGTCCTCAAGTAACCCTTTTTATTATATAAAATGTATAACCTTTTGGAATAAAAGATAAATATTTAAGCTTCCTTATAATTTTTTAATTTATAAAGTCTTTAGTAAATTATTAACCCAATTTCACTAACTAGGTTTAATTTTAAGAATTTAAAGAATATTCAACTACCAAATCATAGAATTTCAAAGTTTTCATCCATTTGAAAATAATAGAAGTTTATTATATTAAGATCTCATAGATTAATTACAAGAAAAAAATTTTCTTGAAAAACCTTTTTTAAATAAAGATTCATGCATAAAAATTAAGTAAAATATGTTACTAGTTTCTCTTCTATAAGATAATTCAAGTGAAGCCAATTTTTGATTAGGCATTTCCTCAAGCTTCTCCCTCTTCTCTTCTTCTTCTTATTTATTTATTTTTTTCTTTTTTTCTCTTTATATATATATATATATATATATATATATATATATATATATATATATATATATATATATATATATATATATATATATATATATATATATATATAGCCTGTTAATGATTTTAAACTTCACTATCCTTAACTTATATTTTCAAAACTTATAATCTCCACTTAATTATTATAACATGAATAAAAATTCAAAAAGAATTTCAATCTTTTCTTTTTCAAGTGATAATTTTTGATCACATAATACTTCTAAAATTCCACTATTTCTACAATGAATAGAAAAATTCCTTAATCTTATTCTTCTTTAAGTTAAATAATTTTATTCTTAAAATCAATCAAAGTTATTAAAATTTTGGTTAAGTTCACTAAATTGTTTATAATTTCAAAAATAAAAGTGATCTTAAATAGATTCTTCATTTCCTAAGTTATGTTAAAAAGTTTTTATATTAATAAAATATTAGCTCTTTAAGGACAAATAAAATTTAAATTTGAATATATTTTCCCTTCCCCCAAACTTAAGTTTTGGTATATCATGAAAATTTGAAAGTATGAGAGAATGAAAATCAAAATTTTAAAAAGGAAATTTTTTATAAGTATGTAAAAACGATCTTAAAAGAAAAATTTACTTCTAATCATGCTTTTAAGAATAATAAAGATAAAATTGAAGCATGTATAAAAAAAATATGCAGGCTAATTTTTATGATTATACTAAATTTAAAACAAAATAAAAGCAGAGCAAAATTACTAATTACTAAACAGTAGACTGAAACAAACATATCAGAAATTAACTCTAATCTCAGTCTCAATCAAAATATACTAAGAATATTCTAACAACAGAATCTTAACACTAATCAATCCACATAGGTACATAACAAATCAACATACATCAAACATCAAACAAACCAATAAACCAGACAAAATAAACTAACAATAAAGTAGCACAACATAGATATCTATCAACTACTAGTCACTGGCTGTAGCCTCATCATCATCATCGTCACCAAAGGAAAACTCAATATCCTTAGGATCAACAAATGGTGTGAAAGTAGGAAAAGTAGGGAAACTAACATCATGCTCACCCTTCAGAAATCTGATGAGGGCTTCATTATACTCAGCATCATAGCTACTCTTCCTCTGAGTATAATCAGATAAATGATCAAGTTTCCTATCAATAGTATCAACTCTGCAGTGAGTTTGAAATAACTCATGTTGTTGCTCTATAAACTGATCATGCATTGACTCCCAAAAACTCGATTGTGGCTTAGCAGAAGTAGAAGGTTGGGAAGTAGAAGGTTTACCTGGAGTGGGTGCAGAAGAAGAAGGAGCAGTCGATCTCTTCCCTCGAAGACGATCATATATGCTAATACTCTCCTGAAAAATCGGCTTAGTAGTCTTCAACCTTTCCTCTGAAATATCTGCAGTGACTCCATTGCTAATACATAATGAATAAATAAGAGATTGGAATCCCAGTCCAACAGAAGTGTTGGATCTCGCAGTAGAATCCACAGAATCATAAATAATACTGCCAACATCAATAGGCTTCATTTCCTGAATGCAGTAGTTTAAGATCGCTCGATCTCTAGTCACTTCACTCAGGTGCTTGGAAGGTAACAATCTAGCAGAAATAAAATAGTGCCATGCTTTAGAAATACCATTTAACTTGGAGGATTTGAAGTTTACCCTTTTTCCATTCCTGATCTTCCAAGATCCAGTACCGTCAGTCAAATAATCAATGATCATATATAAATCTCCCTCAGATGGAGATAATCCAGAATAGTGGCACTCTATAGTTGGTGGCAGGCCATAAAATACATTGATTCTTTCAGTAGTAAATCCTACTCTGACACCTCTAACAAAAACTTCATAATCTTCGGCATCCAGAAAATTTGCATAGAATTCTCGAACTATAGGGATAACAGCAATAGCAGTGAAATAACAGAATCGTTGCCAGTTGTTTGCAACTATAGTGTTTTCAATTATCTCCCCCGGATGATAGAAACTTCGTTCTAAAATGAACTTCGATGTCGCAAATTCGTGGAATCAGAAATGCGCAGCCGTAGATGAAAATTTGCTACTATCAAAGTTGTCTCGTGCTTTACTGCGTTTAGATTTCGGAGCCTTCTAAAGGTGAAAGAAAACAAGAACAAATTTAGGAATAAAAAATTTAAACTCTTTTTAAGTTTAGAAAACTTAAAATAAGTTTAAAAATCCAAAGAAATCACTAAAACTCAAAATTTTTTTCAAAATTTCGGTTCTTAGCAAAACCTAGGGAAATCTATGGGGAAAATTGAAAATAAATGGTTTAAAGTGTAGATCTGACCTTAAGACGAAGAGATCGAGTGGTTTCGCGCCCAAATCCTTGATGTTTTGACCTTAAAATGGATTTTAAAGGCTGATTTTAGCAAAAAATGGAGGAGGAAGAAGGCTTAGGCGTCGATAATGGCTTTTAGGGGTATTTAAGGAATTTTTCGGGTACAGGCCGAACCGGCGCTTAGGCGCCGAATTTTGGCGCCTAGGCGCCAGACTCGCCTTTCACAAAATTTTTTTTTAATTTAATTTTCCACCAAAATTCATAAATTCAACTTCCAATTACTGACATTAGAGTAGGGCTTCAGTTTCTAACTTCCAAAACATTTTCCAAAAATTTTAAAAATTAAATATTAAATCCACCAATCAAACATAAAGTTTAAATCAAACTTCACTAAATTCCATTTATAATCTTTAATATTGGTTCATTATATTCCAGATAAGTATCATACTTGACTCAAATTCCTAATTCACAATCAAACATAACAATTTTTAAGCAAAAACAACACACATAGACATGGAAGCAAATACACAAACAAACACAATCGATTCACTCAATCGATACAATGACTTCAACAAACCAGACAATAATTATTTCATTACCAGAATACTCTAATCTTCACAAGGGAAATTGTGTATTCCACTTGGGAAGAACACTAACACTCTCGGGAGATCAGTAGCCATTTTTTCGTCAATCCACTTGTTTTTCGCTTACATTTCAACTTGAGCATCTTGATAAGCCGCAAAATGATCAAATTAAAGTTTCATCTGCCATTCTAGATGTTCAATCTGATGAAACATCTCATGAAGGCGATCTCCAATGCTTTTAAACTCCGCTTCAAACTTATCCAAACAATTAGAAATTTTCTCTAAACTTACCGCGATGAAACCATTGAAGTAGGATTGAGGATCCTTTGAGACCTTATCCCTAGCCTCTTCTCCATGATTTCTTCCTTCCATTTCTTCAAAAATTTCTCAAATCTCTCAAGAATGAAGTGTAATGGACGTAACTTCGATTGCTTGATGGTTAGGGATGAAGATGGGTTGATTTAAAGGTGAAATTCGTGTGAAAAACTGAAAATTTTCAATTTTTGTACGACCCAGTAACCGTGACGCTTAGGAGCCAAATCTGGTGCCTAGGCGCCAGACCTATTGATACATAGTTTAACTCGGGCGCTTAGGCGCCGAATCTTGGCGCCTAGGCACCGGAACTATGTTCAACTCCGTTTCGCCTAATCGTCAAATTTCAAAGTTTCGTTCTCCAAGTTAGGTAAATTATACTGGTAAGAGTAATCTAGACTCAATAAAACAAATTGTTAGCAATCATAATGAAGGTTAACTTGATCTCCTTTTTACTCATAGAGTGATCCAATTTATAAATCTTACATACTTCAAAATAAACTTTAGCTTAAGTCAACAAAAACATATAAGAATCAAATTTTTCTAAAGTATTATAAAATTAGTCAAGATCGAGGCATAACCATACAATAAAAACAACACTCAAAACAAAAGATAATTATGGGTTGCTTCCCACAAAGCGCTTGGTTTAATGTCGTTAGCCCGACTTAAGTAAATCTTTAGTCAGGTTGACTCAATTCATATGCCTCTTTATAAATCATTTTAATATCTCCCAAATAAGGCTTCAATCTTAATCCATTTACTTTAAAAGTTTTTCCTGTTTTGGGGTCTTTAATATCCACAGCTCCATAATGGTATACTTTCTCAATTATATAGGGTCCAATCCATTTAAATCTTAATTTTCCAGGAAAAAGTTTTAAATCAGAATTAAACAGTAATACTTCTTGTCCAGGCTCAAAAATTTTCCTTGAAATTTTCTTATCATGTAACATCTTCATTTTCTCTTTATAAATTCTTACATTTTCATATGATTCATTTCTTATCTCTTCCATCTCATTCAATTGCAATAATTGCTTTTCTCTTACTTTATTCAAATTAAAATTAAACTCCTTTATTACCCAATAAGCTTTATGTTCAAGTTCAACAGGTAAGTTACAATGTTTACCATAAATTAACCGGTAAGGTGACATTCCGATTGGTATCTTATAAGTGTTCTATAAGCCCATAATACAGAATCAAGTCTATCAACCCAATCTATTCTTTTAGGATTAACAGTCTTTTCTAAAATTCTTTTAATTTCTCTGTTTGATACTTCGACCATTCCACTTGTTTGTGGGTGATAAGCGATTGCAATTCTATGTTTGATTCCAAATTTTTGTAGTAATGATTGAATTCTTATATTCCTAAAATGACTTCCACCATCAGTGATAATTACCCTAGGCATTCCAAATCTTGAAAATATCATTTTCTTTAAGAATTTAGAAACACTTTTGGAATCACAGTTTGGTAAAGCAACAGCTTCAATCCACTTTGAAACATAATCAACTGCTAATAAAATATAAATTTTTCTAGATGATGGAACAAATGATCCCATAAAGTCTAAACCCCATATATAAAAAATTTCAACTTCCAATATATAATTTAAAGGCATTCATCCTTCCTAGAAACATTTCCCATCCTTTGACATCGATCACATGTTTTCACATAATGTCTCACATCTTTAAATAAGGTAGGCCAATAAAATCCAGAATTTAAAATTTTAAATGCGGTTTTATCTATGCCAAAGTCTTCTCCAAAATCAGAATCATGACCTTTTTGAATAATAACAAAAGTTTCCTCATAAGGTACGCATCTTCGAATTATAGAATCTTTTCTAATTTTAAATAAATAAGGGTCCTCCCTAATATAAGATTTAGCATCATATTTAAATTTCTTAAAAAATTTGTTATCCAATTCATAAGGTAAAATATTGCTAACTAAATAGTTAACAATATTAGCATACTAAGGTGTTTTGCATCCTTGAATAAAATATAAAGATTCATCAGGAAATTTCTCATTGATATTTTCTTCCGAAATAATATCATTTTTAATTCTAGACAAATGATCAGCAATTTGGTTTTCAGTTCCTTTTCTATCTGCTATTTGAAAATCAAATTCTTGTGGAAGTAAAACCCATTTTATCAGTCTAGGTTTAGAATCCTTCTTAGATATCAGATATTTAATAGCAGAATGATCAGTATGAACTATGCATTTAGTACCAAGAAGATAAGGTCTAAATTTATTAAAGGCATATACTATAGCTAGAAGCTCCTTCTCAGTGGTAGTGTAATTTCTTTGTATTTCAGTGAGAGTTTTACTAGCATAATATACAACTTTGAAAACCTTCTCATATTTTTGTCCTAATACAACTACAATTGCAAAATCACTTGCATCACACATTAATTCAAAAGATTTATTCCAATTAGATGCAATAATGATAGATGCAATTATTAGTTTTTCTTTTAGAATATTAAAAGCATTAATACATTCTTTGTTAAATTCAAATTTTGCATCTTTTTCCAATAAATGACAAAGAGGTTTAGCAATTTTAGAAAAATCCTTTATGTATCTTCTATAAAATCCAGCATGACCTAGAAAATTTCTCACATCAGTAACAGTAGTAGGTGGTTGCAATTTAGCAATAATTTTCACTTTCGCTTGATCTACTTCCATCCCTTTTTGTAAAACTTTGTGACCAAGTACAATGCCTTATGTGACCATGAATTGATATTTTTCCCAGTTAAGAACTAAGTTTGTTTCTTCACATCTTTTCAGAACCTTGGAAATGTTTTCAAAGCAAGATTTAAAAGAAGTTCCAAAAACTGAAAAATCGTCCATGAATATTTCAATTCCTTTGTCATTCAAATCACAAAATATTGACTTCGTACATTTTTGAAAAGTTGCAGGTGCATTACATAAACCAAAAGACATTCTTCTAAAAGCAAAGGTTCCATAAGGACTTATAAAAGTTGTTTTCTCTTGGTCCTCAGAAGCAATAAGTAATTGATGATAACCAGAATATCCATCCAGAAAGCAGAAATATGTGTGTTCAGCTAATTTATCGAGCATTTGATCCAAGAAAGGTAAAGGAAAATGATCCTTTCTAGTGGCGTTATTTAATTTCATATAATCAATACAAATTTGCCATTCAGTAACTTGTCTTGTAGGAATTAGTTCATTTTTATCATTGACCATGACAGTTTCACCTCCTTTCGTCGGAACACAATGAATAGGACTTACCCATTGACTATCTGAAATAGGATAAATAATACCAGCATCTAACCACTTAACAATTCATTTTTTAACAACCTCTTTCATGATAGGATTTAATCTTCTTTGCGGTTCAATAATAGGTTTAAAATTTTCTTCCATTAAAATTCTATGCATACAAATGGAAGGGCTTATTCCTCTTATATCAGCAACAGTCCAACCAAAAGCCTTCTTATAATTCTTTAACACACCTAGTAATTTTTCTTCTTGATCTTTACTCTATTCAGAAGAAATTATAATAGGTAAAGTTTACGAATTTCCAAGAAATGCAAATTTTAGATGTGAAGGTAATATTTTTAATTCCAGTTCAGGGGCTTTTTTAATTGATGGTAAAAGTATATCATTTTGAGTTATGTCTAAAGTTTCCCAATTATCTTTAATAAAATGAGTCTCTTCTTCTTTTACTTCTTCATTTTCATCAGTTAAAAATTCAAAATTTTCTTCAGAAATGACTTTAAATTTTTCTTGATAAAGTTTCTCAACTAAATAATCAATTATATCCATTTGATAACATTTCTCTTTATCAGGGTACTTCATTGATTTAAGAACATTGAATTTAATTTCTTTATCATTAACTCTCATGGTTAATTCTCCCTTTTGCACATCAATCATATCTCGTCCGGTAGCTAGAAAAGGTCTCCCTAAAATAATAGGTATCTCTTTATCTTCTTCCATATCAAGTATGATGAAATCTACATGGATGATAAATTTATCCACTTTAACTAGGACATCCTCTATAACTCCTTTAGGATAAGTGATTGATCTATCATCTAACTGAAGGGTTACAGTGGTGGGAGTAATCTCTCCTAAATCCAGTCTTCGAAAGATAGAAAATGGCAT
Organism: Papilionanthe hookeriana x Papilionanthe teres; assembly: GCA_022702705.1. Lineage (NCBI taxonomy): Eukaryota > Viridiplantae > Streptophyta > Magnoliopsida > Asparagales > Orchidaceae > Papilionanthe > Papilionanthe hookeriana x Papilionanthe teres. Next base: position 19,545,955 of record CM040424.1, on the reverse strand, counting down.
GAGATTAATACTTGCTCTTAAATCACATAAAGCTTTTCCACAAAATTTTTCTCCTATAGCACAGGGTATAATGAAACTTCTAGGATCCTTAAACTTTTCAGGTAATTTCTTTTGAATTATTGCACTGCATTCTTCACTTAATACAACAGTTTCAAAAGCTTCAAATTTTCGTTTCTTGCTTAAAATAACCTTCATAAATTTTGCATAAGTTGGCATTTGTTCCAAAGCTTCAGCAAAAGGTATGTTAATGGTAAGTTTCTTAAAAATTTCAAAGAATTTATAAAATTGATGATCAAGTTTCTGCTGTTTAAGTCTTTGAGGAAAAGGTGGTGGTGGTTTTTCAACTTCCACATTAACAGGTATAACAGTCTGATCTTGACTAGGAGAGAGAGTTTCTTTAGGTTTTTCAATCTCTTCAACCGTAATCTCTTTTTCAATTTCATTCTGCATTCTTTCTTTTAATTCCTTTCCACTTCTAAGTTGCACAGCCTTAACATGTTCATGTTCTTTTCCAGCTTCCTTTGGATTAATTTCAACATTACTAGGAAGTGTTCCTACAGGTATGTTATTAATTAAAGTAGCAATTTGCCCTATTTGATTTTCAATATTACGAATAGCAGTATTTTGATTTTGTAATTGATTATTCATTTGTAAAAGTAATTCTTCTATTGATAACTTTTTCAGTTGATTATTAAATCCAGGAGGTTTATAATTTGGATTAACTTGATTATTCCAATTTCCAGTGGGATGAGCTTGATTATTACCCCATTGTTGTTGTGAATTATTCCAGTTAAAATTAGGATGATTTTTCCACCGGGATTATAATAATTTGAATAAGGATTATTTTTACTTGCAATAGCTTGTAAAGTTTCAATAGTTTGAGAATCTTCAATATTAGCAGAGTTATTTTGTGGAATATTAATTGCAAAATTATCTAATTTTTTAGACATTGCAGCTACTTGTGAAGCTAGGATAGAAAAGGCTTCATTATCGTGAATACTTGCCATCTTTTTTAGGATTAAGCCTTTCGGAAGGCCATTAAAAATTATTATTAGCCATTTCTTCAATTAAAGTGTAAGCTTCTTCAAATGATTTAGACATTAAAGAACCTCCAGCTGCAGCATCAATAATTGATTTTAAAGATCCAATTAATCCATTGTAAAATGTTTGAATAATTAACCAATCAGGTAAAGCATGATGAGGACATTTTCTTAATAGTTCTTTAAATCTTTCCCAAGTTTCATATATTGTCTCCCTGTCAAATTGACTAAATGAAGTAATATCATTTCTTAATTTAGCAGTTTTAGAAGGAGGAAAATATTTAGCAAGGAATTTTTGTGCCATTTCAGCCCATGTTTTAATAGAACCATTTGCTAATGAGTTTAACCACATCTTTGCTTTATCTCTTAAGGAAAAAGGAAAGAGTCTAAGTCTAATAGAATCATCAGAAACATTATTATATTTAAAGGTAGCACAAAGTTCTAAAAAACTAACAAGGTGAAAATTTGGTAGAATGGGTCAATCTAGGCTCACACTACTAGATGTCCAAGGGTGGCTATGGTCGGCCCTACTAGTCACCCTTTCCTTATCTATTAATCAAATTATAAGAATTTAGTCTGTCACTCTAAAAACTTATCAATTCTACGCCCTTTAAATCTTATCTTCCTATTTATTTGCACTTCACCTTCAATAGCCCGCGCATGGCCTTCGACTACCCAAGGATTCATGTGATATCTACATGTTAAGAGTTCTTCTCCTTCTAGGTCTCAAAACTCTTGAACACGTTTTAACAATTTAAATGGCCAATTTTAAAAAAAATGTAAGATCAGGTATTTAATATCATCACAATGTTTTGAAAATATTTTGATTTTCAATTCTCCATTGAATTTTATATTATCTTATTTATTTTTTCATAATTGAAGGAAGAAAGTAAACTAACTACTCAGAATACATTGAACATAAACAGCAAAACATAATAAATAAACTTTGAATCAACAATAAAATACTTATCTCAAATACTCCTTCTACAGATCTTTTGATTCCTACTGACTCTACAGTGTAATTAACTCCAGATGCAACAACTTGAAAATAAACTCACTAAACTAAATAAAAGTGGCCCAAAATTTCTCTCTCTATTTCTCTCTCTATGGATGAGAGATCCTAAAGTGGATAAGAGATAGGGGTTACAATGGGGGGCACCTTTTTCTGAAGGAGTGGACTCCTATTTATAGGCTTCAAGGGTTGCCTTGAGGCACCTCTTCAAAACATGTCCACATTCAATGAATCTTCTAGAAGGTCTGTCTGGCGCCTAGGTGCCAGAATCTGGCGCCTAGGCGTCGGACACCTCGTCCAGTTCTTTGCACCTCTTCACTTTGGCTCGCACCTCTTCACGATTAAAACCATTTTGGAGCGTCCAAATACAATGTATCACATGTCCTATTATCAAGGAGCAACTTCCAGTCTTCTAAAATGTCCAATAACCGCTTACTCCGTCAAAATAACCGTCCAAAAGTCATCAAAAATTTGACAGTTTTTGCATCGAGTCTGGCGCGTAGGTGCCAACTTCTGGTGCCTAGGCGCCAGGCCATAATTTTTGATAATTCTTGTATTTTTCACCCTTTTTTCACCCTTTTTCCTCTTTTGGACCTTTTACATCACCTACCTCCAAAAACACAAAAATACCTTTCATTAAAGCATAATATCTTTAGAAATTGATAAAAACCAAGGCATAAAAATAGGTATATTTTCTTTATGGATCATCGGCGCCCTTTTAGAATACTAGGTTTTGGACCTTCTCTATTAAGGCTCGCTGTTGGTGGGGTTGAGCTCGCCGTCAGTGACCTTCTTTGTAATTTATTTTCTGAACTCTCGGGAAAAATCCGCCGTCAGTGCTGTCGATCTCGCCGTCTGTGCCCAAAGTCAAATCTTCATATATTGGTCCTTTTTGCTTCTTTTTGCTCAAATGTTCATAAATCAACATAACTGGAACAAAACATCAAAAATAACTTTCTTTAAAGTGCAATATCATCAAAATCAATATAAAATAAGCATGAAAATCTCAACATATTTTTAGTTGGTCAAAATCCCCTAAACATAACTATTACTTGTCCTCAAGTAATTTTTAGTACTACATAAAAGTTATGATTTATTGTGGTAAAGATTTAATTCATAAATACTATAATTTTGATTTAAATAAATATTATAGTAAGATTTCTTAGAAAGATTTTCAAGTAGTTAGATTGACTCTGAAGATGTAAGGCTATCTAGTCATTAAGTCTAAGAGTTCTATTCTTCAATTTATTTCAAGAATGACTATATGTTGCAATATTAATTTGCTTAGAATATTCAGATGATAGGAAATCACGAGGACACTACTAGTAAAATACTACTCTATAAATATAAGTTCAGAAATGTATTTAGTTTTCCCTTTAGGTTAATCCAAGTGAAGCCAATTTTTTATAAGGCATCTCCTAAAGCTTCTCCTCACTTACTTTTTCTTTTATTTTCATTTGGATTGCTTTTCAATCCTATATGTATATATATTTCTTTTTAGGGATTGTTTTTCAATCCTTTCTTTTTCTTTTTTAAGTGATGACTACTATATCTGTATAGCCTGTTAATAATTTTGAACTTCACTCATCTTTTCCTAAATTTGTATCTTAAAGCATTCCTTTACCTTATTTGTAATTCATAGTCTTTACATCATTGAGCCCCAATCTTTTCTTTCTCAACTAAATTTTGAAGATTCTTAATATTTTAAAATATAGTTTTCTTTACTTTAAATAGTTAACTATAGTCTTATCCCCTTATACTAAATATCTTAACCTACAAAATTAATTTTCATTACTAAAAATATTTCTTTGAATCTTCCAAAATATTTAAATAAAATCTAAATATAGTTAATTGAATTAAATTTTATCACAAAAATCATATATATAAATTTTTTAAAATATTTTAATTGAGAACAAATATCAGTTAATATTTTTCTCCCCCCTAAAATTAAAATTTTCAATATATAGAAATAATACAGGTGGAAAGAAAAATTCTAAATATAAATCGTACCTTTGCACTTTAGGCATTTTCATCTTTCTGAAATTTTGCAGGTTTTTCTTAAAATTTTTAACTTCAACTGGCCTGTAATATTAGAAACTTTTATACACATATAACATATTAGAGAATTTGCTGGGTAATGAAATTTTGAAATAATTACATAAATTAAAACATTTAACAACCACAATTGATTACACTACACAGTACAATCCTAAATAACATTTCCATTTCACAACACAATAACAAACAATCTACTATTTTATCTTAGAGTCCACAATTACAATTATAATCTACACATCATAATCCATCCAGAAATGAAATACAAACTACAAACAAAATATACATCTCAGAAAACAATACAGTACACAAATAACATAATAAAAATACTGCAATAAAACCCACACAAATACATCACATTCATCAAAATTAAGATTACACATCGAAATCCCATACTATGTCCTCATCTCCTTGGTCAGCAAGTTGATTGGGCTGATAACGAGTATATCGGGGGTATTCACGAAAAGTAACATCAGGCTCACCTCTATAGTGCCTGGCCTGAGCATCGTTGTAGGCAATCTCGAAATCAGAATGCCACTGAAGATACTCACTATCATGATCATGTCTTCACTCTAGTCCTTCAATCTTCCGATCTATTCTCTCAAGTCTTTCATCTAACTTTTCAAAACTCTTCCACTGCAGGGTCATATCACTCATCAAATCATAAAGGGTGGGGGAGCTAGAGATAGGAGGGTCATAAATAATAGAGGGGATATCTCTACTAGTTGAAGGTGCTTTACTCCTACTCCCTGATCTCCATTCTTCATGGGATTCGTATGTCTTTAAGTTAGCCTTACTAATGGGTTTCACAGGGTAAATCCATTCTTCATCATCTCTAGCTTCCACTCCAGATAATTGGTAAAGTGCATAAATGGGGCCAGGATGTCTTAGTCCTCCACTTGATTCACTCTTTACCATGGCCAAAATATTCTTATAAATTATATTTCCCACATTAATGCTTCTATTGTTCTGAATACAAAAATTCAGAGCTGCTATATCTCTCGACACTTCACTGTAGTGGTAGGTAGGTAGTAGAGTAGAACAAATGAAATAATGCCATGCTTTAGCTGTGTCATTCATCATGGACAGAGGAAAATTTATCCGTTCACGCTGCTTAATTTTCCATGTCCCTTTTCCATCGTGAGAAAGTCAATTACATCGTTCAACGGACCCTCCATGGTCAAACGTCTCATACTCGCTAGAGTAAAAATCATGAAGTTCGTAAAAAGAATTTATGCGGACAGCATTAAAATCAACAGATAACCCTCTTACATTTACAGGCTCGTCCTCAAGCTGAGTCAGATTGGCATAGAACTCTTTTACAACTTCTGCAGCAGCTTTGTTGGTGGTGTAGCAAAATTTTTCCCACTTCCTCTCTCTAATAACTCATTCAACTTCTCCAACAGGATTATCAAAAACTCTATCTTGTATACATTTCTTTCCTTGGAAGTTGGAAGTGTACCATGACTGGGCTTTTACATTTACAAACCGATCCTCGTCAAACTCAAGTGGCCTCTTTTGTCGGGGAGCCATTTTTCGATCTATCATACAAAAATAAACTAAACTAAACTCTAAAATAATGATAAAATGGCTTCCAAATGAGACTTTAGGGATTCTAAATTAAGCTCCATGAATTTCTTCCAAGTATTTTCTCCACATTTTCAATTTTTCCAGAATTCCTAAATGTGGAAGAAATTCATGTGAAAATAAAAAATGTTAACATACGAGGGAACCTCTTACTAAGTGATGATCGAATCCGATGTCAAAATGAGTTGAAATCGCCCCATATCCAAGATCTCATAAGCCCTAGGTCAAAATTTTCGGTAATAAGGAAAGAAGACGATGAATAGTGGCTGTTGAATGGTCAAAATCGTAGTTAAAAGGTAATTTTTGAGATCTCACTGTCGGCGAGGTCGTTCGCGCTGTCGGCTAGCTCTATTGTATTAGATAGCAGTAGTGTCGGGAAAAACCCGCTGTCGGCGGCCTCGAGGGCACCGTCGACGAGATTCTTAAATTCTATTTATTTTCCAGATTTTTGCAATTTCTATCAATTTCAAGCCACGTCGACATCCGTTCGATCATTTTAAACATAAATTTTAGTGAATAAGTGATGAATTAACACAAATAAACATTCACAACACAAAACATCACAATTATATATAAAATCCAAGGGTTACAATACACATTACACAACACACATAAGTTAGGTATTTTCTTAACCTCAATTCATCAATTCAGCGTCGTAATCCAAGCCACAACACTCTAAACGCAGAAAACAAACATTCCAATCTTTAATCTCAACTATACTGAGATATAAAAGCAAACATCGAAAGCAAGCAAACAAATAAATTCAAATCAAGTCTAAACATATAGAAACATACAAAGTAAAGCAAATCTACTACTCCGATTCAGTATTGGTTTCTCCTCTGATATCACCCATCGATTGAACATGACTGTAAAGGTTATAGAAAGGTCGAAAAGGGAATTCTTCAGTAGAGTCATCTTCTATCCATCCCATCTTTCTCATTAAGCGTATCAAACTACCTTCAAAATGTCCAGAGTGATCAAAGCGTCTTTCATCCTCCGATCAATGTGATAAAAAATATCAGAGATATTTTTACTTTCATTCATTAAATTTTGTACCTCTTTTTTCAGTTTCTTGATTCTGTGAAAGATCATCAGCGTCTTGTCCGATACTAGAGGTTGATTTGGAATTGAGTTCTGTGATGATTGCTTCATAATAACGCCCATATCATTCTCCTCTTCATTTGATGGGAACATTTTGGTTGGGTCTAAGGCTTCCAAGGTAGGAGTACCTTTCCCAAATCTCGTATGAAACTTGGAACATGCTGCAAAGTGAAAAAATTGTAGAAGGATGTCCAAGCCCATGAGTTGATCCTTAAATGATCAAGCCCAAAATAGACTTCACAATTATCGATCCAATGTCAATTGACAGTCCCATTTGAATACAGTAATTAAATATAACACTTTCTTTAGTAACGTTACTGATCCTTATCGTCGGTAACAACTTTGCAGAAATAAAGAAGTGCGAATGTTTAGATACAGGATTTAGAAGTGTAGCAGAAAAACTAACATGCCCGTTTTCTCTTATTTCCCAGTCTTCAGTTTTGTCCGTTAAAAATTGGTAGATCTCATTCATCAAATTTCTTGTCAGGACAAAGTTGGAATAATGATAGACAGGAACATTCTCGAACATATATAATTCATTAATTCGTGCAGGAGTAAAAGTTACCCACCTACCTCACACATAGATGCTTCCTTGGTTGATTCCATACAAATTAGTGTAAAACTCTTTCACCACAGGAACGACTACTACGGCAGTAGTGTAGCAAAATACTTCCCATCGTCACCGCACGATCATATCTTCAATCACTGTCGAAGGATTGTTTAATCCTCGATTCACAAAACCTCTTTCTGCTATTAATCTCCTCTTTGTCAGCACATTGTTGAAGATTCGTTGTGCCTCGACACTAATGAACTTTCTCCAGTTGAAAACTCAAAATCTAGGGTAATCTGTGGAACTGGAAGCCAATAGGGATGAATTTAAGGGAGTTCCATTCATTTTTTGGTAATGGAGAGTTTAGGAACCGACTCTGGAAGTTTATAGGGGAAAAATTTTATCGAAAACAGCCAATTCAAACTTCTGAAACTCTCCACTCATCGATCTCACCGTCGGCAGCCTCGATGGCACCGTCAGCGGGCTTGTGCAATTAAATGTCAGGGTTCAAGGGAAAAATCCGCCGTCAGCGGCGTCTAGCTCACCGTTGGTGCCTAAGGCAAAATTTCCACATTAACGCCGTGGTCCAAATGCGTTCCAAATTTTCTCATAGATCCAAATTCCATGATGATCAAAGGGTAAATACGAGCAATAGAATTTAATACTAACTTATACTAAAGATAAATTTAAACAAATATTCAACAAATAAAGATAAATATGGGTTGCCTCTTATAAAGCGCTTGGTTTAACGTCGTCAGCCCGACCTATTCAGGTGTTATTCAGGTTGACTGAGCATTAAAACCTCTTTAAAGTTCGGTCTTTTACCCTCAAAATATGGTTTTAATTTGTGCTCATTTACTTTAAATCTATTCCCAGTCTTTGGATCTTCAATTTCAACAGCTCCGTAAGTATAAACTTGAGTCACAATAAAGGGTCCTAACCAACGAGACTTCAATTTCCCAGGGAATAACTTCAGCCTTGTATTATAAAGCAAAACTTCTTGTCCTGGTTCAAAGTTCTTCTGGTTAATCTTCCGATCATGCCTTAACTTCAGTTTCTCCTTATAAATTCTATCATTATCATAAGATTCATTTCTTAATTCTTCCAATTCATTCATTTGTAACAATCTCTTCTCACCAGCATTTTTCAAATTATAATTGAATTCTTTAATCGCCTAATATGCTTTATACTTCAATTCTACTGGTAAGTGGAAAGTCTTTCCAAAAACGAGTCTGCAAGGAGTCATTCCTATAGGAGTTTTATAAGCAGTCCTGTATGCCCATATGTAGTATCCAGTTTCGTAGACCAATCTAATCTACTAGGGTTTACAATTTTTTCTAGAATTCGTTTAATCTCTCAATTAAAACTTCGGCGAATTCACTGGTATGTGGATGATAAGCATTAGAGATTCTATGAATAATATTAAACTTTTTTGCTAATCTCTAAATATATTTATTCCTGAAATGGGATCCTCCGTGAGTGATAATCACTCTCGGCATTCCGTATCTTATGAAAATGTTTTTCATGAAGAATCTTGAAACACTTTTAGCATCACAACGAGGTAAAGCTTGTGCTTCAATCCACTTTGATACATAATCAACTGAAATCAATATATATAAATTCCCAAATGAAGGAATAAATGGTCTCATAAAATCTTATACCCAAACATCAAAGATCTCAACTTCTAACGTGAAATTCAGAGGCATTTCATTTCTTCTAGATATATTACCTACTCATTGGCATCTATCACAAGTTTTAATATATCTGTAAACATCTCTAAAGAGAGTAAGCCAATAAAATCTAGCTTGTAAAATTTTATGCACAGTTTTGTCAGTCCCAAAATGTCATCCAAATTCAGAATCATGGCATTATTGAATAATCAGTTCAGTTTCTTCGTAAGGTACACATCTCCTAATAATAAGATCTTTTCATTGCTTATATAAATATGGTTCATCCTAAAAATATGCTTTCGCATCATGAATGAATTTTTTCTGTTGATGCAGTGTTAGCATATGTGGCAAAATATCACTTTCAATATAGTTAACTATATCAGCATAACAAGGTATTTTCCACTCATTAACATTATAAAGTTTTACATCAGGGAAATTGTCTGTAATTTTATTGTCGGTGTCAGATAATTCATGATATTCTAATCTCGACAAATGATTAGCAATTGATTATCAATACCCTTTCTATCAATTACCACAAAATCGAATTCTTACATTAAAAGTATCAATCTGATTAATCTTGGTTTGGTATCCTTCTTTTGCATCAGATATTTAATAGCAGAGTGATCAGTATGCACAATACATTTAGTCCTAATTAAATAAGATCTAAATTTGTCAAAAGAATACACAATAGCCAATAACTCTTTTTCAGTAACCGTATAATTAATTTGAACATCGTTAAGAGTTCTACTAGCGTAGTATATAACTTTAAAAATCTTATCATATCTTTGTACAAGAACAGCTCCAATAACATAATCACTAGCATCGCACATTAATTCGAATGGTTTCTCCCAGTCAGGTGAAACTATTATAGGTACTGTGATTAATTTATCCTTTAATAACTCAAAGGCATTCAAGCAGTCTTCAGCAAAATTCAAATTTCTTGTCCTTTTCTAAAAGTTGGCATAGAGGTTTGGTAATTTTTGAAAAATCTTTAATATAACGCCTGTAAATACTAACATGTCCAAGAAAACTTCTTACCCCTCTCACTGTAGTAGGAGGTGGTAGTTTAGGTATAACTTTAATTTTTGCAGGGTCTACTTCCATTCTATTTTCTGAAAATTTATGCCCTAATACAATTCCTCCTGCAACCATAAATTGACATTTCTCCCAATTTAGAACTAAATTAGTTCTTTTGCATAGCTCCAGAACTTTTTCAAGATGATTTAAACCTACGTCAAATGATGTTCCAAATACAGAGATCATCCATAAATACTTCTATTCCATCATCAATTAACTTACCAAAAATAAACATCATACATCTCTGGAATGTTGTAGGTGCATTACATAATCTGAAAGGCATTCTTCGAAAGTAAAAGTTCCATAAGGACTAGTAAATGTAGTTTTCTCTTGATCCTCAGGAGAAATAGGAATTTGATGATAACCAGTATATCCATCCAGAAAGCAGTAGTACTTGTGTCTAGCAAGCCTATCCAACATTTGGTCTAGAAAAGGAAGAGGAAAATGATCTTTCCTAGTGGCAACATTTAATTTTTTATAATCAATACAAATACGCCACCCAGTAACTTGCCTGATAGGTATTAGTTCATTATTCTCATTTGCTTTAACAGTTACTCCTCCTTTCTTAGGAACACATTGAATTGGGCTTACCCAAGCACTGTTCGAAATAGGGTATATAATTCCAGCATCTAACCATTTTAAAATCTCTTTTTCATCTACTTCTTCCATAATAGGGTTCAATCTCCTTAGTGGATCAATTCTTGGCTTATGTTCATCATTCAATAAAATTCTGTGCATACAAATCGAAGGGCTAATTCCCTTTATATCAGCCAGAGTCCAACCAAAGGCTCCTTTGTACTTTTTTAATGTATCCATTAATTTTTGTTCTTGAATTTCATTTAAGTCCGAGGATACATCTATGGGTAATGTTGACAACTCTCCTAAAAATGCATATTTCAAATGATTAGGAAGAGTCTTCAATTCAAGTTCAGGGGGTTTCACAATAGATGGAATTAATATTTCGTTCTCTAGTGCTGTTGAATCGAGTGTTTCAAATTGTTCCTGAATATAATCAGCTTCTTTATTATCAATTTCATCATAATTATCTTTTTCCATATCTTCATGTTCTTCAAATTTTTCTTTGAAATATTTTTTTCTCAAATAATCGCATGTATCCATTCTAAAACATTAATCATCTCTTTTTATTGAAGGATATTTCATTGACTTTGAGATGTTAAAGGTCACATCCTGATCATTTACTCTCATAGTCAATTCCCATTTTTGAACATCTATCATGGCTCTTACTTTAGCTATGAATGGTCTTCCTAAAATGATAGGTATTTCCTTGTCTTCTTCCATATCTAAAATGATAAAGTCTACAGGAAAGATAAATTTATCAACCTTAACCAGAACATCTTCTACAACTCCTTTAGGATGTGTAATAGATCAATCAGCTAACTGTAGAGTTAAGAAGTTCGTGAAATCTCTCCTATTGCTAACCTTTTAAAAGTTGATAGAGGCATCAGATTTATGCTAGCTTCCAAATCACATATTGCTTGTCCATAAAATTTTTCACCAATAGCACACGGGATAGTAAAACTACCAGGATCTTTAAGTTTTTCAGGAAGCTTTTTCTGAATTATAGCACTATACTCTTCACTGAGTGCAACAGTCTTATGATCTAGTAACTTCCTCTTTTTGTTGAGTATATCCTTCATAAATTTAACATAATCAGAAATTTGTTCCAAAGCTTCAACAAAAGGAATATTTATTGACAATTTTTTTAAAATGTCTAGGAATTTAGCAAATCTTTTTCCCTTGTTTTGTTGCTTCAATCTTTGAGGAAATGCTGGTGGTGGTCTTTCAACAGTAATTTTCATAGGTTTCAGAGGATTATCAGGATATAAACTTTTATTTTCTCCTTCAGTTTCCACTTTTTCCTTTTCAACTACAATTTCTTTCTGGCCCCTTGTTTCCAACTCTTTTCCACTTCTTAATTGAATAGCCTTGATCTATTCTTTTCCTTGATCTTTAGGATTTACTTCAACATTGCTAGGTAAATTTCCAATAGGTCTATTGCTCAGTGCAACAACAATATGCCCCAATTGGTTTTCTATGTTTTTAATAGCAGCTCCTTGATTTTGTAATTGATTTCCCATATTCAAAACTAGTTCTTCCATATACAACTTCTTCTACTTGAATTGTGAATTATTATAAAAACCTGGTAGATTAGAAGTTCTATAATTGGGATTACCTTGATTGTTTACATTTCCTAATGGGTTTACAGGATTGTTCCCCCACTGAGAATTAACACGATTAGCATTACCTTGGTTATTCCAATTAAAGTTTGGATGATTCTTCCAACTTGGATTATAGTAGTTTGAATAAGGGTTATTTTGACTATTATTTATCAAATTTAAAGTTTCATATGAAGATTGAACATCTACAAATTTGATAAAGAAGTGTATAAAATATTATATAATTATAAATTTGATAAATAAGTGTATAAAATATTCAATAATCGCAGAGTTACTTTTATCAACCCAAGTATATGTATCGCTCAGGTAATACAGGGCTCTAGTGGAGTCCTGGATATCGATCACACAAGGAATATTTTAGAGGCTACGAACTGGGATTTTAGAAACCAATACACAATCACAACCTTGTACTTCAAATTGCATATTTGTTACTATTATGCAATCGTAAATAAGATGTAATTTTAATAAAATAATTCTACTAATAATTAACTAATTTTACTAATAAAGTGTGGTTCAATATATAAGCAAGCATCCTTCTCCTTGTTAAGAAATTTAAGTGAATGGATAAATTGAATTAGTTTTAAAATGTGTTGTGCCTAATAGGAGCATACCTATTCTTTACCTTTGGTCTAGGCATAAAGAACATTGATTAATCCTATGCTTGGTTACTGAATCTGCGGCTAGGCTGGGAGGATACCGGCTCTCACTTCGGAACTCCCATGTTCCCCTCACCCGAGGGCTAACATCTACTCTTCAAAGACACGAACGATAGGACCGAATTGAGGATTTTAGTCTGTCACTCTAAAATCTCCAATTCTATGCCCGAAAAATAATATTTCCCTATTTATTTGCACCCTACTTTCAAGGACTTTGACCTCCCTGAATCATGGATGTAACCTTCACTTTAGTTGTAAAAATCAACATATTTTAACAAATTAATTGGCCAGATTGAAAGTAATTTAAGATTGAAGTGAAAGGATTATCACGACTTCTTTAACATTCTCTAGGCACAACTAATTCAAATTACCATTTCACAAAATCTCAAAATAGGGAGAAAGACAGAGAAACTACTTAGATCTCATGGAGAAGATACGACAAAACTTGGATTTCATATATAAAACTAAAGTTATACAAACTATAATAAGTAAATACAACTTATCTCAAATTCCTCCCCAAGCAAACTCCTTGAAGTTCCTTTGAATCTCTTCCTTTCTTTACGACACACAGAATTCTCCTTCGAAGAGGCAAGGAGGAAGAAATCTCTCACTTTCCTTCCACTCTTACAATCTCTCGAGAAATTCCTCACAATTAACACTACTTTAACTCACTCTCTATAACTCTTATGGCAACACAAACACTATCAGACACAGTGGACACACCCTTTTCAGCTTCAAATCGTCTCTTTTAAAGTTGTAGAAGATTTTATAAGAGTTGCCCAAGCATCCCTTCAAAAATAGTCCACATTCAATGCACCTCGTGAGAGAACCAACATACTTGCCGTCAGCGGCCTCGGTCTCGCCGTCGACGGCCTTCTAGAATACTAGGTTTGGACCTTCTCTGTTAAGGCTCGCTGTCGGCGGGGTCGAGCTCGCCGTCGGTAACCTTCTTTGTAATTTATTTTCTGAACTCTTGGGAAAAATTCACAGTCGGTGCCGTCGATCTCGTTGTAGGTGCCCAAGGTCAAATATTCATATTGTCATCCTTTTTACTCTAAATTCGCTCCTTTTTGCATCTTTTTGCTCCAATGTCCATAAAGCAATATACCTGCAATAAAAAATCAAAAATACATTTCATTAAAGTGCAATATCATCAAAATAAATATAAAATAGGCTTGAAAATCTTAACATATTTTAGATTGGTCATTATAGAAGATGTTTTGGTGAAAGTGGATTAATATATTTTTCCTGTTGATTTCTTTATGTTGGATATAGAGGAAGATAAAGAGATACCCATAATTTGAGGGTGACCTTTCCTAGCCACTGACAAAGAGATGATAGATGTGCAAAAAGGGGAATTAACGATGCGAGTTAATGATCAAACTATTACATTCAATATTTCAAAGTCAATGAAATATTCTGCAAGAGGTAAAGATGATGAATGTTATAGGATGGATGTCATCAAATATTTGAGTGAATGCCATTTCAAGTCAACTTATGAAGAGAAATCTGAAAGTAAAGAATTGGAACACAAGCAAGAAGAGAAATTACAAGATTCTGAAGATTTTCATGAGGAAGATTTAAATTATGTTCATAAAAATTTTGAATTGTTGGAAATGACTGAAAAAGGTGAATCTTTTGGTCCATCAATTGAAAAACCTCTTGAACTTCATTTAAAGATGCTTCCTAATCATTTAAAGTATGCCTTTTTAGGTGATTCCTGAACTTTGCTAATTATAATTTCCCCCCAAATTTGCCTAATTAGTCCAAAACCCCCAATTCACCTAATGTCAACCTTTTCTCCCCAAATTTCAATCCTAAACCTTCCATGGAATTCCCATGGAACCCATGCAATATTTAATTATCCCAATTTGAGCCTAAGCTTAGTCTAAATTCACTTGAAATCCATAAAACCACATTTTAACTTAAATTGAACACATGCCCTAAATCTACCAAATTGATTGGCCTAATCTAAAATTTCTTCCCAATTGATGTTGGGAACTCTTCAATACATTCCCATAAACTATTTGAAACTTTCAATTTGGTCCACCCCACCTTAAACCAACTTAGACCCAAGTTGACCCAACCTTGCCCAATTTAACCAAAATCCCAAAATCCATCAAATTGACCTTCAATTGAACTCAAAACCTCTCCATGTCTTCATGAAAGTTCTTCATGGAAATCATTTACAGAATGTTGCTCAAGAAACTTGGACCTAAATCAAACCCAAACCCAAGTTAGCCCAACCTAAACCCAAGTGAGCCATTTTGAACCTATGACCTAACCTAACCAATTTGAACTAAATGTGGCTAAACCAACCTTTCCACAGCCACCATTTGAACCCTAGGAACCATCCTAGATCCACCTAGTCCAAGCTAAGTGAGCCATGGACCAAGGGTCCCCCATTTTAAGGGATCTCTTCCCTTAAGTGGATAAATCTCCTTTTGCCTTGCCCCAAACCTCTCCAAAACTGATTAAACACATTTAAACGCTGCCACCTGACTCACCTAACCTGAGGCCAGCTCCCTGTCCTTGTCGGATAGCTTAGTCACCGGAGGGGTTCAAAACTGAGAGCCACCACTAGCCTATGTACACTCAAACTCCCCCAATTGGATACCTCAGTCAAAATTGACTTTGGAGCTCCACTACCCTCCACCTAAGTAGTGGAATCCACCCCTCAATTGAGCCCTAACTCAGCCCTATGTCCCTGGCCATATAATCCACACCTCTCGGCCATGAGAAAGGTGTTGAAAAATTTTCATACAGAACCTCCCCAGATCACTCCCAAACCTTCTCCCAGTCTAGAGAAGAAGAACTCCACTGCTCTCCTGCCCTAATTCTCACTGGTTGAGCTCAATTTTAGAGCTCAATCTATGGACAAAAAACAAGACAACCTTAGAATCTCTACAGAAACCAAATTAAACTCACCCACACCTTCACCAGAGGAAGAGAGGAAGTTCCTCAGTGAAAGCCCCCTCACCAGGCCACCCATTTGTTATATCGGCCAGAGCTCCAAATCGGACTTAGACAAAGTCATACCTAGGCATTTCACCAGAGCAAGAGCCTTAATCCGTAGCCTCCTGGGACTTCAACAAATGTGTCAAGCACCTCTGATCGATGCTTCACTTCTCAGAGTAAAGGTATTGAGCTCTCCTTCCTCCCGAGCTTCCATGGATTCTCCATTTTGTTCTTCTTGTTTTCAATGCATGTTATCCATATGGATAGACTCCTCTAGGCTAGACAAGCATGTACAAGGAAACCACAGTTGATTTGGTTAAGTATCAAGTGAGATATTAGGGCTAGAAGGTGGAAGGTTCTTGGCTCACACTAGTCGGGACAATGACGCGGGACCATTGGATGGCGCGTGTACCGGATGGACGGCTCAGATCACACTGGATTAGGAGACGGGACGAGACCACGGAGCTGCATGGAGCTGAGGTGGATGGCGACACCGAATCAGAATGAGACACGTGGAACTTCGGAGCCGCCGTAGGTTGCCGTGGTGCCGTGTCACTTAAGTAGGAAAATACCCTTTTTTTGAATTAATTAAATAACTAGAACTTTAAAAATCTATATCTTTGTGTAGAAAAATCACAAAATTAAAAGAAAAATATCCTCTTGCTCAGTGATCAGAGGAGAATAATGTAGAAAAGAAATCAAGTTATTTTGTTGAATATTTAATTTTTAATTATTTTAATTCTAATATGCATATTTTAATTCTCCACTCACACACACAATTCACCATGGCATGAGACCACAGGGCTTTTGTAGCCTCTAATCTTGGGAACATTCACTAAATTTTCCAAGGCCAGAAGCAATGTCTATGACAAGTTATCTATTTTCCAAGTTTTTTTATGCCTGTTTTGGTATTTTAATTCCAATAATTAGCATAATATTTGAAAAATTCTAAGAAAATTAGGGTAGGTTTCCTATGACCAGAGGAACTCAAAGAAATTATCTTATGAACCAAAACATTAAAAATAACCCTAATGGTTCACTTAACCCAAAATGAACATTGAATTAATTAAGGCAAATTAAAAATTAAAATAACTTGAAATCAATTCTCCACTGTCATATAGGATAATAGGAACCACCATAAAAAGTTTGAAATTAATTGAAAATGGTTTGACACATTAAATGGATTTTCGATGTAACATACCCAAACAAAAAGTTAAAAAAATTCATAAAACTCAAAATACAATTCAAAACTTCACTAAATTGATTTTGGGGACTCTTTGATATATGAGGAGTCTAAGAAAATTAAAATTGATTTTTTTCTAAAAATTTCATTTTTAACTAACTTTTAATATTTTAATAATTAAAAAATTATAAAAATCCCAAAACATTAAAAATCATAAAAATATCATATTTGGTCCTCTAATCACTTAGGAATCAACTAAATATTTTTCTTAAGTCCCAAAACAAAGATATTGAATTTTAAAGGCATAAGGCAATTTTTTTTTATGTTAAAAATGGATTTTTTAACTTTTTCACTAAATTTATTCTAAAAATTTAAAGAAAAATCAGAAAAATATAAAATTTTTTTCTCTGAGCTCCTTGGGATCAGAGAGATTTAAAAAAAATATAAAACTCATTTTTCTACTCTAATTTTATTTTATAATTAATTAATACCTCAAAATTTAAAATAATTATAATAAATAAAATATAATTCCAAAAATCACCAAACTTGTTCCAAGTGGTCCTCTAGTCAGTAGGAACCTCCCATAATTTTGTTAAGGACAAAAACTTCTTCTTAGTAATGTCATGAAATTTTCAGTGAAAATTCTTACTTTTCATTAAAATAATTATATAAATTAAATTAAAAATTTAAAAATCACATTTTCTCCTTTAATGTCTTAATTTACATGTGGATGAGGTGATATAAAAATTTTAAGTTCATTTGAGCTTAATTTGATGAATTATGAGATGAATAGGCTTGAGAGGGCATTAAGGTAATTAAAAGACTTTAACCTTAATTAGTCTTTAGGCTTAACCAAAGGGAGGGTAAATCTTTGATCCTAAGTTTATTTTGGATGCTTGAAACATAGGGAATTTAAGTGGTAGAAACTCATTAAACCACCTTAAACGTTAGAGAAGAAACATTAATTAAATCACATGAAATTTGGAAGATTGATTAAAGCTTGAATGATTAAGATTAAGAGATGTAATACAAGAGAATTCTAATTGAACCCTTAATCAATAATTTGATCAAACATTATTTAAATATTAATTAATGGAACTCTAAAATGATGATTGAAATTAATATTTTAAGAAACGAACAATTTTTGAACATCTTATTATTAAACTAAAGACATTAAAGAAAATTAATTTGAAATTGTCTAAAACTTAAATTAAAATAAGTTCAAAATATTAAGGCTAAATTGGAATATTTTAAGACATTAAAATTAATTTGAAGATTGTTTGAAACTTAAATTAAAAATAAATTTAAAACATTAAAGTTAATCTGGAATAATTCATAAATTACAAGATAATAATTAAAGAAAATTAAATCAGTTTAAAATATTCAAAATGAACCTAAAAAGTTAAGACCTTCTGAAATAATAAAACTTAACCTAATTAAACAATTTGAACACTTTTTCCAAACTTAAAATAAATTAAAACATTTGAAAAAGATTAATCACAAATTTATGACTAAATCACTTTAAACCATCAACTCGAACTTTAAATTAAGAATGGTTGAATCCTTAATGAACTAATTTACCCCTAAAGACTTTCATTATCATAATCTTTAAATGAAAAATTAAATGAAATGTCACCTTACTCACAATGATAATTAAACATCCTAATTCACTGAGCAAGAGTCAAAATTCAAACTAAACCTGGGTGATTAATTCATCACCACAATGAAACTAACTAAACTCAAAATAGTCCCTAAAATGTTTAGGAAGATGTTCAGAAATAAGTTCCGAGCACTTCTCTAATTTGATGGGATGTTTTAAAATAACAGTGAGACTTCATTGTTCTTTGGTGAAGAAACTCATCCTTAACAAAACACAAGAACCTAGACGTCATTGGGATTGACTAGCAATAGGATTAGGATTATGGTAGACAACCAGAACCATCCCTTAGCTTTACCTAGGTATTTGTTGCAAACATATAAATGCTTTAATATGTGTTTTAAGTGCAGGTGAAAATGACGGAAGTGCCCACCAGGTGCGCATTTAAGTTTATTGCAATTTACATTTTACAATTTATTAGATGTCTTACTTTTTAGTATTTATTAATGCATGAAAATGATTAAACCCAGCATGTTTAGACAACTCAAAATTTAATCACCAACAAAAATGAAACTGCAATTACAACTAAGATTAAAATGTCTAGTTGGATGATCGGGATTTCCTCGGATGATGTAACCCACATGTTGCTAACAAGATTTCCCATGGTCTAAATGAAAGTGTGGAACTCATTCAGTTGAGTTTAGCAAATTCATTTGCACTAAGTGAATCCGATGAAAGTAGCAGTGCCGGGATGACGGAACCGTGGGATCTTAATCGGTTCTGCTTAATCAATTTTAAGATTTATTTTAATTAAAATACTAAGCCATATAAATTTTCAACCTTTCTAAACCAAAATACTTCTCTCATCTCTTGATTGTCACCTTCTAAAAGCAAACCTCTGCAAAAACAACAAGGAGCTTGGAGAATGGTGGGCAGCACGACCATCTTCATCAGCAAAACTTGTGTCTACTTCAGCAAAACCATTCTTTAGTTCAAATAACAAGCCATAGGATTTCGAGGTAGCTTTCCTAGTGCAACATAAATCCTCAACTTTTTGTTAGGCATTTGCATAATCATGTTATGCAAATTAAGCCCTAACCGGTCTTAGGACTCCGAGGTAGTCGTTCGGTACGACATAAACCCTCACATCTTCGAGGCTATTTGTATGACCGTATCATGCAAGTATAAGTCCTAATTAATTAAAATTGGTAGGACTGAAACATTAAATAAACTCTCAAATTGAAGCTAAACAATAGGATGGCCAGGAAGTCACCGAAGTCCGCTTCGGGTCTGTGACATCCCCTACTTCTCTTCCTTTGGATTCTCAAAATAACTGTTCCAAGTTTGATCTATTCCCTATTGAAATTTCCAAAATCCAATTTATTTGAAACTTTAAACTTTGAAGTTCTTGAGAGCAAAACCACTGATAATTTTTAAGAGTTTTCTTAAATAATTCCCATCATTTAAGATGTAATTAACTATAGGGGCTTGCCCTTATATGGAACTTTAAGAACCCAGGTAATATAAACCCTGCTTAATTCTTTTATATTAAGCAGGAGAATTTGTCAGCTTATAAAACTAGTTCGCAGACCAAACAGATGTCACAAATCTACTAGTTTATTTAATCAAGCCCCACTATCAAGCAGTGTGTCAACTCCTCGGGATAGATGCACGGTTTGTGATGTGGTGCTCGTTTATATGAACTTTTCGAGGTGTGAGTTCAATTTAACTTCATATTTCAAAATTTTTTTCAAGCTTAAAACTATTTTCAAAAAATTAAAATTGCTACTTTGCAAAAAAAATATATATATAAATATAAATTAAACACTCAACCCTAAATAATAAAATATGCCGAGAATTTTCTGGCGACTTCGCTGGGTACTAGTTCCTCTCTCAATTTTGATCAGATGGTTATGCTTTAATAAATCAGTAATGAATCCATGCCCCTTATGGATCAAACTATCATTCTTTCCGTTGACATACCACACCCATTTCTATCTTGAAAGGGTATATTCAACTCTCTTAGATTTTGGAGCCACTTTTTAGCCACCCCTAAATAGAGATGTTCTGGAATCATTCTACCTCTTAGTGGTGGGGTGGACCCCCAATAGGTGTTAGCTTAGGAGTGGTTCCTCGAGTTGAGAAGTCTTGCGAGACTTTCTCTTTCTTTCCAATTCTGGATTGGATCCCTTACCTTTTCTATATCCTTCCTCCTTTAATTATTTCACCCCTAACGTACAAACCTTCTAATAAATAAACCTTTTAATAAATAAACCTTCTTTTTTAAACTGCAAGTACACAAATAAGACAGAATCTGAACTACTTTATAAATAAAACTAAGAAAATGAAAAGATAAATGAGAATGTGTTCGGACTCTATTTTTGGAGAAATTATTTTTCATCCTAAAAGTTTTGTGATGAAAGGAAGCATAATTTGAAACTGACCTTCAGGATCTACCCTGCAGAAGATGTCAGCACCGAAGCTGATTTTCTCCTTCACCAATGGATTGGACTTGGTAGTTCGTAAGGATGAGCTGCCTGATGATACGATCATTCTCTTTCGACAAGGATTTGACAACACATACATTAAGTTTACAGATGTTACTCTCTTCGCACTAATAGATAAGGAACCAGAGGCCATGGAACCCATAAATGAGTTTAATCTGAAGTCAACCCAAGATTTTCCTCCCCTGTAAAGGATCCCAGTTGAAAGAAACACTATTGTTCATAGGAGGTTAGCTGCTACCCCTAGGACTGTCATCTCTACCCCCACCTGTTTGGTCATCACTGCACCAACCCAGGCTCCCGCCAAACTGAAAGGGAAAGAAGTCCAGTTAGTTATGAGCCTATTACCATGGAGGGTTCAGACTTTGCTACATTACCTTCTGTCTTTGAGATAGGGTCCAGTTCGAGATTTGCACCCTTAACCTGGACATAAAGAAGGAATAAGAACAGAAAGATTGCCAAGATCAGGAAGACTAAGGTTGCTGAAGCTGCCTTCCTTGAAGAGATTCCTAAAGAAAAAGAAGAACTGCCTGAGATCTCACCGCTGTTGGAGAGGAGTAGGTTCCACCCTCTCTCAGCTGCATCTGATGAGGAAGATGCCCGAAGGATCACCTTTGTGTTGCCCATACCTGCGTACTACAGTGACTGTAAGAGGAAGAAGATCAAGACTACGCCGTTTACCCGATTGCAAGCATTAGTGGAGAAGTCAGCCAGGAAAGAGGGCTACCCCATATCAGAGATTCTGAGAAGAATGTAATGAGTACCATTTAGATCCCGCCTCGGACCACGGGTAGACCCCATCATTACCCTAGAAAGGCCAAGGAAAAAAGTACGAGCTTGCAAGAGAAGTCCGCCTGTTCTTGTATCAGGTCACCATATTACGAAACACACCACCTACCGACGTACAACCGACAGATCATCTGGTCCTAGGCCACTTACTACAAGAAGGATGGCAACCTATTATTGCCAAACTGATACAAATACAACACTCTGGAAGGAGAAGTCTAGTCAGAGAGCCCGAATCAAAGGAAAGTGCGGCGGCTATGAAGGAAACTCCTGAAGATGAAGTTCAACAGTCGTCGCCCGACAACCATAAGAACGTTTGGAAGAGACCACTTGAGGACACTATAGAAAAGCTAAGAACTGATATCCAATGGTTGGTAGAAGAAAGAAAAGAAGGACTGAGGAATGAAGTGGATTCGTCAGAGTTCATGGATGAAGAGTTTGCTAAAATCAACAAGGTTGAAACCTGAGCATCGTCAGCTTTGCAGGTAGCTCCGTCAACTTCATAGGGAAACGATCCAGAAGCATTGAAACTACTGATCTATAAAAAATACCTATTTCTTTATGTCTTAATTCTTATCAATTAAGGATATTATGTTTTAATCAAAGGTAATTTTTCTGTGTTTTTGGATGTAGGTGATGTAAAAAGGTCCAAAAAGGAAAAAGAAGCAAAAAGCAGCAAAAATGGAGCAAAATACAAAAAGTATAAAAAAATATGGCCTAGAGCCAGAAGCTGGCACCTAAGCGCGAGACTCGATACAAAAACTGTCAAGTTTTTGACAACTTTTGATCAGTTATTTTGACGGAGTGAGCAGTTATTAGAAATTCTAGAAGACTGGCAGTTGTTCCTGGATAATAGGACATGTGATGCATTGCATTTGTATGCTCCAAAACGGTTTTAATCGTGAAGAGGTGCGAGCCAAAGTGAAAAGGTGCGAAGAACTGGACGTGGCGTCCGGCGCCAAGGCGCCCGATTCCAGCGCCTAGGCGCCAGACCGACCTTCTAGAAGATTCATTGAATGTGGACATGTTTTGAAGAGGTGCCTCAAGGCAACCCTTGAAGCCTATAAATAGGGGTCCATTTCTTCAGAAAATGTGCCCCTCCCATTGTAACCCTTTCTCTTATCCACTTTAGGACCTCTCATCCTTAGAGAGAGAAATTAAGGGCCAACATTTGTTTAGTTTAGTAAGTTTATTTTCAAGTTGTAGCATCTGGAGTTCATTACACTGTGGAGTCATTCAGAATCAGAAGATCTGTAGAAGAAATATTTGAGATAAGTATTTTACATTTGATTCAAAGTTTATTTATTATGTTTTGCTGATTATTTTCAATGTGTTCTGAGTAGTTAGTTTACTTTCTTCCTTCAATTATGAAGAGATAGATAAGATAATATTAAGATTCGATGGAGAATTGAAATTCAAAATATTTTCAAAACATTGTGATGACATTAATACTCGATCTTACTTTACTTTTTAAATTGGCCATTTGAATTGTTAAAACCTGTTAAAGAGTTTTGAGACCTTGAAGGAGAAGAACTCTTAACTTGTAAATGTCACATGAATCCTTGGGTAGTCGAAGGCCATGTGCGGGCTATTCAAGGTGAAGTGCAAATAAATAGGAAGATAAGATTTAAAGGGCGTAGAATTGATAAGTTTTTAGAGTGACAGACTAAATTCTTATAATTTGATTTATAGATTAGGAAAGGGTCACTAGTAGGGCCGACCATAGCCACCCTTGGACATCTAGAAGTGTGAGCCTAGATTAACCCATTCTACTAACAATACATCCGGACCTATTCTATAAATTAGCCAATGTTCTTTGCACTCGGATCAAAGGGTAAAGAATAGGAATGCTTCTATTTGGCACAATACCATAAATCAAATTCTCCTACGAATATCAAATTATCTTAAAAATCTTAGATTAATTGAATGAAAGAAGTTGTTTATTTTATAGTTTTCATAAATCATTTTTCTTATTATTTTTTTCTTTATTTACATCTAGTAAATTAATAGTAATTTATAGTTAATTTAGAGGATAAAAAGATATTTTTGAAATATAATATTTAGAAAATTTATTACTATAATTTTTCCCCGTGGGATCGATACTGGGGTTATTAAAGAAAACCCTATATTACTTGAAACGATACGTATACTTGCGTAGTACCCCTAGTGTGTAAAAATATTTTCTAAATTTACATCACATTAATTTTATACACTTGCCGCTATTTATAAATTGAGTCAAAGTTTTTAGCTATCTTTTAGAAGCAAACATTACTGCGTTATTTGCGGTCGGGTCAAGTTTTTGGTGCCGTTGTCGGGTAAAGAAATAAAATAGTTATAAATTTTTGTAAAAAAAATATAAAAAAAATTAAAAAATAGTAAAAATAAAAAAAAAAGAAAGATATATATTTTATTCCTTGTTTTATGCGAAGATTTGGTTCTGAAGGATTAATACCTTTAGGTTCTGAATTGGAAAGAATAATTAGAAAAATTAAAAAGGGAATACAAATTCAAAAACTTCAAGAAATGGCTACATCCAAAATTCAATTGAACTTAATGATCAAAATATTTATAAACCATTAAGGGATTATGCTAATCCTACAGTTGATGAACTTCATAGTAGTATTCAAATACCCACTGTAGATGCTAATTCTTTTGAACTTAAACCGTCTATTATTCAAATGGTGCAAAACAATCAATTTGGTGGATCACCAAATGAGGATCCAAATTTACATCTTGTTAGTTTTTTAGAGCTTTGTGCTACCTTTAAATATAACAATGTTTCTGATGATGCTATTAGACTTAGACTCTTTCCTTTATCTTTAAGAGATAAAGCAAAGATGTGGTTAAACTCATTAGCGACTGGTTTAATTAAAACATGGGCTGAAATGGCACAAAAATTCCTTGCTAAATATTTTCCTCCTTCTAAAACTGCCAAATTGAGAAATGATATTACTTTGTTTAGTCAATTTGACGGGGAGACAATATATGAAACTTGGGAAAGATTTAATGAACTATTAAGAAAATGTCCTCATCATGCTTTACCTGATTGGTTGATTATTCAAACATTTTATAATGGATTAATTGGATCTTTAAAATCAATTATTGATGCTGCTGCTGGAGGTTCTTTAATGTCAAAATCATTTGAAGAAGCTTATACTTTGATTGAAGAAATGGCTAATAACAATTTTGTAATGGCCTTCTGAAAGGATTAATCCTAAAAAGGTGGCCAGTATTCATGATAATGAAGCCTTTTCTATCGTAGCTTCACAAGTTGCAGCAATGTCTAAGAACTTAGATAACTTTGTAATTAAAATTTCACATAATAACTCTGCTAATATTGAAGATTCTCAAACTATTGAAACTTTACAAGCTATTGTAAGTAAAAATAATCCTTATTCAAATTATTATAATCCTAGGTGGAAAAATCATCATAATTTTAATTGGAATAATTCGCAACAACAATGGGGTAATAATCAATGTCATCCCACTGGAAATTGGAAAACCAAGTTAATTCAAATTATAAACCTCCTGGATTTAATAATCAACAGAAAAAGTTATCAATAGAAGAATTAATTTTACAAATGAATAATCAATTACAAAATCAAAATACTGTTATTCGTAATATTGAAAATCAAATGGGGCAAATTGCTACTTTGATTAATAACGAACTCCGTAGGAACACTTCCTAGTAATGTTGAAATTAATCCAAAGGAAACTGGCAAAGAACATGAACAAGCTAAAGCTGTGCAACTTAGAAGTGGAAAGGAATTAAAAGAAAGATTGCAGGATGAAATTGAAAAAGAGATTGAGGTTGAAGAAATTGAGAAACCTAAAGAAACTATCTCTCCTAGTCAAGATCAAATTGTTATACCTGTTAATGTGGAAGTTGAAAAACCACCACCACCTTTTCCTCAAAGACTTAAACAACAGAAATTAGATCATCAATTTTCTAAATTCTTTGAAATTTTTATGAAACTGACTATTAACATACCTTTTGCTGAAGCTTTGAAACAAATGCCAACTTAAGCAAAATTTATGAAGGATATTTTAAGCAAAAAATGAAAATTTGAAGCTTTTGAAACTGTTGCATTAAGTGAAGAATGCAGTGCAATAATTTAAAAGAAATTACCTGAAAAGCTTTACGATCCTGGAAGTTTCACTATACCCTGTGCTATTGGAGAAAAATTTTATGGAAAAACTTTATGTGATTTAGGAGCAAGTATTAATCTCATGCCATTTTCTATCTTTCAAAGATTGGATTTAGGAGATATTACTCCCACCACTGTAACCCTTCAATTAGCTGATAGATCTATCACTTATCCTAAAAGAGTTATAGAGGATGTCTTTATTAAAGTGGATAAATTTATCTTCCCTGTAGATTTCATAGTACTTGATATGGAAGAAGATAAAGAGATACCTATTATTTTAGGAAGACCTTTTCTAGCTACAGGACGAGCTATGATTGATGTGCAAAAAGGAGAACTAACCATGAGAGTTAATGATCAAGAAATTAAATTCAACGTTCTTAAATCAATGAAGTAACCTGATAAAGAAAAATGTTATCGAATGGATATAATTGATTGTTTAATTGAAAAACATTATCAAGAAAAATGTAAAGTTATTTCTGAAGAAAATTTTGAATTTTTAACAGATGAAAATGAAGAAGTAGAAGAAGAAGAGACTCATTTTATTAATGATAATTGGGAAACTTTAGACATAACTCAAAATGATATACTTTTACCCTTAATTAAAAAATCACCTGAACTGGAATTAAAAATTTTACCTTCAAATTTAAAATATGCGTTTCTTGGAAATTCATTAACTTTACCTGTTATTATTTCTTCTTAACTGAGTAAAGATCAAGAAGAAAAACTAGTAGGTGTGTTAAAGAATTAAAAGAAAGCTTTTGGTTGGACTATTGCTGATAAAAGATGAATAAGCCCTTCCATTTGCATGCATAGAATTTTAATGGAAGAAAATTTTAAACCTACTATAGAATCGCAAAGAAGATTAAATCCTATTATGAAAGAGGTTGTTAAAAAAAATATTAAGTGGTTAGATGCTGGTATTATTTATCCTACTTCAGATAGTCAATGTGTAAGTCCTATTCATTGTGTTTCGAAGAAAGGAGGTGTAACTGTCATTGTTAACGATAAAAATGAACTAATTCCTACAAGACAAGTTACTGGATGGCGAATTTATATTGAATATAGTAAATTAAATAAAGCCACTAGAAAGGATCATTTTCCTTTACCTTTTTTGGATCAAATGCTCGACAAGCTAGCTGGACACTCATATTTCTGTTTTCTGGATGGATATTCTGGTTATCATCATTTACTTATTGCTCCTGAGGACAAAGAAAAGACAACATTTACAAGTCCTTATGGAACATTTGCTTTTAGAAGAACGCCTTTTGGTTTATGTAATGCACCTGCAACTTTTCAAAGATGTATGATGTCAATATTTTGTGATTTGATTGACAAAGGAATTGAAATATTCATGGACGATTTTTCGATCTTTGGAACTTCTTTTGAATCTTGTTTGGAAAACATTTCCAAAGTTCTGAAAAGATGTGAAGAAACTAACTTAGTTCTTAACTGGGAAAAATGTCAATTCAAGGTCACAGAAGGCATTGTACTTGGTCATAAAGTGTCACAAAAAGGGATGGAAGTAGATCAAACAAAAGTGAAAATTATTACTTGAATTACAACCACCTACTACTCGTCATCGATGTGAGAAGTTTTCTAGGTCATGCTTTGGATTTTATAGAAGATACATAAAGGATTTTTCTAAAATTGCTAAACCTCTTTGTCATTTATTGGAAAAAGATGCAAAATTTGAATTTAATAAAGAATGTATTAATTCTTTTAATATTCTAAAAGAAAAATTAATAACTGTACCAATCATTGTTGCACCTAATTGGAATAAATCTTTTGAATTATGCAAGTGATTTTGCAATTGGAGCTGTATTAGGACAAAAATATGAGAAAGTTTTTAAAGTTGTATATTATGCTAGTAAAACTCTCACCGAAACACAAAGAAATTACACTACCACTGAGAAAGAGCTTCTAGCTATAGTATATGCCTTTGATAAATTTAGACCTTATCTTCTTGGTACTAAATGCATAATTCATACTGATCATTCTGCTATTAAATATCTATTATCTAAGAAGGATTCTAAACCTAGACTTATAAGATGGGTATTACTTCTACAAGAATTTGATTTTAAAATAGTAGATAGAAAAGGAACTGAAAACCAAATTGCTGATCATTTGTCTAGAATAAAAAAAGATATTATTTCAGAAGAAAATATAAATGAGAAATTTCTCGATGAATCTTTATATGTTATTCAAAAATACAAAACACCTTGGTATGCTGATATTGTTAATTATTTAGTTAGCAATATTTTGCCTTATGACTTGGATAATAAATTTATTAAGAAATTTAAATATGATGCTAAATCTTATATTTGGGAAGAACCTCATTTATTTAAAATTGGAAGAGATTCTATGATTCGAAGATGTATACCGTATGAGGAAACTTTTGTTATTATTCAAAAATGTCATGATTCCGATTTTTGAGGACACTTTGGCATAGATAAAACTCATTTAAAATTTTAAATTCTGGATTTTATTGGCCTACCTTATTTGAAGATGTGAGACAATATGTGAAAAAATGTGATCGATGTCAAAGGATGGGAAATACATCTAGGAAAGATGAAATGCCTTTAAACTATATATTGGAAGTTAAAATTTTTTATATATGGGGTTTTGACTTTATGGGACCATTTGTTCCATCATCTGGAAAAATTTATATTTTATTAGCAATTGATTATGTTTCAAAGTGGATTGAAGGTCGTTGCTTTACCAAGCTGTGATTCCAAAAGTGTTTCAAAATTTTTAAAGAAAATGATATTTTCAAGATTTGGAATGCCTAAGGTAATTATCACTGATGGTGGAAGTCATTTCAGGAATATAAGAATTCAATCATTATTACAAAAATTTGGAATTAAACATAGAATTGCAACTGCTTATCACCCACAAACTAGTGGAATGGCTGAAGTATCAAATAGAGAAATTAAAAGAATTCTAGAGAAGACTATTAATCCTAAATGAACTGATTGGGTAGATAGACTTGATTCTGCATTATGGGCTTATAGAACAGCTTATAAGACACCAATCAGAATGTCACCTTACCGGTTAATTTATGGTAAACATTGTCACTTACCTGTAGAACTTGAACATAAAGCTTATTGGGCGATAAAGGAGTTCAATTTTAATTTGAATAAAGCAGAAGAAAAGCGATTATTGCAATTAAATGAGATGGAAGAAATAAGAAATGAAGCATATGAAAATGCAAGGATTTATAAAGAGAAAATGACGATGTTGCATGATAAGAAAATTTCAGGAAAAATTTTTTAACCTGGACAAGAAGTATTACTGTTTAATTATCGTTTAAAACTGTTTCCTGGAAAATTAAGATCTAAATGGATTGGACCCTATATAGTTGAGAAAGTATACCATTATGGAGCTGTAGATATTAAAGATCCCAAAACAGGAAAATTTTTTAAAGTAAATGGAGTAAGATTGAAGCCTTATTTGGGAGATATTAAGAAGAATTATAAAGAGGCTTATGAATTGAGTCAACCTGATTAAAGATTTACTTAAGTCGGGCTGACGACGTTAAACCAAGCGCTTCGTGGGAGGCAACCCATAATTATCTTTTGTTTTAATGTTTTAATGTTTTAATGTAAGGTTACGCCTCGATCTTGATTAATTTTATATTACTTTAGAAAAATTTGATGCTCATAAGTCTTTGATGACTTAGGCTGAAAATTATTTTGAAGTGTGTAAGATTTAAGAATTGGATCACTCTATTCTGAATATGAGTAAAAAAGGAGATCAAGTTAACCTTCATTTTGATTATATTTGAGTCTAAATTACTCTTACCAGTATAATATACCTATCTTGGAGAACGAAATTTTGAAATTTGACGATTAGGCGAAACAGAGTTGAACATCGTTCCAGCGCCAAGGCGCCATAATTCGACACCATAATTCGGCACGTAAGCGCCAGAATCATGCTATGTATCAATAGGTCCAGCGCCTAGGCGCCATATTCAGCGCCTAAGCGTCGCGGTTACTGGGTCGTGCAAAAACTGAAAATTTTCAGTTTTTCACACG
This sequence comes from Papilionanthe hookeriana x Papilionanthe teres, assembly GCA_022702705.1. Taxonomy (NCBI): domain Eukaryota; kingdom Viridiplantae; phylum Streptophyta; class Magnoliopsida; order Asparagales; family Orchidaceae; genus Papilionanthe; species Papilionanthe hookeriana x Papilionanthe teres. The sequence continues at coordinate 19,515,799 of CM040424.1, read as the reverse complement.
GTTTTCCCCTTTAAATCAACCAATCTTCTTCCCTAACCATCAAGCAATCAGAATTACATCCCTTTCACTTCATTCTTTAGAGATTTGAGAAACTTTGAAGAAATGGAAAAAAGAAATCATGGAGAAGAGGCTAGGGACAAGGTCTCAAAGGATCCTCAACCCTACTTCAATGGTTTCATCGTTGTAAGTTTGGAGAAAATTTCTAGTCGTTTGGATAAGTTTGAAATTGATTTTAAAAGCATTGGAGATCGCCTTCATGAGATGTTTCATCAAGTTGAACATATAAAATGGCAAATGAAACTTCAATTTGATCATTTAGCGGCTTATCATGATGCTCAAGTTGAAATGTATGCTAAGAACAAGTGGATTAATAAAAAGACGACTACGGATTTCCCGAGAGCGTTAGTGTTCTTTCTAAGTGGAATACACAATTTTCCTTGTGAAGATTAGAGTAATCTGGTAATGAGATAGTTATTATGGTTTGTTGAGTCGTATCGATTTAGAGAATCGATTGTGTTTGTTTGTGTATTTGCTTTCATGTTCAATGTGTGTTGTTTTTGCTTAGAAATTGTTGTGTTTAAGTGTGTATTAGGAACTTGAATCAAGTATAATACTTATCTGGAATGTATTGAGTCATATTGAAGATTATGAATGGAATTTAGTGAGTTTAATTGAAACATTTTGTTTGATTGGTGGATTAATTATTTAATTTTTATAAATTTTTGAAAAATGATGTGTAAGTTAGAAATTAAAGCCCTACTCTAATGTGAGTAATTGGAAGTTGAATTTATGAATTTTGGTGGAAGATTAAATTTTTAAAAAAAAATTTTGTGAAAGGCGATTCTGGCGCCTAGGAGCTATAATTCTGCGCCTAAGCGCCAGTTCGTCCTGGACCCAAAAATTTACTTAAATAACCCCCAAAAGCCATTTTTGACGCCTAAGCTTCATCTTCTTCCCCATTTTCGAGAAAATACACCTTTTAGATCCATTTTGAGGTCAAAAAATCAAGGATTTGAGCGCGAAACCACTCGATTTCTTCGTCTCAAGGTCTGATCTACACTTTAAATCATTTATTTTCGATTTTCACCATAGATTTTCCTAGTTTTGCTAAGAACCGAAATTTTGAAAAAATTTTTTTTGATTCTTAGTAATTTCTTTTGATTTTTTAACTTATTTTAAGTTTTATAAACTTAAAAAGAGTTTAAATCTTTGATTCCTAAATTTGTTCTTGTTTTCTTCACGTTTAGATGGCTCCGAAATCTAAACGCGGGAAGGCACGAGATAACTTTGATAGCAGCAAATTTTCTACTGTGGCTGCACATTTTCGCTTCCATGAATTTGTGACGTCCAGAAAGTTCATTTATGAACGAAGTTTCTATCATCCTGGAGAAATGATCAAAAACACTATCGTTGCACACAACTGGCAACAATTCTGTTATTTCACTGCTGTTGCTGTTATACAGATTTTTCGAGAGTTTTATGCAAATTTTTTGGATGCTGAAGATTATGAAGTATTTGTTGGAGGAATCAGAGTTGGATTTAGTCCAGAAAGAATCAATATATTTTATGGCCTGCCACTGACTATTGAGTACTATTATTCTGGATTATCACCATATGAGGGAGATTTGGATATGATTATTGCTTATCTGGCTGACGGTACTGGATCTTGGACGATCAGGAATGGAAAAAGGGTAAACTTCAAATCCTCCGAATTAAATGGTATATCTAAAGCATGGCACTACTTTATTTCTGCAAGATTGTTACCTTCCAACCACCTGAGTGAAGTGACTAGAGATCGAGCGATCTTAAACTACTGCATTCAGGAGAGGAAGCCTATTGATGTCGGGAGCATTATTTATGATTCTGTGGATTCTACTGCGAGGTCCAGTACTTCTATTGGATTGGGATTTCCATCTCTGATCTACTCACTATGTGTTAATAATGGAGTCACTGCTGATATTTCTGAGGAGAAATTAAAGTCTACCAAGCCAATTGGGCATGAGAGTGTTAGTATCTATGATCGTCTTCGAGGGAAGAGATCGACCGCTCCTTCTACTTCTGCACATACTTCAGGTAGACTTTCTACTTCTAGACCCTCTACTTTTGCTGAGCCACCATCAGATTTCTGGGAATCAATGCATGATCAGTTTTTAGAGCAGCAGCAGGAGTTATTTCAAACTCACTGCAGGATTGATACTATTGATAGAAAACTAGACCATCTATCTGATTATACCCAGAAGAAGAGTAGTTATGATGCTGAGTATGATGAAGCCCTAGTAAGATTTCTGAAGGGTGAACGTGATGTTAGTTTTCCTAACTTTCCTAGTTTCACACCATTTGTTGATCCTAAGGACATAGAATTTTCCGTTGGTGATGACGATGATGATGATGAGGCTACAGCTAGTAGTTATAGATCTTTATGTTGTGTTACTCTGTTAGTTTGTTTTGTTTGGATTGTTTGTTTAGTTTTGTGTCTGATGTATGTTGATTTATTTTTGTACCTGTGTGTATTGATTGTGTTAAGACTGAAGTTAGAGTTAATTTATATGTTTGTTTTAGTCTACTGTTTAGTACTTAGTAATTTTGCTCTGCTTTAATTTTAATTTATTATCATCATAAAATTAGCCTGCTTACTTTTTATATACATGCTTAAATTTTATTTTTAATTATTCATAAAAGCATGAGTAGAAGTAATTTTTCTTTTTAAGATTATTTTTACATACTTATAAAAATTCTTATGATTTTCTTTCTCTCATACTTGCAAATTATCATAGTATACCAAAACTTAAGTTTGGGGGAAGGGAAAATCCATTCAAATTTAAATTTTATTTGTCCTTAAAGAGCTAATATTTTATTAAAAAAAGTATAATAAAAACTTTCTAACATAACTTAAGGAATGAAGTATTTATTTGAGATCACTTTTATTTTTGAAATTATAAACAATTTAGTGAAAGTTAACCAAAAATTTACTAACTTTGATTGATTTTAAGAATAGAATTATTTAACTTAAAGAAGAATAAGATAAAGAATTTGTCTATTCATGATAGAAATAATAGAATTTTAGAAATATTAAGTAATAAAAAATTATCACTTAAAAAAGAAAAGATTGGAAATCTTTTTAAATTCTTATTTATGCTATAATAATTAAGTGGAAATGTATCAGTTTTGAAAATATAAGTTAAGTATAGTGAAGTTCAAAACCTTTAACAGGCTATCCAGATATAGTAATCCTCTCTTAAGAAAAAAAAAAAACAAGAAGAGAGGAGAAGCTTGAGGAAATGCCTAATCAAAAATTGGCTTCACTTGAATTATCTTATAGAAAGAAAACTAGTTACATATTTTACTTAATTTTTATACATGAATTTTTATTTAGGAAAGATTTTTCAAGAAAATATTTTTCTTGTAAATAATCTATGAGATCTTAATATAATAGACTTCTATTATTTTCAAAATGGATGGAAAGTTTAAAATCTTATGATTTGGTAGTTAAATATTCTTTAAATTCTTAAAATTAAACCTAGTTAGTGAAATTGGGTTAATAATTTACTAAAGACTTTATAAAATAAAAAATTATAAGGAATGCCAAATATCTATCTTTTATTTCAAAAGTTATATAATTTGTATATAGTAGAAAGAGTTACTTGAGGACCAGTAACATTTAAGTTTGGGGGATTTTGATCTATAAAAAAATACCTATTTCTTTATGTCTTAATTCTTATCAATTAAGGATATTATGCTTTAATGAAAGGTATTTTTTCTGTGTTTTTGGATGTAGGTGATGTAAAAAGGTCCAAAAAGGAAAAACAAGCAAAAAGGAGCAAAAATGGAGCAAAATACAAAAAAGGATAAAAAAATATGGCCTGGCACCTAGGCGTCAGAAGCTGGTGCTTAAGCGCCAGACTCGATACAAAACTGTCAAGTTTTTGACAATGTTTAATCAGTTATTTCGACGGAGTGAGTGGTTATTGGAAATTCTAGAAGACTGACAATTGTTCCTGGATAATAGGACATGTGATACATTGCATTTGGACGCTCCAAAATGATTTTAATCGCGAAGAGGTGCGAGCCAAAGTGAAGAGGTGCGAAGAACTGGACGCGGTGTCCGGCGCCTAGGCGCCAGATTCCGGCGCCTAGGCGCTAGACCGACCTTCTAGAAGATTCATTGAATGTGGACATGTTTTGAAGAGGTGCCTCAAGGCAACCCTTGAAGCCTATAAATAGGGGTCAATTTCTTCAGAAAATGTGCCCCTCCCATTGTAACCCTTTCTCTTATCCACTTTAGGACCTCCCATCCTTAGAGAGAGAAATAGAGAGAGAAATTTAGAGCCAACTTTTGTTTAGTTTAGTGAGTTTATTTTTAAGTTGTAGCATCTGGAGTTCATTACACTGTGGAGTCAATAGGAATCAGAAGATCTGTAGAAGAAATATTTGAGATAAGTATTTTACATTTGATTCAAAGTTTATTTATTATGTTTTGCTGTTTATTTTCAATGTGTTCTGAGTAGTTAGTTTACTTTCTTCCTTCAATTATGAAGAGATAGATAAGATAATATAAAGATTCGATGGAGAATTGAAATTCAAAATATTTTCAAAACATTGTGATGGCATTAATACCTGTTCTTACTTTACTTTTTAAATTGACCATTTGAATTGTTAAAACCTGTTGAAGAGTTTTGAGACCTTGAAGGAGAACTCTTAACTTGTAAATGTCACATGAATCCTTGGGTAGTCGAAGGCCATGTGTGGGCTATTCAAGGTGAAGTGCAAATAAATAGGAAGAAATATTTAAAGGGCGTAGAATTCATAAGTTTTTAGAGTGACAGACTAAATTCTTATAATTTTATTTATAGATTAGGAAAGGGTCACTAGTAGGGCCGACCATAGCCACCCTTGGACATCTAGAAGTGTGAGCCTAGATTAACCCATTCTACTAACAATACATCCGGACCTATTCTATAAATTAGCCAATGTTGTTTGCGCCTGGATCAAAGGGTAAAGATTAGGAATGCTTCTATTTGGCACAATACCATAAATCAAATTCTCAAACGAATATTAAATTATCTTAAAAATCTTAGATTAATTGAAGGAAAGAAAGTTGTCTATTTTATAGTTTTTCATAAATCATTTTTCTTATTATTATTTTCTTTATTTGCATCTAGTAAATTAATAGTAATTTATAGTTAATTTAGAGGATAAAAAGATATTTTCAAAATATAATAATTAGAAAATTTATTACTATAATTTTTCCCCGTGGGATCGATACTGGGGTTATTAAAGAAAATCCTATATTACTTGAAACGATACGTATACTTGCGTAGTACCCCTAGTGTGTAAAAAAATTTTCTAAATTTACATCATATTAATTTTATACACTAGCTGCTATTTATAAATTGAGTCAAAATTTTTGGCTATCTTTTGGAAGCAAACATTACTGCGTTATTTGCAGTTGGGTCAACTACGTCTGTGGGAAAAGGATGATAGATCTACCGAATGGAGAAGAAGATGGAGGAGATGGTGGCTGCCCTAGCCACACTCCAGAGTCAGCCACAGCCTCAAAAGGAAACACCCCCGGAGATCATTCACATTGCAGATGGAGGAAAAGAAATTACATCCGTCAACGGAGATGAATAGCCAAAGAAGGATTCAACACAGAGCACGATACCCTAAAAAGATATTAAGAATATGGTGGAACAGCAGGTACGAGAAGCCTTAACCCAGTCTAAGAGTGGAGCATCTATTCAGATGGGTAGACCTTACCCTGAGGAATTTGATGTCGTCCAATACCCGAAGGGCTTCGTACCACCTCTGTTTAAGACCTTCGACGGTATGGGAAACCCCCGGAAACATGTCGCACATTTTCGTGCTAGTTGCTGCAATGCCGGTGGGAGCGATGCTTTGCTTTTTCGTCAGTTCGTCGGTAGCTTGTCAGGGATTGCCTTCGATTGGTATGCAGAATTGCTGAACGGTTCAGTCAAGACCTTTTCAGAATTGAAAAACCTTTTCAATAAACGATTTGTTGGGGCTCGGCACCACATCATTATCGGTGATCTAGTGGTGGAGCAACAGAAACCGAACGAAACCTTGGTGGATTACATACTTCGATGGAGGAACTTAAGCATGAAGTGTGAACCACAGCTTCAGGAATAGCTTGCGGTTGGTATCTTATTAAAGAGTATCCACGGCCCGATAGCACTTCTCCTTAAAGGATTCACAATTAAGACTTTTGAGAATTTACTTAGCAAGTCCGGGAGCTTGCAGGAGGAGGCAAAACAACTGAGTTTCGTCGATAAGACTAATAAGCAGAAGCCAATGAAAGCATTCGAGAAGAAATCTAAAATTGTCGCGGTAGTGGATAAAGGTAAGCAGCCAGTGCAGATACAGCCAGAGAAACCACAACCAAGCTATCAACCACCGTAACAGACTTATCAACAACCTCAGCAGAACTATCAGCAGCCTCCTTCGAGTTATCAGTCACGACAGCATATTCAACCGCCGCCTCACCCACCACAGGCCCTGAAGGAGCTTTTGAATAAGGAGTATCCTTTCATGACTAAAGCAGTAGCTAAGATGTTTCACAGTTTAATTAAGACGCCTGATTCTTAGCTACCAGAGCACAGGAGGCCTGAGGAAGTCGATAAGAAGGATCATCCGAATTATTGTCCCTACCATAGGATGCTCGGACACAAGATAGAAGATTGCTTCACCTTCAAGAATTGGCTTGAGGATAACCTACGGAAAGGAAACATAAAGATCCCGAAGGAATACATGAAGGAGCCCCAAAAAGGAGGTTTCATCAATGTTATTTCAAAGGATCCTATTATTCTGATAGATCAATACACGACCAACGATGGATGGAGTACAGTCTGGACGAAGACTTCAAAGAAAATTTTGGATCACATCCAAACCGCTTCGGTGCGTGCTTCAGCTCAGAGTTCAAAATTCGCCAAGCCGGCACTATCGGTTGCGATTGAAGAACCTCCCCAGAAGGAGGAGAAGATCGTGAAAGAAGAGAAGACCGAGGCTCCGAAGGGTAGATTAGGGGCTGCTTTTCCTAGGATGGTTATTTTTGATTCGGGGGAGAAATCCCTCGGAACTCTGACTCTGTATGATTATTTACTCGCCCCGACAGGATCTTATAATGATAAGAGTTTTGGTGTTGGCTATGTTTTGACTGTTTTTAATGATTACATAACTAACGATAACTAACTTGATCTGGATCTCAATTTCGATACAAATAATAATTCTCAAATCATACAAAACCTCGACGATGGTGATGAAAGAGAAGACATCCACAAGAATGGCTACCAAAGCTCAGGAAGTGACGAGTCCATTTGTGAATTCCGAGGAGCTCCGATCGCGATAGAATTAGAGCTGTCAGATTCCGAAGCAACTTCAGAAGAGCCAGTCGTTCCGATTCAAGAGGATACACCGAAAAATTCAGCACCAGATTTAGAAGAAATAACAGAAGTCAATCTAAGAAGCGGAAAAGTTCTACCCCTGAGAATGGGTCTGAAAGATAAAGGAAAGCAGGTGGTTGCTCAGGAAGAGCCAACCCCAGCAGAGGAATTGCCCATTCGGGAAGAAATTGAAAACATGGTAATAAAGTGGATTATAACGTGCTAGCCCATCTTAGGAAGCTACCAAAAAAAATAAGCATCTACGATGCTCTGATCCTGTCAAAGGAAATGAGGGAAACTCTGATCAAGGCCTTACTTGATACAGAAATTTGCTTAGCTCAAATGGCCAGTAATTCCTTAGACGAAGTTTGCTCGTTGAAAGGAAAGTGCGGTGTTACCTTCATGAACAACTGACCATTGTACATTTTAGTCAGTATCAGAAAGTTCATGCTCTCCAGGGTGTTAGTTGATCCGGGAGCATCGATCAACATAATGAACCTTCAGACGTTAGCATATTTGGAAATTGATGCCCGCGATCTCGAACCAGACAGATGTTACTAAGAGGTTTCAATCAAAAAGGTGAAAGGGCCCTTGGATTGATAACACTATTAATGAAGATCAGTAATTTGGCAAAGACAACTGCAAAGTTCCTCATAATTGATTCCAAGACATCGTTCAACGCTCTACTGGGTCGACCGTGGATCCATCAAAACCGGATGGTACCGTCGTCTCTGCACCAGTGCATAAAGTATTATGAAGGAGGGGAAGAACAGTGTATCAAAGGTGACTTGCAACCGTTCTCCGTACACGAAATCAGAATTCACAAAGCTGAAGCCTACTACGTACCTCCAAAGAAGACAATCTTTTCCAGAAATGCCATACCAAACGAAGCAAAAGAAGTTCGAGACAACGAAGAACCTGAAATTTTAGTTCAAAAGTTACTCACCACTCCCTTATGGCAAGATGGTGAAGGTTTCTCCAGAACTCACACCCGAGGTCGAGGCCAGGGACGAGGTCGAGGAAGAAACGGTGGAACAGTTGAACAGAAGAAATCAGTCATCGAGGTTGATTGAGAGAACAACTCCGAAGAACAAGAAATCAAGAAGGAAGCAATGAAGATAAATCAAAAGAAACCCCAGTACATGATCTCTCTCGAAGACGAAAGGAACGAAAAATATGAATCAATGTACGAGAAGATAAATCACTATGTACATACTATGACCCTAACCCCGATCTATTCTAGTAAAGTTGAGGGTATGGTGGTCAAGGAAGTACATGGTGGTGGTGCTAAGCCGATCAAGTTCTACCATGGTGCTTCTTCTTCCAAAATTGAAAATGATGTAAATTTTGAAGATGTTGCTTCCTCCGAATTAATGGAATTTCCTTTTGAGTGGTATTCTCCTTATTTTTAAAATTTAATGCAGCATGGTATCTTACCTAAACAATGGACAAAAGATCAATCTCAACAATTTGAAAATTTATGGAATAATACCAGTCGACCCCCATTTCAAAGTAGGGTCTCAGATTCAACATAGTAGCACCAGCTGATGATACAAAATTTTGCTTAGTTCTCACTCACGAGCCTAATGAAGACTACTTGGAAGCTTCAGATGATATCGAGGATCTACCAATTGGAGATGTTCCCCAGAATTTGAAGAAGAGATTAAATCTGTAATAGATGAGTTAATGGAAGTTAACTTAGGTACTAGCGAAGAGCCTAGGCCAACCTTTGTTAGCTCCTTACTCAGTAATGAAGACTCTGAAAGTATGATCAAGCTATTGATGGAATTCAAGGACTGCTTTGCTTGGAGTTATGATGAAATGCCAGGATTAGCTCCGAAAGTTACAGTTCACAAGCTAGGAGTGGATCACACTGCTGTTCAATTTAGACAAGCTCCGAGAAGAATGCGTTTAGAAATTGAAAAACAAGTGATAGATGAAGTTAAGAAGCTCATCAACACTAAATTTGTCCATGAAGAACAATACCCGACTTGGTTAGCTAATGTGGTACTAGTCAGAAAGAAGAATGGTCAGATCAGAATCTGCGTGGATTTCAGAGATTTGAACAAAACATGCCCAAAAGACGAATTTGCACTACCAATTCCAAAGTTGATGATCGACATCACTTCGACACACAAGATCCTCTCTTTCATGGATGGATCGTCAGGATACAATCAGATAAAGATGGCACCAGAAGATGAAAAGCTCACAGCCTTCAGAACTCTAATCGGAGTGGACTGCTACACAGTAATGCCTTTCAGATTGAAGAACGCAGAAGCAACTTACCAAAAAGCAATGACGAGGATCTTTGATGATCTCATTCACAACCAGGTCGAGTGCTACGTGGATGATGTGGTCATCAAGAGAAAACTGAAAGAAGATCACCTGTATGATTTGAGAATTATTTTTGAGCGATTAAGACAATTTAACCTTAAGATGAATCCCTTGAAATGTGTCTTCGGCGTCACCTCTGGGAAATTCTTAGGATTTATTGTCCGGCATCGCTGGATTGAAATTGATCCGAGGAAGATTAAAGCTATCTTAGAAATGTCGCCTCCCAAAACTTTGAAATAATTATGTTCTTTTCAAGGGAAGTTGGCATAACTTGGACGCTTTATTTCTAATTTGTCTGGTAGGTGTCAGCCCTTCTCGGCATTAATTAAAAAGGATGCCAAATTTGTTTGGGAAGAAAAATTCCAGTAGGCCTTTGAGGATATTAAACAGTATTTAATGACACCTCCTGTCTTAGCAGCCCCAGTCTCAGGTTGACCATTGATACTTTAAACCGCAGCTTTAGATAACTCCCTCGGAGCCCTGCTAGGCCAGGTCAATGATGAAGGAAAAGAAAACGCTCTCTACTACCTGAGTCTTCATCTAATTTCGATGGAGGTAAAATATCCTTCGATTGAGAAACATTGTTTGGCCCTGATCTTCGCTGCTAAAAAGCTCAGGCATTACACGCTTTCTCATAAGGTCAACCTTATCTCGAAGTTTAATCTGTTGCAGTACTTGATGACTCGCCCGACGCTTTCCGGCAGCTTGCCAGGTGGTCAATGATATTATTGCAATTTGATATAACTTTCGTTCCTCTTCGTGCCGTAAAGGGACAAGTCCTAGCAGACTTCCTCGCAGCACACCCTTTATCGGCAGAATCGCCTCTCAACGACGACTTGCCAGACGAATAGATAATGAGCCTAGAAGACCCCGATGATCAATGTTGGGAACTGTACTTCGACGGAGTGTCATCAGCACAGAAGAATAAAGAATTGCAGACAATAGTGCCCGGTAAGGTAGGAATCAGACTAATATTTATAACACCAGAGAGGGGGATGTTAAGATACTCCTACCATTTAACAGAATCGTGTACGAACAACGAAGCAGAATACAAAGCCTTGGATTGGAATTAGCCATTCAGATGGGTATAAGTGACATCAACATCTACGGCGATTCACAGTTGATTATACAACAGGTCACAGGACACTACAAGATTGTGAAACCAAGACTTGAGCAGTACTTTCAGTATGCAATGAAGTTGTTGAAGCAAATTTTGAATGTAACAATCTACAAGATTCCCAGAAGAGAAAATGCTCTCGCAGACACATCAGCCTGCCTTATGAAAGAGTTTGCCTACTTACAAGATGAATCTGTTGAAATGTCAGTTCAAGGACGACAGGTCCTATCACAGCTCGACATGGATGCAATCCACCAATCGGACGAAGAGGAAGAAACAGTTGCAGCAGTACCAGAAACTACAGAAGACTGGCGGCAACCATTAATGGACTATTTGCAAATAGGAAACCTACTGGACGATAAGTCATTAGCCCATCAGATTAAGAAAGGAACTCTGTTATACGCATTAATAAATGATACGTTGTACAGAAGGTCTTTCGATCAGATGTGGATAAGGTGCCTGAGTGGGTCCGAGGCTGGTGAAATTGTTAAAGAAGTACACTCGGGACTTTGTGGAACTCATCAGTCGGGTCCGAAGATGAAAATGAAGATTAAAAAACTGGGGTACTACTGGGCCTCAATGATGACCGACTGCATGAAAGTTGCCAAGAGCTGTCACCAGCGCCAAGTGCATGGAGTGGTTCTACATCAACCTCCAAATGTGCTACATCCGAGAATCGCATCGTGGCGATTTGAGTGTTGGGACACTTACATTGTGGGTCTGATAGAACCGCCTTCCTTAAGAGGACATCATTTTATTCTTGCGTACTGCAGATTACTTTTCTAAGTGGGCAGAAGCAATACCGCTCAAAGAAGTGAAGGCACATCACATGATGCAGTTCTTCAGAAATCAAGTCGTCTACCATTTTGGGTTACCGCACAGAATTATCTCAGATAATGGGCCCGCGTTCAGAAGTACGAAGATCAATAGTTTTGTCAGAAGGCACGAGATTGATTGGCGCTATTCGATGATCTACTACCCAAGAGAAAACAGCTTGGTCGAGGCTTTTTAATAAAACTCTCATCCAAATCTTAAAGAAAACTTTGGACGAGAACAAAAGAAATTGGCACGAGAAGTTGTTAGAAACCTTATGGGCTTACAGAACGACATTCATAACTCCTACTCAATCTACGCTCTACGCTCTAGTGTACGGGTCCGAAGCCGTTTTACCCTTGGAGGTCCAGCTTCCATCTCTCAGGCTTGCAGTTGAGAACAAGATTACTACAGAAAAGAATGCCAGACTACAACTAGAAGAACTGGAAAGCTTGGAAGGGAAATGACTTTCAGCAAAGCATAATCTGGAATTGTATCAAGCTAAGATGATTCAGTCCCACGATAAACTGGTCCGCCCAAGGACGTTCAAAGTCGTTGACTTGGTTCTAGTTCTCAAGAGACCTATTCTTGCACACCGCAAGATAGAAGGTAAATTTGAACGGACGTGGGAGGTGTCGTTGGTGGTCGATACAGTCTACCCAAGAGGTTACCACGAACTTGTGAGTTGCCGTGGAGAACAATCTATGCTTCCAATCAATGGACGGTATTTGAAGAAGTATTACGCAACCTGATGTTTCGAAGGATGAACTTTGATAATAAAGTCTCATTCCTAGAAGCACGGGTAGAGTGATCACTTGTAACTGGGTTCGAACCCAAAATTTAATAAAAAAAATAATAATGAATAAAATTTTTGTAAAAAAAATAAATATATGTGAAAAAAATCATCATAATAATAAATTTTGATCCTTCCTTTCAAATCAATCTCATTCCTGATTTTCCCTTATCTCTTCATATATTATTTAAAACTTAAATGAAATAAAAAAAAAAATTTTCATTAATGAACAAATTTTCTTATTGTTCTCGTTCTTGATCCAGCCCCAAATCCTTTCCTTGTTTTTGCAGGCAAATGTCGAACGGGCGGTTGGTTCTGAACTTCAAGAATGGAGTGAGTCTAGCACTCGATGAAGAAAAGATGAAAGATGGGGCCTTGATTGAGATCGACTCTGATTTCACACCGGCCGGGCTACAGTACGAGAAGACCGATTGGAGCCCGATTGACTGGGAAGGGTTCCACATCCAGACAGTGATGAAATTGGGAGGCCCAAGTCAGTCGGCTACCAACAAGAAGAGGAAAGTAAATGCCGCTCAGATGAATGGAGCAGATAATAAAATTAAGTCCGTAGTTACTACAGCAGAGGACATGCGTGTCAGCGCCATGTCCACAGAGGTCCAGGACGTAAGGAGAGCTACTAATCTACCTAAAAAATACCCATTTTTATGCCTTATTTATGATTCAATTCTTAAGGATATTATGCTTTAATGAAATGTATTTTCATGTTTTTGGACGTAGATGATTAAAAAAGAGTCCAAGAAAGAAAAAGAAGGAAAAAGGAGCAAAAGGGAGTAAAATGGAGCTTATGGAGCAAAATATTAGAATTATTGGTCTGGCGCTTAGGCACCAGAATCCGGCGTCAAAGCGTCAGCTCGATACAGACGCTTATGATCTTCGTTAGTTATTTTGATGGAGTTAAGCAGTTGTTGGAGCTTCTAGAAGACTGGAAGTTACTCCTAATATATACGATATGTGATAAAATGCATTTGGACACAAGGAAATGGTTTTAATCGTGTAGAGGTGTGATCCAATGTGAAGAGGTGCGAAGACCTGGTCACGGAGTCCGGCGCCTAGGCGCCAGATCCCGGTGCTTAGACGCGGCAGTTACCTTCTAGAAGATGCATTGAATTTGGACGAATTTTGAAGGGGTGCCTTAAGCAATCCCTGGTCAAATTCAGAGCTCTATAAATAGGAGCCCATTCTACAGAGAAGATGGCCCCTTATACACCTTCTCTCCCCCCTCTAGTTTTACTTAGTTTTTTTAGTCTCTTCCACACCTAGGGTGCACTTTACTTTGTATCTAGTGAGTTTATTTTGAGTATTTATTGTGTGTTGTTGCTGTTGGAGTCTTTCATCATTCTTTGGAGTCAGTAGAAGTCAGCAGATCACTTGAAGGAATACTTCAGATAAGTATTTGTACCTTGGTTCAAAGTTTTATAAATATTTTTTGTTGTGCTATTTCAATGTGTTCTGAGTAGTTGTTATCTTTCTCCTTTCAACTATGAAAAGATAATAAATAAATTAAATTTCCTAGGAGAATTAAATTTAAAATATTTAAAACACTATGATGATATTAATACATGATCTTAGTTTACTTTTTAAATTGGCCATTTAAATTGTTAAAACCTGTTGAAGAATTTTGAGACCTATCCGGAGATAAATTCTTAACTAGTAGATATCACATGAATCCTTGTGTAGTCGAAGGCTTTATGTGGGTTATTCAAGGTGAAGTGCAAATAAATAGGAAGATATGATTTATTGGGCATAGAATTCATTAGTTTTTAGAGTGTCAGACTAAATTCTAATAATTTGGTTTAAAGAAAGGGAACAGGTCACTGGTAGGGCCGACCATAACCACCCTTGGACATCTAGTAGTGTGAGACTAGATTAACCCATTCTACTAATAAAACATCCTGAACCGATCTATAGATTAGTCAATGCTCTTTGCACCCAGACCAAAGGGTAAAGAGTAGGAATGCTTCAATTTGGCACAATACCATAATCTAAATTCCCCACAAAAGATAATTATTCTAAAAATCTTGGATTAGTTGAAAAGGAGAAAGTCATTTTTATACTTGCATTGAATTTTAATTACTGCTTACTTTACTTTATTACTGCTTACTGCTTACTTGCTTATAGTAAAAATTATTAGTAAATTAAATTAAGAAAAAATAAAATAATATATATATATATATATATATATATATATTACTTTTAATTTTGAAAAATACCAAAATGTTTCTTACATTTCTTACTTTTTATAAAAACACTATCCCTATGGGATCGATAACCAGGACTCTACTAGAGCCCTGTATTACTTGAACAATACGTATAATTGTGTTTAAAATTGTGACTTTTACAATAATTATTATAAAATCTAAATATAAATTCATAAGTAAAAGTAAACATCGCTCATCAAGTTTTTGAAGCCATTTGCCAGGAATTAAATATTCTAAAAAGTGGTATCAAATTCTTGTATTTAAAAGCATATATAAAGTCGCATCGCATTAATTTTTTGGCACTGTTTCTGGGGATAGAATAGAATAAAAAGTAAAAAAAGATAAAAAAAAAACATAAAAACAAAACAAAAATATTTTAAATTTTATGCGTAGTTCTGGATCTGAAGGATTACTACCTTTCGATTCTGAATTAAAAGGAACAATTAAAAGAATTAAAAAAGGAAAACAAATTTCAAAACAACAAGAAATGACTAACTTACATACCAATAATCAAAATCTAATTGAAATTAATGAACAAAATATTTATAAACCTTTAAGGGAATATGCAAACCCTACAGCTGATGAACTTCATGTTAGTATTCAAATGCCAGCTGTAGATGCTAATTCTTTTGAGCTTAAACCTTATATTATTCAAATGGTTCAAAATATTCAATTTGGAGGAACACCTAATGAGGATCCAAATTTACACCTTGCTAGTCTTTTAGAACTTTGTGCTACCTTTAAATATAATAATGTTTCTGATGATCCTATTAGGCTTAGACTCTTTCCTTTTTCCTTAAAAGATAAAGCAAAGATATGGCTTAATTCATTAGCAACTTATTCTATTAAAACTTGGTCAGATATGGCACAAAAATTCCTTGCTAAATATTTTCCTCCTTCTAAAACTGCTAAATTGAGAAATTATATTACTTCATTTACGCAATTTAATGGAGAAACAATTTATGAATCTTGGAAAAGATTTAAAGAACTATTAAGAAAATGTCCTCATCATGCTTTACCAGATTGGTTAATCATTCAAACATTTTATAATGGACTTATTAGATCACTTAGATCTATTATAGATGTTGCTGGTGGTGGTTCTTTAATGGCTAAGACATTTGAATAAATCTACACTTTAATTGAAGAAATGACTAAAAATAATTTTCAATAGCCTTCTGAAAGGTTTAATCCTAAAAGAATGGTCAGTATTCAAGATAATGAAGCCTTTTCTATTTTAGCTTCACAAGTGGCTGCGATATCTAAGAAATTAGATAATTTTGCTATTAACATATACCATGTAAGTAATGATAATTCTTCAAATTCTGATGATTCTCAAACAATGGAAACTTTGCAAACTATTACAAGTAAAACTAATAACCCTTATTCTAATTATTATAATCATGGTTGGAAAAATCATCCTAATTTTAATTGGAGCAATGGACATCAACAATGGAATAATAATTAAGTTAATCCAAATTGGAACAATCAAGGAAATTCAAACTATAGACCAACTTACCCTCCTGGTTATAGCAATCTGTAGAAAAAGTTGTCTGTAGAAGAATTGATCTTGCAACTAAGCAATCAGCTACAAAGTCAAAACACTGCAATTCTTAATATTGAGAATCAGATGGGTCAAATCGCTAATTTCATTAATTACAGACCTCAAGGAACACTTCCTAGCAATGTCAAAATTAATCCTAAAGAATCTGGAAAAGAACATGAACAAGCAAAAGCTGTACAACTCAGAAGTGGAAAGGAATTAAAAGAGAAAACACAGAATGAGATTGAAAAAGAGAAAGAAGTTGAAGAGATTGAAAAATCTAAAGATACCCTTTCTCCAAGTAAAGATCAGACTGTAGTACCTATTGAAGTGGAAGTTGAAAGACCACCACCACCTTTTCCTCAAAGACTAAAACAACAGAAGATTGACCATCAATTTTCTATGTTCTTTGAATTTTTTAAGAAACTTACCATCAACATTCCTTTTGCTGAAGCTTTGGAGCAAATGCCAAGCTGTGCAAAAATTTATGAAGGAAATTTTAAGCAAGAAGAGAAAATTTAAAGCTTATAAAACTGTTGCATTAAGTGAAGAATGTAGTGCAATAATTCAAAAGAAATTACCTCAGAAACTTAAAGATCCTGGAAGTTTTACTATACCATGTGCTATTGGAGAAAATATATGTGGAAAAGTCTTATGTGATTTAGGAGCTAGTATTAATCTCATGCCATTTTCAATCTTTCGAAGGTTAGATTTAGGAGAGATTTCTCCTACCACTGTAACTCTTCAGTTAGCTGATAGATCGATCACTTATCCTAAAGGAGTTATAGAGGTTGTTTTTGTTAAGGTAGATAAATTTATCTTCCCGGTGGATTTCATTGTTCTAGATATGGAAGAAGATAAAGAAATTCCTATCATTTTAGGAAGACCTTTTCTAGCTATCAGACGAGCTATGATTGATGTGCAAAAAGGAGAATTAACGATGAGAGTTAATGATCAAGAGATAACATTTAATGTTCTGAAATCAATGAGGTATCCTGATAAAGAAAAATGCTATTGGATGGATATTTTTTATTATATAATTGAAAAGCATTATCAAGAAAAATGTAAGGTCATTTCTGATGATAAAGATAAAGAATCTATGTTATATAATAAGTCATTAAATGAAGAAATTAAAAAATTAACTGAAGAAAATTTATCTGAAGAAACTCATTATATTCATTAAAAATGAGAAATTTCAGACACAACTAAGAATGATATACTTTTATCCTCAATTGAAAAAGCCCCTGAACTGTAATTAAAAATGTTACCTGCACATTTAATGTATGCATTTCTTGGAAATTCATTAACCTTACCTATAATTATATCTTCAGAATTACGCAAAAATCACGAAGGAAAATTAATAGGAGTTCTGAAGAATTAGAGGAAAGCTTTTGGTTGGACTATTGCAGATATAAAAGGAATAAGCCCTTCAATCTGTATGCATAGGATTTTTATGGAAGAAAATTGTAAACCCACTATTGAACCCCAAAGAGGTGAACCCAATTATGAAAGTGGTTGTTAAGAAAGAGATTTTGAAATGGTTAGATGTTGGAATTATTTATCCTATTTTGGATAGCCAATGGGTAAGTCCTATTCATTGTGTTCTGAAGAAAGGAGGAATAACTGTCATTATTAATGAAAAAAATGAATTAATCCTAACAAGACAAGTTACTGGAAGGCGAATTTGCATCGACTATCAAAAAATAAACAATGCCACTAGAAAAGATCATTTTCCTTTACCTTTCTTGGATCAAATGCTGGATAAACTAGTTGGACACTCATATTTCTGTTTTCTGGATGGATATTCTGGTTATCATCAATTACCCGTTGCTCATGAGGATCAAAATAAGACAAAATTTATAAGTCCTTATGGAACATTTGACTTTAGAAGAATGTCTTTCGGTTTATGCAATGCATCTGCAACTTTTCAAAGACGTATGATGTCAATATTCTGTGATTTGATTGATAAAGGAATTGAAGTATTTATGGACGATTTTTCAGTTTTTGGAACTTCTTTTGAATCTTGCTTGGAAAATATAATGAAAGTTTTGAAGAGATGTGAAGAAACAAATTTAGATCTAAACTGAGAAAAATGTCTGGAATTGCACTTGGACATAAAGTTTCACAAATAGGGATGGAAGTTAATCAGATAAAAGTGAAAATTATTGCTGAACTTCAATCACCTTCTACCGTTACTGATGTGAGAAGTTTTTTGGGTCATGCTGGATTTTATTGGAGATATATAAAGGATTTTTCTAAAATTGCTAAACCTCTTTGCCATTTATTAGAAAAAGAAGCTAAATTTGAATTTAATGAAGATTGTTTGAATGCATTCAATATTTTAAAAGAAAAATTAATCACTACACCTGTCATTGTTGCACCAGATTGGAATAAACCTTTTAAATTAACATGTGATGCAAGTGATTATGCAATCGAAGCTGTATTAGGACAAAAATATGAGAAAATTTTCAAAGTTATATATTATGCTAGCAAAACTTTAAATGAAACTCAAATAAATTACACCAATACTGAAAAGAGCTGTTAGCAATAGTGTATGCCTTTGATAAATTTAGACCATATCTTCTTGGAGCGAAATGTATCGTACATACTGATCATTCTGCAATTAAATATTTAATGTATAAAAAAGATTCTAAACCTAGATTGATCATATGGGTTTTACTTTTACAAGAATTTGATTTTGAAATAGTAAACAAAAAGGGATCTGACAACCAAATTGCTGATCATTTATCAAGAATTAAAAATAATAAAGAAAAGAATTATGAAGAAAATATAAATGAGAATTTCCCCGATGAACAGTTATATGTCATTCAAGGGTTACAAATGTCTTGGTATGCTGATATAGTTAACTATTTGGTTAGCAATATTTTACCTTATGGGATGAATAACAAATATATTAAGAAATTCAAGAATGATTGTAAATCATATATTTGGGAGGATCCTCATTTATTTTAAATAGGAAGAGATTCTGTGATTCGAAGATGTGTACCATATGAAAAAACTTTTGCAATTATTCAAAAATGTCACGATTCGGAATTTGGAGGAGACTTTAGAGTAGATAAAACCACATTTAAAATTTTAAATTCTGGATTTTATTGGCCTACCTTATTTAAAGATGTTGGACATTATGTGAAAACTTTTGATCGATGTCAAAGAATGGGAAATATATCCAGAAAAGATGAAATGCCTCTAAACTTTATATTAGAATTCAAAATTTTTGATGTATGGGATTTAGACTTTATGGGACCTTTCATACCATCATCTGGAAAAAATTATATTTTATTAGCAGTTGATTATGTTTCAAAGTGGATCGAAGCTGTAGCTTTACCTAACTGTGATTGCAAAAGTGTTTCGAAATTTTTAAAGAAATGATTTTTACAAGATTTGGAATGCCCAGGATAATTATCATAGATGGGGGAAGTCATTTAAAAAATATAAGAATTCAATCATTACTGGAGAAATTCAGAATTAAACATAAAATTGCAACTGCTTATCATCCTCAAACAAGTGGAATGGTTGAAGTATCAAACAAAGAAATTAAAAAAATATTAGAAAAGACTATTAATCCTAAAAGAACTCACTAGGTTGATAGACTTGATTCTGCATTATGAGCTTATAGAACAGTATCAGAATGTCACATTATCAGTTAGTTTATGGTAAACATTGTCACTTACCTGTTGAACTTGAACATAAAGCCTATTGGGTGATAAAGGATTTCAATTATAATTTGAATACTACAAGAGAAAAACGATTATTACAACTGAATGAAATGGAAGAGATAAGAAATTAGTCTTATGAAAATGCAAGAATTTATAAGGAAAGAATGAAGAAATTGCATGACAAAAAGATTTCAAGAAAAATATTCGAGCCTGGACAAGAAGTATTATTATTCAATGCTCGTTTAAAAATTTTTCCTGGAAAATTAAAATCGAAATTGATGGGACCATTTATAATTGAGAAAGTATACCCTTATGGAGCTGTGGATATTAAAGATCCCAAAACTGGAAAAGTATTTAAAGTTAACTGATTAAGACTGAAGCCTTATATAGGAGAAATGAAATTTAATTACAAAGAGGCTTATAAGCTGAGTCTACCCGAATAATTCAATTAATTAGGTTGGGCTGATGACGTTATATCAAGCGTTTTATGGGAGGCAACCCATATTTATTAGTGTGAGTTAAATTATTGTTGTAAGTTTATGCCTTGGTCTTGACTAAATTTGTATATAACTTCTAGAAATAGAAGGCTAACAAGTCTGTATTGGCTTAAGCTACACATTTTCTTGAAGTATATAGAATTTGGACTTGGACCACTCCATGTCAAATGTGAGTAAAAAGGAGATCAAGTTAACCTTCATTTGTGATTGTTTGTGATTTGAATTTTTCATAATTGTGTTTGTGTGTTGATCATACCCGTTTGTTAGACCTATTTTAATGATCCAAACTTACAAAATTTGACGATAGGCGAATCAGAGTCGATCGAGGTTCCGACGCCTAGGCACCAAAAGTTGGCGCCTAAGCACCAGAATGGCCTGGGTATCGATGATCTGGCGCCTAGGCGCCAGATTCTGACGCCTAAACGCTACGGTTACAGATCGTGTAAAAACTGAAATTCTTCAGTTTTTCACACGAAATCTCTTCATATATTGCCTTATCTTTGTCCCCAATCCATAGAAACCTTAATTTTGACCAGAGAAATCCATTTTGGTGGAGTTAAGAAGCGTTTGGAAGCAATGGATAGAGGAAATCATGAAAATAAGGTAAGAGACAAATCTCTCAAAGATCCTCAACCTTATTTTAATGGTTTTATTGCTGTTAATATGGAGAGATTGTTTAGTCGTTTGGAAAAGATTGAAGTGGAACTTTAAAGTATTGGGAATCATTTGCATGAAATGTATCATCAAATTGAACATATGGAATGGCAAATGAAACGTCAATTTGATCATATGGAGGCCTATCAAGACGCTCAAGTAGCAATGTACGCGAAGAACAAGTGGATCGATGAAAAGACAGCTTTGGAATTTCCAAGGGCATTGGTTTTCTATCTCAGCAGTCCTAGTGAACATCATTGCGAAGGATATGGAAATTGAAGATCGGTGGTGAATAGATCTTTTATGTGTTCTAGGTGTGATTGAGTCAAGTTCTAGTGTGTTGATTATCTAATCTGTGTGTGTTTGCTTTATTGTTCAATGTGTGTTGTTGGATTTGGAATTTGCTTTAAATTTATGTTGTTTGTATTGTTTATAGAATGATGAACCTTGTTATACTCTTGTCATGAAATTCATTGAGTTTGGAATGAAAATTATAAATTGGAATTGAAGAGTTTAATTAAATTTCATGTTTGAAATGTGGATCTTAATTATCATTTTAAATTGATTGTGGAAATGTTTGGAGGATATAAATTGGATTAATACTCTTATAAGAGTAATTAGGAGTCGAGTTTGACAAGTTTTTGTGGAAAATATAAAATTTAAATCGAATTTTTGGAAAGGCGAGTCAGGCGCCTAGGCGCAAGAATTTGGCGCCTAGGTGCCGGTTCGGCCTGAAACCGAAAACTCATCTTCTTAAACACCCCCACACCATTTTTGACGCCTAAGCTTCCTTCTCCACTGGTTTTCGCAAAAATACTCCATATAGATCCCATTTAAAGCTGGATTTTCAAGTTTTTGAGCTTGAAATCACCCGATTTCTTCATCCCGAGGTCAGATCTACATTCTAAAATCATTATTTTCGATTTTCACCATGAATTTTGCTCTCATTGAGAAAAATCAAAATTTTAAGAAGAATTTTGATTTTTAAGGTTAAATCCATGAAATTTTTATGCTCTTTCAAGTTTGAAAAACTTAAATTAGTTTATTTTTCTTGATTAGTTGAATTTTATTTCGTGTTTTTATTTCACGTTTAGATGACACCCAAATCTAAGCGTGGAAAGGAACGAGAAAATTTTGATCATAGCAAGTTCTTCACTGCTGCTGCACACTTTCGATACAATGATTTTGCTAAGACTCAGAAATTTATCTCGGAGAGAAGTTTTTACAATCCTGGAGGAAGAATTGAGGATACAATCGTTGTGCTCAAATGACAACGATTCTGCTATTTCACTGTTGTTGTCGTTATCCCGGTTGTTAGAGAGTTTTATGCTAATTTCATGGATGCTGAAGAATATGAGATTTTTGTACGAGGAGTTGGAGTAGGATTCACTCCTGAACGTATCAATATTTTCTATGGCCTGCCACCAAACAATGAGTGCTATTACTCCGGATTATCTCCATCTGAGGGAGATTTGGATATGATCATTGCCTACCTGACTGATAGTACTGGAGCCTAGAAGATTCAGAATGGAAAATGGTACATTTTTCATCTTCTAAGCTTAATGGTGTTTCAAAGGCATAGCACTACATTATTTCTACTCGTCTCCTTCCATCCAATCATCTGAGCGAGGTTACCAAGATAGAGCTATCCTCTACTACATTCAAGAGAGGAATCCTATTGATGTAGGGAGCATTATTTATAATTCTGTAGAGGCTACTGCTCGTTCTATCACTTCTATTGGACTCGATTTTCCATCTCTAATCTATTCCTTATGTAAAAGTGCTGGAGTAGTTGCTGAGCTTTCTGAGGAAAAGCTCAAGTTGACAAAGCCTATAGAAAGAGAGAGTGTCAGTATCTATGATCAAATTTGAGGTAAGAGTTCTACTGCAACTTCTGGTTCATTACCTACTTCAGGCAGAGCTTCTACTTCTAGACCATCTACTTCTGCTGAGCCATCATCTACTTTTTGGGAATCCATGCATTATAAGCTTATAGAGCAGCAGAATGAGTTATTCCTAACTCATTGTAGAGTAGATAGGATCGATAAGAAGATCGATCATCTTTCTGAGTATACATAAAGAAAGAGTGATTACGATGATGAGTATTCGGAGTCTTTAGTGAGATTTCTGAAGGGTGAGTACGATGTTCAGTTCCCTACTTGTCCTAGATATTCACCATATGTTGATCCAAAGGATATGTAGTTTTCTTTTGGTGACGACAATGATGAAGCTACAGATAGTGATTAGTAGCTTGACTTACCTCTGGAGATGTGTTGATTCTGTTTTTAGTTTGTTTCTTGTTTCTTGTTTCTTGTGTTGTTTAGTGTGATGTTATTTGTTAGTGTTGATGTGAACTTTTTATGTTGAAAATGTTTTTAGATTATCTGATGTGTGTTTAAGACTAAAATATGAATGAATTTTTATAAAAGTTTATTTCAGTTTCAGCCTACTGTTTAGTGTTCATGAATAGTTAGTAATTTTGCATGTTTAAATATATATATATATATATATATATATATATATATATATATATATATATATATATATATATATATATATATATATATGTAGAAATTAACTCCTGCTTTCGCAAAACTTTTCTATATATGCTTAATCAATTCTATTATATTCATATTATTAAATTATGTGTAGAAGTAGAAGTTAGTTTTTCCTTACTACATCATTATTGTACTTAGATTAATTCCTGTTTATTTCTTTCTCTCATGCTTTAGAAAATTTCATGATTCATATTTATACTAAAGCTGAAGTTTGGGGGAAGGGAAGACATTTATCAAATTTAAATATTATTTGTCCTTAATGAACTAGTTTTTTCTTTAAAAATATATTAACATAACATAAGGAATGAAAAATCTATTTAAAATTACCTAAATTTTTGAATTTATAAATAATTTAGTAAAATTAACTAAAATTTCAAAAGTTTTGATTGAATTTAAGAATAGAATTATTTAACTTAAAGAATAATAAGATCAAAATTTTTCTATTTATAGTAAAGAGAATTGTATTTTTGAAATACTAAGGAATCAAGATTATTTCTCGAAAAAGAAAAGATTGAAATAAGTTTTAAAAAATGATAAATTATTAAAATGTCATATTTATTAAGTGAGAATGTATAAGTTTTTGAAAATAAGTTAAGAATAGTGAAGTTCAAAATCATTAACAGGCTATCCAAAAATAGTAATCCTCACTTGAAAAAAAAAGGATTGAAAAACATTCCAAAAGAAAAAAAAAGAAAAGGAAAAGAAAAAATAAAAAAAAAGTAGAGAATGTGAGGAAAATCTTGAGGAAATTCCTAATAAAAAATTGGCTTCACTTGAATTATCTTATAGAAAGAAAACTGATTACATTTTTAACTTAATTTCTATGTACAAATATTTTTACTAGAAAAATATTTCATGAAAATCTTTTTCTTGTAAATATTCTATATGACCTTAATATGATAATCTACAATTATTCTTGAAATAAATGAAAATTGGAAGTCTTATGATTTAGTAGTTAAATGTTCTTTAATTCTTAAAATTAAACTTAATTAGTGAAATTTAGTTAAAGATTTGTTAAAACATTTATAAAACTAAAAATTATAAGGAATCTTAAATATTTTAACTTCATTCCAAATGTTAACTTTTTTATGTAATTAAAACGGTTACTTGAGGACAAGTAACGTTTAAGTTTGGGGGAATTTGATCTACCTAAAAAATACCCATTTTTATGCCTTATTTATGATTCAATTCTTAAGGATATTATGCTTTAATGAAAGATATTTTCATGTTTTTGGATGTAGATTATTAAAAAAGAGTCCAACAAGAAAAAAGAAGGAAAAATGAGCAAAATATTGGAATTATTAGCCTGGCGCCTAGGCGCTAGAATCCGACGCCTAAGTTCCAGCTCGATACAGACGTTGTTAAGATTTTTTGATGATCTTGGGGAGTTATTTTGACGGAGTTAAGCGGTTATTGGAGCTTCTAGAAGACTGGAAGTTACTCCTAATACATAGGACATGTGATACAATGCATTTGGACACAAGGAAATGGTTTTAATCGCGAAGAGGTGTGATCCAAAGTGAAGAGGTACGAAGACCTGGTCACGGAGTCCGGCGCCTAGGAGCTAGATCCCGACGTCTAGGCACGACAGTTACCTTCTAGAAGATGCATTGAGTTTGGACTAATTTTGAAGGGGTGCCTTAAGCAACCCCTAGTCAAATTAAGAGCTCTGTAAATAGGAGCCCATTCTACAGAGAAAATATCCCCTTAGAGCACCTTCTCTCCCCCTATAGTTTTACTTAGTTTTTTAGTCTCTTCCACACTTAGGATGCCACTTTACTTTGTATCTAGTGAGTTTATTTTGAGTATTTATTGTGTGTTGTTGTTGTTCGAGTCTTTCATCATTGTTTTAGAGTCAGTAGAAGTCAGGGGATCACTTGAAGGAACACTTCAGATAAGTATTTGTACATTGGTTCAAAGTTTGATAAATATGTTTTGTTGTGTGATTTCAATGTGTTATGAGTAGTTAATTATCTTTCTCCTTTCAACTATGAAAAGATAATAAATTAATTAAATTTGTAGGAGAATTAAATTTAAAATATTTAAAACATTGTGATGATATTAATACCTGATCTTAGTTTACTTTTTAAATTGGTCATTTAAATTGTAAAAACCTGTTGAAGAATTTTGAGACCTATCCGGAGATAAATTCTTAACTGGTAGATATCACATGAATCCTTGTGTAGTTGAAGGCTTTATGCGGGTTATTCAAGGTGAAGTGCAAATACATAGGAAGATATGATTTATTGGGCATAGAATTCATTAGTTTTTAGAGTGACAGACTAAATTTTAATAATTTGGTTTATAGAAAGGGAAAGGGTCACTGGTAGGGCCGACCATAGCCACCCTTGGACATCTAGTAGTGTGAGCCTAGATTAACCCATTCTACTAATAAAATATCCTGAACCGATCTATAGATTAGTCAATGTTCTTTGCACCTGGACCAAAGGGTAAAGAATAGGAATGCTTCTATTTGGCACAATACCATAATCTAAATTCCCCACAAAAGATAATTATTCTAAAAATCTTGGATTAGTTGAAAAGGAGAAAGTCGTTTTTATACTTGCATTGAATTTTAATTACTGCTTACTTTACTTTATTACTGCTTACTACTTTCTTGCTTATAGTAAAAATTGTTAGTAAATTAAATTCGAAAAAAAAATTATATATATATATATATATAAATTACTTTTAATTTGAAAAATTCCAAAATATTTCTTACATTTCTTACTTTTTATAAAAATACTATCCTTGTGGGATCGATAACCAAGACTCCACTAGAGCCCTGTATTACTTGAACGATACGTATACTTGCGTTTAAAATTGCGACTTTTATAATAATTATTATAAAATCTAAATATAAATTCATAAGTAAAAGTAAACATCGCACATCAAGTTTTTGAAGCCATTTGCCAGGAATTAAATATTCTAAAAAGTGGTATCAAATTCTTGTATTTAAAAGCATATATAAAGTCACATCGCATCAGCTACTCTCACTCCTACCCAGCGAAGAAACAAGAACCGCCACATTCACAGGATGCTGATCAAGCTAGCGGCGGACCCGCATAAGGAGACAGTTGCTACTGTCAATGCAAGTACTTCTAAGAAGCCGGTTCAGCAGGAACCAGAAAAGACGAGATCAACTCCAAGGACAGCAGAGAAGATGAAGGAAATTTCAAAAAAATCAGAAACAAAATCAGTGCCACGACCCCAGACGGATGCACCAGTTTTGAAGAGTCTTGTTGCGAAAGCAACCCCGGAGAATGTCCTAACAAAGATTATCCCCGAGGAGGTGAGACATGCAGGAGAGTGTGCTAGGGTTGAGCCATACATCCCGCAGTACGTCACCAGAACCTGATGATTTCAGATAATTCCAGAGTACGAGCTGGAGAGACTGCAGAAAGTTGATAAGAAAGCCTTTAAATATTTTGAAGAATTCGAGGCAAGAAGATCAACATCCTGGAGGGCCTTGAGCTGCATACATATGTGTTTTCAGATTATGAGCAGCAGCCGATAGTGGATTGCATCATCTATCTTTAGAAAATGGGCCGAGCTGGTCGTTTAAGAGAGAAAACCTACTCAGATCCCCGAAGGTGGATGAAAGGAAAAGGAAGAGTTACGATTCAGTGCAGATGCTCTTACAACTTTGCCAAAGATAGGAAAGAAAATTCGCCAGGGATTCTCCATCACAGCGATGTGGATCCGATGCCAAGAATTATCAAGAGGATGGTAAAAAGGATGGTGACATGGAGGGTGCTACCTGCAGATTGCATACCCAACAGCTGCATCATCAACATATATGAGGAAGGCGACTGCATACCGCCACACATAGATCATCATGACTTTGTCACACCCTTCTGCACAATGTCTTTCGTCAACCAGTGTAACATCATGTTTGAATCAGACCTCCGGATAGTAGGCCCCGGAGAATTCTAAGGGCCAGTGGAGATACCTCTACCGGTAGGTTCCGTTCTGGTGCTAAAAGGTAATGGAGCAAACATAGCAAATCACTGCATTCCAGGGGTTCCTTTTTAGCAAATCTCCGTCACTTTTAGGAGGATGGACGACAACAAAATACTTTTCCGCTTTCGACCGGATCCAGAGTTAGAGAGCCTCCAGCCTTACAAGCTGTGAGCTAAATGGAAAATACAACACCTCCAATGCATATCCAAACGGCATTTTTGCCAAGGATGGCTTGGAAGGTGATGTTATTATCCATGTATCTCACTATTCAGACATGGATTTTGATAGATGCTTTTGGGGAAACCGACAAGGATCTTACGCAGTCCATTTTGGAACTATATGGATTGTATGAGATGTTAAATTTCAAGGAAAATATCATCATGTTTTGTGTCAAGCTATATGATGTATTTTCAGCAAATTGAATGGAAATGATCGTGTCGAATTTTGCCTTCACTTCTTCTGTACAAATTGACTGGGAAACGCCATTAAGTTGAATGAATCTCAAAAGAAGAATGATTTGAAAATAAATGAATATAAATAAAATGAAAAATGACCATAAAACAACGAAAAAGAGAGAAAAGAAAATGAAAGAAAAAAAATGATGAATGAGAACTGTTTTTAAGAATCTAAATGTCCAAAAACATTCCAAACTCACATGAGCTCTAATAAAAAAATTATATAAATAAATGAAATCGAATCACTAAAACAAACAAAATGAATCTAAGTCTCAAATTGAATTCTGATCTGAATCCGTCGATTCAAATCTTTAAATTCTTCTTCAAATTGAAATACATTTGAAACTCCTTTGAACCCTCTTTCGAGTTGATTCTTCCCTACGAAAGACTCAAACTTTAATTTCAAACTTCTAAACTTTTCCATCCTTCTGAAACTCTTTAGATTCACTGTGATTTCTTCCCTCTTTTGAGAAATTTGCTGAGTCTACTGACACAGAACCACAAAATTCTCGGTTTGGTTCTGATGGCATGGATTCACATCCTTCACCAAACAATTAGCCTTTGATCAAATCTTTCGGTATGTGAAACACTTTCATGTCCAATTCTAATCTCCTACTACACTTCTAAACATCAAAATCTTCATAAATCAATCGTCAAACTTCGAGGCTGGTACATAAATTCCAGTTCTCATCTCGGGATCAGTACCTAAATTTTGATTCCCATCTCCTTCGAGGCTGGTACCTAAATTCTTGTTCTCATCTCGAGATCAGTACCTAAATTTTGATTCTTTTCTTTCTGAGATCGGTGCCTAAATTCTGATTCTCACTCCGAGGCTAGTACCTAAATTCTAGTTCTCATCGCGAGATTAGTACCTAAATTTGGATTCTCATTTTTCTGAGATCGGTACCTAAATTACGATTCTCACTTCGAGGCCTTTCCAATTTAAATTATGCCTTTGTCAATTACAAATTCCCGTTTAATTCCAATATCAAGCAAATTTTAATCAAAATTTCAAAACTCAAAATTAAAATAAAAATTTGAAACCTTGACCTGAATCAAACTCGATTTCAATCAAATCGAAACTCACCCTCTTGATCCCCAGTAGGAATTCTGGAATCTTCAGCTTTAGAGATTTACTTGATACTCTCCAGCGGGAACCTTCTCTACTTTTTCTATGCTTTGTTCTAAGTGTGTCACTTAGATGTTTGTGTTGGTTCTGTTGATCTCTTTGGTCAACGCCAGTGTGCTTAGTTAGCACATTACACCTATTGGGGGGTCCATTTGTTGACCTCATTTTTGGTGAGATCTTTTCTTTCCTCTTAGTGTTTAGGATCTATCCATAGGACTTCTGCTTGACTAACCTAGAAGACTGGAGTTGGAACCCACCATTTATAAATGCAAACCAAATCTTGGCTCTCCTTGAAATCCTACATGGATGTCATCAACCTCCATATCACTTGGAAGGTTAGGACCAATATGCAGGAAGATAAGGATGAATTCCTATAGGATGTTCAAGCCTTAGGACTGCCCTGGTGGCCTGGTCTTGGTGAGGTCTAGCTTACACACACTGTATTCCTACACCCATCCTAAACCCTCAACCATCTCTACCTAATCTTGACTTTTGGTTCATTGCAGCACTCATGTGGATAAGTCCAAACCCTTAGCTCCTTGGCTAAGAGGGTTAGGAAAAATACATATGAGATGTTCAAAATGGACATTTCTTGGTCCATGGCTCACTCTAAGATTTTCCACTCTCTCAACCATACCCAAACTCCATTTTTACCAAAAATTTCTGGTTTTGACATTGGGTCCTCAAGCCCACCTAAAATTACTTAAATCGCCTCTACAACCACAAAACTCTCCCAAATTTCCCAAAAATTACCTAAAATTCCCAAAAATCCTAAAAATCATTTAAAAATAATTCCCACCTCTTAAATCCACCAAAATACCCCAATACCCTCTAAATAACCTCCAAATATCCTGAAATACCCTTTTGGCCCAAAAATCCAAAAATTCCAAAAATTCCCAGAAAATTCCATAAAATCCTAAATATTCCCAATTTTATGTTGTTTGACTACACCATAACCTAATTTTGTCAATTTCATCCAATTTTATCAAAATCCCCAATTTTACCCTTTTTAACCCAAATGGACCCAATGCCAAACCAAACCAACCCATTTAACCTAAAATTTGGCCAATTTCAGTTCTAAACTTTAATTCAATATCCTCAATACCAATCTAAACTAAATCCAAGCTGAAATTGATTCACATTTGAGTTCAATACCATTTGAAATCCAAAACCCCCAAATTTGCCTAATTAGTCCAAAACCCCCAATTAACCTAATGTCAACCTTTTCTCCACAAATTTCAAACCTAAACCTTCCATGGCATTCCCATGAAACCCATGAAACATTAAATTATCCCAATTTGAGCCTAAGCTTGGTCTAAATCCACTTGAAATCCAAAATACCTCATTTTAACTTAAATTAAACACATGCCCTAAATGTACCAAATTGATTGGCCTAATCCTAAAATTTCTTCCCAATTGATGTTGGGAACTCTTCAATACATTCCCCTAAACCATTTTAAACTTTTAATTGGGTCTAAACCCAACTTTAAACCAACTTAGACCCAAGTTGACCCAACCTTGCCCAAATTAACCAAAATCCCAAAATCCATCAAATTGACCTTTCAATTGAACTTAAAACCTCTCCACGTCTTCATGAAAGTTCTTCATGGCAATCATTTACAAAATGTTGCTCAAGACACTTGGACCTAAATCAAACCTAAACCCAAGTTATCCCAACCTAAACCCAAGTGAGCCAATTTGAACCTATGACCTAACCTAACCAATTTGAACCAAATGTGGCTAAACCAACCTTTCCACAACCACCATTTGAACCCTAGGAACCACCCTAGATCCACCTAGCCCAAGCTAAGTGAGCCATGGACCAAGGGTCCCCCATTTTAAGGGATCTCTTTCCTTAAGTGGATGAATCTCCTTTTGCCTTGCCCCAAACCTCTCCAAAACTGATTAATCACATTTAAACCCTGCCACCTAACTCACCTAACCTGAGGCCAGCTCCCCTGTTTTTGCCAGCCAGCTTAGTCACCGGAGGGGATCAAAACCATGAGCCACCACTGGCCTATGTACACCCAAACTCCCCCAATTGACCACCTCAGCCAAAATTGACTTTGGAGCTCCACTGCCCTCCACCTAAGTAGTGGAATCCACCCCTTAATTGAGTCCTAACTCAGCCCTATGGCACTGGCCATATAATCCACACCTCTCGGCCATGAGAAAGGTGTTGAAAAATTTTCTCACAAAACCTCCCCAGATCACTCCCAAACCTTCTCCCAATCTTGAGAAGAAGAACTCAACTGCCCTCCTGCCCTAATTCCCACTGGTTGAGCTCAATTTCAGAGCTCAATCTCAGGTTAAAAAAATAGGACAACCTCAGAATCTCCACAGAAACCAAACTAAACTCACTCACACCTTCACCAGAGGTAGAGAGGAAGTTCCCCAGTGAAAGCCCCCTCACCAGGCCACCCATTTGTTCTATCGGCCAGAGCTCCAAATCGGACTTGGACGAAGTCATACCTAGGCATTTCACCAGAGCAAGAGCCTTAATTTGTAGCTTCTTGAGACTCCAACGAACATGCCGAGCACCTCTGATCGAAGCTTCACTTCTCAGAGCAAAGGTATTAAGCTCTCCTTCTTTCTGAGCT
Organism: Papilionanthe hookeriana x Papilionanthe teres; assembly: GCA_022702705.1. Classification (NCBI taxonomy): domain Eukaryota; kingdom Viridiplantae; phylum Streptophyta; class Magnoliopsida; order Asparagales; family Orchidaceae; genus Papilionanthe; species Papilionanthe hookeriana x Papilionanthe teres. Next base: position 19,484,053 of record CM040424.1, on the reverse strand, counting down.
TCCATGGATTCTCCATTTTGTTCTGCTTGTTTTCAATGGATGTTATCCATATGGATAGACTCCTCTAGGCTAGACGAGCATGTAGGAGGAAACCACACTCGATTTGGTTAAGTATCGAGTGAGATATTAGGGCTAGAAGGTGGACGGTTCTTGGCTCACACAAGTCGGGATGATGACGCGGGACCGTTGGATGGCGCGTGTACCGGATGGACAGCTCAGATCACACTGGATCAGGAGACGGGACGAGACCGCGGAGCCCCATGTTGTTGAGGTGGATGGCAGTGCTGAATCAGAATGAGACGCGTGGAACTTTGGAGCCGCCGAAGGTTGCCGTGGCGTCGCGTCACTTAAGTAGGAAAATACCCCCTTTTTTGAATTAATTAAATACCTAGAAATTTAAAAATCCATATCTTTGTGTAGAAAAATCACAAAATTAAAAAAAATACCCTCTTGCTTAGTGAACAGGGGAGAATAATGTAGAAAAGAAATCAAGTTATCTGGTTGAATATTTAATTTTTAAAGCTTTTAATACTGATCTTAGTATTTTAAATCTCCATCCACACACACAATTCACCATGGCATGAGACCATAGAGCTTTTGTAGCCTTTCATCTTGGGAACATTCATTGAATTTTCCAATGCTAGAGGCTATGTCTATGACAAGTTATCTATTTTCCAAGTTTTTTTATGCCTGTTTTGGTATTTTAATTCCAATAATTAGCATACTATTTAGAAATTTCTAAAAAAATTGGGGTACGTTTCCTATGATCAGAGGAACTCAAGGAAATTATCTTATGAAATAAAGCATTAAAAATAACCCTAATGATTCACTTGACCAAAAATCAACAATGAAGTAATTAGGGCAAATTAAAAATCAAAATAACTTAAAATCAATTCTCCACTGTCATATAGGATAATAGGAACCCCCATAAAAAGTTTAAAATTAATTGAAAATGGTTTGACCCATTAAATGGATTTTCAAAGTAACTCATCTAAACTAAAACTTAAAAAAATTCATAAAACTCAAAATACATTTCAAAACTTCACCAAATTGATTTTGTGGACTCTCTGATATCAGAGGAGTCTAAAAAAATTAAAATTAGATTTTTTCCGAAAACTTCATTTTTAACCTAACTTTCAATATTTTAATAATTAAAAAATTATAAAAATCACAAAAATATTAAAATTCATAAAAATGTCATATTTGGTCCTCTAATCACTTAGGAATAAAAAAAAAGTTTTCTTAAGTCCCAAAACAAAGATATTGAATTTTAAAGGCTTAAGACAATTTTTTTATGTTAAAAATGAATTTTTCAACCTTTTCACTAAATTAATTCTAAAAATTTAAAGAAAAATTAGAAAAATATAAAATTTCTTTCTTTGAGCTCCTTTGGATCAGAGAGATTTATGAAAAATATAAAACCCATTTTTCCACTCTAATTTTATTTTATAATTAATTAATACCTCAAAATTTAAAATAATTATAACAAAGAAAATATAATTCAAAAAATCACCAAAATTGGTCCAAGTGGTCCTCTAGTTAGTAGAAATCTCTTATAATTTTCCTAAGGACAGAAACTTCTTGTTGGTCATGTCATGAAATTTTCATTGAAAATCCTTATTTTTCATTAAAATAATTATATAAGTGAAATTAAAAATTAAAAAATAATATTTTCTCCTCTAATGTCTTAATTGACATGTGGGTGAGGTGACATAAAAATTCCAAGTTAATCTGAGCTTAATTTGATGAATTATAAGATGAATAGGCTTAAGAGGGCATTAAGGTAATTAAAAGGCTTTAACCTTAATTAATCTTTAGGCTTAACCAAAGGGAGAGTAAATCTTTGATCCTAACTTTATTTTGGATGATTGAAACATATGGAATTTAAGTGGTAGAAACTCATTAAACCACCTTAAACGTTAAAGAAGAAATATTATTTAAATCACATGAAATTTAGAAGATTAATTAAATCTTGAATAATTGAGATTAAGGGATGTAATACAAGAGAATTCTAATTGAACCCTTAATCAATAATTTTATCAAACATTATTTAAATATTAATTAATGGAACTCTAAAATGAAGATTGAAATTAATATTTAAAGAAAAGAACATTTTTTGAACATCTTATGATTAAACTAAAGACATTAAAATAAATTAATTTGAAATTGTCTAAAACTTAAATTAAAATAAGTTCAAAATATTAAGACTAAATTGGAATATTTTAAGACATTAAAATTAATTTGAAGATTGTTTGATACTTAAATTAAAAATAAATTTTAAAAATTAAAGTTAATCTCGTATAATTCATATATTACAAGATTATAATTAAAGAAAATTAAATCAGTTTAAAATATTCAAAATGAACCTAAAAAGTTAAGACCTTCTAAAATAATAAAACTTAATCGAATTAAACAACTTGAACACTTTTTTCCAAACTTAAAATAATTTAAAACATTTGAAAAAGATTAATCACAACTTTATAACTAAATCATTTTAAACCATCAACTCGAACTTTAAATTAAGAATGGTTGAATCCTTAATGAACTAATTTACCCCTAAAGGCTTTCATTATCATAATCTTTAAATGAAGCATTAAATGAAATGTCACCTTACTCACAAGGATAATCAAACATCCTAACTCACTGAGCAAGAGTCAAAATTCAAACTAAACCTGGGTGATTAATTCATCACCACAATGAAACTAACTGAACTCAAAATAGTCCCTAAAATGTTTAGGAAGATGTTCAGAATTAAGTTCCGAGCACTTCTCTAATTTGATGGGAGGTTTTCAAAGAACAGTGAGACTTCATTGTTCTTTGGTGAAGAAAATCATCCTTAATAAAACTCAAGAACCTAGACGTCATTGGGATTGACTAGCAATAAGATTAGGATTTTGGTAGACAACCAGAACCTTCCCTTAGCTTTACCTAGGTATTTGTTGCAAACATATAAATGCTTTAATATGTGTTTTAAGTGCAGGTGAAAATGATGGGAGTGCCCACCAGGTACGCATTTAAGTTTATTGTAATTTACATTCTACAATTTATTAGATGTCTTACTTTTCTGTACTTATAAATGCATGAAAATGATTGAACCCAACATGTTTAAACAACTCAAAATTTAATCACCAACAAAAATGAAACTGCAATTACAACTAAAATTAAAACGTCTTGTTGGATGATCGGGAATCCCTTAGATGATGTAACCCACATGTTACTAACGAGATTTCCCACAGTCCGAATGAAAGTGTGGAACTCATTCAATTGAGTTTAGCAAATTTATTTGGACTAAGTGAATCTGATGAAAATAGCGGTGCCGGGATGACGGAACCGTGGGATCTTAATCTATTCTGCTTAATCAACTTTAAGATTTGTTTTAATAAAATACTAAGCTATCTAAATTTTCAACCTTTCTAAACCAAAATACTTCTCTCATCTCTTGATTGTCACCTTCTAAAACCAAACCTCTGCAACAACAACAAGGAGCTTGGAGCACGGTGGCCAGCACGACCATCTTCATCAGCAAAACATGTGTTTACTTCAGCAAAACCATTCTTTAGTCTAAATAACAAGCCATAGGATTTCGAGGTAGCTTGCATAGTGTAACATAAATCCTCAACTTTTCATTAGGCATTTGCATAATCATGTATGCAAATTAAGTCCTAACTGGTCTTAGGACTCCGAGGTAATCGTTCGGTACGACATAAACCCTCACATCTTCGAGGCTATTTTTATGATCATATCATGTAAGTATAAGTCCTAATTAATTAAAATTGGTAGGATTAAAACATTAAATAAACTCTCAAATTTAAGCCAAATAATAAGATGGTTGGGAAGTCACCGAAGTGCGCTTTGGGTCTGTGACATCCCCTACTTCTCTTGCTTTGGATTCTCAAAATAATTGTTCCAAGTTTGATCTATTCCCTATTGAAATTTTCAAAATCCAATTTGTTTGAAACCTTAAACTTTGAAGTTCTTGAGAGCAAAACCACTGATCATTATCGAGAGTTTTCTTAAATGATTCCCGTCGTTTAAGATGTAATTAACTATAGGGGCTTGCCCTTACAGGGAACTTTAAGAACCCAGGTAATATAAAACCTGCTTAATTCCTTTATATTAAGCAGGGGAATTTGTCGGCTTATAAAATTGGTTCGCAGACCAAACAGATGTCATAAATCTACTAGTTTATTTAATCGGGCCCCATTATCAAGCAATGTGTCTATTCCTCGGGATAGATGCACGGTTTGTGATGTGGTGCTCGTTTATATGAACTTTTTGAGGTGTGAGATCAATTTGACTTCATACTTTAAAATTTTTTTCAAACTTAAAACTATTTTCAAAATATTAAAAATACTACTTTCTAAAAGAAATATATATAAATATAAATTAAACACTCAACCCTAAATAATAAAATACGCCGATAGGAGGATAACTAGAAACCTCAGGTTGATCCTCAAAGGAGATTAAATCCTATAATGAAAGAAGTTGTTAAGAAAGAAATCTTAAATTGGTTGGCGCTGGAATTATCTACCCTTTTTCAGATAGTGTGTGGGTTAGTCTTATTCACTGTGTACCTAAGAAAAGAGGAGTTACTGTGACTGTGAATGAAAAGAATGAAATTATACCAGTAAGATAAGTTACAGGGTGGTGAATGATTATAGAAAATTAAACCTTGCACTAGGAAAGACCATTTTCCACTTCCTTTTCTAGATCAGATGTTGGATAGACTGGCTGGGCATAAATACTTTTTTCTGGATGGAAATGCTGGTTACCACCAAATTCAAATTGCTCTTGAGGATTAAGAGAAAATAACATTTACCAGTCCTTATGATACATTTTCTTTTAGAAGAATGCCCTTCAGTTTATGTAATGCCCCTGCTATATTTCAGAGATGTATGATGGCAAATTTCTATGATTTAATAGAAAAGAAATTGATGTTTTTATGGATGACTTTTCAGTGTTTGGAATTTCATTTGAATCATGTTTAGAACATCTATCTAAAGTTCTGAAACACTGTGAAGAAACTAATTTGGTCCTTAACTTGGAGAAATGCCAATGTATGGTAGCAGGAGTAATTGTTTTGGGACATCGTATATCAGAAAATGGTATGGAAGTAGATCCTGCAAAATATTCAAGTGATCTCTAATTTACCTTGCCCAACTAATGTAAGGGGATTTAGAAGTTTTCTGGGACATGCTGAATTTTACAGGCATTATATTAAAGACTTTTCATAAATTTTGAAGCCTTTATGCCATTTACTGAAAAAAGATGTGATTTTTAATTTTGATGTGATTGCTTAAAAGCTTTTGTTTAAAAGAAAAATTAATCAATGCACCTGTTATAGTTTCACCTAACTGGGAAAAACCTTTTGTATTAATGTGTGATGTTAGGGATTATGTTATTGGAGTTGTTTTAAGTCAGAAATATGATAGGATTTTCAAAGTGATTTACTATGCTAGTAAAACTCTTAATGAAGCTCAAATTAATTATACAACTACTGAGTTATTAGCTATAGTATTTGTCTTTGGTAAATTCAGATCATATTTAATTAGAACAAAATGTGTGGTGCATACTAATCATTCTGCTATTAAGTATTTAATGAAGAAGTAGGATGCAAAACCAATATTGATTAGATAGATTCTTCTTCTGCAAGAAATTGATTTCGTGACAGTAGATAAGAAGGGTGCTGATAATCAAATTGCTGATCATCTGTCCAGGCTTGAAACTGAAAAATCTCTCTGTGATGCTTAAATTAATGAAAATTTTCTTGGTGAAAAATTGTTCACTGTTAATGAGTGGTGTGTTCCGTGGTATGCCGACATTGTAAACTTTATTGTTAGTGATATTTTTCCCTATGGTTTGGCATACCAGGAGAGGAAGAAATTTCTATCTGAAGCCAGAACTTATTTTTGGGATGACCCATTTTTATATAAACAAGGAAAGGATTTGATTATTCGAAGATGTGTACATATAGAAGAAACTTATGAAATTATTCAAAAATATCTAAATTCTGATTATGGGGGACATTTTGGAGTTTATAAAACTACATATAAAATCATACATTCTGGATTTTATTAGCCTAAAATTTTTAAGGATGTTAATGTTTATATTAAAAATTGTGATCAATGTTAACGTGTAGGCAATATTTCTAGAAGAAATGAGATGCCCCTCAATTATATGTTGAAAATTGAAATATTTGACGTTTGGGGATTAGATTTCATGGGACCATTTATACCATCTTTCAAAAATACATACATTTTGATAGCTGTAGACTATGTATCTAAATGGATAGAAGCTATTGCTTTAACTCAATGTGATGATCAAAGTGATGCAAAATTTTTAATTAAGAATATATTTTGCAAATTTGGGATACCAAGAGTAATAATAACTGATGGGGGAAGTCATTTTAGAAATGTGATTATGGAGAAGTTAGTAAAGAAATATCATATTAACCATCACATTGATATTGCTTATCATCTGCATACAAGTGATTTGGTTGAATTATCCAATCATGAAATTAAAATAATATTGGAAAAGACTGTTAATCCAAATATAAAGAATTGGTCAATCAAATTGGATTATGCTTCGTAGGCCTATAGGACTGTCTACAGAACTCTTATAGAAATGTCCCCATATAGGCTAATTTTTGGAAAAGCTTATCATTTACCAGTTAAACTTAAGCATAAAGCATATTAGGCTATTAAAGAGTTCAATTATAATTTGAAAGATACTGAAGAAAAGAGATTTTTGCAATTAAATGAGCTTGGAGAGATAAGAAATGAATCTTATGAAAATGCTATGATTTATAAAGAAAAGATGAAGTTATGGAATGATCACAAGATTCTTACTAAAAATCTTGAGCCATGGCAAAAACTTTTACTATATAATGCTAGATTGAGAATTTTTGCTGGAAAACTTAAGTCCAGGTGGATGGGACCATTTATTGTGATGAAAGTTTATTCATATGGAGCTGTGGATATTAAAGATCCTAAGACTGAAAAAATATTTAAAGTGAACGGTCATAGACTTAAACCTTACTTTTCAATCGATCAATCTAAACCTGATGAGAATCTGATGTTGGGTCACTCAGAATAAGCTTTGGGTATGTCAGGCTGATGACGTTAAACCAAACACTTTGTGGGGGGCAGCCGATCCCAGATATTTATGCTTATGTTTTTTAACACTTTATATTTCCTTTCAATTATATCTCCTTCTTTACAACGACGCAAAAAACTTGATGCCGATGCAAATGAGAGTTTAATTGATATCTTTAAAGGAATTCTACGCAAGTATACGTATCTCTTTCAAGTAATAGAGAGCTTTTTTGTTTAAGCCCTGAATATCGATCCCACGGAGATCGCAGTTAATCACAATGGCTTTCAAGAGAAGTTCTAGTCTACAATAACACGCCTTAGCTTGGAAGTTCAACAAAAGTTTAGTTTTGATTATATACTACAATTATCACAACAATGCTACATCTAAACTATAAAACTTAGTGAAAACCAGAAAAGTGGAGTTTAATATATTAAAAGTACTCTTCCTTCTGCAATGAAATTAGTGACATGTGTAAAAGTAAAACAAGTAGCGAGAGAGATTGTGACAAATAGGAGCAATTATATTCTTTACCCTTACTTGGTTCTATAAAGAACATAGGTTAATTTGATGATTTAAAATCTTGTAGATGGCTTAGGTAGGGAAGATACTAGCTCTCACTCTAGAGTTCCCTCTTCTCCCTCCACATGGGGGCTAACATCTCATAACAAAACTTTTCACATCAAACCAAATTAGGGGCTTTAGTCTGTCACCTTCATGTCCTCTAATGCTACACCTCTTAAACATGCATATCTTCCTATTTATTTGCATTCAATTATATAGACTACATTCTCACCCATATAATCTCATGTGATTCTTACTAATTGTTGACTGAGACAATACCGCGGTGGTTCTTACATGTTCTCACAATAGATTTTAACATGCAAGTTGATCAAGTTTACATGTAAATGAAGAACAAAGTAAAAACATCACAATATATTCTCACTCTACTCAATTTTATATCCTACACACGCATACTAATTCATTGTAAGTGGAAAGAGTAAAGAAAACTACTCACCACACATGGAGAAACAACAAGAACTTTTCATTGCACAAGTCTTTAAAACTACACAAACAAACTACTAAATCCAAATCAAAATGCAATGAAAATACTTATCACTGATAAAAATAAAACTCTCCTTGTATAGCAAAAGCAATCTCCTTGCAATCCTCTCAAAGAACAAAGTGAAAAGAAAAGAAGAAATTCTCACACACACTCTCTCTCTTTCTCTCTCTCTCTCTCTCTTGTCGGCCCACTTGGGGCTCACGCCCAAGTATTCTTCTTCTCGGCCTTCTTCTCCTCTTCTAATAGTTCCTCTCCCTTCTCAAAATATTCTTCTTCAAAATTTTGCAAGCCTTAATTATAGTTTTCTAAGAGATGCTTAAGTTTCTCTTCGAAAAGAGTCCACATTCAATGAATCATCCAAAGGGTGCCTTAAGTGCCTTTTCACTCCAAGAGACACCTCCCTTCCATAATAACTCCTTATAACTACCCTAAAATCTTCTATAAAGTCCATTTTATCATTTCCAATGAATGCCCCTCGAAATAAGCTTTGCAACACATCAAAAATCGTCAAAATCCAAGTTATATTGAAGAGATTACGCCCAAAACCGTCACTGGCGCTTAAGCGCCGTCGGGTTGGCGCTTAAGCGCCAGTGTCTGGTGAATAAGCACCGAATTTGGTGCTTAAGTGCCAAACACAGGTACAGTTCGACCCATTCTAGCCCGGTATGCTCCAGTTTGACCTGTTTTTCACCGGTATGCTCCATTTTGGTCCCATTTTGTTCCTTTCGCTCAAATTACTCCAAATTTTTCAATTTTGTGCACTAACAATAAACACAAGAAAACATACCTTTAAAGTTTAATATCATTATAAAATATAACATAAAAAGTAGAACATTTTTAGGTGTATCAAAATCCCCCAAACTTAAATATTACTTGTCCTCAAGTAATACTACACTTTTAAAATATTTTTTGTAGATTAGAGTTAATGGGTCACCCTTTAGAATTATTAAAATTTTGTTCTAAAACTATGATAGTTCAACTTAGAATAATTTCTAGTGAATTAGACTAGCCCAGGGTCTAAAATATTTATCAGCAAACTTGGGAATTTGTTTTCCTATCTAATTCAAAATATATGCAGATTTTTCAAACTTCGGATCCTATGAACCTTACTTTCTCAACTTAAGAACTCTTTTAAAAATAATTTAACTAATATATGTATAAAAAGAAATCTTAGGATTGTTCTAAGTTCTTTACTCTAGAAAGACTCAAGTGAAACCAATTTTTGATTAGGACCTCTCCTCAAGCTTCTCCTCACAATTTTTTTTATCATTTTTTTAAGGATCTTTTTGATCCATTTTTTTCTGCTCTTTTCTTTTTTTTTTATATTTTTATGTGAGGATTACTATATCTGGAGAAGTCCTTAAATGATTTTAAATTCCACTATCCTCCTCTAAAGTTCAACTTATTACTCTCCTTTACTTAAAAAGATATACATATATTTTTTTAAATACTTAAATGTTTGAAAATAAAAATTCTAAGAATCCTTAATTTTCCAAAAACACATTTCTTCCTACTGAAGATAGTTATTCATTTTCCCATGTTCTCCACTAAATATCCTTAACTCTAGGTTCACCCTTTTCACTAAAAATATCAACTAAGTTTTCCTGCTCCATTTCTATACTTAAAATTATAACCTTCCTAAGATAACTCCACATAACAATAATCATTAGAAATAAAATACAAATTTATTTGTAGTATTTTGAAAACAAGAAAGGTTTAAATTTGAAACATTTTTTGTTCCCCCCAAACTTAAGCTCAAACATGTTTAACAATAAAGTAGAAAAATATGAGGCAGGGAAAGGTCACTTTTACAATTTACTACACATCCTACAAAAATATCAACAAATAGCACATGGTAGAATATAAAAGAATTTTAAATAGTAGAATAGGTACAAACTGAAGATTAAATAGGAACACATTTTAAACTTTTTAAAGGAATTGTTGGATGCTAACAAGTTTTTAAAATATTAAAATAAGTTTTGTTGTCTCAAATGACTCATTCAACTTGACTCACAAGCATAGACACACAAACTCCAATACATAGACTCACGGAATTCATAAACAAACAACTGAGGTTAATTTAATCTCCTTTCTACTCACATTTCCCCTCATTACTTTCAATTTCTAATGAAAGAAACTACACTAATAACATGGGTGTATTATAAAATTTTTTATATGGTTATCTCCCTTGGACCAGAATTCCCCTATTATAAAAACTCATGTGTTTCCAATTTCAGGTTTACTCTAAGTCTAAGGTATACACAATCTGGTAAATAAAAGTAGTGCAGTTCATCCAGATGTTGTTCACTAACTTCATGACCTTACTCAGTAAAGGCAAAGTCAGATAAAGGAAGTAATAGAGTTAACATGGAGTGGTCTAAGTCCAAACTCTACATGCTTCAAGGTAATGCTTAGCTCCTATAGAGAACTAAGTCGTAACAGACTTGTTGGTATGCTACTACCAGAAGTCATAAACAAATTTGGTCAAGACCAAGGAATAACCTCACAACATTAACCAAAACCACTAACAATCCAAACATTCATCAAACATCAATCAGTCTGATCAATCCACGCAAACAGAATACAACACTAACAACCATAACTCTCAAGCACACTAAATCAAACCACACTGATAACTATGGGTTGCCTCCCATAATACACTAGGTTTAACTTCGCCAACTCGACAAATGATTCCTCCTGGATCAAAATTTAATTTAAGTAATCCTTGATGAATCACTCAATCTTTTTTAGATCCAGGGATTCCTACAACATCCTCAAATTATTTTTTTCTTTCAGCTCGTCCTTTTCAGATTGATTCATATCATTGATCCACATATTTCTCTCTAGATCCAATATTCTTCTAATGATTTTCTCAATTTGCATATTAATATCTTTCTTGAAATTTATAAGAAATGGATCTCTATAAGATACTTTAAGATCTCCCAAATTCTGGATCAGATTCTCTTTAGAAAATTCAGAGTCTGGATCAAATTCTTTTAGGATATTCTTTTGTCTCTTGTTATCTTCTAATGGTGTTTTAAAATCCTTATACTCTTTTCTCAACTCAAAGTTCTTTTGAAATATATCCTCAAATTCTCTTCCAAGTTTAATTCGATAATTTTATCATGTTCATCATTCAATTCAAGTTCTTCTTGTGATTGAGTCAAATCTGAAGATATAAAGACTGGGGGTGTAGATGAATTCTCTAAATAGGTAGGCTTTAAAATTGCGTGGGGGTACATTCATCTTAAGTTCATGAGATTTTTCAACAGATGTAATTAAATGTTTACTATTTTCGGTAACGTCCATCATTTTACAACTCTCTTAAACATACATACATTCTTCTTTAAATAACATTTTCAACTCATTATGAAAGTCCATTTCGATTTCGTCTGTTAACTTACTCTCAAAACTCTTTTGGAAATGGTCTTTAATTAGATAATCAATTTCATCCATCCAAAAATAATCATCTTTTCTCTCAGTTAGATATTTTATAGTTTTTAATACATCAAAAGTTACTTCCTGGTCATTAATATTCAAATTCAACTCTTCTTTTTACACATCTATCATAATTTGTCCAGTAACAAGGAAGGTCTCCCCAAAATAATTGGATTATCTTTATCTTCTTCCATATCTAATACAATAATGTCCAAAGGAAAGATAAAATTATCAACTTTAACAAGCACATCTTCCATAACCCCTTTTAGATAAATGATAGATGGACCAGCTAACTGAAGGGTTACAGTAGTGAGAGAAATATAGGCTAAACCGAACCTTTTAACTATAGATAGAGGCATCACATTAATGCTCACTCCTAAATCACATAAAGCTTTTCCACATAATTTTCCTCCAATTGCACAAGTAATTGTAAAGCAACAAGGATGTTTAAGTTTCTGAGGAAGCTTTTTCTGAAGTATAGCACTACACTCCTCACTTAGTGCAACTTTCTCGTAATCCCCAAGTTTCATTTTCTTGTTTAATATCTCCTTCATAAAATTTGCATAACTTGGCATCTGTTCCAAAGCTTCAGTGAAAGGAATATTTATTGTTAACTTCTTAAGTACTTTCAAGAATTTTGAAAATTGTTTATCCCTAAACCCTAAACCCTAAACCCTAAACCCTAAACTCTAAGATCCGGAAAGAAAAGAAGAGTCAAACTCTACTGTAAACATTAGTACGTCAGAAGTGAAGTTGAGACTCGAGAGGGAGAATCGAGCTTACTAATCTTGCTTGCCTGGGATGGGATAGATAGTCAGACGGAAATCGGGAAGGGCAACTCATGCTGTCTAAGTCTTTGAGGAAATGGAGGTGGTGGTCTTTCTAAATTGATTTTAGTTGGAGATATTAATTTTTCCAGATCCTTAGAAACTTTTTATTCAGGTCTTTTAGTTTCCTTTGTTTCTCTCACAACTTCTTTCTATTTTCTAACCACATCCTCTATCTCTCTTCCACTTCTTAATCGGACAGCGTCTACTTGTTCATTTTTGTTCTCTTGAGCATTAATCTCAAAGTTGCTAGGAAGTTTTCCTTGGGGTATATTGCTAAGTGAGTTAGCAATTTGTCCTAGTTGATTCTCTATGTTTATAATCACAGCATTTTGACTTTGCAACTGGTTTCCCATTTGCAGTACCACTTCTTCTGTAGACATCCTTTTATCCTCAAATTGTTGATCATTGTTAGAGTCCAGTGGATATGAAGGTCTATAGTTTGGATTCCCCTGATTATTCTAACTTCCATTAGGATTTGCATGATTATTTTCTCATTGTTGGTTTCCACCCCCAGTAGTATGATTACAGTTAAAATTATGATGGTTCTTCCAACCTGGGCTGTAAAAGTTAGAATACGGGTATGGTATTTAAAGTCTCATATGATAACATAGAATCAATCATAGGCCCTAATGAACTTTCCTCACTTTCTGGAGTAAATTGAGGCTGGTTCATTCAAAATTGGTCCAACTTTCTTGATATTGCAGCAACCTGAGATGCAAGAATTGCAATCGCATTTGTATCATAAAAACTGGCTAACTTTTTAGGATTTACCCTTGTAGAGGGCCATTGAGATTCATTTGTAGCCATTTCTTCAATTAAAGCATATGCTTCATCATATGGTTTTGACATTAATGATCCACCAGCAACAGTGTCAATTATGAACCTATGGGATCCTACTAACCCATTGTAAAAAGTTTGAATGATTAACCTATTAGGCAGAGCATGGTGTGGACACTTTCTTAGGAGCTCCTTAAATATTTCCTAGGCTTCGTATATTGATTCCCCTTCATACTGAGAAAATGAAATAACATCATTTCTAAGTTTAGTAGTCATTGAAGGTGGAAAATACTTAGCTAAGAATTTTGGAGTTAACTCCTCCCAATTTTTAACAGAGCCAGGTGCTAATGAGTACAACCACATTTTAGCCTTATCCCTTAGTGAGAAAGGAGAAAACCTTAGTCTAACAACATCGTCTGACATGTCGTTATAATGAAATGTAGCACAAAATTCTAGAAAACATGATAAGTGTAAATAGGGATCCTCCAAAGGAGTTCCCCCAAACTGATTGTTCAGCACCAGTTGGATAATCTCTGGATTAAGTTCAAACGAGTCAGCTTCTACGACAGGAATTTGTTTACTTGAGTGAATTTCACCTATCTTAGGATTTACATAATCTCTCAATGATTTATGATGATTTTCCAAGTTATTATTTTGAATGTTTTCCATTTCCATTTCTAGTTTTTCAAGTCCTTTTTATTTTTTGATTTTTTTTCTTTTTTTCTAACTCGGGATTATAAGGCACATGTCCTGCAGATCCTTTAGTTCGCATACATAACACAACAAATAATATATTAAAAATTAAACAAAAGATAATTTCAACACAAGAAAATATTTTCACAAACACTTTTTTTTTCACAAAAACAATTTTTTCACAAAACATTTTCATACAAAAAACACTTTTCACACAAAATCAGTTTTTATGACACTATAGTTTTCCAAGTCTAAGACTAAATACTTCAACCAAAATCCTCTTAAAAGTCAAGATCAACTGTTTTGATCCCCAGCAACGGCGCAAAAAACTTGATCCTAGATATTTTTGCTTATGTTTTTTTATACTTTATATTTTCTTTCAATTATATCTCTTTCTTTACAAAGACGCCAAAAAACTTGATGCCGATGCAAATGAGGGTTTAATCGATATTTTTAAAGGGATTCTACGCAAGTATACATATCATTATCAAGTAATATAGAGTTTTCTGATTAAGCCCCACATTTCGATCCCACGGAGATCGCGGTTAATCAGAACGGCTAGTCTACAATAACACGCCTTAGCTTGGAAGTTCGATAAAAGTTTGGTTTTGATTATATTCTACAATTATCATACAATACTACTTCTAAACTAAAACACTTAATGAAAATCAGAAAAGTGGAGTTTAATATATTAAAAGTACTCTTTCTTTTGTAATGAAATTAGTGACATGTGTAAAAGTGAAACAAGTAGTGAGAGAGATTGTGACAAATATGAGCAATCTTCCTTACCCTTACTTGGTTCTATAAAGAACATAGGTTAAATTGATGATTTGAAATCTTGTAGATGGGTTAGGTAGGGAATATACTAGCTCTCACTCTAGAGTTCCCTCTTCTACCTCCATTTAGGGGCTAACATCTCATAACAAAAATTTTCACATCAAACCAAAATTAGGGGCTTTAGTCTTTCACCCTAAATTCCTCTAATTCTACACCTCTTAAACATGTATATCTCCTAATTTATTTGCATTCAATTATATGGACTACATTCTCATCCATATAATTGTTAGTGATAGTGCCCTAGGCCTATTATATGGATATGTATTTTGAACTTTTATGAATATTTTTCTATTTTAATTAGCATGTTTATGATAGAAGAAGAACCTTGAATAGTTTCATGTTTATTATGAAGATTATTCTAAATATCCATAATCGCTTATTGTTGTGGGAATGACAATAAATAAAGATTAATATAAAGTTTGATGGATATTCATGAGATGAATATATGTATGAGGATACACATCAGATTTATATGTATTTATTGGAGAACAAATATTGGATCGACTCGCTTTGAGATTAAATCATGGATATAAGTCATATGTTAATCTCAAGTCGTAGTGACATCGAATCCTCCGACCCGAGATTGTCATGGTTCTCAACATGAGGAATATTATGTTTAGACATAACCCAACGTTGTCTTTGATCGGATGAACATAAAGATTATGATTGGGCATAATGTGAATCATGTAGTGAGATATGAGTAATCAAGATGGAATTTATCCCTCTTATAATAAGAGAGATATCTCCGGGCCCCTCGAATGATTTAGACCGAGAATTGTGTGGCCACACTCAAATGAATTGATGGAGATCAATCGCATTTATTTTATCAGTCTAATCGGAGTCGAGAAATTAAAGATAGAGAGATATAAGGTCGACATTATTCCATGCCTTATATTCTATCATGATATCACGTGATAAAAGGATTATGTCATTAACAATCAGGTTGTCTCGGATTCGAGACTATTCATACTAACTCGGGTAGTTATAGTGTCTTGCTAGAGACCAACTATAACTTGTAGGTTTTTAAATGGTGATTTAAACCTACCGCCAATGTTAATTGAACCTATAGGGTCGCACAAAATTTGAATGAACTAGAATGGTTGATGAACACTCTCTCTTGAGTAATTTATAATAATAATGAAGAGGTGCCATGAAATGGTGCCACTTCAATTAAAAGGAGGGGTCATGACTTATGAAGTCAATTTTTTTTTTTTATTATTCCTTTTGAACTCTTGCAAGAGAGGAAGAGAGTTCTTTTGGTTTTGGAGAAAACCACGTTTCCGATCTAGCAGTTGGAAGCCATTTGGAAATCCGTTCGAGTGTGGATACCGGTAGCGGGCGGTGGTTTCAACGCCTTAAAGATCCGACGAAATCTAAGAGTAAAACTCTTGCATGGTATGATTTCTTGCACTTCTATTTGGGTTTATGTTTTGATTTGTATGAGCACATGAGATCCTTGGTGGTTTTGGGCAAATGACTTTAATATGCGTTTTAATTAATTTCATTTCTGTTGTGCATGATCCCCAAAATCCAACAATAATCTCAGGTGATTCTTACTAATTGCTGATTGAGACAATACTGCGTTGGTTCTTACATGTTCTCACAAAAGATTTTAACATGCAAGTTGATCAAGTTTACATTTAAATGAAGAACAAAGTAAAATCATCACAATATATTCTCACTCTACTCAATTTTATATCCTACACACGCATAGTAATTCATTGTAAGAGGAAAGAGTAAAGAAAACTACTCACTACACAAGGAGAAACAACAAGAACTTTTCATTGCACAAGTCTTTAAAACTACACAAACAAACTACTAAATACAAATCAAAATACAATAAAAATACTTATCTCTAATAAAATTCAAACTCTCCTTGTATATCAAAAGCAATCTCCTTGCAATCCTCTCCAAGAACAAAGTGAAAAGAAAAGAGATTTTCACACTCTCTCTTTTACTCTTTATCTCATTGTCGCCCCACTTGGGGCTCACGCCCAAGTCTTCTTCTTCTCAGCCTTCTTATCCTCTTCTAATAGTTCCTCTCACTTCTCTAAATCTTCTTCTTTAAGAGTTTTCAAGCCTTAATTATAATTTTCTAAGAGATGCTTAAGAGTCTCTTCAAAAAGAGTCCACATTCAATGAATCATCCAAAGGGCGCCTTAAGTGCCTTTTCACTCCAAGAGACACATCTATTCCTTAATAACTCTTTATAACTACCCCTAAATCTTATATAAAGTCCATTTTATCATTTCCAATGAATGCCCCACGAAATGAACTTCACAACGCATCAAAAATCGTCAAAATCCGAGTTATATTGAAGAGATTACGCCCAAAATCGTGACTGGCCCCTAAGTGCCGTCCGCTTGGCACTAAGCTCAAGTGTTTGGCGGCTAAGCACTGAATTTGGTGGATAAGCACCAGACACAGGTACATAAGTGTCTAAGTTGACCTGTTTTAGCCTGGTATGCTCCGGTTTAACCTGTTTTGCTCTGGTATGCTCTATTCTGGTCCCTTTTTGTTCCTTTTGCTCAAATTACTCTAAATTCTTAAATTTTATGCACCTGAAACCAAAAACACAAGAAAAAATACCTTTAAAGTGCAATATCATTATAAAATATGACATAAAAAGTAGTACATTTTTAGGTGTATCAGCAACCCATATTTATCGGTGTGCTTTGTTTTATGTTTATTTTGTGTGATTTTATTTGATTTGATTTGAGAAACATGGTAGCATTTTGGAGTTTTTTATGTTATAGTGGTGTTTATTTGACCTTATTTAATGACTTAGAGGAGCCAGAATGAAGCTTTTGATGTTTGGCAGAACTGTGTAAAAATGTGCACTAGCGGCTATGCGCCGCTAGTTGGTGCATAGGCGCCACAGTTATAAAAAAATGTGAAAATCAGGTTCTAGATGCCTAAATCGTGGTTGAGTAGTTTTTAGAGTTATTAAGGAGTTTTAACACATCAAGGGTCGGTTTTATGCCTTCCCATGTTTATAAAAACTCCCTTAATTTATGAGATACTTGCCCTAGTTCTTATTTTCATTTCTGAGTCTTCTGAAAGAGTATTTTGAGTGCATAGGAGAGTGAAGTTAAGAAGAAAAAGAATGCCAACAAGAAGAAGTTTATTTGTGATAGTGCACAAGATTTATATAATGGATTTCTGGCTGTGAGTATCTAAGGAATAGCAGAAAGGATTACGAAGATCGAGGCTAATGTAGAGTCTATTGATGCAAAGGTAAATGAAATTAATGCACATTTACCGCATATTGGATGGCAACTCAAAATGCAATTTAGTCATACAAGTCATGTGGAAGAAGCGAATAGAACAATGTATCTGAAGAACAAATGGATAGAAGAAGAAGATGTAAGAGCTTTCAATCATCACCCGTTTTCTCAAATTTACATTCTAGATGGTTTCAAATGGAACTAATGGTGGTTCTGGATATATTCCACCTAATGGAGATTGGAATTAAATTATGTGTGGTCTTGTGGTTTGATTATGTGTGTTTAATGTTTTAAGTGTGTGTTTGTGATTAATGTTTGTGTTTGTTGCACTTTATATGTGTTTGTTACATCTCAATGATGTAAATCTGTGTTTAAATTTACATGTGTTTGAACTAATGTATTGGAGAATTTCATCCAAAGTGTTAGGATAGAAATTTGTAGTTTGTATTAAGTGTGTTTTTATATTTAAGTAATATACAGGTACAATAACCTGAATCTCTAATTATGAGTTTGCTTTCTTAAGGTTTTCTTTAAGGGTGTCTCTCCAAAGTATTTTGAGCCGATTGTACCTCGGACATACACTTTGGAGCTATCCATTCCAAGAATACTTCACAAAGCTCCCCACCCATTCTTTCTGTTTGACTTCCCCATTGTATGTCCTAGCCTCCCTTTTCCTCATCTCTCTAGATCTTATGTTTGGTATGGAGACAGGGTTATTCTTAGAAAGGAGCTACAAACTGGTAGATGAACTAACGACTCCACACTACAACGATATTACAAACACACGCGCCCGACGATGAAACAGAATTTCCAGCAGGCAGCCGCACCGGAAGCAACATTAAAAACATATGTTATTACATTTTATATATGATTATGTATTCTTGAAAGAAACATCTTTATATTCTTGACTCTTATAATAAAATGATTTTTTTATCAAATTTAATAACACAATCTTTAAATTTATAAATCTAATAAATCAAATTTAAAACATATGGAAAGATATAAATAAAATTCATGAGAATGAATTAAAAATAATAAAACTATTTGCACTTTTATATCGATTCTTTCGTTAATTTGGCACTTCACCCCTCGTACATAATGGGGTATCTGACCAGTATTCATAATCACAGTCTGAAATACAAAGGCCAAACATATGATAGTTTGAGGTACTTTTGAGCTTCTTAGTATAAACTGCTTAATAATTTATTTATTTATTTTTGCTTCCAATAACAATTATTTCAGAATATCATCCTATTGTAATTACTATTCCTTTTTTATTTTTTATTTGCATCCGGCCATGTAACCGTTATCGAGTTGAGACACCATTCATGTAGACGTAAAAAATTATCTACGAAAGTTGTGTCCAGTTTTGTAGAAACAAATTTGTGTTCTACATTGTGTCAAATTATTCTGTTGATAAAATTGAATAGCATTATAATTTTTTGATTGTTAGAGCTTATTGGATGCAATGCAAGTCCAAACATGTAACTAATAAAAAAAAAGAAATATAGCAGAACAATTAGATTTTCTTACACCAGTACACAACAAATAGCGCAAAAAATACTTATCACCAACACAACATATAACATATTGAACAAACATATATCGACAATGAAAATAAATAGAACTGACAAAGAATCTAAATCCAAAGCATTATATGCTAAGAAACTACATCATCTTGTTAAAGAGGGCAAAACCATAAGTTGGATGGATAAAAGTAACTGTGGATGGGAGCTACCACTAAGGCAAAGCTGGAATGGAAGTAGTTTTCATGGATCATAATGGCATGCTACTATTTTATTTTAATTTTCTCACTTCATCTATATCTACAATTGATGTTGGTCAATGCCTTAGTAGTTGCTGCTGATCCCCGAATATTTATGCTTATGTTTTGCACTTTATATTTCTTCTTAAAAATAATATCTCTTTCTCTACAACGGCACCAAAAACTTGATTCTGAAGCAAATAAGAAATCAACTTTAATTATTTATAATATAGGATTCTACACAAGTATACATATCATTTATCAAGTAATATAGGACTTTCTAATTAAATCCCGAGATATCGAGCCCACAGGGAAATGTATAAAAATTTAAAGAAAGCGGAAAAACAACTTTTTACTTTTCTATATGATTTTGTAAGTTATGTTTTGAAGATAAAAAGTTTAAATTCTTTGTGATAACCTTTAAGAAAAAGTAAAATAAGCAACTAAAATTATCAGGACTATAAAAATGATATGAAAGCAAATGAGAATAAAATATCTTTTTCCTCTTCAATGAATCAATAATAATTATGGAATTTTGTTGTTGAAGTATCTAAATGTGTTGTGCTAAATAGGAGCAGTTATATTATTTACCCTTACTTGGTTCTATAAAGAACATAAGTTAATTTGAAGTTTTGAAATCTTGTAGTTGGGTTAAGCAGGAAAGATATTAGCTCTCACTCTAGAGTTACCTCTTCTTCCTCCACCTGAGGGTTAACATCTCATAACAAAATTTATAACATCAAACCAAATTGGGGGATTTAGCCCATTACTCTAAATTCCTCTAATTCTACATCCAATCAAAAGCATATCTCCTTATTTAATTGCACTCAACTATATGGACTACATTCTCACCCATAAAATTTTATGTGATTCACTATAATTGTTGATTGAGACAATACCGCATTAGTTCTTATATGTTCTAACAACAAATTTTAACAACTTAATTGGCCAAATCAAGAAATAAATGAAGTGCAAGGTAGTGAATCATCACAACTTCTTCCAACATTAAACACCTATACTTCACACAACTTCCATTCATAATTTAGTCACTTCATCATTTAAAAGGAAAAAAGATAAAGAAAACTACTCAGAAATCATGGAGAAAATAAAAACATAATTTGATTTGAAAGTAGAAATCATAGTGAAAACACAACAAGTCTTACTTTAAAATCAATTGTAAAAATAAAGGTACAAACTTATCTGAAAATCTTCTCCGCAAGACTCTTGATGTTGCTCTGAAACTTTTGCTTTCAACTAAATAACTCCCTAGGGGGTGGCGCCCAACTCTAAGGATTCGCCTCCTAAATTCTAATACAAACTATGATAAATTAAAGAGGAAAGTAAAAAAAGTATGGCAAGAAGAGGACTCTCTTTCTTCCTCTTTCCCTTCAACCACTTCAAGCTTTTCTCCAACTTCTCCCACCAATACTTCTTTTCAAAACTCTTCTCTTTTTCTGATCTTTAGGTCTTCATTTTTAATAATTCTTCAAGAAGTGCTTTGGTGTCTCTTCAAATCATATTTAGATTCAATATATCTACCAAGAGATGCATCCATTCATTCAAATTTGTCGCCCAAAAGAAGTTAAAGTAAGTTTATACCAAAATTTGCTTCAAACACCCCTTGGAAGTTTGATTTAATTCTCCACTTTTAACTGTGACACCTATGCGCCAGCACTTGGCGCTTAGCCGCCAGAGGCTAATTTTTCACACTTCTTTTTTTTGCTCCTTTCATCATAATCATTCATTTTAATTATACCTGCAAGAAAAATACAAAAATACTTTCCATTAAAGTGCATTATCATCAAAAATAGGTATAAAAATATGCATAAAAATATTATATATTTTAGGTGTATCAACTGCTCAAATTGTTAGATTAGGATGGCAAATCTTCACTTTGAAATTGATTCTCATCCCTGTTGGTGTTATAATCAGTGTATAGAGGTTGTCCCTTGATACTTTCTCAACATCATGAAGAATATTTCAGTTTACGCAGGGATAAGCAAGTTTGGTGGACTCATACTTAGAGAGGGAAACCAACCAACCAATTGGCTAGCAAAAAAATGGGTCTTCTATAAAGATCATTTTACTTGAGCAAGTTCCATCTTCTTATTTTTCCTTTTTTACTTCAGGGGGACAATCTTATGTTGCCTTTCATTAGATTCCCTCACTTTTCTTCTTGATGAAACCTTTATAGGTGAAAAGAAGTTTTTTTTTACAAGAAAAAAGAGCTTTCATGGACGTTAATTTTTTCAACATGCGGAGGATTTATCTTTGATTTCTTAGAAGAATAAAATACTTGCAAAGGACACCTAATTAACATTGACGGATTTGGAGTCTATGGCCCACTATTTAATTTAGTGCAACTTGTACTTTAACCATATAAAGTCAATTTTAATTCGGAGTCAATATAACTTATAATGTTCACCAAGAAATTATGATCAAAGTATATTTATGAGATCCAAACCTAAAGCCTAAGGAAGAAATAAAAAAAAGTACGCAATTATCAGATCATAACTAGTAGCACAAATTATCAAATATTTTTGAAAGTAAATTATATTTTTCTTCTTTTACACTATCATTTATTTTTCTACGAACTTGTATGAATAGTCATTACATGTTTTAGAATGATAAAAGCATTATAAAGTTAGTTGTTAAAAAAAACTGTTCATGAATGGAGAACACCCACATGCCTTTTATTTTTCTTCAAAATGCATTGTAATGGGTAGTTAATAGTCCTATGAAATGTATATAAATATAATTTTTATGCACTAAAAGATATTTAATACTACATTGAAGAAACTATCTCTTCTTGCTTAGTTCTATGGAAAAAAGTTTTTCTCATTATTTGTTGCACTAGTTATTTATATTTGTTCCTTTAACCTTTATGTTACCATTCTAATTTCACTCTTAAACTTTATCACTTCTTCCTCCTCAATCCAAGGAATTTGAAGTCCATAATCCCACTTTAAAATTCAATACTAGGGTCTCAGCCCATACTAGGTATATAGACACCGAATATTATTCTCTACACCATGACATAGGTTTAAACCCTATTACACCATACTAATTACTTCAAATCGAAATCCAACATTCTAAAATTATCCCTACACCATCAGTTTTAACCAATTTGACCAACTAAAGCCCATAACTAATGTAACCATTCAAAGAAGCCCAAAGTTATCCTGATATGGCCAAAACTCCTACACACTTGTTTCAAACATCTACAAGTGTTCCCCCCAATAATGAAAGAAATGGCCTCTCACTAATATCATATATCCTGTAATTCTGATTACTATATATATATATATATATGTACATATACATATATATATATATATATATATATATGTGTGTGTGTGTGTGTGTGTGTGTGTGTGTGTCGCATTCCTTGTCAAGTTGGTGGCGGGGTCACTGTAAGTCTCCTTTTGCGAGTGTTTAATCCTCACCGTAGTGCGTTGGAGTCAAATTACAGGGACATGGCACGAGCTTCTCATCGTAGGCCCTCAGCATCGATATTTGGGTCTCTGCCAAATATTAATTTCCTTTTAATATATATATATATATATATATATATAAAACTCAAGGATCAGATTTTATTGCTTCTTGGTAAGTCTATTACATCTGATATGAGGAATAGAAAGTAAATCCCCATGTAAAAGAACATTAAAAGCATTAAAATAAGAAGAACAAACATTGGATGTAGCATAAGCATTGCAATTAATTTCCATGGATGAAGTAGCCCTCCTAGCAAGCCAATTTGCAGGTTGATTCCCTTCTCTATAGATGTGACTCCAAATAACAGCATGAGAAGAAGCTAAAGCGTTGATCTTATTAATACAAATCTATAGGAACCAAGGAACCTTAGCTTTATGAAGCAAAATTTGAACTAAAGATAGTTAATCCATTTCCATATGTATAAAAGTCTGATTGTTCATAATATCAGCTTTTAGGCCCCAATAAACTGTTATAGTTTCCACTTCAGGAACATTCACAGCTAATACAGGAGCAGAAATATTCCATAAACATTTGCCAATGTGATTTCTACAAAGCACACCAATTCCAGCAGAAGATGAAGAGCAACTACCATCAGAATTTAGTTTAATCCAAGGAATTTTAGGAGCTCTCCAAATAACAAGCTGGATTCTATGAGCAGTAGATGAACTTTGAGATTGATAAAGCTTCCTAATCTTAAGAAGATGAGATATACAATTCCTGCAAACCATTTGGGAAGAGAAGAGTTTATTATTATAAATAACATCATTTCTACACATCCACACATACCAAAATATGACCAATGGAATAAAAAATTCTGATTATAACTTCCAATCCTGCCAACAGGATTCAAGGTCAGTCCAAAGTTGAAATTTAGAAAGAGACCCATTGAAATCTAAAACTTTCTTCCAGATTTCCTGAACAACTTCACAATTCAGAAATAGATGAGAAATAGTTTCCACTTTTGAATGACAGAGATGGCACATAGAAGGGCCAAAAATTCCTTTTAATGTTAAGATGCTATCAATTAGCAGCAGCTTCCTGAATAATCTCCAACAGAAAAAAGACATTGAAGGTGTGATAAATTTGTTCCATAAGAGCTCCCCCCAATCATTGACAGGCCAATTACTATTTGAAAGCAAAATGAATTTAGACAGACTTTGATTATGAGGATTCTTAGTAATCAATCTATCCTGCTTGGATGGTTGAATATGTATGGATAAGATCTTCCTTTGAGTCTCTATATTGATACAGTTTTAAAGTTTGGAGACATCCCAACTAAATTGATTCCAACAATCAGCCACTTTGTCAATAGAAGTAGAACTATCAAATTGTTCCTTTAAGGAATATTGATATAACCAATTATCAAACCAAAAATTAATTTGACCATTCCCAAGTTCACAAACAAAGAGATTTTCATCATAATCTCTCACTTTCAATAAATCCTTCCAGTTTTTAGAATCACCAATCTTCATTTGGACTTGAGAGGGATGAATGTTGTGACAATATTTGCCATACATAAATTTGGACCAAATTGAATTTTCTCTCTAAATTTGATCCATTTCTTACAGTAAAAAGAAAAACTTAAATGCTAAAAACTTTTAAACCCCAAGCCACCACTAGCAATAGGTTTATAAAGTTTATCCCAATTTGTCCAGTGCATTTTTTTGTGTTGCCCTTCACAAAGAAACTTGTTAAAAGTAACAGATAACAATTTATGGGGGTTTTTTTTCATTTTAATCATTTGAAGAATGTAGAGAGAAAATGTGGTTAAAACACTCTTTAGAAGGGTCACTCTACCTCCATTAGACAAAAAAGAGTTTGTCCAACATTGTATTTGAGAAGTAATTTTATCAATCACAGCATCATAATGAGAGAGTTTAATTCTGCCTTTAACTAAAGGGAAACCCAGATATAGAAGAGGAATTCTTGCTTCCTTGAATCCAGTGAAATCAGAAATCCATTTCCTAGCCTTAACAGAATGCAATGGAACTTGATAAGAACTGACATTTGGCTTTATTAAATGACATACCTGATACTTCCTCAATATTATGTAAAGCCTTCATCATGCATTTAATGGAATTCTTACTGCCATTACAGAAAATGATTACATCATCTGCATAAGCCAAATGGCTTACCAACATATTTGATCTATGCTGAAACTGAGTGTAGGGACAGTTTTGCTGAGCTTGATTAATAAGTTTGGAGAGGTAATCAAATGCCAAAATAAAAATATAAGGAGACAATGGATCTCCTTGTTTAATACCCCTACCAGTTCTAAAGAATCCATGACAGCCACCATTAATCATCACACTATAGTAATTATTTTGTAACCATCTGGAAGTTAGATTGCAAAAATCCATACTGAAACCTCTAGAAGAAATAACCTTTAAGATAAATGACCAACTGATGGTATCAAATGCCTTGGATAGATCTAATATGAAAATAATATTAGTACCCCTACAAGGCTTATCAAGATCAGTGAGTAATTCTTGAGCCAATAATACATTCTCACAAATATTTCTTTTTTTAATGAATGCTGATTGATTATCAAAAATCAAATCATTCATTAGGGGTTTGATTCTATCCACAATGATTTTGCTAATAATTTTGGAGAAGGTAGAAGTAATACTAATTGGCCTAAAGTCCTGCCAACTAATCTTACTTCTATCTTTAGGAATAAGAAAGATAGATGAAGAAGCAAAGTATTTAGGAAGATCCATGCCAAGGAAGAAGCTTTGAACAATATCAATCACATCTATTTTAACTATATGCCAAAATTTTTTATAGAACTCTTAAGTGTAACCATCAGGACCTGTTGTTTTATTTCCATCCAAGGAAGTAACTGCAGTAAAAATTTCCTTCTCATCAGGTAAACCAGTCAGCTGATGTTCATTCATCAGATGTAAATCATTATGCATAAGGTTGTCAGAAAAAAGCAAAGAATTAGTTGACTGAAAAGAGAATAGCTTTTGAAAATAATCCACAACATCATGAGCAATCTCTTTAGAATTATATAACCAAATATTATTAGATTTGATTTTCAGGATAGTATTCAGTGCCCTTCTATAATTGATCACAACATGGAAAAACTTTGAATTCCTGTCACCATACAAAAAATGATTAGCAGAAGCTTTTTGCTGTAGAAACATTTCCTCTTGCAAAATAGCAGTATGCAACTTCTCATTAGCTTCCTCTAGAATCTGTTCAGAAGCTTTTCCCTCTTCCACTTCCTTTTCTATAGCAGCAAGCTCTTTTTCTGCATTTAGAATATTGGTTTTCAAGTTCCCAAATACATTCCAATTCCAATGATTCAGAGCTTTAGATAATCTTTTTTGCAATTGCTAAAGCTTCAACATAGGATTCTCAAAGCACTAATTAGGATTAATATTCCAGTTGTTTTCTACCACCTGAGTACAAAGAGGATGAGAAGTCCGAACATTTAAAAATCTAAAACTGCTTTGACTTACAGCAGAAATCTGAGAGAAATTAATAAGAAGTGGAGTATGATCTGAACCTAATCTAGCCAAATGATGGACTTTAGAAAGGTTGAACTTATCAAGCCAAGTTTGATTGGTGAAGATTCTATCCAACCTTTCATATAAAGAACCTCTTTTCCATGTGAAGGGGGAACCCTCAAACCCAAGACCAAAAAGATTAGCAGCCTTAATGTGATCAGAAAAAGCCAAGTTTTCATGTAGATTGGGATTTCTTCCTCTTTTCTTTTCACTAGGATGATTGATGCAATTGAAATCCCCCCCAACAATCCAACCATCAGTCATAGATTGACTGATACTTATTAAATTTGACCATAGATCATTTCTACTAGCCATAGAAGAAGAAGCATAAAAAAATGTAGCAAAGCCATTAAAATGCTCTAACTCAAAGTGAAAATGTAAGAACTGAGAATGATCCTGAATGATATTAATTTTCAATTCCTTCCTACAGAACAACCAAATTTTATTTGAAGAGTTAACAAAGAAGTTAAAACCAGGGAACTTCTTTAAGAATCTGTCAGAATCTTTCCTCACTAATGGTTCAAGAAGAACAATAACCTAGAACTTATGAACCCTGTTAAGACTTAAAACTCTATTAAGGGAGCCAGGGTTAGCCACTCCCCTAATATTCCAACATAAAAATTCAATCATGCCCATAGGTTCTTCCACCTCTAGTAAGCCTAGAGAAAGAAGAAACAGAAGAACTGGAAGGAATTATATTGGCTTCAGATAGATTTTTTAATTCCAAGGATTTTTTCTTTTTGGATTTCTGCACCACCCAGTCCTCATTTAACTCTTTGTTAACATCATCCAAGTTTTCTGATTGGTTGTCCAATCTCTCTGGTGGATTAATCTATAAAATTGGATAATTTGTAACATGAGGCAATACTTCTCTAGATTGATAAGAAGATGTGTTCAAATCATTCATAACTCTATCAGCAGGAATAATAATATCTGCAGCAGTCTGAACACCTTCACCTTCATGAATTACAAACATTGACTTATCAAAAGTTTCAGTAACTTCATGATTCAAAACATCTGTATTAACAAGCTTTTCAGTATTGATCACCTCCTCCATGATAACAGGAACTTCAGTATTTTGAATAACAGGAGTAAAATGCAACATTTATACTTCAGTTGTAACCAACTCAACATGATTCACCTCAGGTTCAATAGGATTTAAATCTGAAGTAAAATTTGGAATACCCAAAGAAGGTTGTGGAATAAGTATATCAGTAGATAAAATATTAACTTTTTGATTGCCTGCGAGAAGATTTCCCATGATCAGCAGATCCAATAGAGTTACCTATAGCAGGTTTGAGATTAGGATGGATTCTATAACAGCCTTCCATAGTTTGACCAAACATTTTGCAATGATTACAATAAAATTGCCTTTGTTCCATCACAATGGGCTGCCAATAACCATTATGTGGAGAGCCAAGCTAGATTTCTTCAACATCAGGAAGAGTGATATCTCTTTCAATCAGAATTCTAGCCAAGGATGGCCTAGTCAGATTAAAATTGGACATATCTAACTTTAAAGGTCTACCAAGAGCAGTCCCTATAGCATATATGACCTGATGATTAAAAAATTGTAACTTCAGATTAGATAGCTTAAACCAGACAGCAATAATAGGAGCTTCTTGGGTAGAATCAAAATCAGGGGAACACTTCAAAATCTTCATATATCTTCCATTCATCAACAAGAACTTCATAGAAAATAAGTTAGCATAATCCTCCTCCTTAGAGAGCTTTATCATTATGTGTCTACCATCAAAGAGTCCCACCTTCCATGAGCCAACCAACTTGAGGTCTTGAAAACCTTTCCTAATAATTTTCATTTTTGGATGTCCAAATTGGAATTTTCCCACAAGAGTGAATTTGTGAACCTCAGCCAGTGAAGATAATTTAGAATCAGAGAAGATCAAGGCTGGTTTACCACCCTTCCTGATTACAGGCTTAATAAAGGGACAATTACCTTTACCAGCAACATAATCATGATAGATTTGAGGGAAAACAAGTTTATCAGAATTGTCGTTTAAACAATTCCCCACCACATCAGCAAAGGAAGATTTACCAGAATTGGAAGAAGAAGGTAACTCAGCCATAACGATATATCAAGAAACCCCAAGAAAACTTCACGACCCAAGAAAAATCAAGAAGTGAATTCAAAGCAGATTTGAATTATAGAATTCAGACCAATTTAAAATAAAGGAGACCGGGAAGAACAAAAAAACAAGAACAATTCAACCCAAATTTGAATTAAAGAACCCCGGGTAGATCAATCAACAAGGAGATTGTCAAAAACAATCAAGAACTAACCATTAGAAGAGATCAGAAGAAGAAGAAATTCAAAATCGCCTCAAGAAACCTCCACAAAAACCGCAGCCATTTAATATATATATATATATATATATATATATATATATATATATATATATATATATATATATATATATATATATATATAAAAAGGAGCTATATTTGCTCCCTACATGTTAACACAAAATGCGGGGTTACAAGCAAAACCCATTGGGAATAAAACCAAACCATCCCAATGAACCCATAACAAACAGAAAGGTAATATCCAAACATCAAATACAATAAAACAAAATAATGAAAACTTGGCTCTAGTGAGGTAGTGGCACATCAGGCAGCTCAGATTGCAATTCAAATCCTTCCCAGTAAAATGCATCAGAAGATATATGGTGCTGCAGCAGAATAAAACTGAAACCTCAGTTATATGAGTAATGTTCAAGTCTGAAATGGGGAGAACTCAAATTATCCCCATTAATCAGGATCTTAAGCTCATAGGGAGGGAGATTTGAAACCAGGACCGTAGGAGAGTCAGCACCATTTCGGGCCAGCCAGTTGGCTGGTTTGTTTCCCTCTCTGAAATTGAAAGAAAATTGGGGGTGTGTGTATATATATATATATATATATTCAACTGCAGAAGCTTCATACTCTTTTATTTTGGAGTATTTCCATGTACTTGGTGGTCATTTGGGATCATATATTTTATTTTGTTTATATTTTAATTTGAAATACAATATTTTTGATACGTTATAATGTGTATAACTTTTTATCAGTAACTCAAAATACCTCTTAGAACTTTTGAATGTTTTAAAAAATAAGTTAATTTATTTTTAAAATACAAAATAAAAAGAGTTAAAAAATATTTTGAACGGATATTTTTTAAAATAAAAGTAAAAACAAAAATAAAAATAAAAATAAAAATAGATGGGATAATAAATAAGCTCTTAAAATTTATGTTTTTATCATGAAATATTTTTGGGTTAATAAAAAGAAATATTTATGCAGGTGCCACTAAACCCTGTCTTATTTACAAAACTATCAAGCAACATAAAAATTGATAAGTGTACGTATCTCTTCAGGATATGATCAAATCGTTAAGAAATTATAATAAAAGCATTAGCGAATTTTAGAAATTTAAAAGGGGTGCTTTTAAAAGGAAAAAATAAAATAAAATAAAACAGCTTGCAACGAAACAACATTCTATAATCTGAATGGCGGCAACTTTCTGATAGGGCTGTAGACGAGCCGAGCTTGAGCGAGCTCAGGCTTGGCTCGTGTTCGGCTCGTTCTAAATTAGCTCGGCTCGTATTCGGCTCGTGTTCGAAATGGCTCGTGAAAGGTGTGTTCGTGTTCGGCTCGTGTTCGAAATGGCTTGTTCGTGTTCGGCTCGTGTTCGATTTCGAAATTGGCTCGTTAAAATTAATTGGAAAAATATGTCTAGCACGATTTGAACTTGACTAAATGAATTGAAACAAGAAGATAACCACGCCACCACACAAACAAGTTATGATTTAAACTTAAATATAAATATATATAATATATTAATATATAATAATATATATAATAAATTATTATATAAATAATTATATGATTATTTTTTTTATTTCGAGCCTAATTCGAAGCTGAACACGAGCTAACAACAATTGTTGTGTTCGGCTCGTTAACATTTCGAGTGTTAAAAATTTGTTCGTGTTCGGCTCGTTCGTTAAACCTAATGAGCCGAACACGAGCTGTTCGCGAACAACGAGCCAAATTGTCAGCCCTACTTTCTGATGATAGTTATGGGCGCTAAGGTAGCAATGGCCCACAAGAAGAAAATAGAAAAGTGTGACTATTAAGGATTAGCTTGTCGGAGATGCGGTTGGTAAAGGTATCAATCGGTAGATGTGAACACAAATTATACGCAACGAAACTTGTTTTCTATGACAGCTGAACATATAAACGATTTCGTAATCCTTAGCTGCCCACGTTAATTTTGAATAATCATATGAGGTCATCCCTGACGCACGCGAAAAACAGTCTCTCGCTATTTACTTCAACAATAAGCATTATTATAATATTCACACAAAATTATATTTTTAAAATTAAAATTTCAAAAAAATAAATAAGGGATCATTTTATTTATTTATTTATTTGTTTTATTTTAACAGTTCATTTATTTAGTAGGTTTTACATGCTTATTTTTGTATATTCAGAAATAAAATAATTTATCAAAAAAAATATTCAAAATACATAAAAATTATTTTTGAGTGTGTTCAAAAAAATAATAACAATATTATGACAAATGAAAAATACCTTGTTTGGCTATCCACACCTTCCTCGGCACACATATTGGACATTGTGTTCTAATGCTAACCCTTGATTTAAGATTAGATCGATGTGAGGTTGCACTGATGTGTGTGTGTGTATTGTGTTTGATTGCTAGACCTAATTAAGTTAAGATGCCTTTTCCTTGCTATAGTGGATGTTAGGACAAGTACTTGTCATTTTATTTATGCGTTGTGCAATTTATTTACATGTTAGGATATGCTAATTTCTTATTTGCAGAGCGTCACAATAAGCTTATGCTGTTGTAGTAAATGTAGGTTTACTATTATGGAGTCTATTTTCAAGTTATTATGTAGTATTAGTTGGTCAATTATGGATATCTAAATTGTCAAAAAGAATAAAAAACAAAGGATGGACAAAAAAAGGGCGAGCAAAAGAAGGATGAAAAACAAAAAAGTTTAACAAATAAAGGACGGATAACAAGAGACGAATAAAAAGTGGTTGAACAATGAGGATGAACCTCAGAATTTCAAAGCATTAATAAAGGATGTTTGAATTTCCTCGTTGACCAATGAGGTCTAGGAATTTTTACCTTGTTACTCTATTTTTATAATGAATTATTTGCTCTATGATTGTGTGTGTGTCTTTTTTTTAGTTTTGCGATTGCTTAGATTTATGCCATTTTTGTGATTTGTTGGAAATATTTCTACCTTTAGCATGGAATATTTAGTAGGCTCATTAAGGTCTAATCTTTTTGTTTAGGCTCTCACTCATTGCATAAGAAGTGGTTCTTGGTTCTGTATGGATCACTACTATACAGAGTAAGTCTATCGTTTGGTACTGCTTGTTCTATATATTAATCTTTGATGTATTGATTATTTAGAATTGCATATCTATACATGGTCTTCTGACTATTCCGCACTAAGAGTTAACTAATCAAAATAATAGTGTGGTTAGAATAAAATATAAAATTTTGATATTAACAGAAAAAAAACATTTCATTGGTCATATGACAATATACATTTATTTTTTATAATTAATTTGTAAGACCAGTTCTTTTAATAAATTAATAGTTTATCTTATCCTGCATTTTGAAAGGCTGATGGTGCATGGTTGTGCAATGTTAAGTGGCTTAAGATGGCAGCCTTATTCAGGCAGGGTGGTATATTCACACGAGTTTGGCTCACTCAACCTTTGCAGGATTGTACCATAAACCACTGTTAAACCAGGTTTCAAGAATCTATTTCCTTTAATAGATCTCACCATAAGTTTGGGATTTAGTGGTTGTCTACCGAGGTACATCAAAAGACCTCACCTCATATGGTTTCTCACGATCAAATTTCATGGGATAAAAGTCCCAATTTCCTAATAAAATGTCAGCTTGAACTTATAAAATTTAATTTGAAACCTGATAAATCCAGGCACTATGATAATTCAAGTGTCACTGGGCTTCTTAGTATATAGACACTTCCTATCTTTTCTTATTTGTGTTTTGATAACAATTATTCCAGTCTCACCTTCTCATTTGAAATTCCAAATAAAAGATCATGGAAACTAAAGTTAAAATTCTTGAAGTTATAACCCCAGCCTTAATCAAGAGTGTTTTTTTGAAAGACCTTTGTATTTTAAGAGGTAATGAAATATACATGCTTGACCTTTAAAAAAATTAGCAACCCAAATTAATTTAAATCCTATCTAGATTTTGTACTAGGTAGGGAGGAAATTTATTGGTTAAAAATGTAGACCGTCAAATATGGAGTAAATTTTTATATTTTAGCAATTAAACAATTGTAAATTGGTATTTATATCTTTCAAGACCGTGTAATTCTTTTGATGTTATGATTGAATACTTAAATAATTAAATATTTGAGATCTATGTGCTAAACACAAAAAAAACATCACAAACATCTTGGATAATGAAGTATATATGCAATGATTTATGACATCCTTATTGTGGAAGCCTTATTAGTGTGCTGAAAAGTAAGATACATGCACATTATGATCATTTTAAAATCGATCTGAAGGTCATGTAGAAAAATAAGTACAAGAAATAAAATAAAAGATTTTAAAATTTTGAATTTTTTTATCCAAAATTTCTTTGAAGGAAAATCTTCTATAATTAAATTTTGTAGCAAATATTTTTTTAAGTCAATCTCATTGTGATCATATCCTAACAAATCACAACATAAGAACATGTGGACACAAACAAAGTGATAAATTGAAAACATTCAATATAAAAAAAATAAAAGTTGGGTGTCATTGAGTCAGCTTTAATCCCAAAAAAGAAAAAATGTGCTCGGGCTCTATATATACATAAACAATCATATAACTATAAAAAAGTACAATCTAGAATTAATATATGAAGCACAATTAAATAACTCCTGATCCTCTCCACACTATCCCTACTCCATACTCTGGGACTCGTGCTTATACTTTATTTTCTATAGACCCTCATAGAGGACTCTAAAACTATGAACAGAAAAATAAAAAAAGACTTTAGCTATAAAATAGAGGTTAGTAAAGATTATTTCATTCAATGCATAATAGGCCATACTCGGTGAGAAGAGACCTAA
Source organism: Papilionanthe hookeriana x Papilionanthe teres (assembly GCA_022702705.1). NCBI lineage: Eukaryota > Viridiplantae > Streptophyta > Magnoliopsida > Asparagales > Orchidaceae > Papilionanthe > Papilionanthe hookeriana x Papilionanthe teres. The sequence continues at coordinate 19,450,182 of CM040424.1, read as the reverse complement.
CTAGTACTCGCATAAAATGCATTAGTCTAAAGCATTATGTTCTTCCCTTTTTAGATATGACACTCGGTGCGACTTTTTTAATTTGCCAAAATTTATGAACTCGCATTTAAATATATATATATATATATATATATATATATATATATATATATATTGATTTAGTTTTATAATGAGTCACATAATTAAACGCAAGTATACCTATCACTCAAGTAATACAGGGCTCTAGTTGAGTCCTAAAATATCGATCCCACGGGGAGGCTTCAATTTTATGACATAGCATAGAAATCACTTATCGAATCACAACACAATTGCAAGTAAGTTTAATTCTTAAAATAAAGACAAACAGTTGTAGTTACTATTTCTAGCAAAATACATTCTAAACTCTAGCAAGTTAAACTAACACAAGACTAAATTTATAATAAAGTTCAGTTGTAAGAAAGAGTCTTCCTCCTTTCCAATCATAATCTGATGATTATTGTGACATAGATCAGTGATGCAAATGTATTGTGCCAAATAGGAGCATTCTCATTCTTTATCCATATTTCAGAGTATAAAGAACATTGGCTAGTCTTAAGTATAGTCCCCAAATCCGTGGTTAGGCTGGGAGGTACTGGCTCTCACTCTAGAGCTTCCACTTCCCTTCACCTGAAGCCTAACTCTCGCGTTAGTTTCCATATCACAAATTCTCCATAATAAATTGGCACATCATTTTCGTATCACAACATCAACACATCACATGAAAAGAAGAAAGACAAAGATATCTACTCAAGACTCATGAGGAAAAGATGACAAAACATGGATTTTATATATAAAAACAACGTCATACAAATAGAGTAAAGTGAATACAACTTATCTCAAACTCTTCCCTAAGAGAATCTCAAGGAATTCCTTTGAATCCTTTTCTTTCTTCACAACAACACGCACTCCTCTTTTTAGATAAGAAAGGAAAAAGAAATCTCTCACTTTCCCTCTCCTCTCAACTCCTTAGAAGAGAAAACACAAAACTTAAATTCCTACACAAAATGGAAAGAAAATCTCTATAAACTCTAAACTCTTCTCTTCACTTCTTCCCCCCTTCTAAACTTGGCTCCAAAAGTGTTTGAACACTTCAAAATCTGGCCAAATACATTTAGTCTAGTTTAAAATCGAGATAGGGCGCTATTTAGTGCTGGATAGGGCACCGTTCAGCGCATTATTCCACCAAAACGGACGCAACTCTTTGTAAAGTAGCGTTGTCCGGCACTGGTGACAGTGTCATTCGATGCTAGTTCAATAAAATGCACTTTTATCGCTTTTTGCTCCAAATTTGCTCCTTTTTGCTTCCTTTCGCTCCAAAGGCCTAAAATCATTGTACCTGCAGGAAATCATGAAAATACCTTCCTTTAAAGTGCAATATCATCAAAAAGAGGTATGAAATAGATAGTTAAAAGCTATCAAATTTTCAGTGGATCAAGATCCCTTAAACTTAACCATTACTTGTCCTCAAGTAATTTTAGTTAATACATAAAATAATGATACACTACATTGAACTTTCTTTCTAGAATACCATAATTTTGATTTTGATAAGTACAATAGTAAGATTTTTCAGAAAGATCTTTGAATAATTCAAGTAAATTTTACAGGTGTAAGACTATTTAGTAATCAAGTCTAAGATTTCTAGCTTTCTAGTAAATTAAAAAATGACTGTAGATTGTCCTATTAATGCGCTTAAAAGGATTACATGAAAAGAAGTTTATGAGAACACTACTAGTAAGGATGCTAATCCACACATATAAGTTTAGGAAAGTAATTAAGTTTTTTCCTTTAGGTAGGTCTAAGTGGAGCCAATTTTTTATTAGACATATCCTCAACTCACTTTTCTTTCTTTTTCTTTTGCTTTTCTTCTTCATTTTTTTTTTCTTTTGTTTTTCTTCTTTTTTTTTCTTTTCTTTTAATTGATGATTACTGTATCTAGATAGCCTTTAATGATTTTGAAATTCACCCTTCTTACCCTAAATTTGAAACTTACCACATTCCTTTACCTTATACACATTTCTTTAGCTTATTAATGATTTATCATAGAGTCTAAATCCTCTCCTATCACATGAAATTTTAAGATTCTTAATATTTCAAACTTACAGTTTTTCTTACTTTGAATAGTTGATTATAGTCCTATTTTCTTATACTAAATATCTTATCCTACAAAATTATTTTTCATTACCAAATACTTTCATTCAACTTTCCAAAATACTTAAATAAAATCAAAATAGAGTTATCTGAAATTAAGTTCTATTACAGGAAATCATGTTAATAATTTTGAAAATGTTTTTAAATGGGAACAATTAATAGTTAATTCTTTCTCTCCCCCAAACTTAGATTTTTGAATATTAATACAATTAACATGGGTAGAAAGAAAAAGACATAAATATATAACTCATACCTCAATATTTTGAGCTTTTCATACCCTTGAGTTTAAGCAGGTTTTTCTTCGTAAAGTAGAACAGTAGGCTTGAAATAATTAAGAGCATTTCTATAAAGAAATATGGGTTAGAAATTTGTAAGAGAAGAAGTTTAAAAACATGAAACATAAACTATGCACACAACATTAACATCCAACTGTTACTATCACAAATTAAATTAACAAACCAAACACATGAATACTCTATTATAACATCACATACATCACAAATTAACATAAAGTTTGCTACAAGTACAATTAAATACACATTACATCACAGACTAATCAGAAAGAGTCTCAGGTACATCACAAATACATAAAAAAAAAAACAAAATAAAGTACAATGAAAAATAAAAATACACAAACTACCAATCTTCATCTGCAGGAGCTCCACCACATCAGATTCTTCAGGCTGGTATGGAGTATATTCAGGGTAAGTAGAAAATACAGAGCTAGTGTCTCCCCTAAAAATCTCATCTGTGCATCATGATAAGCTATCTCATATTCTCTCCACCGCACTTGATAATCATCATTTATCTTTTTCCTTACTTCTAGTTCCTCTACTCTGAAGTTCAACCTTTCCAACTGATCCATAACTTCATGCAGAGTAGACTCTCTAAATGTAGATGGTCTATCAATTGGGATTGATCTGTTTTACTTAGGGCTCCATTAGAGTCTTTTATTACTTGAGTAATACGTATACTTGTGTTTGCAACCTAGTGGCTATTTAAAATAAAAAATACACATTAATTTATTAGGAGTGGCAACTTAAATATTTTAAAAGATAAAACTAATTATTAAGCAATAAATATTATTGTGACTGATGATCCACTTAAAAAAATACCTATTTTCATGCCTTATTTATGATTCAATTCTTAAGGATATTATGCTTTAATGAAAGGTATTTTTATGTTTTTGGATGTAGGTGATAAAAAAAATTTCAAGAAGGAAAAAGGAACAAAAATGGAGCTTAAAAAGTAAAGTTGTCGAAATTATAGGCCTGGCGCCTAGGCCCCAGAATCTGATGCCTAAGTGCCAGTTCGATACAGACACAGACAAGATTTTGACGACTTTGGGTAGTTATTTTGATAGTGTTAAGCGGTTATCAGAGCTTCTAGGAGATTGGAAGTTACTCATAATATATAGGAAATGTGATACAATGCATATGGACACAGGGAAACGGTTTTTAATCGCGAAGAGGTGCGATCCAAAGTGAAGAGGTGTGAAGACCTGGTCACAAAGTCCGGCGCCTAGGTGCCAGATCCCGGCGCCTAGGCGCGAGAGTTACCTTCTAGAAGATACATTGTATTTGGATGAATTTTGAAAAGGTGCCTTAAGCAACCCTTGGTCAAATTCAGAGCTCTATAAATAGGAGCCCGTTCTATAGAGAAAATAGCCCCTTTTAGCACCCTATAGTCCCTAAGCACCATATAGCCATTCTAAACCCCTCTAACATCTAATCATTTTAGGGAGCCACCTTCTTTAGTATTTAGTGAGTTTATTTTAGTTTATTTTGAGTGTTAAGTGTGATATTATTAGTGTTGTTGCTGTTGAAGTCTTTTATCATTGCATTGGAGTCGGTAGGAGTTAGCGAATAACTTGAAGGAACATTCTAGATAAGTATTTGTAACTTGGTTCAAAGTTTTATAAATATGTTTTGTTGTGTGAATTCAATGTGTTCTGAGTAGTTAGTTTTCTTTCTCCTTTCAACTATGAAAAAATAATAAGATAATTAAATTTTGTTGGAGAATTTAACTTAAAGTATTTATAAAAATTGTGATGATATTAATACCTGATCTTAATTTACTTTTTAAACTGACCATTTAAATTGTTAAAACCTATTGAAGAATTTTGAGACCTATACGGAGATGAGTTCTTAACTAGTAGATATCACATGAATCCTTGGGTAATCGAAGGCTTTATGCGGGTTATTCAAGGCGAAGTGCAAATAAATAGGAAGATATGATTTATTGGGCGTAGAATTAATTAGTTTTTAGAGTGACAGACTAAATTCTAATAATTTGATTTATAGAAAGGTAATGGGTCACTAGTAGGGCCGACCATAGCCACCGTTGGATATCTATTAGTGTGAGCCTAGATTAATCCATTCTACTAATAAAACATCCTGAACCGATCTATAGATTAGTTAATGTTCTTTATGTCTGGACCAAAGGATAAAGAATATGAATGCTTCTATTTGGCATAATACCATAATCTAAAATTCTCCACAAATGATATTTATTCTAAAAATCTTGGATTAGTTGAAAAGGAGAAAGTTATTTTATTTATACCTGCATTAATCTTTATTTAATTACTACTTACTTACATTTAGTATAAATTTTATTAAATTTACAATCTAAACTTTGAAAAGAAATAAAAATAATAATTACCTTTAATTTGAAAAAGCTAAAAATATTTCTTATTTCTCTCAAAATCTTCCCTAAGGGATCGATAACCAGGACTCCACTAGAGCCCTGTATTACTTGAAACGATACGTATACTTGCGTTTGAAATTGTGACTTTTACAATAATTATTATAAAAATCTAAATATAAATTCATAAATTTTTACATAAGTAAAAGTCGGGTCACATCAAATTTTTGACGCCGTTTATCGGGGATTAAATCTTCTAGCAGTGGTATCAAATTCTTGCAATATGAAAGTATATATATAAAGCCCCGTTAGGAAGTTATCAAGTTTTTTGCGCCGTTGCCGGGGAAGATAAGGAAAATAAGTAAGAAAGTTAAAAAGACAATTTTTACAATTTTAAAATTAAATATAATTTATACACTTTTATTTCTTTAAAAAAAATATATAAAACATAAAAAAATATATAAAAACAAAAATACAAAAATGATTTTAATTTATTTTTATGCGTAGTTCTGGATCTGAAGGATTATTACCTTTTGATTCTGAATTAGAAAGAATAGTTAAAAGAATTAAAAAAGGAAAAAAAATTCAAAAATATCAGGAAATGACCAACTTACATAACAATAATCAACATCCAATAGAAATTAATGAACAAAATATTTATAAGCCATTAAGGGATTCTGCAAACCCTACAGCTGATGAACTTCATATTAGTATTCAAATGCCAGCTGTATATGCTAACTCTTTTGAGCTTAAACATTCTATTATTCAAATGGTTCAAAATAATCAATTTGGAGGAACACCAAATAAGGATCCAAATTTACACTGTCGGCATATTTTTAGGTTGGTGTGTTGTGTTTTGAAGAGGGGTCGTCTACAGAAATTGTCGGCGAATTCTTAATTTAGTTTAAATAAATAATTTTGGAAAGTAGTATTTGATTTTGAAAATAATTTTAAATTTGGAGATTTTAAGATATGAGATTAAACCGATCTCACATCCCAAATAGCTTATATAAACGAGCACCGCACCACAAACCGTGTATCTATCCAGAAGAATAGACACACTGCTTAATGATGGGGCTCGATTAAATAAACTAGTAGATTTCGTGACATCCGTTCGGTCCGCGAACCAATTTTATAAGCCGACAAAATTCCCCTGCTTAATATGAAAACATTAAACAGGGTTTATATTATCTGGGTTCTTTAAAATTCCCTATAAGGGCAAGCCCCTATAGTTAATTACATCTTAAGTGACGGGAATCACCTAAGAAAACTCTCGATAATAATCAATAATTCTGCTCTCAAGGATTTCAAAGTTTAAGTTTTCAAAGGATTGAATTTTGGAATTTCAATAGGGAATGGATCAAATTTGGAACATTTTGTTTTGGGAATCCAAAGGAAGAAAGGTAGGAGAAATCACAGATTCGAAGCGAACTTCAGTAATTTCCCGACTACCCTATTGTTTGGCTTGGATTTAAGAAAGTCCTAATATTTATTTAAATTTTTTGATTTTGCCAATTTTAATTAATTAGGACTTATATTTATATGATAGAATCATACAAATAGCCTTGAAGATGTGAGGGTTTATGTCGTACCCAAACGACTACCTCGGAATCCTAAGACCTGGTTAGGGCTTAATTTGCAATGCAAGTGCCTAACGAAGAGGTTGAGGATTTATGTTGCACTAGGCAAACTATCTCGAAATCCTATGGCTTGGTTATTTAATTCTAGGAAAGTTTTACTGAAGTAGACTCAGGTTTTGCGGATGACGATGGTCGTGCTGCCCACCATGCTCCGAGCTCCTTGTTGTTGCAGAGGTTTAGTTTTAGAAATCATAAATCAGGGGATGAGAAAAGTGTTTTGGTTTAGAGGAGTCTTAATTTCCAAGTGTCTCTTTTGTGTTTTAATTAAAACAAATCTTAAAGTTGATTATAATGACACCGGTTAAGATCCCACGGTTCCATCCTTCCGGCATCATTTTTTTTATCGGATTCACTTAGTCCAGATGAATTTGCTAAACTCAACTGAATGAATTCCACACTTTCATTTAGACCGTGGAAATCCCGCTAAGCAACACGTAGGTTACATTATCCGAGGTATTCCCGATCATCCAACAGGACGTTTTAATTTAGTTGTAATTGTAGTTTTGTGTTCCGTTTGTGATTAAATTTTGAGTTGTTTTATATTTTGAAATGTTGTGGCGGTGAATTTTATCTTGCAATGACTTTTAACTTAGTTTTGGTTTCGGTTTTAGGGACTATCCTAAAGGTGTGGGTTTTCATGCAACAATTGTTTATCATGCAAGAAAAGTAAGTGCAATGCGATTAAATAAATTGCAATAATGTAAATTGCAAGAAGGTAAATTGCAATAAAATAAAAGCGTACCTGGAGGGTCTTCCCATCATCCCAAGCTGCACTTAAAACACAATTAGAATATTTAAGCAAGTTCCTAGGTAAAGCTAAGGTAAGGGTTATGGTTTTCTACCAAGTTCCTAATCCTATAGCTAGTCATTTCCTATGACGTCTGAGTTCTTTGTGTTTTTGTTTGAAGACGATTTTCTTCATCAAAGAATAATTAAATTCAATTGTTCTTATAAATGTCCTATCATATCGAGGAAGTGCTTAAGAATAATCTTAAACATCTTTTCAATATTTCTAGGATTGTTTTAAGTCCAAATGAATTTAATTATATAAATGAATTAATCGTCCGAGAATTCAAGTTTTGTTGTTATCTTACTCAGTGAACTAGGACATTTGAATATCCTATAAGTGAAGTAACATTTCATTTAATGTTTTTTTTAGGAGTTATAATAACCAAAGCTTTCGAGGGTAAATTGGTATTCAAATGATTTGATTTAAGTTAATGGGTTTAAATTTGGAATAGTGTTCAAGTTATTTTAGATTTATTTTGAATTCTTTATGATGTTATGTTTAATTCAACTTAATTTAATTTAATTTAATTTAATTGAGTTTTAATTCTATTTAATTCAATTTAATTCAATTTAGTTTGATTTGATGTTACATTAAATTAATTTAATTTAATTTAGTTTTAATTTAATTTGATTTGATTTAATTTAATTTAATTTAATTTGATTTAATTTAATTAAATTTAATTTAATTTTTAATTTGATTTAACTTAATTTAATTTAATTTTAATTATTTAATTTAATTTAATTTAATTTGATTTAATTTAATTTAATTTAATTTTAATTTAATTTAATTTAATTTAATTTAATTTAATTTAATTTAATTTTAATTTAATTTTATTTTTTAATTTTAATTGAAATTTTTTAAAAGAGTTTAATAATTTAATTTTAGTTTAATGATTAAGTCTTTTAATATTTTAAATTTGAGTTATCATTTTAATTAAGAATTGAATATTAATGAGATAATTAATTTAGGGATTTTTAAATTAAAGAATAAATTTCTTCCTAATAATATCCCTATTTTAATAATTCCAATTTTATTATTCTTTCAAATTTAATCCATCATTTAATTAAAGTTTAATCATTTTAAAATTGCTTAATGGGTTTCTACCCTTTAATTATTTAAATTTTAATCATCCAAATCAGATTAGGATCAAATATTTTACTTGTTAATTTTTTATTAAACCTAAAGTTTTAATTAAGGGTTAAAAAAAATTTAATTACCACTTTACCCTTTAAGCTTAATAATTTCATAACTCACTAAATTGAACTCAAATGAACTTGAAATTTTTATGTGACTTCACTCATATGTCAATAAAGACATGAGAGGAGAAAATGTAATTTTTCTGTTTTTAATTTATTTATATAATTATTTTTGGTAGAAAATAGAGATTTTCAAGGAAAATTTAATTACATGACCAAGGGAAAGTTTCTGTCCTTAAGAAAATTAGGGGACATTCCTAATGAACAGAGGATCACTTCGACCAACTTTGGTGATTTTTTGAATTATATTATTTTTATTATAATTATTTTAAGTTTTGGAGTGTTAATTAATTTAAAAATAAAATAAATGTTGAAAAATGAATTTTATATTTTTCAAAAATCTCTCTGATATCAAGGAAATCATAGAAGTAAATTTTGCAATTTTTTGATTTTTCTATGATTTATTATAATTATTTTAGTGAAAATGCTAGAAAATACATTTTTTTAATTTTAAAATTACCTTAAAGCTTTAAAATTTAATATCTCACTAAATAGACCTAAGAAAAATGTGGGATTTGTTCCTATGTGATTAAAATTCAAAATGTAACATTTTGGTGAATTTTATTATTTTTGTGATTTTTATTATTTTTTAATTATTAAAAATATTAAAATATTATTAAAAATCAACTTTTTTAGAAAATTGAAATTTTAATTTTCTTAGGTTCCCCTGATATCAGAGAGGTTCCAAAACTGATTTGGTAAATTTTTGAAAGGTATTTTAAAAGTTATGAATTTTTAAAGTTTAAAATGGCTAAGTGGCTTAATCAACCCAATTAGTGGGGCTAACCAAGTCCAATTGACCTCAAACTTTGATGGTGGATTCCTCTGATCCTAAAGGTCAATGGAGAATTGATTTCAAGTCAATTTGATGTATAGTTAGCTCTAATTAATTAAAGACCTATTTTGGGTGTTTAAGCCAATTACGGTTGTTTTAAATGAACTAAGTCAAAACCTATTTTTTCTAGGGTTCTCTGGTCATAGGAAACATCACCAAATTTTCCTAGAATTTATTTCACAACATGCTATTTATTGGAATTAAAATACTCAAAACAGCAACATGAATTTGAAAAATCAATAACTTTTTATAGGGATGGCCTCCGACTTTGGAAAATTCAGGGAATGTTCCCAAATTCAGAGGCTTCAAAAGCTCTATGGTCTCATGCCATGGTGAATTGTATACATGCATGGAGAATTAAAAGTATGCAGAGAGTAAATAAATTATAAAAAATAAAATACTTGGTGAAATTAAATGATTTCTTTTCCACATTATTCTCCTCTGTTCACTGAGCAAGAGGGTATTTTTATTTTATTTTTCTGATTTTTCTACAGAGAGTTATGAATTTTTGAAGTTTAGGGAATTAAATAAATCAAAAAATACCCTAATTTTCTATTTATCCACACGACGCCAACTCATCCTCGGCATCTCCGAAACCCCGCGTGTCGCGCTCCCATTCGACGCCGCCACCTGAGTCAGCAGCCCGGGCCCCGCGGTTCTCGTACCGTCTCCTGGTCCGACACCATCTGAGCCGTTCGTCCGCGCGTGTATTGAATGGACGGCATCCGTTCATCGTCCCCGAACGTCCTCACCCGAGAGCCGTCCACACTAAATCCCTAAGATCTCACTCGATACTCAATGGATTTTCATGTTCTTATGCTCTATGGATTCGTCTTGAAGAGACGAACACATCTATACGGCTATCATGCATTGAAATTAAAGCATTCGAAATGGAGAATCTCTAGAAGCTCGGGATGAAAAATTAGCTCATACCTTTGCTCAGAGAAGTGTGGCTTCAATCTGAGAGTTGTTGCACCTTCCATTGGGTCCCAGCAAGCTCCAGATGAAGTCTCCTAGTCTGGTGAATTGTCTAGGTGTGATTTCGACCAAGCCCGATCACAAAGCTTGGAGGTCGGAGCAACCGGGTGGCCTCGGAGATGGGGCTTTTGCTGGTGGACACCTTCCCTTGGTCCGATGAAGGTGTAGAACCAATCAATTTGGGGATTGGCTCACCGTGGAGAAGTGTCCTGGTTTTGGGTGGAATTTCAACTCGAAATCGAGCTCGCGGTGAAGAAATGGCAGGGGGATCTCACCTGGGGATCAAGTGCTCGTGTATGGGGAGGAGTCTCGGAACAATTTTGGCAGAGTTTCCTTAAGGTTTGTTTTCAGCACCTCTCATGGCCGAGAGGGGTGGTGTTTAAATAGGAGAGGGTGGAGGGCCTCCCAGGGAGAGTTAGGGCTTGGGATCAGCTGCTCTGGTGAGGAGAAGAACAGCCATAGTGACCATTTGGCATGGGGCAGCTCAGCAAGTGGGAATTCCAAACTTTGGCTCCTCCCAAGGTCTCGGCCATGGTGTTTTCCAGCGATCCAGGCGGCTGGCCGACAGGCATGGGTCACCCTCAGGGTCAGAGAGTCCAGGGCTTGAAGTTGGTGAAGTCAATTGGAGTTTGACATGTGTAAAGGCTTTGAATTAAAATGGAATGGGGAGGGGGTCATTTTGGCCTTAATTTGGTCAACCCATTGGTTTGGGGTGGGTGCACCTCCCCATGGCCTGATTTTGGGCTGAGAGGATCAGTTGGGTCAGCAAAGGGAGAGTGGTGTGGTCTCTATCCATGATGAGGTGGCTAAACATGGTTTAGTGTGTTACATGCTTAAGGTAAAAAAGGCTTAATGAAATATTAGGAAAGGGGCCCCTCCTTTTACCATTAATGGCATGGTCACATGTCAAGCCATCCATGGCTTCATGTGGCTTGTCCATGGCTTGCATGGCTTGTCTTTGGCTTAGGGAAAGTTGAGTCAATTTCATGGAAATGGGTTTTAAGAATTTTGGATATTTTGGTGAAAATTTGCATGAAGCTTGATTTGGAATGGTTTAATTGATGATTTTGAAACTTAGGGGTGATTTTGATTAAATGGATGATGAGGGGAAATGCCATGTGGGCTTTGGATCGATTTGGGCTTTGAATGCGGTGAAGTGGGCTTTTAGGAAAGTTTAAGGGGAATGGGCTTTTTGATTTTAGGATGGGCATTTGGGTAAAGATTTTGTGAAGAAATTTGTCAAATAAATGTCATAATTGGTTTAGGGATGTTCTATGAAGGGCTTGGAATCAATTTGGTGTGATTTGGAGTTGAATTGGTTTGAATTTGGATTTATTTGGTAAGTGGGCCTATGTAGGTCAAATTGGGCTAACTTGGGCTAATGTTGGGCTAGGGTTGAAATTGATATAAAATCAATGTTGTGAAATGTTTATGGGAGTGTTTCAAAGAGGTTTTGACTTTGGTTGGGCTTTGATTTTGGGGTTTGGGCTCAATTGGGTTAGGTTTGGGTTTAGGTCAAAATAGGGCCTTTTAACTTTGGGTTAAGTTTGAGTGGGGTTTGGGTCCAAATTTTGGGCAAATCATGTTAGTAATTTGTTTGTGGGAATGTTAAGGAAGATTTAGAAAAGATTTGGGGTTAATTGGAATTGAATTGGGTGAGTTTGGGTCATGGATCCAAATTGGGCTTTAAGGCCAAAAGTGAGATTGGATCCAAATGTCAATCAAATTGGGCTTGGATTTGGTCTAGATTGGTGTTGGGAATGTTGAATTGAAGTTTAGAACTGAATTGGACCAGAATTTGGGTCAATTGGGTAGGTTTGGTTTGACATTGGGTTCACTTTGGGTTAAAATGGGTCAAATTGGGGGTTTTGACAAAAGTAGGGTAAATTGACAAAATTGGCCCATGGTGTAGTTGGACAAAATGAAATTGGGAATATTTGGGATTTTCTGGAATTTTCTGGGAATTTTCTGAATTTTTGGATTTTTTTGGCCAAGAAGGGTATTTGGAGGGTATTGGGAGGTTTTCTTGGAATTTTTGGTATTTTTGGGTATGGATGATCAATTTAAGTGATGTGGAAATGTTTGGGAATGATTTTGGAGAATTTTGGATAATTTAGAAATTTTTGAGAAATTTGGGTAATTTCGGGGTTTTGGGTAGATAGCGGGTGTAGGGTCCGGGGGTCAAAATTGAAAATTTGGGAAATTGAAGATTGGGTGAATTTGAGTGGAGTGAAATCATTTTGGTTGAGCCATGAAGCCATATCAAGCCCATATGAGCCATGAAGGGACCCATTTGAGGCATTCACTATGTTGTTCCTAACCCTCTTGCCCGAGGGCTCGGGGTTAAGGACCATCCATGTGAATCACCCACATGAGTCGGGAGGTCAAGTTAGGTATGGGTGTGTGAAAGTGTAGTGTATAGGTGTAGTGTATAAGTGTAGTGTGTGTGTAAGTCAGCCCCCTTCACTGCACTGTGCCACCCGAGGCGGCTCTAAGGCCAAAGAGTCCTATAGGAACTCATCCTTTAAACTTCCACATTTGATTTCAACCCTCTAGGTGATTAGGGGTCTACGATCAAGTTTGTAGAGTTTGCGGGGAGTTAAGAAGTGGTTTGAATTTCTAAAAGGTGGGTCCCAATTCTAGTCCTCTAAGATAGTCAAAGGAAAAGCCTAAGGCTAGATCCTAAGTACTAAAGAGAAGAAGAGAAGACCTCATCGAAAATGAGGTCAACAAATGGACCCTCGATAGGTGTGGTGAGCCGACGGAGCACACCGCGCGTATTGGCGTTGACCGAAGCGATCAACAAAACCAACACAAACATCCAAGTGACAAACTTAGGATGAAATAGAGGAGTTTTCGCTGGGGAGTAGCAAGTATATCTCTGAGACCGGAGATTCCTGAACTCTCGCTGGGGAAAGGAAAAGGAGGTGAATCCCAAATCACTTGACCTGGGGGAATTTCGATTTAGATTTTATTTTGTTTCAATTTAAGTTTTGATGTGTGAGTTTAGATTTCAATTTGGAGTTTCGATTTAGATTGAAGTTTTTGTCAAAATTAATTTGAGGGATTTGATTTGAAATGAAAATTGGAATTCTGAGGTTGTAGATGTAACATCTTCAACCTCGAAAGAAAATTTAATTGATCAGATTGAATCATTGCAATGAGGAGAGATCTCAGAGCAATGCGGTGTTAGATGTAAAATCCTTAACCTCAAGAGTTTGATTTTGATGTATTTCGATGCAATAGGAAAAGAATCCTAAGCAATGCGATACTTGGATGTAAAATCCTCGACCAAAAAGGTTGAATTTGATGTATTTCGAAGTGCAATAGGAAGAATCCTAAAGCAATGCAATCTTGGATGTAAAATCCTCGACCCAAAAGTTTGAATTTTGTGTATTTCAAGTGCAATAGGGAAGAATCCTAAAGCGAGTGCAGTCTTGGATGTAAAATCCTCGACCCAAAAGTTTGAATTCGATGTACTTCAGTGCAATAGGAAAGAATCCTAAAGCAAGTGCAGTCTTGGATGTAAAATCCTCGACCCAAAAGTTTGAATTTGATGTATTTCAGAGGCAATAGGAAAGAATCCTAAAGCAAGTGCAGTCTTGGATGTAAAATCCTCAACCCAAAAGTTTGAATTTGATGTACTTCGATGCAATAGGAAAGAATCCAAAGCGATGCAGTCTTGGATGTAAAATCCTCGACCCAAAAGTTTGAATTTGATGTACTTCGAAGGCAATAGGAAAGAATCCTAAAGCAAGTGCAAGTCTTGGATGTAAAATCCTCGACCCAAAAGTTTGATTTTGATGTACTTCAGTGCAATAGGAAAGAATCCTAAAGCAGTGCAGTCTTGGATGTAAAATCCTCAACCCAAAAGGTTGAATTTGATGTACTTCAGTGCAATAGGAAAGAATCCTAAAGCAGTGCAGTCTTGGATGTAAAATCCTCGACCCAAAAGTTTGAATTTGATGTACTTCAGTGCAATAGGAAAGAATCCTAAAGCAGTGTAGTCTTGGATGTAAAATCCTCGACCCAAAAGGTTGAATTTGATGTATTTCAGTGCAATAGGAAAGAATCCTAAAGCAAGTGCGATCTTGGATATAAAATCCTCGACCCAAAAGTTTGAATTTGATGTACTTCAGAGTGCAATAGGGAGAATCCTAAAGCAAGTGCGAGTCTTGGATATAAAATCCTCGACCCAAAAGTTCGAATTTGATTTGATTGATATTTGATTCGAGATCCGGAAGAAATTGAATTTGAATTTGATTGAGACTTGAAATCCGGAAAGATTGAATTTGAGATTTGGAAGGATGAGTTTGAACTCGATCGAAATTTGATTTAAGATTTGATTTGAAATTTGGAAGATCAAATTTGAAATTTGATCGAGATTGGATTTGGAATTCGGTTGAGAATTTGATTTGAGATTTGGGAAGATCAAATTTGAAATTTGATCGAGAGTAGATTTGGAATTTGATTGAGAATTTGATTTGGAATTTGGAAAGATTGAATTTGAAATTTGATTGAGAATTTGCTTTGTGATTTGATTTAACATTTATGTTGATTTCATTTGTCTTTTAATGATTCAAATTTTATTTTATCGCTTATTTAATGTTCATGTGAATTTGGTGTTCGTCATTTTTAGATTTTTAAAGAAAGTTTTCTTTTATCCCTTTTTTTTATTTCTTTTCTGTTCTATGTTCGAAGTTTCATTTAACTTTAATGGCGTTTCCCAATCAATTTGCACAAAAGAGGTGAAGGCCAAGAATGTGACATGGTCACTTTCATTCCAATCATGTTGAAAATACATCATACAACTCGATCTGGAATATATCTCATACAATCCATGTAGACTCAAAACGGACTATGTATGATCTTTGTCGATCCATCAAAAGAAGCATCTGTCAAAAATCCATGTCTGAATAGTGGGGTACATGGTTAATAACATAACCTTCCAAGCCATCCTCGGCAAGGATGCCGGTCGGATGTACGTTGGAGGTGTGATATCCCCCATGTAACTCACGGCTCGTAAGGCCGGAGGTTCTCTAGCTCCGGGTCCGGTCGAAAATGGTAAGGTGTCTTCCCGTCATCCATTCTCCCGAAAGTAACCGAGATCCGCTTCACCGGTACTCCCGGTATGCAATGCTTAGCGATATCCGCTCCGTTGCCCTTCGGCATCATGACGGAACCTACCGGTAAAGGTATCTTTACCGGCCCTCGGAACTCACCCGGCCTCGTTATCCGGAGGTCGATCCGAACATGATATTACACTCGTTCGGGAAAGAGACCGTGCGAGAAGGTCCGACGAAGTCGTGGTGATCTATATGTGGGGGTATGCAATCACCCCGTTTGTAGATGTTGATAATGCAGCTATTGGGTATGCAATCCGCTGGCAGTACCCTCCATGTTATCAATCTCTTTACCATTCTCTTGATGACTAATGGCATCGGATCTACTCGCCCATGACGGAGTATTCCGGTGGGTTTCCCTTCCTGTCTTCAACGAAAGTCAGTAGCAAGCATCCGCATTGTATTGTGATTCTTCCCTTCCCCGGCATCCATCTCCGGGTTCCGAGTAGGTATTTTCCCTTAGGCGGCCTCGCTCGGCCCATTCTTTTCAAATCCCGGATACAATCCACGATTTGTTGTTGTTCATATTCTGAGAATACGTCGGTATGTAGCTCGAGGCCCTCTAGTATGTTGATTCTTCTTCCTTTAATTCTCTCGAAGTATTCAAAGGTTTTCTTTTCAACATTTTGCATTCTCTCCAGCTTCGTATTCGGAATGATCCGCAGATGGCGAGGCCTTGTGACATATTGTGGGATATATGGTTCAATCCCTTCACGTGCTCCCGCATACCTCGGCTCCTCGTGGATGATGCTCGTCGGGACATCCCCCGGGTTGCTTCCGCAACAAGGTCATGCATTATTGGTGGTTCTATCCGGTGGCGTGGTAGCCTTCTTTCTTCGATCTTCCGGGGATTTCCCCGATTCTTTCGTTATCCTAGAACCGGCCTCCTTTCTTCGGGTTCCCGGTGAACCGGTGTCCTCGAAGTGTATGTACCGGCATTAGCAAGCTGTCTCGTCGCGCTGGTCCGCGGCTAGTTTTGTTAACATCTTACGGATACGGCGATTCTTATTTCTTCGTTGTGTGGCCGTGAGAGTAGCCCTTCGAACTTCATGAATCTCTGTGGGCGCGGCGCTGACAAACTCGCCCTCTCGCCGTAGCGACTACGGACTTTATTTTCTTGTCTTTTTCGGTGTTTGCTTTTCTTTTCTTGTTGTTGGATTGGTGGCTTGGGCCACCCACTTTCATCACTCTCTGCCCGGGTAGTTCTTCTCGGTTAACCGGGACCCGGTCACTTTCCTCGTATCGTAGGCTCGCCGGTGCGAAATCCGAGTCAATCTCGATTATCGCTCCATCTTTCACCCTCTTTTCATCGAGTGCAAGGCTTACGCCATTCTTAAAGTTCAGGACCAACCGCCCGTTCGACATTTCCCTGCGAAAAGATAAGGAAAAGGATCAGGGGCTGTACTAAGAACAAGAACATTAAGAAAATGTTTATTAAAGATACATTTTTTTTATATATTTTTTTATTTTCAAATTTAACAGGAATGAAGTAGGATAAGATCAGGGAAGAGATTTTGATTTGGAAAAGAAAACAAGGAAAACATATTATCATGACTTTATTTATTTTAACACATTTTATTATTTTTGGGTTCGGACCCAATCATAAGTAATTACTTCGCCCGTGTTTCTTAGGGATGAAGAATTCATTCCTTCGAAACATCGAGTAGCGTAATACTTTTTCAAGTATCGTCCGTTGATCGGAAGCATATGTCGTTCTCCCCGGCAATTCACTAGCCGGTAGAACCTCCCGAGTATACTCGTTTCAACCACAAACGGTCCTTCCCAAGTGGGTTCAAATTTTCCTCCTATCTTGCGGTGTGCAAGAATAGGTCTCGAGAACGAGAACTAAGTCACCAACTTTGAAGGTTCTTGGGCGACCCGGCTTGTCATGGGCTCGAACCATCTTAGCTCGGTATAGTTCTAAATTCCGTTGCGCCGCAAGTCTTTTCCCTTCCAAGCCTTCTAATTCTTCGAGTCGTAATTTGGCGTTCTCTTCGTCGTGATTTTGTTTCGCAATCGCAATTCCGAGTGAAGGAAGCCGAACCTCTAAAGGTAACACCGCCTCGGACCCATACACCGGAGCGTAAGGTGTAGCTTCGAGTAGGAGTTCGAAGGTTGTCCGGTAGGCCCATAAGGCTTCTAACAATTTCTCGTGCCAATTTCTCTTATTATCGTTCAAGGTTTTCTTTAAGATTTGGACGAGAGTTTTATTAAAAGCCTCGACGAGACCGTTTGCTCTCGGGTAGTAAATTGTCGAGTATCGCCGACCGATTCCGTGTCTCCCGACAAAATTGTTGATTTGCATGCTTCTAAATGCCGACCCATTATCCGAGATGATCTTGCGTGGCACTCCGAAATGGTAGACAACTTGGTTCTCGAAAACCGTAGCACGTGGTGTGCTTTCACTTCTCTAAGCGGAACCGCCTCGCCCACTTGGAAAAGTAATCCGTAGCCGCAAGAATGAAACGATGTCCTTTTGAAGATGGTGGTTCTATCGGACCCACTATATCCGTGCCCCAACATTCAAATGGCCACGACACAATTGTCGGGTGCAGCACATTTGGAGGTTGGTGCAGAACCACTCCGTGCACTCGGCATCGATGACGGCTCTCGGCGATTTTCATGCGACCGGTCATCATCGAGGGCCAGTAGTATCCTAATCTTTTTAATTTTCATTTTCATCTTTGGACCCGACTGGTGAGCGCCACAGAGTCCTGAATGCACCTCTTTAACAATTTCACGGGCCTCGGACCCGCTTAAGCACCTTAGCCACATTTGATCAAAAGACATTCTGTACAATGTGTTGTTTATTAATGCGTAAGACAGAGTTCTTTTTCGATCCGATGGGCTAGCGACCTATCGTCCGGTAGCTTTCCCGTTTGTAGGTAGTTCATCAATGGCCGTCGCCAATCTTCCGTGTTTTCCGTCATCGCCGCAACTCGATTCTTTTTCTTTTCTCGATTTGTGTATTGTGTCCATGTCGAGCCGTGATAGGACTCGACGTCCGTGAACCGACACTTCCACCGATTCATCTTGCAAACAGCGAATTCTTTTGTGAGACGGCTAAAGCATCCGCTAAAGCATTTTCTTTTCGGGAATTTTGTAGATCGTTACATTTGGAATCTGTTCCAACAACCGTATGGCATACCGGAAGTATTGTTCGAGTCTCGGCTTTAAAATTCCGTATTGTCCGACGATCCGTCGAATGATTAACCGTGAATCCCCGTAGATGTTGATGTCTCGTTATCCCCATTCGAATAGCTAATTCCGAGTCCCGTTATGAGGGCTTCGTATTCGCTTCATTGTTTCGTACACGGTTCCGTCAAGTGGTAGGAGTATCTTAACATCTCCCGCTCCGGTGTTATAAAGATTAGCCCGATTCCCGCCTTACCGGCACTATCACTTGCGATTCTTCATCTTTGTGTGTCGAAGATGCTCCGTCGAAATATAATTCCCAACGTCGATCATCAAGGTCTTCTAGGTTCATTATTTGTTCATCCGGCGGATCGTCATCGAGAGGAGATTCGGCCGCAAAGGGTGCGCCGCGAGGAAGTCCGTTAAGACTTGTCCCTTTACGGCACGCAGAGGCACGAAAGTTATATCGAATTGCAATAATATCATCGACCATCCGGCAAGTCCGCCGGAAAGTGTTGGACGAGTCATCAAGTATTGCAATGGATTAAACTTCGAGATCGGGTTGACCTTATGAGAAAGCATGTAGTGCCCGAGCTTTTGAGCGGCGAAGATCGTGGCCAAACAATGCTTTTCAATTGCGGGATACCTTACTTCCGTCGAAGTAAACGACGGCTTAAGTAGTAAAGAGCATTTTCTTTACCCTCATCATCGACTCGGCTAACAGGGCTCCGAGAGAGTCGTCTAAAGCCGCGGTGTAAAGTATCGCCGGTCTACCCGAGACCGGGGCTCGCTAAGACAGGAGGTGTCATTAAATATCGTTTAATGTCCTCGAAGGCCTTCGGCATTTCTCTTCCCAAATAAATTTGGCGTCCTTTTTAACTAGTGCCGAGAAAGGCCGACACCTACTCGACAGTGCTCGAGATAAAGCGTCGAAGATATACCAACTTCCCTTAAAAAGATCGTAATTGTTTTAAGGTTTTGGGAGGCGGCATTTCTAAGATAGCTTTAATCTTTTCCGGATCGATTTCAATTCCACGATGTCGGACAACGAATCCTAAGAATTTCCCGGAGGTGACGCCGAAGGCGCATTTTAAGGGATTCATCTTAAGGTTAAACTGTCTTAATCGTTCGAAAATAATTCTCAAATCATACGAGTGGTTTTCCTTTACTTTGCTTTTGATGACCACATCGTCCACGTAGCATTCGACTCGATTATGGATGAGATCATCAAAAAATTCTCGTCGTTGCTCTTTGGTAGGTCGCTCCCGCGTTCTTCGATCCGAATGGCATCACCGTGTAGCAAAATACTCCGATCGGCGTTCGAATGCCGTAAGCTTTTCATCTTCTCGGAGCCATTTTTATCCGGTTGTATCCCGAAGATCCATCCATGAACGAGAATATTTCATGTGTCGAAGCAATGTCGATCATTAATTCCGGGATCTGCAGAGGGAATTCATCCTTTGGACATGCCTCGTTTAAATCTCCGAAGTCTACATAAATTCCGATCCGACCATTCTTCTTCTCGACCGGCACCACATTGGCTAACCAAGTCGGGCATTGTTCTTCACGGACAAATTTAGCGTCTATTAGCTTTTTAACTTCGGCTATGACTTTTTGTTCGATTTCTAGACGCATTCTTCTGGGACCTCGTCCGACCGGGACGTAGTAGGATCTACTCCTAGCTTATGAACTGCAACCTCTGGAGCCAATCCTGGCATTTCATCGTAGTTCCAAGCAAAACAGTCCTTAGATTCCATTAATAATTTTATTATTTCTTCGGAGTCTTCTTTGTTGAGTAAGGAGCTAACAAAGGTAGGTCTAGGCTCTTCGCTAGTACCTAAGTTAACTTCCGTTAACTCATCTATCGTAGATTTAATTTCTTCTTCGAATTCCGTGGAGCGTCTCCAATTTGTAAATCTTCGAGTTCGTCTCGTAGTTTCCATGAAGTTTTCATTGGACTTGCAAGTGACAACCAAGAAAAATTCGCATCGTCAACCGACCCTACCGTGCCGAATCCGAGTCCATGCTTTCAATCGGGAGGACGACCGGAGTTATTCCATAATTTTTCAAAATGTTGTGATCGGCCTTTTGTCCAATGTCGAGGTAAGAAACCACGTTGAATTAAATTTTGAACACAGTGGAGAGTACCACTCAAAAGGTAATTCCATTAATTCGACGAAGTGACATCTTCGAATTGTACATTATTTTCAGCTTTGGAGGTAGAAGAACCACGGTAGAATTTGATCGGCCTCGCACCATCGTTACGTACCTCTTCGACCACCATACCCTCGATCTTGTTGAATGGATCGGGGTTAGGGTCATAGTATGTACGTAGTGGTTAATCTTCTCGTACATTGATTTATATTCTTCATTCTTTTCATCTTCGAGGGAGATCTTCGAATTGCGGCTTCTTCCGACTTATTGCCGCCGCTTCTTGTTTGATTTCTTTTTCTTCTTCGTAACTATCTTCCCAATCAACATTGATGGCCGGTTTCCTCTCCGTCCAATCGTCCTAACGTCTCTACCACGGCCTCGTCCCCGGCCTCGACCTCGGATGCGAGTCGTGGAGAAACCTTCACCATCTCGCCGAAGGGAGTGGTGAGTGATCGTTGGACTAGAACTTCATGTTCTTCGTTGTCCCGAACTTTCTTTGCTTTATTTGTTACGGTATCTCCTGAGAAGATCGTTTTCTTGGCGTGCATAATAAGCCGCATCTTCATGGATTCCAATCTCATGTACGGAGAATGGTCGTAAGTCGCCTTCGATACACTCGTTCCCCTCCATCGTAATATTCGATGCACCGATGCAGAGATGATGGTACCATCCTCGTTTTCATGTATCCACGGTCGGCCCAAGAGAGCGTTGAACGATGTTTCCGAATCAATTATGTGAAATTTTGCGGTTGTCTTTGCTAAGTCACCGGTCTTCATCGATAGTGTTATCGACCCGAGGGCTCTTTCTCCTTTCCGGTCGAATCCTCTTAATAACATTTTGTCTCGCTTCGAGCTCACGAGCATCAATTTCCAAATATGCTAGTGTTCGAAGACTCACTATATAGATTGATGCTCCCGGATCCACCAATACTCCGGAGAGCGTAAACTTCCCAATCAGTAATCGAAATGTACAACGGTCGGTCAGTGATCTGCTATCCCAAGTAGTAGGTCATTGTCCGTGAAGGTAACGCCTCGTCGTTCCTTTAACGAGCAAACCTCATCTAAGGAATCTCCGGCCATTCGAGCTAAGCAAATTTCGGATCAAGTAAGGCCTCGATCGAGCTTCTCTCATCTCCTTTCGACAAGATGAGAGCATCGTAAATGCTCGCCTTGGTCGGTAGTTTCCTAAGATGGGCTAGCACGTTGTAGTCCACTTTGTTCTCATGCGTTTCGGCTTATTCTCAAATGGGTATTTCTTCTCGTCGGGTTGGTTCTTCTCGAACAACCACCGCTTTCCTTTGTCTTTCGGACCCATTCTCGGAGGTAGAACTTTTCCACTTCTCAAGTCGACTTCGTAATTTCTTCGAATCTAGTGTCGAACTTGTCGGTGTCTCCTCCCGAATCGGAATGACAGTGCTCTTCCGGATTATCTTCAAAATCTGAAGGCTCTAACTCTATCGCGACCGGAGCTCCTCGAAACTCACGCGATAGATCCGTTGCTTCGTCGAACTCTCGTAGCCTCCTTGATGGATGTCTTCTTCGTTACTTTGCTCGTCGAGATCGTGTATGATTCGAGAATTGCCGTTGGTATCGAAGTCGATGTCCGGATTGTCGCTAGTTACGTAATCGTTAGAAACAATCAAAACGTAGCCAACGCCATCACCCTTATCATTATATGATCCCACCGAAGTGAGCAGATAATCATACAAAATCGAGGTTCGAGGGATTTCTCCCCCGAATCGGAAACAACTATCCTAGGATAAGCAGCCCCTAGCCTAGCCTTAGGAGTCTCGAGTCCCTCTTCTTCGTCAATTTTCTTCTTTTCTTCGATCGTCTCCTCGTCGAGGTGGTTCTTCTATCGCAAGTGATAAGTACCGGCTTAACAGTGTCTCGAACTCCGAATTGAAGCTCGCACCGAAGCGGTTCGGATGTCGTCTAAAATCTTCTTCGAAGACCTCATCCAGCGGTAGTCCATCCATCGTCGCCTGCATGGAGATCTATCGAATGACGGGATCGGCTGAGATAACATCGACGGAACCTCCTTTCTGGGGTTCCTTCATGTACTCCTTCGAGGTTGTTATATTTCCTTTCCGAAGGTTGTCGTTGAGCCAACTTTTAAAGGTAATGCAATCTTCTATCTTGTGCCCAAGCATCCGATGGTAAGGGCAAAAGTTGGGATCACCATTCTTGTTGACTTCCTCTCGGTCTTTTAGGTTCCGGCACCGAAAATCTGGAGTCTTCATTAGGCTACGGAACATTTTCGGTACTCGCTTCATTTTTGAACGGATATTCTCTCGCTCGAAGCTCCCTTAATGTACGTTGCGGACGAGACGGTTGTTCATACCGCGGAGACGACCGATAGCCGGACCGGGGTTCGCCGGTAATCTCGTTGTGGTTGTCTGCGGCCGTTTCGGTGGTATTTCAGCATCGGCTGCTTGCCTTTGTCAACCGCCGCAATGATCCCGGATTTCTTTTCGAAGGTCTTCACCGGCTTCTGCTCGTCCGTCTTGTCGGCAAAACTTAATTGCTTCGCCTCTTCTGCAAGCTTCCGGCCTTGCTTAACAACTTCTCAAAAGTCTTAATAGCTTAATCCTTTCGAGGAGAAGTGCTATCGGGCCGTGAATGCTTTTAAGCAAGATGCCGACCGCATGTTGTTCTTGCAGCTATGGTTCACACTTCATGCTTATGTTCCTCCATCGAAGTATGTAATCCACCAAAGTTTCATTCGGCCTTTGTTTCTCTACCACTAAATCACCTATAGTGATGTGGTGCTGAGCTCCGGCAAATCGCTCGATGAAGAGGCTCTCTAGCTCGAAAATGTCTTCACCGAGCCATCGGGTAATTCCGCATACCGGACGAAGGTGATACCCGATGGATCGCCGACGAACCGTCGGAAGAGTAACGCATCGCTCCCGCCGCATTGCAACAACTAGCACGAAAGTGTGCAACATGCCGTCGGGGGTTCCTGGCTCCGTCGAAGGTCTTCGAACGCAGGTGGTACGAAGCCTTTCGGTATCGGACAGCCGTCGAATCCTTCTCGGGTAAGGTCTACCCGTCCGAATGGATGTCCCGTTCTTCGATTGTGCTAAGGCTTCTCGCACTCGCCGTTCTACCAAGTTCTCGATATCCTTTTCGTGGATCATACTTCGTGTTGTATCCTTTTTCACCGATCATCCCCATTGACGGATGTAATCTCCTTTCCTCCGTCTACAATGTGAATGACCTCTCGGGGGTGTCTCTCTATGTGGTCGTACTTCGACTCCGGAGAGCGGCCGCAGCTACGGCCATCTCTTCCATCCTTTTCGCCATTCGAGCGATCGTGTCGTCCATTTCCCGAAGCCGTCTTCTCATCGGCTCCGGCTCCTCTCTTTCGCGGCCGCAGGAGCACCTTGCGAAGCCGATGAAGCTCGTGTCTCGACCATATCGATTTCTCGCATATTCGTCGTCCATGAACTCCGATGAATCGATCTCATCTCCGAACTTTTCTTCTCTTTCTTTTGCCAACCGTCTGGATATCGGTTCTCAACTTTTCCATGGCATCTTCCAGCGGGGCTTTCCGTGTGTCTTTGCGGTTGTCATGCGATAGCCGCCGGGTCCCTTTTTCACGAGTTCCCTTTATCGCAAGAAGCACTTTCTTCGCATTCCAGCCTCCCGGCGAGACTTTCTTTCTCGGCCGCCGTTTCAATCTCAATCGCCCAAGAGTGGGACGCCATACCATCCTTCTAGCAGCAGAAGGTCTAGGACCGCATGGTCCGTTCGGCCAAATGCTGGAAGGTGGTTTCCTCCCTAATCCGCAATCCCGAGACTACGACAGGCGGACTAGCCTTCATTCTCTTGCTCGGCTTTTCCGTCATGACGGCGGGCTCTACTCGGGGCCCAAGACGGGATTTGATCGGCACCCGCCCTATCCTTCGTAGAATCTCCGATACGGCGGCTTTTCCTTCCTTGCTAACTTTTCTACCAAAGCTCGCAGTCGAGCAAACGACGTAGTTCTAGTTCTTTTTCGCGGCTATCGTTGTAGTA
Organism: Papilionanthe hookeriana x Papilionanthe teres; assembly: GCA_022702705.1. Classification (NCBI taxonomy): domain Eukaryota; kingdom Viridiplantae; phylum Streptophyta; class Magnoliopsida; order Asparagales; family Orchidaceae; genus Papilionanthe; species Papilionanthe hookeriana x Papilionanthe teres. The sequence goes on along the minus strand of CM040424.1, from coordinate 19,425,440 downwards.
TGCGGGCTAAGGTAATGTGGCAGACAATCTTGCGAACATTCTCCTCATCCTCTCGCGGCGGAGAGGGGATGGAACCCGCTTCCTCCCAAAAGTGGTATGTAGTCGCAGCCGGTGTATATTCCGGTAGCGGTGTATATTCCGGCAGCTTCCGGAATTTCCTCCAGAAAGCAATCTCAGCAGCTTCCGGCTTCTCCGGCGATCTTTCTACTTCGTTTCTTCTTCGGGTCCTCGTCGCTGACTCGAATCTTCGAACCGGACCCGATTTCGAAAACGAAGGTCTTACAGAAGATCCGTACCCTCAACGGTAACAGTGTTTACCATAGTTCCGGATTTCTTTCCCTTCGATTTGCGTAAGTCGGGGTAGGTGCAGAAACAACTAGACCAGCTGGGGGTAGTAAGAACAGCTCCTCCCGCGGACGGCAGTACTCTCCTAGTCGGGATCCTTTGCAGGGAGGAAACTCTGGGTCGACCTAAGGTCGAACTCCGCAGCGGCTCCTCGGCCTTCGTATACCTTGTTCGTCGCTGCAAAGAGGGAGACGTCGGTGACCTCGACATTCGTGTTTTCAAATCCTCGTCCAAATCGGATGATCCCATTGTCTGGCAGCTCATCCTTATAGACAGACGAAGTCCAATCCGTTGGTGAAGGAGAAAATCGCTTCGGGGCTTCCATTTCGCAGGTAGATTCTCGTTGTCGATCCCAAGTTATGCTTCTTTTCTTTAGGACAAGAAGAAAGGAATCGAAAAGAGTCCGAACTCATTCTTGTTCATGTATTTATAATAAGGAATCATTTGTTAAAAGAATCACTTATTAGAGGGTTTGTTTATTTAGAACAGAATGTTCAAAGGTGTAGGGAAGGTAAGGAATCCGATTCGTAGTTGGAAAGGAAAAGAAAGTCTTAAGCAAGACTTCTCGACTCGAAGGATCATTCCTAAACTAACACCTATTGGGGTCCACCCCACCTCAAAATGAGGTAAAAGGATCTCGAACCTCTCTCGTTTAGGGGTGTCTAAACACCGGCTCCTAAATCCGAGAGAATGTTGGCTATACTTGTCCAAGGTAGAAATGAACATAGTATTCCAACTGGAAAGAAGGGTAATTTGATCCACTAAGGACATGGATGCACTACCGATTTTCGAAGCGTAATTATCTCGATTATAATGGAGAGAGGAATTTTCCTCAACGGAGTCGCCGTAAATCCCGTCGGCATATTTTTAGGTTGGTGTGTTGTGTTTTGAAGAGGGGTCGCCTACAGAAATTGTCGGCGAATTCTTAATTTAGTTTAAATAAATAATTTTGGAAAGTAGTATTTGATTTTGAAAATAATTTTAAATTTGGAGATTTTAAGATATGAGATTAAACCGATCTCACATCCCAAATAGCTTATATAAACGAGCACCGCACCACAAACCGTGTATCTATCCAGAAGAATAGACACACTGCTTAATGATGGGGCTCGATTAAATAAACTAGTAGATTTGTGACATCCGTTTGGTCTGCGAACCAATTTTATAAGCCGACAAAATTCCCCGCTTAATATGAAAACATTAAACAGGGTTTATATTACCCGGGTTCTTTAAAATTCCCTATAAGGGCAAGCCCCTATAGTTAATTACATCTTAAGTGACGGAATCACCAAAGAAAACTCTCGATAATAATCAATAATTCTCGCTCTCAAGGATTTCAAAGTTTAAGTTTTCAAGGGATTGAATTTTGGAATTTCAATAGTGGAATGGATCAAATTTGGAACATTTTGTTTTGGGAATCCAAAGGAAGAAAGGTAGGAGAAATCACAGCATTCGAAGCGAACTTCGGTAATTTCCCGACTACCCTATTGTTTGGCTTCGGATTTAAGAAAGTCCTAATATTTATTTAAATGTTTCGATTTCGCTAATTTTAATTAATTAGGACTTATATTTATATGATAGAATCATACAAATAGCCTTCGAAGATGTGAGGGTTTATGTCGTACCCAAACGACTACCTCGGAATCCTAAGACCTGTTAGGGCTTAATTTGCAATGCAAGTGCCTAACGAAGAGGTCGAGGATTTATGTCGCACTAGTGCAAACTACCTCGAAATCCTATGGCTTGGTTATTTAATTCTAGGAAAGTTTTGTCAAGTAGACTCAGCTTTTGCCGATGACGATGGCCGTGCCGCCCACCATGCTCCGAGCTCCTTGTTGTCAGCAGAGGTTTAGTTTTAGAAATCATAAATCGTGGGACGAGAAAAGTGTTTTGGTTTAGAGGAGTCTTAATTTCCAAGTGTCTCTTTTGTGTTTTAATTAAAACAAATCTTAAAGTTGATTATAACGACACCGGTTAAGATCCCACGGTTCCATCCTTCCGCATCATTATTTTTATCGGATTCACTTAGTCCGTATGAATTTGCTAAACTCAACCGAATGAGTTCCACACTTTCATTTAGACCGTGGAAAGTCCCGTTAGCAACACGTAGGTTACATCATCCGAGGTATTCCCGATCATCCAACAGACGTTTTAATTTAGTTGTAATTGTAGTTTTGTGTTCTATTTGTGATTAAATTTTGAGTTGTTTTATATTTCGAAATGTCGTGGCGGTGAATTTTATCTTGCAATGACTTTTAACTTAGTTTTGGTTTCAGCTTTAGTGGACTATCCTAAAGGTGTAGGATTTCATGCAACAGTTGTTTATCATGCAAGAAAAGTGAGTGCAATGCAGTTAAATAAATTGCAATAATGTAAATTGCAAGAAGGTAAATCGCAATAAAATAAAAGCGTACCCGTGAGGGTCTTCCCGTCATCCCAAGCCGCACTTAAAACACAATTAGACTATTTAAGCAAGTTCCTAGGTAAAGCTAAGGTAAGGGTTATGGTTTTCTACCAAGTTCCTAATCCTATAGCCTAGTCATTTCCTATGACGTCTAGGTTCTTTGTGTTTTTGTTTAAGACGATTTTCTTCATCAAAGAATAATTAAATTTAATTGTTCTTATAAATGTCCTATCATATCGAGGAAGTGCTTAAGAATAATCTTAAACATCTTTTCAATATTTCTAGGATTGTTTTAAGTCCAAATGAATTTAATTATATAAATGAATTAATCGTCCGAGAATTCAAGTTTTGTTGTTATCTTACTCAGATGAACTAGGACATTCGAATATCCTATAAGTGAAGTAACATTTCATTTAATGTTCTGTTTAGGAGTTATAATAACCAAAGCTTTCGAGGGTAAATCGGTATTCAAATGATTTGATTTAAGTTAACTAGGTTTAAATTTGAATAGTTGTTCAAGTTATTTTAGATTTATTTTGAATTCTTTATGATGTTATGTTTAATTCAACTTAATTTAATTTAATTTAATTTAATTTAATTGAGTTTTAATTCTATTTAATTCAATTTAATTCAATTTAGTTTGATTTGATGTTACATTAAATTAATTTAATTTAATTTAGTTTTAATTTAATTTGATTTAATTTGATTTAATTTAATTTAATTTGATTTAATTTAATTTAATTATTTAATTTAATTTAATTTAATTTAATTTAATTTAATTATTTAATTTAATTTAATTTAATTTGATTTAATTTAATTTAATTTAATTTTTAATTTAATTTAATTTAATTTAATTTAATTTAATTTAATTTAATTTAATTTAATTTATTTAATTTAATTTGATTTTAATTTAATTTTATTTTTAAATTTTAATTGAAATTTTTTAAAAGAGTTTAATAATTTAATTTTAGTTTAATGATTATGTCTTTTAATATTTTAAATTTGAGTTATCATTTTAATTAAGAATTGAATATTAATGAGATAATTAATTTAGGGATTTTTAAATTAAAGAATAAATTTCTTCCTAATAATATCCCTATTTTAATAATTCCAATTTTATTATTCTTCCAAATTTAATCCATCATTTAATTAAAGTTTAATCATTTTAAAATTGCTTAATGGGTTTCTACCCTTTAATTATTTAAATTTTAATCATCCAAATCAGATTAGGATCAAATATTTTACTTGTTAATTTTTTATTAAACCTAAAGTTTTAATTAAGGGTTAAAAAAAATTTAATTACCACTTTACCCTTTAAGCTTAATAATTTCATAACTCACTAAATTGAACTCAAATGAACTTGAAATTTTTATGTGACTTCACTCATATGTCAATAAAGACTTGAGAGGAGAAAATGTAATTATTCTGTATTTAATTTATTTATATAATTATTTTTGGTAGAAAATAGAGATTTTCAAGGAAAATTTAATAACATGACCAAGGGAAAGTTTCTGTCCTTAAGAAAATTAGGGGACATTTCTAATGAACAGAGGATCACTTCGACCAATTTTGGTGATTTTTTGAATTATATTATTTTTATTATAATTATTTTAAGTTTTGGAGTGTTAATTAATTTAAAAATAAAATAAATGTTGAAAAATGAATTTTATATTTTTTAAAAATCTCTCTGATATCAAGGAAATCAGAGAAGCAAATTTTACAATTTTCTGATTTTTCTATGATTTATTATAATTATTTTAGTGAAAATGCTAGAAAATACATTTTTTTAATTTTAAAATTACCTTAAAGCTTTAAAATTTAATATCTCACTAAATAGACCTAAGAAAAATGTGGGATT